>JAPWDM010000004.1:67229435-68429435 GCA_035578155.1 Brachynemurus nebulosus | reverse complement strand
ATACTGACAGTATTACTGATCATGTAAAGGCAGCCTTAAAAAACTCACGCTGTATAAATATAATAATAAATAATTGTAATGTCTTTTTCTAAAAATTCAAATATGTGACGTAATTATGACGTAAATGGCGAACTGCGCAAAAAAGCTTATTTTGGATTCTAATGTAGCGTACTTTTCTCTATCTACTTTGGGATAGGCTTTAGGTTGTCTGTTGCATTAAACTGGGTCCAAAATGCTTTGCTAAGTCGCAGGGTATAATATGGCCATAATAAAACAGATGTGCAACGGTATTTTATTGATGGACAACGCTGTCATAATATAATAATCTGTTTTCGTTATATGTCGAAACAGTTATAGACCAGAAGATGGTATACGACTTTCGCTCTTATGCCAGTACTAAAAAAATACGTTATACGTCGACGTATACGTTTTCCCGTAGTCCTAACCATTAGATATTTGCAAAATCACCTTTTCCAAATTCTCAAAATGGCGGTTTAAGCACAACCTCTATTTTTGTATTATACTCCGTATAGGTGGACAAAACAATTGCCAAAAAAAAAAATGCATTGTTCTAAATTTTTTTTTTGATCCGCCATCTTGAATCAAAACGATTGGGGTATATGTCCTATCACAGCCTCTACATATTTATATCTCCATGTTTTGACCAGACGACATTCAAAAGGCAAAATATTTATAAAACTATACAAGTATATAAAAAAATTATTTTATTAAAATTATATTAATATAAGTTAATATTGTATATACAAATATTACAAAACAAATGTGGCAGTATTCGAAGTGATTGCATCATAGATAAAAGTATTATTTACAGGTTTAAACTGATGAGTAATAAATTTAATAGCTTCTTGAGCAACGCAGCCACCTAGTAAAGAAAATTTATCATATGGTTAAAGATCAAAGTAACAAATTTTAACAAATATGTGACATTACCTAAAAAGGCCGACACAGAATGCAATTCTGCTCCACCATAACGACAAAATTCATGCACATAATCGTCTTTCGATAATGGAGCGCAACCCCATTCGTTCAAGAGTTTTGAGACGCATGCCTAAAAATTATACAAAATTATACATCGGGTGCTTAAAATATTATTTTTGTTGTTTAATAATCACCTTCAATTTAACGATATCTGGCTCTACTTGATCGTCATATTCGCCCGGATATACATTATATTCATTATGGAAACGATCTAATCCACGCAACATAACATAGTATATCAATAAACTATCTGGATTTTCTATGTTATCAGCTGAAATTAGCACAAATTATATTATTTTTTTAAATAGTTTTAACTCTAGAACTGAGAAATAGTATATGTATACAATATACATATTCGTTTTTCATGCGGACGCTATTGCAACTGAAGCCGTATGGAAGTAAAAACGTAAGTGTTACATTCGCTAACTAAACTTAACTAACTAACTAAAAAAACAAGCATTTTAGCCCGACTAACAAGTCGTATTAGTATGGTATTAGTTTATATTATAGAATATATCTAAATGTCGCCTCCAGCTTTTATTGGTTGTATAATTAAGTTTCAAAGATTAACGCTCAAAATAACTGCTAATTTAATAATTTGACGCATATTCATTAATTTATTGACAATTAGTTGCATTTTCTACTTAATTATTTAATTAATTCCATTGCATTGCCTTAAAATTATTTTATCATGTTGATTGACCTTTGTTGTTAAAATACCGTATACCTATTGTGATATAGTTTGTTTGAATGCTGAAATCTGATGATTACAGCGCGTATTTAAAAAATCTGATTCTTAAAATGAAAATTCTTAAAAACATGAGATAATGGAATTAAGTGTATTAATGGTGGTTTTGAACCATAAATTTCCATTTTCCAAAAAAAATTATTTCAAGATCGTGAGTTTTAAAAATTATATTTTGAAAGATATCTTTCTTTGGTATCTATATTTTTTGTTTTAAATGTGTTTTTCGTTTACATGAATATTTTAAGAATAAAATAAATGGCAACTCTCATATTATTCACCTGGTATATCAGGGGTACAAATTACTTGATTTTTGCCTGTGGATAAATACCAAAATATGGTATCGATACCATATTATGCCTGTCATAGATATTTGGTAAATAATCGTAATAAAGAAAAATGTACGTTCGATAATGGTCATATTGATCGAAACATGTCACACAATTAAATAAATAAAAGTGTTATTTTTGCAAAAAATTTATCAAACCTATATATGTAGAAACTGATGTATTTGGTGAATATTCATCGGCAATACATGTTCCTCGAATAACATGAAGTTCATGAGCATGTCGACAAAATAATTTCACCTCATTTTCCGAAATAATATCCTTTGGTTGGCCCAGTTCATGTAACAACTGTTGAGTACGACGATATATTATTTCAGCATCGGCATTTGCTTGTTTATGATATCTAAAAATAATTTTATGAATATATTTGAAATTTTTGAAAATTTAGATTTTTTTACAGTTGTTGAAGTGTAACGTAGCTTGCAGTATCTGCCGTCATATCTGGTAAGGAACCTCGTACTGGAAGCGATTCGTTCCCTTCATTATTTATAAAATCTCGTAATGCTTTTGTCATAATCCAAAATGGCTTACTCTAGAAAATGAAAATTAAATCTGTTATTTCATCGTCTTCAGGTGAGACTATCTTTTTATTTGACACTGTTTTCAAATAAAAACGGACAATTCCAAATTGCTAATATTTTTTTAAATATCAATTTCTGCCATCTGATGACGAATGAAGAAACTAGAATCCCTATAATAAGAGTCTGGACCCCGGCCATTTATAGAGAACCTGCGTGATCTTTGAATTACGACACTAGCGTTCATGGTGGCTATATTTAACATATTTTACGGGAAAGAGTTTAATGTAAGTAGGCTATTTTGAGTTTAAAAGTTAGTCATATTTTTATGAAAAATGTCAAATAGCAACTAAAATTATCCTAAAAGGGGTTTTTGAGATGTTCAAGTGGGTGATTTATGTGATTCTTGTTATAAAAAAGGAAAAAACTTGTGTTAAAATGGTCATAGATATACGTATATGACATTCAAGAAGTACAATATAACGGTGTACGAAGTGTCATAACAGCCAAAGTTATGCGACAAACAAATATAAAACTTCAATGTAATGTAACTATTAAAGTAAGTGGCTAATTACGTATGCTTTTTTTAAAAAGATTTTCAATTTAAATTTTTAATAATAAATAAACATTTATCTGAGCGGTTACAATGTTGCATTGGACGCAGTCAATTTATCTGTTGTATTTAAAACAACAATAACTTGCAAAAACTTATAAATTGACTTATAGAGACGTCACTAGTGACAATGGTGACAATGCAGGTTCTCTATACTTACTTTATTTAATACTAGCCGTATACCCGACAGGATTTCCTATCGGCAACATCTTTTTATTAGGTACTCATTGCTCACTTTCAATATTTTTCAAATGCCTAAATACCAATTTCCACGTTTCTAATTTCAAAAATGACGAACTTCCCATACGAACTCTCATTTCCTGTTTTAACCCCTTAGGGAATGAATTTCCAGAAACGTTTACACAACTGACTTTTATTTATAAATTGAAACCTAAACACCATATCTCCTGTGCTCAATTTCGTCCATCTAAACCCAACAGTTTAGGCTGTGCGTTGTCTGTCAGTCAATGTATAATAGCTATTTATGCAACAAGTATATAATGAAGATCTTTATGAACGAGCCGTGTTTATGGCTGAGCGAGCTTGCGAGCGAGGCCAATAAAAAAAGGCGAGTTCATAAAGTCAAATTATGTACAAGTTGCATACAAAACTGTATGTACGACTGTTAAAATTCCTAGTTATCGATAAAAATCGAATTTATAAATTTCACGTCTATACTTTAAATAAAAAATGTATTTTATATATAGTTGGCATTGACAAATTTATTGTGTTTAAAGTATACTTTGGTTATTATCTGTCATCTAAAGCTAATAAAATGTTAAAGGATTTTTTCAACAAAACTTATCAATATGTATTTAAAAAAGAAAGGAGAAAAAGCTGCCTGGAATAAATATTAATAATAGTTCAGATTGGGTAATTAATATTAACCCGGCGTGTGTACACTATATTTTCAAGAACACGGTGTGTACACTGGGTCTTTCAAGGAACGGTCGTGTTTTCAAAGTTTTGTAGGCTTCCAAAAAATCTCAAAAAATTCTGAGTTACTTTTTGGAGTGTCTACTACATGGCCCAGTAGTTGCCAGAGTCATAAGTTTAAAACTGTTATTAATAAAAATCGACCAGTAGTTCAAAAAGCATGAAAAATAAAATTTTGTAAAAAAAATTCCTAACTCTACAATGAAGGAATATTAAAACAAATGGTTTTAGGCTTTTGTAGCTTATACTCTGTGCTTTCAAATGAATATAGTTTTTTTTGGCATCGGTTCCAAAAAGCTGAATTATTCAAGCACCTGAAAATGGAGAATATTTACAGGCAAGTCATAATAAACGGAACAGTAATTATTGACACAAAATGAGTTTTTGTTATTGAAAATATAAAAGAAATTAAATACTAATAGAAAAAACCGAAAAAGCAAGAAAGTAAAGAAAAGAAATGGAGCAAAACTTTGTTTTATATAAAAAAAAAATAAAAAAAATGAAAAAATAAAGGCGCGATTCCACTGCTGTGCACGTTATCCATGTCATCTAACGTGGATCCATCAATGAATTATAACGGTATACAATAATTTATTCTAGCCTTAAAAAAACCGAAAAACTACGGGAAAGATAAAAATAACACCATTCACTTACCTTCGAAAATACTGACGCCGTGTGTACACTGACCCTTTTAGGGAACGGATGGAACTTTCACTCGCTCGCATAAGCAAGTCAATCGCCAAACCCAGGCATCCATTGGACCTTGAGTCCCCACTACTAACTAGACTTTTTACGGAGGGTAGTCAAAGCCCGCGCTTTATTCATAAGAGAGAAATTTGAGTCTTAAATTTCGACTGCTCCTTTAAAGACCCAGTATACACACACCGGGTTAATTATGCCAACATTTGTAAATATGGTATATACATAAAGTTAGTTTTTCTGTTTATTGTAAAATTGAAATTAAAATTTATCAAGTAGACTATTCTTTATGGCACTAGTGCTTTTTGCTTTTCATTATGCAACTATTATAGTGCCAAAAAGTAATACTTTCTATATCTCTTAACAATATAATAAAATAGGCTTTTATGATTCAGTCGTACATAAAATATTATTTATTTGAATAGTCATAGCAACAAATTTTTATATATCTAACTTCAAAAATGATGAATTTCCATAAAAATTTTCATTTCCCATTTAACCCACTTAGGGGGCGAATTTTCAAAAATCCTTTCTTAGCGCTCACCTATGTAACATAGGGAACTACTGTGCAAAATTTCATTCTTCTAAACCCAACGGTTTAGGCTGTGCGTTGTATGTCAGTCAGTCAGTGTTAGAAATTTATTAAGTAGATTTATATATTAAAATTATAAATATTAAAAATTAATACAAAAGTATTGGGAAATCAAATGGAGGCGTGGTTTATTATTTAGCCTACTGGCAGCAGGGCCGTAGCTAGAGCTGAATTTAAGGTAGGGCAGCTGTTGTTATATGTAGGGCAGAAGTAAAAATTTTATTTGATTTGATCTAGTGAATCGATTTTTCTCGTACTTTTGCGTATGTGTAAGTGAGATAGTACTTAATTGTCAAGAGGGGGTGACAGATAGATAAGAGCAAAGCAGTTATTTATTCAAATTTATATATAATTTCTTCAAACATATTGTATTCAGTTCGATAATAATTAGTCCTTCCTTAAAACAGCTGAATTTTTCGATTCGCCATATTATTAAAAATGCGAAGAACTTCATCCAGATCAATTAACTTCGTTCTTTTCTTTTCAAAGGCCAAAAATACCATGCCTGCCATTCTTTCGTGACCCACTGACAGTCGCTGAGGCCTATTGATTGCAGTCAAAGTTGAAAACGTAGATTCGCACACAGCAGTGCTACATCCTATGGTCGCCACAGATGCAAAAAGTTCATATGTATCTTTGAACGCCTCTCGCTGCCTGTACAGAACTTGTATTGTGTTTTCCATTGTATTCTCGCTACGACTCAAATAAGCTTTGACTACAGTAGCCTCTTCTCTTGATGGAACCGTTAGACCTAAAAAATCAGTGGAAATTGTGAACTTATGTCCATAAATAAATAACACTAGTATTTTACAAGCAGAGATATAGTTTTGTTTAATTTTCTTACTTACCTAAATTTTTCAACGGCATCATTTTGTCTACATCCAACTCGTCGAGACTTGCTATCGAATTTAACAGATCGTCGTTGTCCGAAAATCTTCTTTGCAATTCAGCAATTAGTATATCCAGCGTTTCGAAATACTCAGACTTAAATGGCAGAGCATCTAGGCCTTCTAGGTTTTGTCTGGCAGAGGAAGAGGAAGGGCCATATAACAAGTAATCATCCATCTGATTTGATTTTTTGACTTGTCTTTGCTGGGTCTGGGTCCTATTTTCCAAATCGCCGCTTATTATAGACTTAGCTTCTTCTAAAATTTGATGATACATTTCATCTGATCTCAGTTTCGTCATTTCAATTTGGACGCACTTTATGATCGTTATCGCGTCTTTTAATCCTGTGCTTCGGGCTTGTAAAGCTGCGTCTGCAGGGTGAAGCATTGATAAAATTTTTTTGGCGACAATCATGGCCATTCGGAATTCCAAACTGAGCATGACTTTTTTAATGCCGACACTCTTGGCGACGTCATCACCGTTAAATCTATCATTTTTGATTTCATCTAAAGTTACCAAAATCGATGAATAATTATCATATATAACTTTTGTAACCGCCAGATGACCTGACCAACGCTGTTGGAGGAGCCGGCCAAACCTTTTTCCACCATACAAGGCAGCTATTTTGCCATGATGAAAGAATTCATGTAGCATGATGCATTGATCAAAAAATAAACGAATAAAAGTGATTTCCGAAATAGTTCTGATGACTATCAAATGCAAACGATGGTTATAGCAGTGAACGTAGGGAATTTTTCGGCCTAATTTATTTTCTATTCTGGTCGCAACTCCAGAAACTTTCCCACTCATTACACTTGCGCCGTCATAGCACTGGCTTAGCATATGAGAGAGGTTAATGTTATTTTCCGTAAGGGTATTTAACGTCAATTCCGTAAAAGTGGCTGCATCAAGGTTTTCGGCAGTTATAACTGTTAGCAAAGACTCATTGACAATTCCATCCTTAATATACCGTATTGCTATTGCAATATTTTCGCGATTATTTTTATCTCTCGTCCCATCTTCCATTAGAGTAATCCAGTTCACGTCAGATTCCTTAATATCTTTAACAATGGAACTGCGTACTGCTTGAACCATTGCTTGAATTATTTGATTTTGAATTGCAGGTGAACGATATGTTGCATTTTGTGGTATATGACTGAGAGCCTCCTTTAAACTAGGGTCTTTCATGCACGTGTATTCAAACAAATTTTGAAATAAACCTTGTTCTTTTTCTTTTTCTAAAATATAATTTCCACGCAAAGCTAATTCGTTTACAACTAGAAATTGTATTACTTCAATAATAGACTTCACGTAATACCTGTTTTTTTCTAATATTGTTTGATGTATTAACGTTTCAACACTACTAGTTGTAGATATTCTATGTAATTTTTCCTGCCACATAGCCATGGCTTGTGTATGAGAAATGGATTTTTCGTGTTTTGGAAACCCAGTTTTCGAATCAGTGGCATTTTTCCAGTTTCTGAATCCTGTAGAAGTGTACGAAGTCTGTTTGCTTCCATGAGGTAAAAATTGCTGACAAGGATAGCAAAAAGCAGCATCCTTTTCGACAGAATATTGTAACCATTTAAATCTTTTGAACCAGTCCGCTACAAAGGCCCTATTATTTTGTTTTGGATATGTGTCTAAAATAACTTGCTTTATCGGTTCTCCGATTTGTGCAATGTCAGAAGGAATACCATGGCTAACAATACCAATGTGTTTCATTGAATTTGTTTTCATAGGGCTAGGTGTAGCAATTGTATCTTGTACTTCCATCTGTTTTGAGGAATGAGGCTCTTCGTGATCAATTTTTTCTTCAATTCTTCGTTTTTTGCCAAAGAAAGCCCGTATATCCATCGCAAGATCAATTAATTTTCAGTTAACACTAATAAACAAACAACTGTGTCGATAACTAACTGCCACGCTGTGCTGTACACTACACTACTTATAAATTATAATTTATTAAACATGGGATCGTTGCTTTGTCACTTTTCACAGGAAAATTGTAGAAAAACACGAGTCGACTTTCGGCTTTTACACCATCGTCAGGTGAAAAACGTAACTAAAAATTATTCTTTTAGGCGAAAAGTATTTATAATACAAACTGAAGTAAATAATGTATTGGTGGGGGATGTTAGAGGCAGATATAATCAAACCAAATGTAAGGGAATTCCCAAGTTGAACAATTTTGATAAAACTAAAAATGTATTATTTGCAAAGGCTCCCGCAGCGAATTTTATTTTAAAACCAGTTAAGTGTAATATAATTAAAATGGCTAGAGTATGTTGGGGAAAACCAGAAACATGAAATAGTGGTGAACATTAATTGCAAGAAAAAAGAGAATAAAATATACAGGTATCTATCTGTGTTAATTTGTCAAAATAGAGAAATGTGTTGATTTACAAGAAAAGTTACACCCCCAGGTAGTTGCTTTTGTTAGACTGAAAGGATTGTAAAATCAGAAATATTGCATAAAAACTATTTTGAAATATTAATTACCAGGAATCAATAAAATTTTTAAAAATGGGTACCTGTCAGCTAAAACTATTCGAAAAACGTGAGATGCATCGTGTTATAAATTTAACAAAGGCGATTTGTTTAGATCAATTTGGTCATTTAAGATGACGTGGTTTGGGTCTTTGTTCAATTTGTTGATTTCCAGGGCTTCCAAAATGTTGAGTTTGCGGCCTTTTTTACAAATGTGTAATATTTTGTCAGCAATTTGTCATCTTAAATGACCAAATTGATCTAAACAAATCGCCTTTGTTAAATTTATAACACGATGCATCTCACGTTTTTCGAATAGTTTTAGCTGACAGGTACCCATTTTTAAAAATTTTATTGATTCCTGGTAATTAATATTTCAAAATAGTTTTTATGCAATATTTCTGATTTTACAATCCTTTCAGTCTAACAAAAGCAACTACCTGGGGGTGTAACTTTTCTTGTAAATCAACACATTTCTCTATTTTGACAAATTAACACAGATAGATACCTGTATATTTTATTCTCTTTTTTCTTGCAATTAATGTTCACCACTATTTCATGTTTCTGGTTTTCCCCAACATACTCTAGCCATTTTAATTATATTACACTTAACTGGTTTTAAAATAAAATTCGCTGCGGGAGCCTTTGCAAATAATACATTTTTAGTTTTATCAAAATTGTTCAACTTGGGAATTACATTACATTTGGTTTGATTATATCTGCCTCTAACATCCCCCACCAATACATTATTTACTTCAGTTTGTATTATAAATACTTTTCGCCTAAAAGAATAATTTTTAGTTATGTTTTTCACCTGACGATGGTGTAAAAGCCGAAAGTCGACTCGTGTTTTTCTACAATTTTCCTGTGAAAAGTGATAAAGCAACGATCCTATGTTTAATATGGATTTTCACAAAGTAAACCTTTCTAATATTAATTATTTATAATTTATTATTTTATTATTATATGAAAATATAATAAATAAACACATACATATACTTTAAATAAATAAGCTTTACTGTTTTCGTAAAATGCTGACTTATTTAATTCTTACATTAACATTTGATCAATGATCAGAAAGTTGAGTCACTGTATTTAACTGTTAGTACCAAGATACATTTCGGTTTTATTTGCTAATTTGAAAATGATTGTTAGCTTTTGCCGTTGTCTTAAAATACGGTATTGTACATTTAAATTTTATTGGTTGATTTGAAACTGATTGTTATGTTTAATTATTACTAATATGGACAACAAATATATTTAAATTTAATTAAGGAAAACCTCCAAATTCCCTCTAGTGTTACTACGCTAGTGTAATAAATTATTTTTTTCCCATCATCTCATACTATAAACAAATAATTTTCTTAGCATATTATCGTACTTTTTAAGGTAGGGCATTGATATTTTAAGGTAGGGCATTGCCCCATGATGCCCCCCCCTAGCTACGGCCCTGACTGGCAGCAGTTTCTTCATTCGTCACTAAAAGCGAAAAATTCACACTTAAAAAAATCGTAGCAATTTGGAATTGTTTATTTTTAGTTGAAAACAGTAAATTATTATGAATAAATTAGAATGACATTAAAAAAAATATATATTTATTTTTTTGGCCACTAGTTCGCGTATCCAAATTTTACAATTTCCAATAAACTTGTTAACACTTTCAGTCCCACGGCTTCGGCATCCGAAACCAAACAAAACATCCCCAGAGGCCGACCGCGATCAATGGTTAATTGATTAGTTGGTTACGCATTATGTGTGCGATGTTTACGATGTTTACCGTCATTCATCACACGGATGTGTTCCTATTCACACAAATACATACCAACACACACTACTCGTTTCGTTTCTATGCTTTCTAATGTATAAAAAATTTTAAGATAAACAAAAAATACATAAAAAATATAATTTATATTTTTAAATAAAATTGATTTGAATGTCAGTGTATATGTAGTATGTACGTATGTTTACAGTTTTACACATACATGTTGAACTGTGTTGAATCTATTCAGCGTTTGAATTATTTTATTTTATGTATTTGTTGATATGTATAAAGTTTTTTTTTTAAATATTGCCGGCTTCCGCGGAAGTTTACTATGAAAGTGCTCGGGCCTCATAGTGTTAATAAATTTATGTCAAAATCTATGGTTACAAACAATTCGTGCTGACGTGCTCACGCATATACTTATAAGATTATGGAAAGAGGCGCCACTAGTCTTTATGCAGGTCCTCTATAGGGAAAATAATCGTGCAATTTTTCAAAATAATGACGCACATCAAATCAAACTAGTAATGGTACCACTGATGTTCTCCTGTGAATTATTTAGGGCTTGTTCCGAAATATAATCCGGCATACTGGCCAGTGTTAATGACGTCATGAATGGACACCATACTGTTGATTCGTTCGCCAGCGGTGCACGCTCGTTTAAGGGTGTATGGCCAGTCAAATTGCAGTGTAGAGTTCATTTCAAATAACTTAACTCTTTTCCTTATGTAAATTCAATAATAGCAGTGGTCGACCCATTTAAAATGAACTCTACATCTATTTGTTTAAAATTGATTACAATGTTACATTATTACTAGAAACACTTATTTTATGGATTAAAATGTGTACTTTATGAGAAATTATATTAATTAATAATTTTTAGTCGAATTTTTCCTTGAAAAAATTAGACTTATACTGTCTATACGACAAGAACGGCGAGAGGCGAGAGTAGGGGCGCTATCCGTTTTCGGACCCGTAGAACACAAATATGTAGAAAAAAAATCTGATATATATATATATATATATATATATATATATATATATATATATATATATATATATATATATACAGTATAGCACCGATAATGGAAAGATCAGTTTTGGAAATTTTTTGAGAGCATCAAATTACTCTCAAAATTTTTTGAGAGTATCAAATTGAGAGCATCAGAGGCAACATCACTTTTGGAAAGTTGCATCAAAAATGTCAAGTATTTATCAAAAAATTTCCAAAATTAATGTTTCCATTATCGGTGCTATACGGTGCTCAAATTTGGTAAATGGGGCTCATTCCGATACACAACAATACTATCAAAGTGGGGTCAAATTTTGGATCCGACCCAACCTTTAAGGGGGTGGTGGGGGGCGGAAAAGCAATAAAACTTTTCCAAACCGGTTGGAAATAATGTTTCGGTCAATTATCTACAACATATCCAAAATTCAGCTTCCTAGGATGATTTGGTGGGAGTAGAGGGGAAAAAACGATTTTCGCTGGATCTAACACGCCCCCAGCCCCTCAGAATTAACGTAGAGGGTCGAAATTTTGTGTGTTGATAAAGTTCGTACCTAGGTTGTGCTTTTTGGAGGTTTTAATGTTTTACCCCCACCCCCCTCATTTTTAAGCTGCAATTTCATGCATTTTCGACGTTTTTTCGAAGTTTGTACCACTCGCACAGGTCACAAATAAACCTAGAGGGCTGAAATTTTGTATTCGGATTGAGTTAGTATCAAGGGGGTGCCTTTTGGTGGTCTCGACTTTTAACCCCAACCCCCACCCAAAAGAACATGATTTTTTTCGTTTTTTAACAGTTTCGTTCGGGTCAAAATCTCCCCAAATAAACCTAGAGGGCTGAAATTTTGTGTACAGGTTAAGCTAATAGCCAGACACTGTTTTTTGGAGGTTTCAACTTTTAACCCTTACCCCCACGATTTTTACGCCCATATTTCCTTAATTTTTTTGCTTGTTTTCTAACACGTCTAGAGACTCTCTAAGGAAACCTAGAGGCCTGAAATTTTGTACGTGTATTCAGTTAGTATGCAGCTGGTACTTTTTAGGGAGTCCACATTCCTTTTCCCCCCACTTCTCCCATTTTTACATCGGAATTGAATGCTATTGTTAAATGTGTTTTAAATGCATTATTTTTATTCTAAATACAAGTAGGCGAATAGTAATTTTAAAAAAAAGTGAATTTACTTTCATAACAAATGAAATACATACATATTAAGTAATTTAAAAATGTTATTAAAGTCACTGTTTATTTATAAATTAGGAATTTTGGATTTTTATTATTTATAAAATAGAAATTTTGGATTTTTTGGGAAAGAAAAAATATCTTCATAAAAGCCTTCCAGTTTACTATTTAAGTTCCTTTTCTCATATTTAAAAAAAAAAAAAAAAAAAAAACACAAAGGCAATTAGCGGATACGCATGGATAAAAATGCCCTCGTACGAATTGTGTTGGCTTTTTCCCTGTTAACTGCTACCGGCACAAAATTGAAATTTACTGAGATTCAGCCCTTAAAAACTTAAAACCTTTTAGACACTCAATACCGAAAATGAAAGGAAAAATTCGACTTCCGTGATGGGGCTCCGCTGCTCACGGCGTTTATTTTTTTGATTTAAAATTTATATTCAATTTTTTTTTTTCAAATCAAAAAGGAAAAAAGTCGTAGAAAAAATATAGTATTCTACTCGCTTGCAATGGCTGTTACTCATTCAGATGCATTACGACACTCGCCTCGTAAACTCGGCTCGCGTCGCAATTTCATCTTCGTGAGTAATAGCTACCATTACCAACTCGTTGAATAATATACTATTCACACATTTTTATACTTGCGGAATTCAAATGGATTATTTGTATAGTAGTTTAACATTTCAAAACTTTCAAAAGAAAGCTTTGGTAAAATATTATAGAAAATGGAAATTTTGATTTGAAACTTCAGTGGAATATTTTTTAATACTTACTAAACTACCAGATAATTTAAAAAAAAAGGAAAGTAAACCAATTTTTTTTATCAAATAAATAGAAAATCTCTATTGAATCTAATTGGTAAGCCGTTTTAAACTTTACACTGATTATTTATTTACCTTTTGTGTAAGATTAATGCAATTATTATCATTTAGGATTTCTTGAACATTTGATGGAATACAAGTACGGTTAATACTGTTCACAGCCCTAATAGCTTCTTCAAAATTTTCTTCATCAATTGGTACCCCTTGTTCATCAACTCTAATACCTGCAAGTGATATCTTCTAATGTTTTAAACGCTCATTATATAGTGCTAATCATAAAGTTCGTTATAACAGAAAAATTTTTATACTATAAAGTATAAACAAAAGTTTACGCAAAGGAAAACAAAACTTTAAGCAAAAATTTTAGAGTAATTATAAAATTTTCATGTTACAAATCTGAATTTTCCAGTTTTCCGTCAAATACGCAGTAAGTGGACAATAAGGTATATTTATCTAATTTTAATAAATAATCAAAAATTTTTCCAATTGTAATAAACTTTTTGAATGACATATTATTTTACAGCATCATTTGTTTAGTAATACAGGCGCGAGAAAGAAATATATTAGTTTTTTTAAGTTCCACTATCCATATATCATTATTTAGTATACAGAATGGTTAATGTAATAAGCATGTGATATTTTATAGCAATAATATTTAATACGGAAAAATGAATAAAAAAAAGAACAATTTCCGTATTTATTCCATTATTAATTATTTTACATTAAGATACATGACAAACAGACATAATATTTGTATTATAGTTTGATTAGCGAGACTTTGCGCCTCGGGTATACTCGAGTTTTTAGCTCTTCCACTTAAAATTTATTTATGTGCATGCGGAGTTAACTTTCAGCTAGAACACACATGTGCGCAAATCAATTTTAAGCGGAAGAAGTAATAGCCTAAGATCCCGCAGCTGATTTCTGCAGGTATCTGTTTTTTTAATGAAACTTAATTTAAATGAATCCTTAATGGCAGTGTATTAGATTGCTCCCGGGTTGCCTATCGAAAATCAGCCGCAAGTACCTTTAATTGCCGTCATTAAGCGAATAATCGAAAAGACATTTTTTGACGTTTTAAAGTGTCAAATATTTTCAAAGATTTTTAAAATTTACAAACTTTTCTCATAGTAACAAGAAAAGTAAATAATTTTTCCCTAGTTACAAGTACAAAAATAAATTAAGAGCCATTTGATTTGATTTTTTAATTTTTTTTATTTATTTATAAGTATATCTACAATATGTGTATATTGCTTATTAAAATGATCAAAACATCAGTTTTTAATAAAAAAAATTACTAAAATCTGGGGCAGTGCCCCCGTGCCCCACCAAGACGAGGCACAACAAAACAAACAGAGCACTTCAGCTATCTTTTCTCGAAGCAATTCAGCCTATTTTTGGACCCTGATAACTTTGGTCCGGATAATACTTAAGAGCTCAAATTGTCAGGATAGAATGTAGACACCAGTCTTATGAATGAATCAATGAATCAATTTTATAGCTCTATTGCTTTCGATATTATTAATATGTAAATTTTATTAAATTCGTCACTCACTCACTGATGATCATCAAAATTATAGAGTACTTCCCGAAGTTTTAGAAAGTTGAAATTTTGTCTGTAGGCTGGGTTTAGCACACAATTAACGAGAAAATTAACAAATCTGTGATTTTCCCTCTTTAGCTTCTTATAAATAATAAAACATATTGTAGATATATTTATAGATAAATAAAAAAAAATTAAAAAATCAAATCACATGGCTCTTGGCTTATTTTTGTATTTGTAACTAGGAAAAAATTATTTACTTTTCTTGTTACTATGAGAAAAATTTGTAAATTTTAAAAATCTTTGAAAATATTTGACACTTTTAAAACGTCAAAAAATGTATTTTCGATTATTCGCTTAATGACGGCAATTAAAGGTACTTGCGGCTAATTTTCGATAGGCAACCCAGGAGCAATCTATTACATTGTCATTAAGGATTCATTTAAATTAAGTTTCATTAAAAAAACAGATACCTGCAGAAATCAGCTGTGGGATCTTGTACTATAAAAAAAAAACTGAGTATACCTGGGCGCAAACTTTCGCTAATCAAACTATATGTGTATTAGGGATGTTATAGATATCTGCAACCGTAATCGAAACTACCGGATATCCGAATTAATTAAATATCTGAAACCGAAACCATATGCGAAAATAAAAGTTTCGAATTTGTTTCGGATAATGAAAGACAACTGCCGTTGGAAAACTGCGGTTAAATCGAAGCAAGTTTTTGCTGCATGTATTTCTTTTAATAGATTTCCGTTGATTCGTGTTTGTACACTTTTTGGAGTAAAATTTACCCCTTTTTACTAAAAAAAATTTTCACTAAAAGCAATTATCCGTAGCTGTAACCGTATCCGAAACATTATTCAATATAATTACATATCCGTAACCGAAACCGCAAAAAATGTTTTTAAATATCCGTATCCATATCCGAAATTTCATATCCATAACATCTCTAATGTGTATACGTTTTCAATTCGCAAATCAAAGTAAGTTAACATTCTGTATTTATACATATTTTCAATTTCTGCTTAAAAAGAGAATAAAATATAATTTAATATCTATCTATTCAAAGTGTATTACAAAACGAGCCGATGCTGTGTTTGATTCAATTATTCGTACCGCTTCTAATCAATTGGCGTAGAGCTTCTTTTTCTTTAAAATTTGACGGTAATGTTTTGCCGGTTTCTTTCTGCCATTTTTCTAAATATTTATAAAGTATAACTAAATATGGTGTATGACTATGCTCTTTCAGCGACATAGAATCTAAATCAATAGTATTCATATGTTCAATAAGACTAGGAAATGGTTTATCCAGCTGTAAATCTGCAATCTAAAGTTAAAAATTTTCGTAAAAATGGAATTGGAATGATTTTGAGTACATCAGTTAAAAAATAATAAACCTGATTGTCGGGATGCGTTTCAATTATTGTATGTTCTTTAATTTGAATACGTAAATATCCGAGAAAGCCAATACTTCTGCATACCAACAATGGAATATTCCTTTCCCAAGCTTTTTTAGATAACGGTATTAGCAATCTACAAAATAATTTTAATTTTTTTAATACAAAAATAGAAACTCTTATTTATTCTCTTACTTTTCCGAAATATTGGTTGCAATAATTGCGCTAAATGTATTAAAAAATTCCGGATTATCTGTTAAAAGTTCATCAATTGACGTATCAATATAATCACCATGTACATCGGGATTAAGTTCAAGCAATAAACGTGTAGCAGCCTGTGCCCTAGATTCTCCAACATTTTCCACATCTAAAAAGAAACTATAAAAACCACAAAATAGCATTGAACATTACTAAAACATCAAATAAAATACATACTTGCATCCTATATCTTCTTCAGTGACTAATGCATTATCAACGATCGTGAATAATCCAATACCCGGCAAGATTAGTGATTTAAGTACCTCAGTTCCAAGAGCAGTTGCATTAATAAGGCAGACGCGACTTAATTCTAAACGACTTTGTCCATGATCACCCCATAGCCTAAATTGTTGGAAAATTAGTGATACAAGGTAATAAAAATTACATTTTCAATGTTTAAGACATAACCTGATTTGTCGATCATATTTTTTATTTTTTTCTGATGGCTCCGGTGATTTTGGTGAAGGTGTCGACATTTTTTCAGCGATGCAGTACAAAAATGTTAATATGTCATGTAAATGTTAAAATCTAATTATTTAATTAAATACAAATTAAACAATCATGTGGAAAAATAAGAAAATATGCAAATTTTCACTAAGTATTTCATGTATTTAAAAATGACATAAAAATATTTCAAGTGTTATCTGCTGTCAAAAAATCAAATTATTCATGAGTGAAATTTACAGATTACCAATCACTTTTTTTTTTTTTTTTTGAATTCTGTACAAAAGACACGAAAAACACCTACAGAATTCTTTTATCAAATGAGTAACGGAATAAATTTCATTTAGTTCAACGATAGAGTTTATTTTTCCTAGAGGACAGTACTGATTTAGTCAATTGAATTATTTGAGATTTTTTTTCATCTATTTAGTATGGATTAAAAATATTTGTTATTTACAATTTTAACAGAATTTCTTAAATGAATACAATTAATCATATCTTTATTATATTAAAGTAATTGATATCATTTTTCGTTTATAAAAGAATCACGTGTACAACGAATAGTTGGTAGTGTTTTAATGAGAGTTCAACATGGCGGGTGAGTAGCTTTATTCGTGCAATGTTGCAAGTTATTTGACACATCAGTTTAAATGACATTAAATTATTTGTATTGTTCTTTTTAGATATATCATTTCATATAGAAGATAATGACGAAGGTGAGTTTATGTTTAATATTTATTTTTTTATTCAAATAGCATGTGTTACATTTCACGGGTTTTGTTCATACTCTGCAAAGAGTTTTACGATTTATTTAAATTAGTTTAAATAATCGTTTTTATTGATCTTAATTACAAGATTTTAATTAAATGTATCTTTAAAACTTTATGTAGAGTATGAATTTTGTAAATCGTTTATTTGGTATTGTTTAATTTATTTTTTTTCGTAGTATTGTTTTCTATCAGGAATATTTGACGCACTATTTTTAATTGTGTAAGTTTCAATTTCCTGTTTAGTAAATATTATAATAAACATTAGCGACTTTTTGATATCTCATAAAAGCCTTTTTATTTCCAGTTATATTATCAGTTTTAAAAGGCTAAAATTCTAAAAAATTCTTATTCATTAAAAATTTCCAATAATTTTATTTTTTTCAAATATATGAACATTTAATTGTTGCATAGTATTTTTATCCGTTTAATTTTTTTTTTTCAAGGTTTATTTATATTTTTAGTAATAATTTATTTTTAAAAAATCAATTTAAAATTCGTGTTTTGGGATAGGTCAATGAACATTAAAAATATAGATGGAGACACTAATATAAGCAAATGTTTAGGTTGACGGGAGGGGAAATATATGAGAAGGATAGAGCATGAAAAAGAATGTGAGCTATGAAAGGCAATCATATAAATTGCACAGTAATCAGAATTTTTAAAATTTAATACCATATTTAAACATGAGTAAATACCTATATTTCATTTGTGCTTAAAAATTCCATTTGAATAATGTTATTTTGTCGATTCATGGGAAAATTTTTTAATGTTTTTCATCATCAGAGTTTAAAAGGCTTAAAATAATAAAACACTACCAAAGGAATCAATTTTTAATAAGAATGTGTACTTTTTATTATAAATTATAATTATGTACTTGTAATTCTACTTTTTTAATTAAATACATATTTTTGTACATCTATTTAAACATGACGTAAATGAGTAAACTATAGATACATTAACATTGCTGGCGTTCGAGACGAAAATTTTGTTAGCCTAACGGGCCTAACGTTAGCTAATGGAGCTTTCACCGTTACAAACCAGAGGGCTCTGATTCAAAAAATTAATGCACGTTAAATATTTTTTCATGGTTTTTCACGGTATAAATACTTAATTTCTGAAGTACAGCCACATTTAAAGATTATGGAATAAAGATAATCAGTCATCATGTTAGAAATTGTTTTAATATATAATGTATGTTAATTTTTGAATGCGTGCCCTCTGGTTTGTAACGGTGAAAGCTCCGTTAGCTAACGTTAGGCTCACAAAATTTTCGTCCCGAACGCCAGCATTGTTATATTTTTTATAAATATGGTTAAAATTGACTCTGACTAGTGCTGCTACCTGATGTGCTTCGTGTAATGTAAAATAAAATTTTAGCGATTTTAGCGCTGTTTTAGTTTGTGGAATTGGTGTTCTAGGCATTAGGTTTCCCAATTTAATTTCTAGAGTTGGTAGAATAAAATATTAGTTAAATCGGTTAAGTCTAAAGGAACAGTTTTACAGGAAAGAGTAAAAATAAAAATTATTTACAATTAATTTCTGTATATTTAATTATTCTTTGACTGAAATGAAACTGTTAGGAATGTAATTTACCTCTGAGCTCTTGCTAAAACATAGCTTGAATTCTGCTGGTTCTAGATTAAAAAAAAAATTTTGCTTAGTGTATAGATAATAAAAAGTGGTACTTTAGTTTTACAATTTGATTTTTTTTTATTCTCGAAAAATTAATTGGAAAAAAAATTTTTGAAATATTTTTAGGTGAAATTTTCATTTACTTTAGTGTTATTCGGCTAATAATTAGTTTATGCAATGATTGTTTTTTTGCTACGGGATACAGTAATACAGTAAATTTATTAAGAAATAGCTTGCCAAATGCAAAAATTTACATACAAGATTTTTCTTTTAGAAGTTTTTCAGGGAAGTTATGTGACTATAAATATCACTTGGCGGGATGTTGGGGTTGTGCTTCAGCCATCATATTGGAAAATTTTTTTTTTCAAATAATCGTTAATGTCTTGCAAACTACTAGTTTTAACAAAGAAAATGGTAAGAACCCTTCTCATCAGAAGTTCAATTTCCTATAATTTTTATTTGAAGCATTTTTCCGTAAAATTTATATTTTTCGAGATATCGAACATTAAATCTGTGAAAATTCTTTGTGGTGGTTTTCGTTTCATATCTCATCGTCATCACTCATCAGATATTCAGTAATTGGAGTTAACAGTTATTAATTATTATACTTATTATTAATATCAGAAGAAAATAGTACCATCTTTAAGCTTTCACTTTAGATACTGAGTTGATGTAGGTATTATATTGTTGGTGACAAGAGAGACACAACTCGAGAAAATAGTTTTTTTCAGTACAGCCATTTAAAAGTTTCTTGTTTCCTACAAGTCTTATTCATCTTGGATTTTTAATATTTTCAGAACATTCTTGGGAATAAACCATCAGTATTCATCTTGTATTCTAATTTGTATTAGCATTAAGGATTTCAATAACCTCGCGACTTTAAAGTAAAGGAAGAATGACAAAACCGCTTTCCAGCGGTCTTTTTGGAAGTGACAATGTGTCGTTTCCGACATAAAAATATGCCTATTTTGCAATACATTTTCACAAGAAACTCGAAAATGTAAATTTTTGAATTGTGTTACTCTTGTTGTGTACTGAAGATATATTTTATTTTTAACCGTTTCAAACAAACCATGTGGTAAAATTTTTTTGTCTCAAAATGCCGGACTATTTACTGCCAAGTGATAAGTACAATAGATAAGGCTACAAAAAAAGAAAAAGATAAAAATCAAAGATCCCAACATTAAAAAAGTGAACCCTAGGAATTTACAACTATGTTGATAAAATTGAACATTATTTAGAATTATACCGTATTGTCACTGATGGCGGCACCTGTACCAGTGAATATATATACATATGACAGCATTTTGAGCCGCCATATTGCAGGACGAGTTAACTCGTCTTAATCATTTAAAGAGTTAATTAGAAATACCGGAAATGGTTACGCTTAATTTTGAAAATGGGAAAAATTATCATTTTTGACTTGAAGAAATTTAATAGATTTATAAGCGTTGTTTTATAGTTAGGGTTGTACATTGCTCTTTTTTGCAAAGGACATTTATTTAGTTAGCTCTTCTGTCCTTGTCCTTTTTTGAGTTCAGAAAAAATTTCAAAAATCTATTCCGACAGAAAATATGAAAATATTCTCCGTACGCCAGGTTATTAGACACTCTTTATAATGCAATAGAAAATATAACGTGTATATTTGATCTTCGCGTACAGCGAACATGTCAAAAATCTCTTGCTGTCGATACTGACATGTGGCGTCGTAATTTGAAAAATTGGCAGCTGTTTTAACTGCTTCTTCGTCTTCGCTTGCATTTTTCTTGTTGAATGTGCGTCGTTTGAATTTGTTTCGATCTTTCTAAAATATTTAATGTGCCTTGTTATTTTTTCTGTTAAATCGTTATTTTTGTGTTTATCGCATCTTATGTTATTAAGTGCTGTTATACCCATATTAAAAAGAAATTAATATATTTTGTAATGTTTTATAGCTCTACTGAGCACCTTTGTATGTATTTTCTTTAAAAATAAATAATTGTGATAATTCTGTTTATGGTATTCCATATTTGTTAATAATAAATAAAATACTTTGTCAAAAATAAAGGTGGTTTTTTTGCAAAGTTAAGTGTTTTATTCATTGTTAACTTGAAGAAAGTTTAGAATTTTAAATCTAATGTCCATTAGACACATTGATTTCGAAAATTAAATTTTCTATAAAAATCGTGGTTAGAAATAAAATGTTATGAAATGCATTTGTTGATGTTCAAATAGCAATCAATACAGAACACTGTGGCACTATAGTATGTTTAGAAACGCCTTTTACGTCTTCCGTAACTTCGTAACTCTCTTATCTTCGACGCCAAACAGATAGTGTGTGTGTGTGTGTATGTGTGTATTGCTACGTTTTATTACTCATTCCTTCTTTTACTTTGCTGATTCCACCTTCCTGGAAAATAGGCAACCTGTATACATATAAATATCTGTATATTATATATATATATATATATATATATATATATATATATATATATATATATATATATATATATATATATATATATATATATTAATAAAATATTGAACTTTGTAATTAATTAAGAAACGCACAAGTACATAGATACATAATTAAAATTTGATTAATTAATTTGTAATTGGTTTTAAAGCTTGATATTTTATGGTCTGCTTTTCTTCAGACGTTGATGCAGGCTTTCCTATAAATGCATTTTGGATTGTTGAGGGTTGAGGTATTTGCAGAGCCGGCTAGAGAAATGGCAGGCCCCTGGGCACAAAAAAAAAATTTGCGAACATTTTTTCTTCAAAAATACAATTGACGAGCAAAAGAAACGTCTTCGCATTTGGTCCGGGCTCCTAATCGAGATTGCGGGCCTTCTTTTTAGACCGGGCCCCGGGCAATTACTTCACCTACCGTACCCTCTCGCCGGCTCTAGATATTTGAAATAATAATGTAATCAAGTTTGGACCCAGCTTTGATGAATAACTAGTGTTGGCCCTGCAATGCTACATAAATATAAGTTTTAGAATAATCTGTAACTTTGATTAGTAAAGTAGAGAATACATCTATAATGAATATTATCCAGTTGATATTTGAAGTGAAATGATAATAAATAAATGTGACTCGTAACGCTCTGAGGTGAACCTTATTTTAGAAAACTCGGGTTTAAGGAGTCGCGTTTATTAGATTATGGGAGAAGATGCCGTACTCGCTGTTGCATCCGACAGTGCTTTGTTTTCACTTCGGCTGTGTGGTTGTGAGCAAACTTGCTTCTTTGTTCACTGATTTATTAGAATTTTTTTCGGATTTAACGTCGTACGAAGAATAATAAAAATTTTTACCTTTTTAATCGAATTTTTCCTTGAAAAAATTAGACTTATACAGCCTATACGATAAGAACGGCGAGAGGCGAGAGTAGAGGCGCTATCCGTTTTCGGACCCGTAGAACATGATTCTATAGAAAAAAATGTCATATATATATATATATATATATATATATATATATATATATATATATATATATATATATATATATATCGCTGTCCTAGTATTGGTCTGTTCTATATCCACTTTTTCTACTTTTGAGATATTGCGATTTCAAAGTTTAAAAATTCATATCTTATTTATTTTACATTTTATTGCCAAATAGAAAATAATTTTTTACTTGTAAATAAGTTAGTTGTCATACAATTTCATAGAAATCTGACCTCGAATTTCGGAGTAAAATGATAATTAATATTCTCATGATTGCAAAAATTGAACTATAGATCCATATTCCCTTAGTATTGTTTTGTACTTTCAGTGTATTGGTTTGTACTATAAGCCTGGATATAGAACAAAACAAGATTATTTTTTCCGTCTGTTACATATAGGAATGGAAAAATTGTAATACATAAAGTGACTTTAGCTTAAAAAAAATTTTATTCTGTTTGATTTAAGGTAGTTGGTCGATAAAACGATTTTTTTAAAGAATTTTAACGAAACTTCTCTAGATATTTATTTAACTCGATACCAATAATACGCGCCTATTTTTTTTCTTTCGAATAAAATGAAAATGTGTCAAAGGAATTTGATAAAAATGTAATATATTATAAAATACAAAGTTACAAACCATATTTAATAAGAAATAAAAATTATTCACCACGCCGTTTTTAAATATAATTTATAAACATCATTTTACAAGGTTTTTACAACGCTTTTTCAGTAATGTTTTTATATTGCTACAACATAAGCGCGCGGAAATTAAAAAACAAACAAGTGGTATACAAATATAATCACTGAAGAATATTAATACATTATTAAATTTTTGATAAAAGAAAATTTTTATTTTCAGATATACTTTTGTACCTGACTATCTCAGAGCAACTACGTTAACAAAATTTAAGAAAATTAACACAAACTTATTTTCTATGTATGGAAGTAAATTGAAACATAGGCAATAACTTTTTGGGAAATATCACGCTAAGAATTGTATAAAAATGAATTCTAGAAACCGATTACTATTTTAATGTGACGTTTTTAAAAAAATGTTCAAAAAAACGAGTTTCTGCTGGTAGCATATAGTTGAACATTTATTTATCTCTAATTGTCTCTAAAATCTAGATACCTCTGACTTCGTTTCGACTTCAGTTAGTTTTTCAAGAAATAAAGAAGTAAACTTATCATTTAATAGATTCGGTCGTCCGAATTTGGATAGGAATACGGTTTTTCCGTTTATATTCATCATTTAAGCGTATATAAGCATTGGTTTATCTCGTTTTATACATATTAAAGTTTAATTATCGAAAACTTCATATTATCGAAAAACAATAAAACTTTTCCAAACCGGTTGGAAATAATGTTTCGGTCAATTATCAACAACATATCCAAAATTCAGCTTTCTAGGATGATTTGGAGGGAGTACAGGGGGAAAAAGTATTTTGGCTGGATCTAACATGCTCACAGCCCCCCAGAATTAACGCAGAGGGTTGAAATTTGGTGTGTTGATAAAGTTCGTACCTAGGTTGTGCTTTTTGGAGGTTTTAATATTTTACCCCACCCCCCTCATTTTTAGGCTACAATTTCATGCTTTTTTTACTTTTTCGAAGTTTGTACCACTCGCACAGGTCACCCAAATAAACCTAGAGGGCTGAAATTTTGTATTCGGATTGAGTTAGCATCAAGGGGGTGCCTTTTGGGGGTTTCAGCTTTTCCCATACGAACTTTCATTTCCTGTTTTAACCCCTTAGGGAATAAATTTCCAGAAACGTTTATACAATTGACTTTTATTTATAAATAGAAGCCTAGACGCCAATTGTCATATCTGCTGTGCTAAATTTCGTCCTTCTAAACCAAACAGTTTAGGCTGTGCGTTATCTGTCAGTCAGTATTAAAGATTTATTTAATAACTAGTCGTATACCCGATGGGATTTCCCATCGACAACATCTTTTTATTAGGTATTCACTTTCTGTTCACTTTTAATGTTTTTCAAAAGCCTAAATCAATATCCACGTTTCTAACTTCAAAAATAACGAACTTCCCATATGAATTTTCATTTTCTGTTTTAACCGCTTAGGGAATAAATTTTGAGAAACGTTTACACAACTGACTTTTATTTATAAACAGAAGCCTAAACGCCAATTTTCATAACTCCTGTGCTTAATTTCGCCCTTCTAAACCCAAAGTTTAGGTTTTGCGTTGTTTGTCAGTCAACGATTTATTAAATAAGATACTATTTATTTTAATAGCCATAGTAACATATTTTTATATGACACTAACTTCAAAAAGAATTTACATACAAATTTTCATCCCCTATTAAACCCATTTAGGGGACGAATTTTCAAAAATCCTTTCTTAGTGCTCACCTACGTTACATAGGGAACTCCGATGCACAATTTCATTCTTCTAAACCCAACGGTTTAGGCTGTGCCTTGTCTGTCAGTCAGTCAGTCAGTGTTAGAAATTTATTAAGTAGATATACCTCATTTCAGATACTATTGATCACGAGTTTTCGTTAAAAAATTAAATAATTCTTATATTCGAAACAAATCAATCTTCTATTCTTTTCTAAAAATAAATCGCAAATTTAATATTTACATAAATGCAATAATAAAAGAGATAAAGCCAAGAAAACGGAAATTATTTAAATTCAAAGTGACGAAGCATGGTTAAATTTAACTGAAACGAACCATATATATTATTTATTTGAATAGTCATAGTAACATATTTTTATAGAGGATGTCAGAGAAATAAGTGACCATCTTTTGAGGGGTGACTCCTAGCACCCTGTAGAAACTAAAACCGCAGGAATTTTTTCGGAATTAACAGTCGCGTCATCTCTCAAAAGGATAAGAGTTATTTCCCTTACACCCTATATATATATATATATATATATATATATATATATATATATATATATATATGTATGTGTGATATATATATATATATATATATATATATATATATATATATATATATATATATGTATGTGTGATATATATATATATATATATATATATATATATATATATATATATATATATATATATATATATATATATATATATATATATATATGGGATGTAAAGGAAATAACTCTTATCCTTTTGAGGGGTGACGCGACTATTAATTCCGAAAAAATTCCTGCGGTTTTAGTGTCTACAGGGTGCTATGAGTCATCCCTCAAAAGATGGTCACTTATTTCTCTGACACCCTGTATATCTAACTTTCAAATGACGAATTTTAATAAAAATTTGCATTCCCTATTTAACCCACTTAGGGGGCGAATTCTCAAAAGTCCTTTCTTAGTGGTCACCTACGTTACATAAGGAACTCCTGTGCAAAATTTCATTCTTCTTAACCCAACGGTTTAGGCTGTGCGTTGTCTGTCAGTCAGTCAGTCAGTCAGTGTTAGAAATTTATTAAGTAGATTTAAAAAGGAATGCCCTCGTACGAATTGTGTTGGCTTTTTTCCTGCTAACTGCTATCGGCACAAAATTGAAATTTACTGAGATTCAGTCCTTAAAAACTTAAAATCTTTTTTTAAAGCCCCGATCAACCGGACACTCATCATCAGTTTTGAAACCACCAAGATGACAAATCGCTTGTGGACTTTCAATTACATTTCGCTTGTAGACATTCAATACCGAAGATGAAAGGAAAAATTCGACTTCCGTGATGGGGCCCCGCTGCTCATGGGGTTTTTTTATATTTTAATCTTTGGGACGCCTTGAAAGTCACCATGATCCCATTTTTTTCATCTACCTAAAATAATTTTCAACAGTAAACAAATAAAATTACGGTTATCCTTTTCTTCAACAGAAAACCACTTAGGGATTCCAGAAAAAAATTATTATAGAGTTGGAATTATTTTGAAAGGATATTTTAAACTGTTATACATATACGTTTAGATAACAGTATACCACGAAACCTATGTACACCAGACTATTCAAATATGCAATTAAATTTTACTTACACAGAATTAGAAAAGTAATTTAGGGTGAAAAATTAGGTTTTTAATTTTTAGCAGAGGAGCGAAGCACTTTATGAAATTGAATTTTTACAGAATTTCAGATCGTTTAGGCGAGCGAAGCGAAACACTATAAAAAAACGCCGTGAGCAGCGGAGCCCCATCACGGAAGTCGAATTTTTCCTTTCATCTTCGGTATTGAGTGTCTACAAGCGAAATATAATTGAAAGTCCACAAGCGATTTGTAATTTTGGTGGTTTCAAAACTGATGATGAGTGTCCGGTTGATCGGGGCTTTAAAAAAAGGTTTTAAGTCAGAGCTTTTGCCTGGAGGGGATACAGAAATCGACTACAGCGCTCATGGTGGACAAATATATCTGTTTATCAGGACGGCATTTGTACATAATTTTACTATTTTCTTTAAAAAAAAAAAAGTATTTTCTTTTTAAATACTTGTTTGATTTTTTCAAAGCGAGTACTTATTACGATTTCTATTTACCAGATTCTACAAAATAATAAAAAAAATTATTTGTAACCCTACTACTAAACCTCACTTTATTTTGAAATTTTCAAAAAAATATCATAAAAATTACCTCTTATGCTTTTTCTTGGTTAATTATTGAAAAATATTTAGTGTGTCAAATATTTTATTTTCAGACATTTTTGAGGTAACATGAGCAGCTGTATAGCTTTTATTAAACAAATTTCAGTTTTTTAGTCGAATTTTCTCCGAAAAATTAGACTTATACAGTCTATACGATAAGAGCTGCGAGAGGCGAGAGTAGGGGCGCTCTCCGTTTTCGGACCTGTAGAACACGAATATGTAGAAAAAAAAAATGTCTGATATATATATATATATATATATATATATATATATATAATATATATATATATATATATATATATATATATATATATATATATATATATATATATATATATATATATATATTTTCCCGCCACCTTTTAATTTGTGTAGGGCCCCCCTATGGAAGTTAAGAGATGAAATTTGGTAAATGGGGCTCATTTTCGAGGCACCTCATACTATCAAAGTGGGGTCAAATTTTGGGCAAATTTTTTTTCTGACCCGACCTTTAAGGGGGTGGTAGGGGGCGGAAAAGCAATAAAACTTTTCCAAACCGGTTTTAAATAATGTTTCGGTCAATTATCTACAACATATCCAAAATTCAGCTTCCTAGGATGATATGGTGGGAGTAGAGGGGGGAAAAACGATTTTCGCTGGATCTAACAGGCCCCCAGCCCCCCAGAATTAACGTAGAGGGTTGAAATTTGGTGTGTTGATAAAGTTCGTACCTAGGTTGTGCTTTTTGGAGGTTTTAATATTTTACCTCCACCCACCTCATTTTTAAGCTACAATTTCATGCATTTTCGACGTTTTCGAAGTTTGTACCACTCGCACAGATCACCCGAATAAACCTAGAGGGCTGAAATTTTGTATTCGGATTGAGTTAGTATCAAGGGGGTGCCTTTTGGAGGTGTCGACTTTTAACCCCCACCCCCACCATTTTTATACCCAAAAGAACATGATTTTTCTTGTTTTTTAACAGTTTCGTTCGGGTCAAAATCTCCCCAAATAAACCTAGAGGGCTGAAATTTGGTGTACAGGTTAAGCTAATAGCCAGACACTGTTTTTTGGAAGTTTCAACTTTTAACCCTTACCCCCACGATTTTTACGCCAATATTTCCTTAATTTTTTTGGTTTTTTTCTAACACGTCTAGAGACTCCATAAGGAAACTTAGAGGGCTGAAATTTTGTACGTGTATTCAGTTAGTATCCAGCTAGTACCTTGTAGGGAGTCCGCATCACTTTTCCCCCCACTTCTCCCATTTTTACATCGGAATTGAATGCTATTGTTAAATGTGTTTTAAAAGCATTATGTTTATTCTAAATACAAGTAGGCGAATAGTAATTTTAAAAAATTTAAAAAAAAGTGAACTTACTTTTATGACAAATGAAATACATACATATTAAGTAATTTAAAAATGTTATTAAAGTCACTGTTTATTTATAAATTAGGAATTTTGGATTTTTAGTATTTTTAAAATAGAAATTTTGGATTTTTTTGGAAAGAAAAAATATCTTTATAAAGGCCTTCCAGTTTACTATTTAAGGTCCTTTTTTAATTTTTAAAACTAAAACATAAAGGCAATTAGCGGATAAACATGGGCAGGAATGTCCTCGTACGAATTGTGTTGCCTTTTTTTCTGCTACCTGTTTTCGGCACAAAATTGAAATTTACTGAGATACAGCCCTTAAATACTTAAAACCTTTTTTTAAAGCCTCGATCAGCCGAACACTCATCACCAGTTTTGAAACCAACAAAATGACAATTCGGTTGTAGACTTTCAATCACATTTCGCTTGTAGACATTCAATACCGAAGATGAAGGGGAAAATTCGACTACCGTGATGGGGCCCCGCTGCTCACGGCGTTTTTTAATATATTTTCCATTCATTTAAATAGTAAAATGTCCTGATAAATTGTTAAATAATCATTTGACATAGGTGGCTGTACTTTCGGCTCGGAGCGAATAAGTCATAATTAATAGAAAGCCACGGGCTGCAGCGTGGTAGCCGATTTGAAAATGTAATTTTGTGCAACAGGTATTTAAATATTTTTTCTGATTATTTTTTGTATTAAAATCGATTAAATCCAAAGAAATTGCTTACATTTATTTAGTTCGCTATCTCAGGACCATACAGAAACTCCAAGGTTTCCTCATGCAATTCATCCTGCGCAACAATCATTTGTTTTCTAGCCGTCCTCTCCTTCTTAGATTTTCCAGTGTAGTGTTTTTCCGAAATTTTAACACGTTCGTTGTCTCTTTTATTAATGTAATTGTATGTGTGTGGTTGAACGTTAAAGCTTAGCACATTGAAAAAATTTAATAAAGATTCTGATCCTTTATTAAAAACACACACGTATATCCAAGAGGACAATTCAGCCACTTTACTGCATGTATATACATATAACTTTGAGGACCGTTTTCATATTTCGTTTCCAAATTTTAACTGATGATTCTTGGGATATAAAGGTGCAAAGATATTAGAGAAAAAAAAATCGAATTTTTTTTTGCAACCCTGAATAACCCCTTAAACGTATTGAACTGTTCACAAGGTAGTTAAAGTGCCTGTAAGTTGTAGTAAAAATAAGGTGAATGTTCATAATTATTTAATTTTCAGTAGGTTTGTGCGACTTTCGTGCTTTTGACAGCGGCAGGTTTTATATACCTGTAACTTGGACAAGATTAAACTTGTAGCTCTCAAAAGCACCAAAATCGCGCAAACCCACTGAAAATTAAATAATTATGAACATTCACCTTATTTTTACTACAACTTACAGGCACTTTGTTTTCGGAATTCAACATAGTTACTTTTCATTTTAAATATTTTAATCTTTTAGTTCATAAAATTTTCATATCAACCTTATTCGTTTTTCGTGATGCACAGTTTGATAAATATTTTTTTAAATTTTCTAAATTTTTTAAAAAATTTCTTTATATTTTTTAATCATTGTATTGTTATTATTTTTTAATTTCAAATGTCAGTTTGACATATAAACACAATTATGTAAGTATCTCGTGTAATATACGTATATTTCTTATTTCTTATTTTTTATTTTTTATCTATATACTCTTAATAAATTTTTCCTCGGAGGCCTGAAGACGATGGAAAGTCGAAACCGGTAGCCTTTGGAAAAATAATGCCTTAGTGTGGTGTGTGTCACGAATTATTTATCATATTATTGTAAATCCTTTCCGTGAATGATTAATTGCTACAAATAAAATTTCTAAGAAATTGTAGAACTTTTTTCTATATTAGGTACCTATATATCATATTTCTTATAAAAATCGATTTAATTGCAATAACTACTTGTAATAAAATACGGTTTGGTTTTTCAAGAAAGAAAAAGCACCTATATAGTAAATTGGAGATTTGTGTTTAGAGTTCCAAAGAAAAATCTTAGAAAACTAATAGTTCCATAATATGTTCATTTGTCTAGCTGTCACTCCTCTACATCTTCCCACATATTCTGGCCTAAGAAACCCGAAATTAAAAAATAAGCGACACGTATCTTTTTAATCGGCAGAAAAATAGTTTGAAGGGGTGAAATCGCCCTATAATATCTCGAAAACGATAAAAGATAAAGCAGTAGTTTAACTTGGCAATATTGCTCTTTTTTAAGGATCTTACCTATTGATGTACAATTTGTTCTAATTAAATTAACAGGGGTAGGTTGGGGTTAATTTTGAAAAAAGAGGGTGAAAAATAGAAATATTAAAATTTTGTTTGCGGATTTCAAATTTACGTAAAAAATTTAATTGAACTGTTTTTACTCAATTTCCTAATATTAAAGTCTAAGGGTAGTTAATAAGTGACTGTGTTGATATAATTGTTAATGTCTGAGTATTTCAAAAATTTCTTTTTCATGGAAAATAGTTTAAGACAATCAGAATAACGTAGAAATAAAATTCCATGCGAAAATGAATAACACGAATTTATGATCCTTTTTCTGTTGAAAGATTTTAATATCGAAAAATATAATTTAGCAGGTGTGATATATTTGTACTTTTTTTCCTTAACTGTATCATTCATTTTAAAAATATTGTTATTTTCGATATTTATAATTTTCGATAACGAAAACTACGTCCCTTATTTTACCCCTTGAGAATAAATTCCCCTTAACGGATGAATTTTCAAAAATATTTTCAAAAATTCTTGTGCAAAATTGCATGCTTGTAAACCCATCGGTTTAGGCCAGGGGTGGCCAATCCGCGGGCCGTATGCTGCTCACCGCCTTGAATTTTTTTGGCCCGCGAGTTTCATCGCACTTATACAAAATCTGTTTATTTTATAATGACCAAGGTAGTGAAAACCAATGTATTAAAAAAAAAAAATACATAATATATAGGAACACATAATTTTGTATGCGGTCCGCGGAATTATGATGTGCTTCCAAAGTGGCCGGCAAGATCATTTGAGTTGGCCACCTCGGGTTTAGGCTATGCGTTGTTTATCAGCCAGTCAGTGTTAGAATTTTATTAAGTAGAATATTTTTAATGCTTGAAATTATTTCATTAGTATTATCTCGTCGGCTGTGTCGGAACACTTGCTGGAAACGAGTGTATCTACAAATTTAATACGCATTGATGAATACTGCAATAGAAATAGATTACAGCTTAATAAAAATAAAACTAAACTTATGATATTTTCACTGCGAAAGCGCATATGCACTTTTAATAGTGATGTTTTGATGTTGTAGACAAGTTCAGACTATTGGACATAACTATAGATAAAAATCTTGATTGGGAGACTCATGTGGCTGAGCTTAGTAATAAGTTAGCTAAAGGCATTTTCGTAATCCGAAGATTAATAGTTATATGTAATGACGTGAATGTCTTGTTAACAATTTACTAGGCATATATATATATATATATATATATATATATATATATATATATATATATATATATATATATATATATATATATATATATATCCACACCTAAAATATGGGATACTTTGCTGGGGCAACTCTACTTCAACGGAGAAAAAATTCAAAAAACAAAAAATGATTTTAAGATTGATTTTTGGCATAAATAAACTGAGTACATGTCGTGAAATTTTTAAAAATAATAACTTGCTAACATTAGCGTCGATATATATTTATAATGCCGCATTATACATGAGGGCAAATCGTAAAGACTACTCTGCTCTTGGGCACAGACATTTATACAATACTAGAAACCGAAATAAAATCTTATTACCAAAACATGAAACGACAACAGTCGGTAAAGGTTTATACGTTTATTGTGTTAAAATAAATAACAAATTTATCAGAGAAATTAGTAAACTACGATAGTAATGATGATAAATTTAAAAAAGAATTAAGAAATTTTTTGGTTTCCAGTACTTTTTATATCATAAATGAGTTTCTGCAAATTTATTAATTCATGTTTTCTTGACGATGACACGTGTGTAATACATCAGTTGTCAAATAAATATATTATTATTATTATTCTTATTATTATTTGCATCTTGTTTTTTAAGAAGAAATATGTACGTTTTATGACATTATGCACAAAACACAATATGTATTGTATAGATTAGTATGATTTTTTAATCTGATTAATATTAAAAATAATTGTAAAATTTAAGGGCACCTAAATGTAACTTGTTAAAGTTCATAACTTGTTGAGCAAGTAAAAATTATGAAAAATTAATTAAAATATATTTTCGTAGAAGAAATGGTATTCAGTAACGTAGTGTGCAGTTAAGATTCATTTGACTGTATTACAGTACAATACATAATATTACATTTGTGCAGGATATGATGGCTGACTATAAAATATATTTTGTTGTACATAGTTGTTACCACACCCGCAAAATGATACGCACTCTCGTTTGAGAGACAGCATCTCTATCGATCTCGGAGGTAGATGCACCCGACCAGTGGCGACACGCTGAGGCGCGTGGTGGCGCCTCTAACTACACATCGCAGAGAGAGAGATTCATCTCTCGGTGAATGTGTGTGTACGGTGTGATGTATGTGATGTAGACGTATGTGTACGTCCTCCTCGTATTCTGTGTAATACACGGTTCGTTTGCATGCATCTATTTTATCTAACTACAGTGGCCGCATTTTTTGCTTTTTTCGCCATAAAAATAAATGAAATAAAACTAAAATTTATTTATATACGTCTTTATTTTTTTTCGACACGTCTGTTTTTAAAAAGTGATTTTTTTCTAGTTTCAAAAATGTTGCGACAAAATTTTTTGGATAATTAATTGCGAAAAGTGTTGATGCAATTTTTTTTTCTTTTGCTACGATATTTATTTCAGTTTGTTATATAAGTAAAAACTGTGTAACATAGAAACGAAAAAGTTTTGGGTTATCAATTTTGCCGGTCGACCGGCATGGGATTGACTTGCATTTGAAATTAATTGTGGAACTAAAATTTGTGTTAATAGTGACGAAGTTATACATATTTTTTTTATTGGAATTTGTTGTTTCCAATTCAATTCACATATCAAATATATTTTCACAACTATTATTGGGGTGTTAACCTTCAGACAGTGGTGAGTATTGACCTTTAAAATATGTGTTGTACATCCTCGGGCATAGCACTGCGCATATTTCGCTTCTCTTTATTTATTTATTTTACCGAAAATATTGCCTCCGAAATGTCTTTATTTCGTGGAAATGTTCGAGAGTATTTTGAAAAAAGGATCTGTCAAGAATATTTTTTCAAATATGATTTTGGATGTTTTGGAGGAAATCATATCGATTCAACAATTTTGTTGGGTTTGGAGATCATTTTTTGGTTTTCAGTTTTTGATATTGATAGTTTATTTTATGTTATTATATGTTATTATTTAAAAAAAAAAAGATAGTTAATGGTAATTTTTTTTTTTTGACAGTTTTAATGTTACGTTTCTTTCGCAAATCCACTAGAAATGTGTGTTAGTGTTGGTTAGTTAGGAGTGACTGTCATGCCTTCTACTTAAGGCGTGTCATTTTAGGATTATTGAAAATTTATCGTTTGTATTTTTTAAATTAGAACAAATTAAGTTTATATTTTACAATGAAAATAAGAATATTTTCATTAAACTATTTCTTATTTTTCTACTCAATTTTTTTTTTTTCGATGTATTATTTCATTTAAAATTGCCTGAGAATTAGTAGATGGGCGTTTTCTCTTTAAGACGGCGGTTTTGAATTTTTTTTAAGTACATACATATTTATGTTTGCTCTCGTAATTTATTTAAATTATGTTAAAATTAGTTGCTTAATTTTTAACATTCATTTAAAAAATATAGGATCGTCCACATTTTTGTGAATTTGGAGTGACTGATCAGATTGATCCACCCGATATATATATATATATATATATATATATATATATATATATATATATATATATATATATATATCGAATAAACCAAAATGATATTGACCTTTTGTAGAATTAAAATCTAACAGGTGGTTATAAATTTTGATAGGCACTGGTTGTGAGTTAATCTAAACATTAAATATTGCATTTTTTTTTTTTTTTTTGGAATTAGTTAAAAATAAAAATCTAATATTAAGGAAATTAAAACATTTTTTTTCTTTATTTACTGGGTATCTACGATATAATTTTTATATGGTAGCTGTATCAGAAATAAATGTCTTATTAATTGGTAAATTACTTCATAGTTTTATTAAAATTATTAGTCCTTTAAAAAAAAAATTAAAGAAAAATTTTTAACAGAAAAGAAAACGGACCATAATTTTTTCGGATATTATTTATAACTGATTTATGTGGAAGGATTTTTCAGATAAATACAGCTCGATCTTGGTCAGAGGGAACGTTTTATACTGTACACTAAAAAGAAGTTCTTTGACTCAGGGAAATGCTAGTAGCGTCAAAAGAATATTACTTCAAAAAAATTTTAAAAAAAGGAACAGATTATAGCAATGTACTTTTCGGGTCAAAAATCTTTTATCACGCCTTATTAAAGTAGAAATTAATATATTTCAGATAAAAGTTAATTTTGCTTGAAATGTTAAAAATTTTTACCTTTATATTTTAATAAGGTCTGTTGGGCGGTGAGTTAAAGGACTCTTTTTTAGTGTGGATATGAATATATTGCGTCTATGACAATTTTTCTTTAAGAAAATAGAATATATGGAAAAACAGGAGAATGGAAAAATTTGTCAAATAATCACAAAGTAATGCATATTTTTTTAACGCTAATTCTACATGTCAAATTTTAATTCTTATAGTCGATTCATTATCGCACTGAAAACCACTGCACACGTAAGATTATACTATTTTCAATAATATGAAATTCAGTCCGGTACTGACTATCAGAATTAAAATCCATAGATAATAACACAAATATTTTACAAAATACCACTATATTTACAATTGTTTTGAACATTAACTGTTCATTTTCAGACAAAGTGGAGTTCAAATCGTTTACATATGTACGATAGTTTCCGGTCGAACAGTCTAATTTAGATGTTAATAAATTTCGTGATTTAATTTTTTAAAATATTGCCTTTCTGTAAAAATTTTAACAACTACTTCAGACTGTTTTGTGTATTACAATTATACATATACATTGATTTAACAGTATATTGTGAAATAAGTGTGGGAAATTGTCGATTGCCCACGAAAGCGAAGTTTAGCGCACGAACGTAGTGAGTGCGCTCATTCGCTTGAGTGGGGCAATCGACAATCCCGCACGAGTTGCACATACTATTTTTTATTACGAATTTCACATACTTTTTTCTATTATTATCACTTATTTTGACATTTTTATTACTTTTTAAAATAATATTTTTAAGTGTTGGTCTTTTTTTTCTGAATTAATTATCGTTTAAATTACTTTGTTGGTGGTTTCTATAAAAATAATTATGAAATATTTATTAAATGAAAAATTAAGAGGCGGCTTTGCATGTTTTGATTAAATTTTGCGTGTTTTATTGTCAATTTGCGTGTGGAAAGTTACTTTCCACACGCAAAAAAGGATGCGGGAAGAGTACAGTGGACAAACAGCTATTTTGCGTACAGAAATGTGTGCGCCAAGTTTTACTTCTCTCGCATGAGTAATAAAAAATTATTTATCCATGGTGGAAACGTTGGAAACATTATTATTTATTCGATTATCAGAGTTTCTCGGACTTTTTTGTCCCCACAACTTTTCCCATCATGAAACCAAAATTGTATTTACATTCTTCTGCAAAAACCACTGGAAAATACTTTATGTGTAGGAAATTAGAAATCATATCAGGTTGAACGAAAAAATACATAAAATCAACGGTGAATTTAAGTTTAGGCCCGGCATCCGAGAAAATACACATTTAAAAAAATAATTAAATTAACATGATCGTTTCTGCTCTTCTATAAGATTTTTTGACCCATAATACGTGGTCTTATATATTATGTGGTCATTGAGACATTGAGAGAATATCGTGACTAACCGTATATCCCTCTAGTGGTGATGTCGGATAATTATCGATTAATCGGTTTAGTCGATTAATTTTGTTTACATTTGGTTATTTTTTAGTCGACTATTTTACCTTCGACTAAATGACTAATATGATTAATTTTTTTTTTAAATGATTAAAAATGACTAATTTATTAATTTTTCGATATTAGTTATTGGATTTTAAAAAATGAAAACCAAAAAATTATCTGTTTGTATGATTCTTCACTTTTATGTGATTGACACTTTGTGATACGTTTGTATACGATTGTTCGCTCGATGTTTTCGACTAATGACTAATTTTGTCTGAAAAACAACTTTAGAGGATTAATCGACTAATTGCTTGTCGACTCAATATCACTAATGCCTAGGGGGTTAAATCTGCATTTGGACAAAATCTAAAATATAAAAATTTATAGAACAACTAAAGTAATGTATCTATTTTTAATGAGACGGATGGCCCTGTTTATTGGGCCAAATATAAACAATAAAATTATTGTTTGTATTTGTTGTAATATAATGTATTTAAAAACATATTTGTAGTAAAGAGTCGTCAAAAATTTAGTAATATTTTTTAGTTTTGACGAAAAGTCAAAAAAGAGACTGATCAGTTTAAGGTTATAAAGTGAAAAATTCACATTCGGAAATGTCTTAATAAATTTTTGAAACTATCAGCTGGATTTATTATAAATATGTACATACAGTTGCTTTCCAATGGTGCAAAATCATTTGAATTATGTATTTACGTAGCTAGGTACAAATATATGATAGTTTCCATATTTATCGATACGGTTCAGATCAGATCGTGTTATTATTTGAAATCAACCTAATAACAATGCTAATCAACGGGAAAAAACCTTATTGTAACAATTTTTACACCCACGTTTAGTTAGTACATATGTCTGCACTCGGCATAACATTACATACGTACATATATTGTAACATACATGTGTGTGTGTGTGTGTGAATCGATATCAGCATTCAAAAAACATTTACTACATTACATATATACATTATGTACGTTGTATGTGTGTGTGCGTGTGTGTGATGAGTGAGGAGTGTGCTCGTAGTTGTACTAGTAGTACAGTGTACGGTTATATCTAGGGCGTTCAGTAAACCTAGTTTGTAGAGAAGGGATGCCGGAAGTTAGAAACTATCAATAAAATATATGTACGTTCATTTAAAATCCATCATTGTGTATTTTTTAAGCATAACATACGCGGGAGAATGTTTGCTTTATCTGCATACGAACGGAATTATTATGATTTTAATTAGCAATATTTTTACTGCTACAATTATAGTAAGAAAGGTGAGAATGTCTGTAAATAAAAATTGCAAAAATCAAAATCACTTTTATATGATAACCACTTCTTAGGGAGGAAGTAAATTAAGGGAATATTATGGATGATTAATAACGGTGACAAACTATGTAACATTACCGTATTTACCATCCGTTTTACAAGTTTATTTGTAATCCACAATCGTATGTACACTGAGAAAAAGATATGGTCAAAATAACCTACATATAAGCTAACCGAACTAAATGGTTTAGTCATATATGGCGAACGAAATTTTTAGCTTCAAATTACTAAATTATTTGTTTAAAATATAGGGTCATTCTAACTATGTGTAATTTGGTTGTATTAACGATATATATTTAGTTCAATCAAAATTTGATATATTTAAATTGACTAAAACGTATTAGTTTAAACAAATAAACACTTAATATTAAAACAACAATATCCTTTAAATGAAACAAATAACTTGAAAAAGCCATTTCAACTATATCAAATAGTAGTTTTATCATATTAAAATGGTTCTTTCAATTTTATGATTTGTTTAATGTAATAAATCATATTTGGTTGATACTTTGATAGTATGATATCGTATTATGCAACGTAATCAAAATATTCTTTGAGATACACACAAAATTCCCTCTATTATATTCCAGGCATTCCAGCCTCCAGTGAAAGTTTAACAATAAGCGAAAAAGAAATTACGCTCAGTAGTCCGAAAAACTGTATAGTATGTATCCCAAAGAAGGCTTTGTTTATGTTCCATATTTTGCTAAAAAAGACAATAAAAAATTATTGTTAAAAAAAATTTATTCAAAAATATTTAATTTACAGTTTAAATTCAGTACGTTAAATGAAATGATGGTACAAATTTCATTATTAATTTTACCGGTCTTAATTTTATTGAAAGCTTTTTTCAGCATACTATCGAATTTTCTTAACTTGCATAAGGTGGGTCGGGGTAATTTGGGTATACTGGGGTAATTTGAGTATAAGTGATATTTTTTTTTTTTATATATTTATTACCAAACTGCCAAATTAATATATATTGTTTGTTGCGATATTAGGTATTATATTTTCAAAACGTTTTATCTTAGTAACACTGGCGTTTTGAAAAAAAAATTGTTTTTTTATTTGTTGAAAGTCTGATTAACTGATTTGCTTTGTTCAACCGTTTGTAGTTCACAGAAGAGTGGTAGTACAGTTAACAAATTCAGGTATGTGTACATTACGTCCTTGAGGAACTTTTTTAAAAAAAGTTTACAGGTGTACATGAAGAGGATTTTAAATAAATTTCATTTTAATATCACGGGGTAATTTGGGTACTACAACTAATTATCTGTAAACCAACCAAGCCAACTTTACATATTTCCCGAGAAAAATAATACTGAGTGGGTGGATGTGGGCCAAATTTCAAAAGTATTTCCTGTCCCTATTTTCAATGGAAGATACTACAAATTTGATAAGTAAAGACTAACCTCATGTAATTTAATTGGAACAACAACTAGTTTTTGTTTATATTACTTTATAATCTTTTTACGTGATAAATAAATAATCTTCCCCAATTCTTATGCTAATTTTATTTCTAATATTACCTAAACTAACCCTAAGTAATGTCTGTAAAGCCAGTTTTAAATGTATACTACATACAATACCCACTTTCCCCCCACCCTGGGGTAATTTGGGTATACATAAACAAATGCTTACTATGGCAATAACAGAGGTTTTATATTTGATTATGTATAGTATCAAACTATTGGGGAAAGTCATATTGCAAAAGTGAAACAAAATGACAGCAAAAAATCAACATAGAAAATAACTAGAAAGCTTTGATTTCAAAAAACGGTAAAAAAATACCCAAATTACCCCAACTGACCCTATAATTATTTCGTTCAATCCACTTATGGAGTACTGATAAATTAATTCTTTGACGGTATCCAATTTTTGGTTTTACTTTCGCTAATCTGATCAAATGATGCACATATATGACTCAATAATTTCCAGTGCATTCTTGGAATCTGTGAATAAATTTTTAAAAATTAAAAATTGATAAACAACTATATACAATTTTAAAAATAGGCATAAGTAACTGAATTATTTACTTTAGAAATTTCATTTGTCCTCTCCCTATTGAATCGAAAAAAGAAAATGGGTATTTTTTACAAAATACTTTAACCTATATATGTATATCTTTTCACCATGTGTTAAGTAAAACAGTGTATTTTTTGTGTTGTATTGTGTACATTAAACACCAATAACCTATAAAAAAATTATCTGAATATTTAAATAATTAATATATTAATATATTAAAAAGTACTTAAATATTATGTAAACAATATTATTAATTATTATTAAGTTCGCATACATTATTATAATAAACCAAATGTAAAATTCGTAGCAAATAAAAAATGTAAACTGTCTAACAAGGAGATGCACCCAGAGTGAAATTCGGGATTTTGATGAAACTTCGCTGGTGTGTAGCATAGGTAAAAATAAGGAACCCGTATTTTTTTTTATCGGCCATCGTCCACGTTTAGGGGGTGAAACCAGCCCCTAAAGTTAGGGGTTCAAATCGTATTTCTTAAGATATCTCAAAAACTATAAGAGATAGAGAAAAACCGTAGATTGATGAAATGTTACTCTTTGAAAGACTTATTCACCTGTATAGGTTAAACCAGGGCTTGGTTCATAGGGGGGGCTGGAGGGGTGAAAATTTTCTTGAATAGCCTGAATGGTTCAATGTATCAAATTGTTACCACTATAAATAGAAAGAGCACCAAAAATTAGGGAATACGTGTTTTTGTGTTTTTTCGAAATATGTGTGGTATCCAAGCCACATAAGGAAGAATAACATAGGGTAGATTATATAGTATTATTATTGATTGCAAATACGTCCTCTATTTTTTTAATTTTATGTTTATTTTCATCATGAAAATGTAAATTTTTACTTTCCGATAATGATTCATGTATTTTTCAGTACTAACTTAATTGGTAATTTAGCCATGTGTATATTTGGTTACTCATATTCGATATTTTTTATACCTATTTCTGCGAAAGCTCTCTGGTCTGCAAGTTTTATTGAATGTTCGATAAGAAGCAATAATCTTCCATTCAACAACTGCCTTTATCTTTTTACAAATTCGTATTAATTATTCTTTTGTATTAATAGTCTTCATAGTAGTACTTAATATATATTATACTGTATAAGTGTATACAATATACATACATATTATTGGCGCTATTGGATACTATTGGGACTACTGGACAAGATAGTGCGTATACAGGTGAATAAGTCTTTCAAAGAGTAACATTTCATCAATTTAATGTTTTTCTCTATCTCTTATAGTTTTTGAGATATCTTAAGAAATACGATTTGAACCCCCAACTTTAGGGGCTGGTTTCACCCCCTAATCGTGGACGATGGCCGATAAAAAAAAATACGGGTCCCTTATTTTTACCTATACTACACACCAGCGAAGTTTCATCAAAATCCCGAATTTCACTCTGGGTGCATCTCCTTGTAAGTGCCTAACACAGATGAAACTCCAATGGCGTCAGTAATAAATAAGTTTCAATCTGCGCATGTTCAATAAATTAACTATATATATATTGTTAAAAATACTATTTGTATTATTATTATTATATACAGTTTAATATAGTCAACTAAACTATATTGAGATAAAGGCAAAATAACATGGCCATCAAATTCATTAAAAAATATATTTAGTTAAAAGAACCTTTGATTGTTGATTAAACCAGCCTTATTCAAATTTTAATTGAAACGGACTTTTTTAAATGATTCAAATATATATATATACAGTGGCCATCCAATGGTACGTACTCCGATTTTACGTAGTGACGTCAGCGATTTAGTGGGGTTCTCCTCTCACAGATATGTTGTTGTTTGTCTGTCTTGGTGAAAATTTATGTACCAAGCCTGAGTCAGGGCCGTAGGTAATACTGTCTGAGGGTCTCGTAGCCTTTAAAAATTTTAAAATTTCACTGAAGATATATATGCACATATTCTGTATACGTAATATGCAAAATCCAAATGCAAAATGAGTAACGTAAAATTCTAGAATATTCTAATCATCAACTAGCAGAGATACCAGAAAACAAACTTCACCGTTGAATTGGTCATTAAAAATGAGATTAAACAGTGTAGTTTGACAAAAATTCTAGAATGTTCTATTTGTCAACTAGCAAAGATACTGAAAAATCAATTGTACTATTTAATTGTCCATTGAAAAAGAGGTCAAATTACACATTTTGACAAATGTTCTGGAATATTCTATTCGTCAACTAGCAAAGATATTCAAAAACAAACGTCGCCATTGAATTGAGTACCAAAAAAGAGACCAAATAACATATTTTGAGAAATGTTCTAGAATATTCTATTTGTCAACTAACAAAGATATTGGAAAATCCACTGCACCACTTAATTGTCCAACCGAAATTAAACTAATGTAAACCAAATGTCCCATTTTGACAAACAATTTTTGCTATCTGACGAATAGAATATTCTAGAACATTTATGAAAATGTGCTATTCCGTCTTTTATTCGATGACCAATTAAATGGTGCAATCGATTTTTCGATATCTTTGTTAGTTGACGAATAGAACATTCTAGAATTTTTGTCAAAATGCGCTGCTTAATCTAATTTTTAGTGCGCAATTCAATAGTGAAGTTTGTTTTTTGATATCTTTGCCAGTTTACGAGTAGAATATTCTAGAATTTTTGTCAGCTTCCGCTATTTGGCGTCTTTTACGCTGATGAATGCGACAGTGAAGTTGATTTTTGCACAGTTTTCTAAAAGTTGTCACTCAGATTCATTAGTATAACATTCGATTTCCTTTGTCTACACAACCGAATTTTAAGTGTAAATTGTCTCTTAAGATAATATTGTTTTAAATAAATTCAAATAAATAATATTTACCAACCCCCCAAAACAAAAGTTTACCGACGCCCCTGATCTTCCGATTTTACGTACTTCCCCTTAAATTTGCACCGACCACTACGTAAAATTGGATTTGTGGTGTATATATATATATATATATATATATATATATATATATATATATATATATATATATATATATATATATATTTCTTTAAGTAAGGAAACATTAAATGCGAGGTGAATTTAAATTGAAAAATAATTATTCTATTAATAATAATTTCTGTTATCAGAGCTTTCTTTCAGAAATAACTTCATTAATATATAAATGTCAAAACGTCAAATGATCGCGTTCCGGTATAGGGGCTTTTACGTTATAAGTACTGTAACATTTACTGTTCGTTAATGGCTAAATGAGGCGAAACATGTCACAGGTTTTTTTAACCTGGTATTTGTAAAGTAAAAAAAATTCACCAAGTGTATGTTAAACACTTATTAAGTTTAGAATTACGTAGTTAGTAGGTAGAATTTTTCAGAATTATCGGGATAAACTATCTCAATTTGTTAATAATACGATTATTTGAATATTTCATATACTTTTTGTATGAGTTTAGAAAAAAATCAGTAAAATGTTTAAAAAACACTATTTTAAATTGACTAAGCTCTGACACTGATTATTCAAAAGTGGTCAAATGCACATAGACTGCCTAATGCGGTGATAGACATGACAAATTTATGAGGATTTTGTTCTTGTACTACGAAATCCTAAAAATTTGAGGCGGGAAACAATTCCTTATACTTCGTTTATCTGACTCCATTAAATTTTTGAAAAACTTTTAAATATACGTTTCCATTTAAAAAATTATAAGTGTGCATTATAGCTCCTATAAAGCTCCTGACTATAGCAATCGATTGTCCCTGTCGATATCTACAACTTTTATTTGAACAATTTTTCGATTAAATCAATGGTTTGGCTGTAATCAAAATGGCAACTCTCGAAAACGCACGCTATATATTTTATGTAAGTCTATTAAAGTATAGCCAATTTTTATTTACTTGAAACTGTAGTCTATTTTACAATGTGTAGGTTATTACATTACATTATATTAGTATGACAATAAAATTTGATGCAAGTAAAATAATGGGTATTCAACTGTTACTTTTTTAAGAAAAAATTTTTAGCTTTTAAAGTTCTTGTGGAAATTGTAACAGAAAATCCGATGAGAGACCACCATATTGTGTATTATGTAGCAAATGAGGTGTGGATTAATTTCTTTTATGATTTATACATTATGATTATTAAGAATGAAATAGGCTACGAATTAGGTAAATACACCGTATATGACTGTATCATATACGTATACGATGTATGTACCGTGATTGTACGTTTATTATGTACATATACATAATACATATGTATAGATATTTATTTAGTTTAGAAATGACGTCATTATATCTCTTTTCAATTTATGACGCTAGCTGTCCTTTAAAAAAATTATACGATACTGATCCTTAAAATAGTATATAAATTAAGTTTATTTTCACTTTTCCTTTTTCTCATTCTTTTGAAGTACCAAATTATATAAGATTTCACTTACGGATGATATGTATACTCCTTCCTAGGAAGCTGAATTTTGGATATGTTGTAGGTAATTCACCGAAACATTATTGCCAACCGGTTTGGAAAAGTTTTATTGTTTTACCGCCCCTCACCACCTCCTTGGTTGGGTCGGATCCAAAATTTGACCCCACTTTGACTAAAATAGAGACATATAATAGAGTCCGTTAATAAGGACATTCAAGTGAGCTGAAAATTATAAGTGTCATAAAAATAGAATTAAAATGTACGTGAAAATGTACGTGAAAAGTAACATTCAGTCATTATTTGCGAAGTTATTACGTGCAGGTTCTACTGTACGTGAGTGTATCACAGAGTACTCAAACTGGCCAAATCTTTTTTTCTCTGAATTTTAGTTCCCTAACTGCAATGGAAATTAAGCGATAACTTGTTTTTACCTTTTCAGTTCATCTTTTTGTGAAAACAGGCGTCTTTTTTAATCTATAATATTTTGTGGGACTTTTGGTTAGTGAACACTGGTTATGAGTCTTTATCGCGCACGTGTTCCCTTTTTAAGTGTGACAAGAAGGGGCTGCTCTATTTTATGACCCATCAAGGCAGCTACAACACTGCGAGTCACTAGAGCTCCCTTGTATTTAAATCATTATTAGCCTTACTTGCCCCAATTTTGCGAAATATATTTAGGCATACTTTTATTAAGTCGAAGGCGTAGATTTCAGAAATGTACCTCTCATTTTGATCCAAGGTCGTTTTTTATGTTTCTTCAGGTCATTCAGAAGTTTTCGCAAATATTTTTTTTTGAACTCCGTCTTTTGGAGAACTGCATACATTGTTTTATGGATCTCTTAGAATACAGTAAGGAAATATATAACATTTGTGCACTTGGAGGGAAAGATAGTGAAAAATCGGGAAAAGTCTAAAATTGGACATTTTGGTACAACTTAAAAAGAGGTAAAGTTACCTTAATATTGCAACTAAGGAATACATGTGCAAAAGCGAACACTACCATGGCACTCCGTACCCAGATTGGACTTGACCTACCTATCTTATGTGGACGACGGGTCTTTATGTGTGGCAATTATATTTTTTTTTCATATCGCTGTATGTATAATCAACACTCTATGCATAGGTTACGTGAATAAAATTAGTCGGGCGTGGCGTACGTTCTGTTCATGTACAACAAAGATGATACTATATGCGATTTTTTATATTATTATATGTATATTGATTTATAACAATTTTTTGTCTCTTTTTATCAGTTGTTAAATGTTGAAGTAGTTGTTTGGTTGTGATTGGCGATTAATTGTATTTATTTGATTTTGTAATAATAGAATTTTTACAAAAGGAGAAGCTTTGCACTTTAAACAGAGTACAGAAATGATAGCGAATAAAAATAAATGTGGATGATATGCTCTCGTGCAATTAAAATGTTAATTTTTTTTAAATTGTTTGTTTTCAAATTACATCCGGTCCATTAAATTTTGCAAAAGGAAGAGAAGCAACGGATACTGTAGTGTTAAATTAAGTCAAAGATTTTTATTTTGTATTATATTCACACGTATTTATAAAAACGACGTGAGACTATATCAGACATTTTTTTCTACAGAATCGTATATATATATATATATATATATATATATATATATATATATATATATATATATATATATATATATATATATATATATATATATATAATTGTCGGCTGTTAAAAGAAAATGGTTGAAAATGCATTGAAACCAAAACCAACAAAAGAAAATCGTGGAGCAAAAAGAAAAAGTACGGTCTAAACTGATCGGCTCATTATTCATACTTCAAAGAAAATCCATTCAAGTCTTCGATAAGCATTAAGCCTGAATTAAATCTTGATGTTGGTTCACGTACTGTACGAAGAAGACTGCAAGAACATAATTTTAACGGTAGATAAATGGGGAACTTTTTTGGCGACTCTTAAAAATAACAAAATTCGGATAAAATTTGCATTGGTCATATTATCTGGAATGGTCTTGAAGGCATAAAAAACTGGAGAAAAATAAATGATGCGACAAAAATAAATTTATTCAGCTCTGATGGTCGGGTTTACATTAGAAGGCCCCAAAGCAAAGAATTTCTTCCACAACATATCAAAAAAACTTTGAAACATAAAGGTGGAAACATAAAACTATAGATATTTTTTGATTGGTATGGAGTTGGACCAATTTCTTGGATCAGAGAAAACAAGGATTACCACGAATATGCCAACATACTTAAAAATACTGTGCTCCCGTTTACTGGGGAAAATGTGCCACTAAAATGGACATTAACACAAGACAATGTTCTGAAGCCTACGTCTTGGAAGGCAAAAAAAGCTTTCGTAGGTCACAAATTGTCGGTTTTACCTTGGCCTTGTCAATCATCCGACTTCAAGATGATTCAAAATTAATGTATACAATTATGAAATACCTACTCCTGGAAATTATAAAATTAATAATAAAGGACAACTATGGAAGGAGTTTCAAAAATAGTAGACTATAAATACAAAATATGTAATGGCTCTATTTTAATGACCACATAAATTTGTTTACTTTTCCTTATTTTACTAATTTTTTTTTATAATGGAATTACTTTTGTTGTTAATTTTTATGTAAATTTTACATACTTAGAATACATATTACTTTGATAACTACTTCTTTCTTTAATGCACCTTATATCAAATTTCACCACAAATTTTATGAAATTCTATACAGTGGCTCTATTTTTGTGACCATCACTGTATATATATATATATATATATATATATATATATATATATATATATATATATATATATATATATATATATATATTCCCGCTACCTTTTAATATGTGTAGGACCCCCCTATGGCAGTTAAGAGCTGAAATTTGGTAAGTGGGGCTCATTCCGATGCACAACAATACTATCAAAGTGGGGTCAAATTTTGGGCAAATTTTGGATCCGACCCAACCAAGGAGGTGGTGGGGGGCGGTAAAACAATAAAACTTTTCCAAACCGGTTGGCAATAATGTTTCGGTCAATTGCCTACAACATATCCAAAATTCAGCTTCCTAGGATGATTTGGAGGGAGTAGAGGGGGAAAAAAGTATTTTGGCTGGATCTTACTCGCCCACTCTCTCTGAATTAACTCTGAGAGTTAAAATTTGCTGTATTGATAAAGTTCGTACCTAGGTTATGCTTTTTGGATTTTTTTATATTTTACCCCCACTCCCCTAATTTTTAAGCTACAATTTCATGCTTTTTTGACGTTTTCGAAGTTTGTACCACTCGCACAGATCACCCGAATAAACCTAGAGGGCTGAAATTTTGTATTCGAATTGAGTTAGTATCAGGGGGGTGCCTTTTTGGGGTCTCAGGCATTAACCCTTACCCCCACCATTTTTATACCCAAAAGAACATGATTTTTCTTGTTTTTTAACAGTTTCGTTCGGGTCAAAATCTCCCCAAATAAACCTAGAGGGCTGAAATTTTGTATACAGGTTAAGCTAATAGCCAGCCACTGCTTTTTGGAGGTTTCAACTTTTGACCCTTACTCCTACGATTTTTATGCCAATATTTCCTTGATTTTTTTGCTTTTCTTCTAACACGTCTAGAGACTCTCTAAGGAAACCTGGAGGGCTGAAATTTTCTACGTGTATTGAGTTAGAATCCTGCTAGTGCCTTTTAGGGATTCCACATTACTTTTCTCCTCACTTTTCCCATTTTTACATCGGAATTCAATGGTATTGTTAAATGTGTTTTAAATGCATTATTTTTATTCTATAAATACAAGTAGGCGAATAGTAATTTTAAATTTAAAAAAAAATGAACTTACTTTTATGACAAATGCATTACACAAATATTAAGTAATTTAAAAATTTTATTAAAGTCACTGTTTATTTATTTATATGATAGGAATTTTCGGTTTTTATTGTTTATAAAATAGAAATTTTGGATTTTTTTGGAAAGAAAAAATTTCTTCATAAAGGCCTTCCAGTTTACTATTTAAGTTCCTTTTTTAATATTTAAAAATAAAACACAAAGGTAATTGGCGAATAAGCATGGGTAGGAAATAGGAATGCCCTTGTACGAATTGTGTTGCCTTTTTTCCTGCTAACTGTTATCGGCACAAAATTGAAATTTACTGAGATTCAGCCCTTAAAAGCTTAAAACTTTTTTTTAAAGCCCCGATCAACCGGACACTCATCAGTTTTGAAACCACCAAAATGACAAATCGCTTCTAGACTTTCAGTTACATTTCGCTTGTAGAATTCAATACCGAAGATGAAAGGAAAAGTTCGACTTCCGCGATGAGGCCCCGCTGCTCATGGCGTTTTTTTTTACTATAGTATGTACGAGTACGTACATAGATACTTACCTATACGAAACCATTATTTTCCAAGTATACGCTTATTGGAACAATGTACTTATGTGGGTGCTTCCACATAACGACTATAATGACTTGTCGATTATATATAATCGAAAAGTCGTTATAGTCGAAGTCATTATAATTGAAATCCACTGTATTATTTGCATATAGCAAAAATATTCGTAATTTATCGAGCATAACACGTTGAAAAATTTTTGTTTTTATGTTTTATTTCGTTGACATATTTTTTAAATATGCAGATATTATTTTTAGCATTAAAACGTTGACATTTCACGGAAAATGATCCGAAAATAGTCACAGTATTAACACAATGATTATCATGAAGAATTACGACAAAATGATCAATTGATACACTGTGCGCGGTGTTGTAGTTAATCAGGTTTCATTTGACGTCTTACAACGTCAAAGACAATCAACCGATTAAACAGTAATTTCTCTGATCTTGCAGTTTTTTTATAAGTATTTGGAGTTCCGTAAAGAATTAAATAGAGTTTCATTAAATCGTAAAAAACTTGCAGTTTTATTAGTTTATTTTTTATCCAGCTAAATTTTGTAATTTCATAAGTTTGTTAACATTATAGTTTTAGAAAAAGGTATAGAGGCAAAAGTTTAGATGAACTGATCCTTAATGAGCTAGCAACAGTTAATTTCTAGTCAAAGGGCTTAACAGGTTAAGATAGGGTTTATCAAAATAAGTTATGATATCGGTGAGTAATAAGTATAGCGTTGGCGCATATTCAGCTTTTGATCTTTCTGGTTCTAGAAATAATTGATCAATTGAGACTGAAAATCATTTTATTCAGACTATTACAGCTAGACCAGACATGGGCAAACTTTTTAAGGGGGGGTAAGGTTTTTAAATTTTTTTTTTGCATTTTTTTTTAAATTTTTTTTCTGAATGTACAACATGTCGAGCGTGTTGTGTCAAAATTTCAAGTAAATCCGAGCAAAACTAATGAAGATACAGCGTTTCAAGCGACCGGCCCTCATGCTCGATTTCTATACCTGTCTGGTAGCTGCGCGACGCGCCTACCTGCTAAGTATAAAATTTACTTTAATTTTATACTTACAAATCTTATACAAAACAAATACTTACTATAATTACCCGCGTAAGTATAAAAAATTATATCATTTTATTGATGCTTAGTTTTGGATTTTTGAGTATAAAAAACTTTAAATCCATTTTCTCGCAAACAACATTTTTGAAGTCCGTGAACATCATAACTCAAAATCTACTTCACCAATTTTGTTGAAATTTTGTACACTGTTTCTACACATAAATCAACAGGTAATGACGTCGAGTTTTTTTTTTTTTTTTGCTATTTTTTTCCAGTTTATAATAAAAAATTAACCGAAATTTTTAGCAAAAATTGTGTTTTTCACTTCAAAATGCTGCCAAAAATAAAAAAATCGAAAAAATACAAAAAACTCTTCCTGACTCCCTAGGGAAACATATCGCCTTTTAAACGCATTTCGATTTTTTTGTCTCGGATGATCCGGTACCAAGTTATGATGTTCACCGCAAAACAACTTTTTTTCGAGGCGCCTCCGGAAATTCACTGTCACGGACTTATTTATCGATATTTGTAATTGATAATTTTTTCAAAGATACTTCAGATGTTATACTATAACGTGTATATGAAATAAATAAGCCAACATTATTCATATCTCCAAAAAAAAAATCATGAAAATATGCCTTTTTTTCGCGTTTAAAACCTTCCCCCCCCTTAAGAGGAGAGTCAGATGAAATAACAAATTATCTAGACGGACCGAAAAGAAATAGAACACAACATATTTTTACAAATGGTAATAAGCTATATTTTTGATTTTTTACATTACTAACAACTTACACACTACAATATTAAAAACAACGCCGTGAGCAGCAGGGCCCCATCACGGAAGTCGAATTTTTCCTTTCATTTTCGGTATTGAATGTCTACAAACGAAATGTTATTGAAAGTCTACAAGCGATTTGTTATTTTGGTGGTTTCAAAACTGATGATGCTTGTCCGGTTGATCGGGGCTTTAAAAAAAGGTTTTAAGTTTTTAAGGGCTGAATCTCAGTAAATTTTCCATTTTGTGCCGATAGCAGTTAGCAGAAAAAAAGCCAACACAATTCGTACGAGGGCATTCCTGCCCATGCTTATCCGCCAATTACCTTTGTGTTTTATTTTTAAATATTAAAAAAGGAACTTAAATAGTAAACTGGAAGGCCTTTATGAAGATATTTCTTCTTTCCAAAAAAATCCAAAACTTCTATTTTATATGTAAATAAAAAAAATCCAAAATTCCTATCTTACAAATAAACAGTGACTTTAGTAACATTTTTAAATTACGTAATATTTGTGTAATGCATTTGTTGTAAAAGTAAGTTCATTTTTTTTAAATTTTTTTAAAATTACTATTCGCCTACTTGTATTTAGAATAAAAATAATGCATTTAAAACACATTTAACAATACCACTGAATTCCGATGCAAAATTTTTTCTGTCTGTTTACCCTTCGAGGCACAAAGAAAGTGCGGTACAGACGGGTATTATATTACAACTCTAAGAAAAAAGGAAACGCAATACAGTGGCCATCCAATGGTTCGTACTCCGATTTTACGTAGTGACGTCAGCGATTTAGTGGGGTTCTCCTCTCACAGATATGTTGTTGTTTGTCTGTGTTGGTGAAAATTTATGTACCAAGCCAGAGTCAGGGCCGTAGGTAATATTGTCTGAGGGTCTCGTAGCCTTTAAAAATTTTAAAATTTCACTGCAGGTATATATGCACATATTCTGCATACTTAATATGCAAAATGCAAATGCAAAATGAGTAACGTAAAATTCTAGAATATTCTAATCATCAACTAGCAGAGATATCAAAAAACAAACTTCACCGTTGAATTGGTCATTAGAAATGAGATTAAACAGTGTAGTTTGACAAAAATTCTAGAATGTTCTATTTGTCAACTAGCAAAGATATTGAAAAATCAATTGTACCATTTAATTGTCCATTGAAAAAGAGGTCAAATTACACATTTTGACAAATGTTCTGGGATATTCTATTCGTCAACTAGCAAAGATCTTAAAAAACAAACGTCGCCATTGAATTGGGTACCAAAAAAGAGACCAAATAACATATTTTGAGAAATGTTCTAGAATATTCTATTTGTCAACTAACAAAGATATTGGAAAATCGACTTCACCACTTAATTGTCCAACCGAAATTAAACTAATGTAAACCAAATGTCCGATTTTGAAAAACAATTTTTGCTATTTGACGAATAGAATATTCTAGAACATTTATCAAAATGTGCTCTTCCGTCTTTTATTCGATGACCAATTAAATGGTGCAATCGATTTTTCGATATCTTTGTTAGTTGACGAATAGAACATTCTAGAATTTTTGTCAAAATGCGCTGCTTAATCTAATTTTTAGTACACAATTCAATAGTGAAGTTTGTTTTTTGGTATCTTTGCCAGTTCAAAAGTAGAATATTCTAGAATTTTTGTCAGCTTCCGCTATTAGGCGTTTTTTACGCTGATGAATGTGATGGTGAAGTTGATTTTTCGACAGTTTTCTAAAAGTCGTCACTCATATTCATTAGTATAACATTCGATTTCCTTTGTCTACACAACCGAATTTTAGGTGTAAATTGTCTCTTAAGATAATATTGTTTTAAATAAATTCAGATAAATAATATTTACGAACCCCCCAAAACAAAAGTTTATCGACGCCCCTGATCTTCCGATTTTACGTACTTCCCCTTAAATTTGCACCGACCACTACGTAAAATTGGATTTGTGGTGTAAAATTTTACAAGTTGGATTTACACTATAGCAAAAAATGAAATATAGTATATTGTGCAATAAGTGCGGGAAATTGTCGATTGCCCACGAAAGCGAAGTTGAGCGCACGAACGTAGTGAGTGCGCTCATTCGCTTGAGTAGGGCAATCGACAATCTCGCACGAATTGCACATACTATTTTTTATTACGAATTTCACATACTTTTTTCTATTATTATCACAATTTTTGACATTTTATTACTTTTTAAAATAATATTTTTGAGTGTTCGTCTTTTTTTTCTGAATTAATTATCGTTTAAATTACTTTTTTGGTGGTTTCTATAGAAATAATTATGAAATATTTATTAAATGAAAAATTAAGAGGCGGCTTTGCGTGTTTTGATTAAATTTTGCGTGCTTTATTGTCAATTTGCGTGTGGAAAGTTACTTTTCACACGCAAAAATGTATGCGGGAAGAGTACAGTTGGCAAGCAGCCATTTTGCGTACAGAAATATGTGCGCCAAGTTAGTACTTCTCCCGCATGAGTAATAAAAAATTATTTTCAGTACGAAACCGCCCTCTTGCAGCAACATTCATAAAAATATTACTTTTCAATTCAAAATAGAATATGGCAATACAAAATACGATTTAGAAATGTTAAATTATAATCTAAATCAATAGTTTTAAGAATTATATACATTCATTTAACTTTTTGAATTATGAAGTTTTTTTTAGCTATGTAAATCCGACTTAGTTTGTCACATTTTTGTGTGAGAGAGATAAGTAAATTAAACTGTCACTGTGCAAGCTACTTTTTTATCCTTGTCATCTTTTTTAACCAATCATATTTTTTTCAAAATTTTATTGCCTTTAGTTTTTTCTTAGAGTTGTAATCTAATACAAACGAGCTGCATTATTTATTTTTGAATTTACAATATTTACCGCTTTTCAATATTTAGGATGAAATTCCACCGACTAACTAAATCTTGCAACAATTAATTATTTTTAAACAAACATAATCTATTCGTTACAACATAACTTCTTTTTAAACAATGACGTATTTTAACATTTACCTAATTTTTAAGTCGTTATATCTAAGATTCACAGAATCGTCTTGGTGCATGTTAACATCCACCGGTGTATGTCCGATTTAAAAAGATTAATTAAACAATTTCGGACATACACCATCGAAATTGGTGACTGTCGACATACACCGGTGTATCTTAACATTCACCAATTTCGGACATTCACAGTAACATATACAATACGTATATATATACATATTTATATTGCATAGAATACAATACATTTATTTTTTCATCTTTTTTGAAATTAAACAAGCGGGGGTGTTTGTATACAACCCTCGTGGTCCATATGATCAGTTTGAATAGTCATTCAGTAACTATAAATTGTACTTAAAAACATTATGGCACATTCAATCAAATTTTCTATAAAAATGGTCTTTACAAAATTTTTGTGTGCCTCACGGTTACAGAGATAATCGAAAAATTAATTTTGACCTTTTTTCCAAGATGGCGGCTAAACGGCAACACCCCCAGTCCCGAAAACTCAGTTTTATATTCACCACAGGCCAAGGGGTCAAACTAGATTGTCTATGTCTCTGTTCCACTTGTAATGAGTTTGTGACGTAAATCTCCCTACTCTATTGGTGTAGATACATACTGTTTGCAGTGGTATTGGTTTAATGGTTGCGTCTGTGTGCGTATTTACACATACTACTACACACACGTATTACCAGAGAGAGAAATGTGTGCTGTTCAACTAACAATGTCTAACAATGTAATATAATGCACTGTGTGTTCGGTGACGGACAGCGACTGACTACATGACTTAAGCTGTGACAAGCCTACAAATGACTCCAAGCGAATTACACTTTTTTGATATTAGTTGGCTTCTAGTGTTCGATGCCACAGGCCCTTCTATGAATTTCGGAAAAAAAATTGCTGCCTACCCGAAATGCACGGTTCGATCGTTTTGAGTGACGCTTTTACTGTAGTATATGTGACGTTTTTCGTCCCTAATACATAAATAATAGGTTTTCACAGCAGGATACTTTAAGAATTCAATCACAGAACATCAATTCAATATTTCTGATTTCTGTAATACTTAAGTGTCAGGCCAACCAGGACAGTTACCCGTACAAGAAAACCAACCAAACACCTATGAAATTCTTTTTTGTGGAAGTTCATATTTGTTAAGTAGTGTAGTTAAATTTTACAATCATCATGGAGAATGATACGTTTGCTCGTACTAGTGGGGTGTAGCTTTACTTGACTGAAAATAAGATGTTTATTATCAATGTGAAAGTTAGCAATAACAAAAGAAATAATATTTTCCTGAACCCCACTTGTCAAAAAAGTCTAATATTGTATATACAATTTTTATTAGTCAGTAGTTGTGATATGTGGGTGGAGGACAATAGCGATAATAAATAAATACTGATTTTGAAAACACTAGAACATGAAAATAAGCATTACAAATTTCATTTATTAGCTTTCCCTTACTTACGTATCTGTTTACTTACACCAGGAAGTGTTTAAGAAAATGATTAATTGGAATTTAGAATAACTTGTTATAAGAAAATGATTAAATGGAAATTATTAGCAACTAATTTTTCCTAAAAAACATTTCATTGAAATCAAAAAATATTTTTAAATTCATGTTGGTTCGAAAACAGTTACCAACTTTAATAATTGTCTGCTAATGAATACATACTCATAGTGAACTTTCGTTTAAAATCACTTTTTTTTTTAAAAAAAAAGAACATGCATAGCTTATTGTTGAGATCCACTATTCCTACAAATTATTGTGCTTATCGAATTATTTCTAAAATCAAACAATTATTTCTATTAAAAAATATTTGATAGTTCAAAAATTGCCAACAAATTAACTTTTTTTTTAAAATAATACGTTTTTGTCTACTTTAAATTCGAAAATCGGAAAATTACTTCCTAATAACTCCTTTAAAATTATCATCTTTAATAAATTTCAAATTTGAAGATTATACGATATCTCAAGAAAACAGAAAAATAAAATTAGGTCACTTTTGAATAATTTTCGTATTTATTACTTGATTTAATTAAATCGTTATATATATTTTATTGATGTAAAAAAGTAAACCGTTAACGTAATCAAAGAGACAAAAAGTTCTTAAATCTGGTATCATTTTTCTAGCCTAAATAAACCTGAAAAAATTCATTAATTTATGCATTTATGAATTTTTTTTAATACAAATATTACATATAACATATTAACTATACTTATTTGTATAATTTACTGTATGTATTTTTGCATGTAAGTCTATTGTTCAAAGTTGTCTATGCCCATAAATTATAATTGTACTGTGGCTCTTGTGAGATTTGTTAACACACATAAATAAAAGATCACCACCATATTTAACGAAGGTTCAAATATATTTGTTGTGTTTCACTTATATTTGGTCTAAACGACAATAAATAGAAAAAAATTTTTTAAACACAAATAGATCAGAAAAGAGGTTGCAAATGCTAAGTTTACTTTTCCATTTACGCGCTAATGAGTAGATCCAGAGTAATTTTTATTTCAAAATTACATTCTTAAAACATATAAAATATGTATTAGGAATCAGATTTTTTTAAAATTTTCCAATAGTTGGTAAATTGCACTGAAACTAAGCCTATATTTTATGGTTTTCTAACTCGCTTTTCACCTACTTAAAAATGGAAATTTGAAATTCTACTTCCTAATAACATTTTTTATTACCATTTTCTTTACTCACTGAAAATTTGAAGTCCATACGTTAATTCTACGCCGAGAAAATAGAAAAGTAAAATCGCCTATTTTTGATGTTTTTTTTTTTTTTCTTTTCATTGGTAAATATACCCTTAAACATACTTCTTAATATTTAATCACAGATTTGATCAAAGATCTTTGACATATATCTATGACACTGTATATGACTGATGAAACTGTGGCTGAGATTCTAAAAGTTGTTCATAATCTGGTTCAAACGATGATGAGCTGATTTGCAGTAGGGAAGCCAAATCGTCGTCAGTCAATCGGTTTCTAATGCTGTTCTTTCGAAGCTTCATGGTAGAAAATACCTATTCACAAATGTAGGAAGATGCAAACATCGTAATTATCTTGTAAGCGTGAGATTTTAGGTTCGGGAAGCTTGAGTTTGACAGGGCCTTGTAGAACTCAACTTTAGAAACATTGAGAAATCGTTGCTTCAATGCAGTATTGCGTTGCAACGCGGATTGTCTGTGATCGATAAGCAAATCGAGTGCTTAAAGTTTCAGTTTAGTTGAACGATAAGTGAACATATGAATACTGCGTGTGTTTAATACGGGGTTTACATTTACAATGATTTGCTGGCGCCAACACAAAGTGACGCGCCAACAAATCAGGCCTTACTTGACTGGACTATATGAGGGGTGCCAAACCATAACGTTGCAAGTGCCACACAAACTCGAATACGTTTTATTGCAGTAAAGCGTAAAGTTCGGACCAAAATGAACGTGTAAACATCTACTGGCGTGCAAGGTAGATCAGTGCATGCACGGATGAAAAAAGTTAGCAACCTTCCAACTTTTTTGGCGCCAGTAATGATTCATGCGCCACTAAAATTAAAACATGCAAATGTAAACTTGTATTGGCGCCAGTATTATTTTTAAAAAATAATAAATGTCAATTTTACGCCTTTATTCAAGTTTGAATGTCATTTCTAGGTATCTATTATGTTTTTTTTCTCTTCTAATTCATCGCATTCTGCGCAGTACTTACCGAATTATATACCATGCAAATCATGTGTAAACGGATGTGCAAGTAGTGCAAACTTTACAGACATGCAAACTTAAAAGTAGCGCCAGCAAATAATTGCCAATGTAAACCCGCTATAAATGCAAACAAAAGTTTGTCATTCGTAGTAATGTTTCACAAGCACTCGATAATATTTGAAATTGAAAAATTGTAACTGTTTCTCGCATTAGAGAGAGTACCAATACATATAGGTGGTTGAACGATTGTCTGGCTCGGGTGGTTGTCGAACACAGGATCGTTGTCCAATGACTAAGACACCTGGCTAGTTACCGGGAGATCTTGGGTTCGATTCCCAGCCGATCCGGATAATTTTTTCAATCACTTTGTGATTTTTAATTTTAACTCTTTTTACAGTTAAGTTTTTTAAATAAAAAGAAAAATTAGTTTTTGAAATCTCTAAGAAATCTAAGAACATTTTGGTTAAAACGAAAATAGCATTACCTATTTTGAATTCATAAAACTGCAATTTTATTCTCACTTAACCGATTTTCTATCTCTTATAATATTCATATTTCCAATGGTTATCAAGACAACTTCTTCATTCGTCATTTGTAGAGACCTTTTATATCCTTTTCTGTTGTGAAGGCTTTTAACTTTATTTTAATTGTTAGTATACCTACGGGTCGTGTTCATGTTGGTTCAGAATTTTTTTTTTTTTTTTTTTTATTTCATTTACACTATAAATTTTTATTTTATTTTTTTTTCTGTCATTTTCTTTATATTCTTTATGCGTATTATATATTATGAATGTGAGAAAGAGATAAGATGATAATATGCGCGAATGAGAATCTGGTACAATTATTTATTAATTATTTCCTCATAAGTAATTAATGGAAGTAATGTTATTATAACGATAAATAAGATGTTTTTTCCTTTTTTGTAATTTTTTAGTCTGTATATTAGTTCAGTCAAGTAAGGCCTGAAATGGCAATTTTTCAACCTCGGTCAAACTTGGCTGAAATATTCCTGGGCATACTAGATTTGACTAGGGATAGTTTTAAGGGGATTGTGAACCCAGCGTCAGGGTGAAAAAGGGGTGAAATTGCTCCAAAAGCCATTTTTTCACATTTTTTGCGTAAACTATTATAGATATAGAGAAATGTTTCAAATAAAAGTTGTAGAAAATGTTAAGATCTACAACTTTTGTACGAAATATTTTTTTCGCATCTATTGCAGTTTTCACGAAAAATCAATTTAAAGTTTAAAATCTTTGAAATTAAATTTTTTTTCATAAAATTAATAAACATAAAATTTAAGAATAAAAAGTCCTTTAAATTGATTTTTCGCGAAAACTGCAATAGATGCAAAAAAATGTTTCGTACAAAAGTTGTAGATCTTAACATTCTCTACAACTTTTATTTGAAACATTTCTGTATATCTATAATAGTTTACGCGATAAAAGGGAAAAAAATGACTTTTGGAGCAATTTCACCTCATTTTCACCCTGACTCTGGATTCGCAACCCCCTTAAAACTATCCTTAGTCAAATCTAGTATGCGTAGGAATATTTCAACCAAGTTTGACCGAGGTTGAAAAATTGCCATTTCAGGCCTTACTTGATTGGACTATAATTATGTTGTGATGTTATTTATAAAAATTTTAAAGTAAAAATAATAATAATAAAACCTTCAACCGGCTCGTTAAAAAATTGCTTAATCTGTGAAAAAGTAGCAAAGAAAATCTTTTCATATAAAATACCTCAAACATTCAATATGATATACATGTTAAACATGGTTCACTCTCTCTTTAGGCATAGTAGGTATCACAGACAGGAGTGTTGCACAATTTATAATGTATTGTGGAATGTAGAGCACACCTAGTATCTAACTATGTGTCACCTATTGTGCCTGGAGAGAGGGTGAATTACGTTTGTTTATGTATTTTATATTGAATGTTTGGTGTAATTTCTTAACAGTTTACCAAAGTTTACTGCCTGGGATGCCAGAAAAAATATATGTAATGAATACGATGCTGTTTTGTTCGAGGGCCCGTAGGAACAACCAAAAATTTTTCAAAAACCTTTTCCAAGTAGAAAAAAATGATAACTCACTGCAATAACTAATAATTAACTATATACCAAAAAATATGTAATAACAAGAGTTCGATTTAACTGAAAAATAACTGATCCTTTCTTTTTTATTAGTCGTGAAAACCATTTAAGGGGTAAGCTCGGTCCTTAAAACTAATGCAGTTTGAATTTTCTTTGATTATTTGAAAACTTTGGCAGATAAGCAAAAATTTTAAATTTACACAACTTTATTTTCAAATAGTTTCGTATTGATGTTGATTCCAAAAAAATTCTATATTAAGTAATTTTTAGAATTTTGAATTTACAACTTTGTTCCTGACAATTTCTCTCAAAAAAAGTGCCTCCACCAACCTCTAAAAATGTAAAATAAATTTTGATTCTTTGTAATCTATAAACGGAATGGTTTTTCCATTTGAATTTTCTTCATTAGTAGGTATTCATAAATGCTTGTATATCAGTCCGTTGTTGACGGCAACCTCTACCTAAGTTTCAAATAAAAACGGGACGGGTAAGTCCTATAACTGTGTAATTGTTTTTTTTTTTTTTTTTTTTTTTTTTTTTTTGCTCATAATTGTAACTTGAGACATAAAGTTTTATTATTGAGTATGTATTTTGACGTGAACATCGTGAATATACTCAATGATGTCTGATTAGAACTTGTATATTGATGTCTTATTGATATTTTGTCTTGTTGAATTACTCAAATTAAAGTTTATTAAATATTTTAATTTATTGTTTCAGACGGACGAGACGATCAGGACTCCAGTGATAATAATTCAAATGGTGAGGAAGAGAAACTTACACCATTTGGGCAACTTCAAAAATGTGCAAATTCTAATGATGTATGGAATCGGTAAGTTAATGTTTTTAATACTATATTAAAATTAATTCATATTATTAGTTAGTTTTAATTTAAAAAATATTTTAGAATATTCTTCTATTACCTAATTTCCGTTGTTAATTTTTCAAGTTCCTTAACATTTCTTATTGCTTCTTATCGAATATATCTGTATATAAAGCATTTTAATTTTATTAGTAATAACTGATACAAAATTTCTACAGAATCCAATTTAAATCTGATCTGGCTTAACAAAGTTAGAGAAATGGTCATGAAATAGTTAAAACATTATAGTTGACTGAAGTTGACTAATACACATTGTAAATAACTCATTTTTCTGAGTTTGGTAGTCCAAATACCTGCAATTTCGAACACACTACTAATACACTTTATATGGAATTGTTGATATCGTACAACGTGGTGGTTGGGGTTTTACTTGATGTCTTATAACGTTCATGACCCCCAAGGTTTTAACAAGGCGCTTAAATATAAGAAAACAATTTATTACGTACTTGGTCCTTAGCGTAACACATACAGTGAATAAGGTACACAAATATAAGTAACATTATAGAATACATTTATCTGTTTTTATAATAAACCGTAATAAATATACTTAAATTTTCTATATTTTATTCCAAAAATTGCGAAAAACTATCTACTGACTACTAAACCTTAATGCGTGCCCAACACACACTTGACGTATTTTTAACTTTCCGTAGGAAGCTATTGTAATGGGTCCGATTTTACGAATCGCTAATTTTGAGATATCTCCACGTTTCAAGGTCACTAGAATCCGAATCCATCGTTTTTAGCGTGATGTCTGTGTGTGCGTTCGTTAGTTCGTTCATTCGTGAATTTTTTTTTCGTCTCGCATATCTCGAGAACAAATAATGATATCAACTCCGGACTAATTTCATTAGATGCGTAATCAAAAAATGAAGACCGGATAAAGTTTTCAGCAAATTCGGATTAGCGGTTTGTTTTTTTGTTGTAAAAAAACGGAATTAACTTCATTAAGATAACATATGTAGATTATATGAATTTTTTACCATTACATTATTATATAATGGCCTAAGAACCTTCCTTGATGTTAAAAGCGCCAGTATTTTATTACAAAATTTAAAAAAAAAAAATAAAAAAATAAATAAAAACGAAATAAGAAACTTGAAAAAATTAGTTTTTTCCCAAAATATATTTTGTCTCGCACATCTTGAGAACCAATGATGTTATCATTTGTTTGATAAGGGTGGAGCCCTCACCCTTAGGTACAGAAGGTGAAGCCCCCGGTATGGTGCAAAGGGCAAAGCCTCTATCGGGGGTCCAAGGGAGGAGTCGCCTGAAATGAAAAAATAATTATTTATTTACAGTAGTCTCTAGTCTTTAAGGACACCCAATGGGAAGTTAAAATACAGTTGCTTGCTATTTATTTATACGATTAAATTATTAAATAATAGAAACTGTTATTTTAAAAGAAGTTTGTAGGTAAGTTTAAATAATTTTTAAATAAGTTTAAAAAGAGTACGATAGATGAATAATTAAATAAAAAGAGAAAAGAATACATTCATCACGCTACACTGTTTAAAATTAATAAAGTTTTCTTACAATCAAATAAAATGCGAACATTCCCGTCTAATTTAGTTACAGAATGAGTAGTGTGGTAATATTATTATTTAGTGTTAGTTTATAAATATGCGTCCATGTCCCCGAGACGCCGTAAATATAGCAACATCATGTCGTGTCGCATACCCAGACGTTTAGTTGTTGTAATTTCTTACTGAGGTCATGCGCACCATTTGTATAATGAGTGCCTTCGTTGGCCTCATCACTTACTTCTAAATGATATAGGCACATGCGCACACTAATTAAAAATTGCGTGGGAATTGACGTTACTAATTCCCGCCAATTCTCGCGCAGTTTTTAGTGTGCCCATGTGCCTACATCATTTAGCAGTAAGTGATGAGGCTAACGAAAGCATTCAATAATTACCCATCATTTCGGCTATTTGATGCGCATGCGTTCAGATTTTGTCATTTTTTCTCGCATTAGATTCAGAAATGTCAAATTTATTTGAAAGTAGTTTTAAATTATTTGTTTTGGTTAGTTATATTATTCACTAGTGTATAATATAACATAATAATATTTTTTTCTAACTCATAAGAAAATTCATTTTTGAACTTCTTTTTAAATAATAGAAAGGCCACTATTGTAAAAGAATTAAGGTGCCTTGTAAGGGTTCTTCTTCTTCCTACGGGTGGGGGGATCCTGTCAGCCCATGCACTGATTCCTAGTGGAATAGCCTTGGAAGGGTTACAAAATTAGATAAGAATCGTGTTGAATATTCGCAAATACTTGATTGATAAAATGTTATCCTTAGGTATTAACCCTTCCCTTTTTAGACGCTTACGTATTTTGTTGATGTTTTCATTCAACGGCACCGGCGGTGAAAATTTTTAAGTACAGTTTTAGGTGCTGTTAATCGATAGTTCTTAAAAGACAGCCAAACCAAAATAATACTTTTTTTTTAAATTTCATTTGACTGTCAGTAATAAATGAGACGAGAGGATTATGATACGTCTTAGTTCAACTTTCCTTAATCGACGTCTAAAAGCTATGTTGAGTGAACAACATGCCATGGGATCGATTATTATGTGACTACCCTCATTTAGGTCGACCATTTAATTGACACAAAGCTAAAACTTAAATGTTCCCACAAATTAATGGGATTGACATTTATTTCTTACACTGACATTTTATAATATAGCATTCCCTCTCAATACCGCTGTCTACGGGAACGGTGGGGAATATGTTTTAACGAAAAAGTAGTACTCCTGTTTTTGCATTACATTTCACTCCTCAGTAATAATGTTCGACTCTTTCAATACCGTCACTTATATTTTCAGCTGATCAATCTCTTCTTTCAGTATACATTTTATAAATGACGGCATTTGGAGAGTTTCATTTCAATTCTTAATTCCTAAAAAGGGCATGTTATCGTGGAGACGGGAAATTAAAGCGTGGTTTCCATTTTTGTCTAAAAAAAAAATGAATTTTAAATTTGAAAGACTTTTTTAGATCATGTCAGGGAAAAACTCATACCTTGGAAAACTGGAACGAGTCAGGGAAATTTAATCTTGAGCCAAGAGAAAATGGCCATCCTGCAGTATTAACAGTATTATAAATGACGTAAGGGGTGGAATTTTTTTTTTATTTTAACTTAATAAAACCTATAGCGTCATATGTAAACTACATTTTAATTCAAAGTAATAAAACTTGTGGCATGAAAGTGCATAGATAGATACATCGGTGCACACTAGTTCGCTCCCGCGGTCAGAAAATCCTGAAGGGTCGTATACTAGTTCGCTCCCGTGACCATATACTAGTTCGCTCCCGCGGTCATAAAACCCTGAAGGGTAGTATACTAGTTCGCTCCCGTAACTATATACACAAATTGAACAACAAAATGAGAATGTTTTTGTTTATGTTTTATAATTTAATATTAAATACATTATAAATTTGGTGTAAATTTACATGACATACATTTTACAAAGTCGAATCTACTTATTACATTTTGTTTCAATAACGAAATTTTCCTTTCTACAAATTCCTTACGCAAATTAACTGCCTTGCGATACACTTTTTTCTGTTGATGAACTTTTTGAATGATTTTCTGTTATATACATATTAAAGACAATAAAAGGACTTGTTAAGAAATGGGGAAAACCCAGAAGAAAGAAACAAATACACGTGTATCCGAAACAAGTAGCAAATTACGAATTTCATGTTGAACGAGTTTTAGGTAGATACCAAGTAGTGGGCGGGGAGATTAAATAATGAATATTACCAAAGATTTTTAAATTTAACTTGAATAATTATAAATGTAAGGTTGAATAATATACATAATTGTAGGAATTAAATTTTGATATTCACCATATTCATTACCGATTTTCACAAAGTAAATTTATCTACAATTAATTCCTATTTTTTTTTTTTAAATCCTATCATATGCTACTGATTTTGGTGCATCAAAAACAAATAAAATTTGAACTAACATAAATAAAACACAACACACTAAATGTCCATTATTAACTGTAATTTTGAACGCTTTTAAAAATTCGAATTTTAAACAAATAAAATTTTAATTGTTAAGTTATTTAACTAATTGTCATTTAGGTAATTAATTTTATCTGTCAGTAGATAACGAGTTGTGAACTAACCTACGACCCTTTTTCAAGATAAGATTAAAATTTGACCGCGGGAGCGAACTAGTATACATCCCGGGAGCGAACTAACCTACGACCCTTTTTCAAGAGGAGATTAAAATTTGACCGCGGGAGCGAACTAGTATGCACCCAGATACATAGGCTAGTTAAATAATTTTATAACACTAGTGGTTACGGTTTTTAAATAATTTTACGACATTACATAAATCTTATAGACATATTGTTAAAAATAATAAGACAGTTAATACAATAATTTATTATATTGATTGTAAAATTTACCAGCCATTAATAAAAGTGCATGTAAACAATCTGAACAAGTGTATACTATACCAATGCAATATTTACTCCGTTCTAACTTTGGAAGCCCTTATTTTTTTGGTTCAGGCTTAGCGAAATATAGTTTCTACTGTACCAACTTGGATGTTATGTAGTGGAAGCGTTTTGTTAAGTAATAATAATGAAATAGTGGCCCATTTCTGTAAAATTTTTAAGTTATAAAGAAAATAATTTCGAAAAGTATGTAATTTAAAATCTCTGTATACATTATTTACTCTGAACTATATAATTTTATTATCAGTTACTTGTGTATTCCCAAAATTGAAACTCTCTATGATTTAATTTTTTTTCTTTTTTTTTTTTTTTTTTTTGAGTAAACAATTGTATTGTTAAAATATAATTGGTATTTAACAGAAATGGGCAGCGCTGGACTTACAATAGGGACACTAGGCGCTAGTGCTCAGGGCGACAAAATTTGGAACGTGAGAACGTAGAGGCTCGTGTATTATATTTCGCAATGTTCATTTTTTTTTTTGCTAGCCACTTATTTTTTTACAGAAAATTAGGGTAATCTGGCCCTGAAGACGGGAAATGGAATTTTGCTTATGTTTGTCTAAGTATAGTGATTATCTACAGCAAATTTTTTCTTGAATAAGCTTTGGTATCTGTGGTAGTTTAAACCAAACTCATTGTAAGACCAAACTAAAGCTGTTCCATAACTTAATTGTTTTTAATTTATAGCTTAAAAATGATTGGGGCTAAATGATTATTTCTGATGAAAATAAAAATTACTACTGTATACAGGATATACCGGGTGTCCCATTTGGATGTATACATACGGTTTACATGTTAATTGATAATAAGTACTGCATTCCCATAAGGAAAAACTTACGTCACAAGAGTGTTTTGAACAAACTAATAATACTAATTTAATATTATAACTACTGTTACTATCGCTTTAATAACAATAATGCAGTAAAACAAAGAAATGGATGTTGCAATTTTCAAGCAATTCACATTTTCACATAATATATATTTTTGTCCTTTTTTGTAAATTCAAAAGCCATTTTTTTTCTTGAAAATAAATATAAAAATAATAAAAATACCGAACAAATATTCTGTTGAAGAAATAGTACAGATAATTTGCTGAAAAAAAATTATAAAACAAAAATTACCAAAAATATAAAAATGTTTATCCAAAGCACTTTTGTGACCTAACTTTTTCCTTATGGGAATCGAATGTTATCAATTAACGTGTAAATCGTATCTATACATCCGAATGGAACACCCGGTATAATATATATATATATATATATATATATATATATATATATATATATATATATATATATATATATATATATATATATATATATATATATATATTATACATTATAATTTTATTTTGATCCATATGTATAAATACACACGTTCCAGACTATTTCCTGTTGTTCTTGCTGAGGATATTATACACACTATTTTTGTATTTACAACAGATTTTTGCTTTTGTATTTATTGCTGGCAGATCGTATTTTTTACTTTATTATTTTTATCCATAAATATAGAATTGTCTTACAAGCATTGCTTTTTTTACTTACCATCTAAATTCTAAACTAATGAAACTAGAATAATTCTTATCAAAAGCACCCTAAGCATTAACGTCACATAAGTTAACCTTTAGCCACTAATGTCAATTTCGACAGTTACAAATTGTCCCAGATTTTTCAGGACGTTCCGTTTTGAGAGAAAATTTGAACCATCTAATCAAGAACACTTGCGGGACGCTTATTGTTCCGAAAATCAAGAAAATTGCTTCTTTATTATTATTTTTTTTTTAAAGTTTAAAAGTACATATCAAAGATTGTTGATTATTAGTATTATTACTATTAGGTACTAGCTAATAGCTAGTTTTTGATAATTTTGTATTTGTGTCGTTTAAGTAATTAACGTGAGAAGATCATCTAGAATTCTAGAGTGTCTAGAGCTAGACTGATATACATACAGTAGGTATATTTAAAATATGCAAAATGAATATCAGATCATTTGCTTTTAAATAGGTATTTTTAATAATTTATAGAAACTAAAATTTTGCAGTAATTCTGAAAATTTTATTAATTAATTATTGGTCGTATTACAATAATTTATCATTTTTATCACATTCTTGCTTTTTTATTCCGGGACACAAACAACCCTAAACATTTATAACAGCAAATTTAAATGTTAACTCTTTTTTCCAGCAAAGTATTTTAAGCTTGCTTTTTATTTTTGCGCTCCTCTCCCCCTGGACTCCAATTTTAAACGTGGTCACCGTGGCATCTCGGCTGGTATGCCTAGAATGCGTGCCATTTGCCATAAAATATGTATAACAAAAAATCTCTAGGTACTTCCAAAATTAAAGAGTAAGATTATCTCTAGGACGCACCAATTCTGTTTTGGCGTTTTAACGTTCGAAGGCTATTACGCTGTTTTAAGAGTCGAAAATGGGAAAAATTATTTTTGTATTCAGCAAACTTGACCCTGATCGACTGATTCGAAATCGACCCTGATTTTTGTCGTTCAAAGAAGATGTAGTGTCGCCATAATGAACGTAATTAATTTTCACAAATAATAAAAATTTGTCACTTGTGACACGTCACCATAAAAATAAACATGGTGGTTACATTACTGGAAAATCTGGGAATTTCAGGGAATTCTAAACTTTCTGGAAAAGTCAGGGAATTTTATCAGAAGAATGGAAAAAATTGATTTTTATAATTTTGTTTATTTAGGGATAAAACTTCAATCAATTTTTCACTTGTTTTGAGATTAAATTGGCGCGTATTTCGTTTTTTTTGCGCGTCATTTACTTTTTTAAGAAGTGTTAAAAAGTTATTTTTTTATTTTGGGACTAAAATAGGGGCGGCATTTTTTACAAAATAGTCATGGAATTTTTTAATAAAATTTCTGGAAAACCTGTAAAAGTCAGGAAATTTGATCTTTAAAAATCTGTGGCCAGACCGATTTAAATAAACCGAATGTATTAAAAAAGAATTAAAAAAAGTTAATGAAATTAAAATTTAAATTGTTTATATTAGCAAATACCTTTGCGAATAGACAAAGAAATTAATTATAGTCGTTAGTACTGAAAATTTTGGAATGTTGGTTGTTCTCTTTAACAACACAAGAAACGTGTGAACATACTGAAGGCGCACTTAAATATACATACCGGCGATACTGCGTCCGCGACGATCCCCACCCACGCACATGTCTCTATAATTTTTTGGCACCAATCACCTAATGGTCAACATATTAACTTTTAGTCTACATTTCACACTTCTGTTATTGGTCATTTTTATTTATACGACTGATTAATGAACGTGTCGCGTCGCACCTCTAATATTTCCAACTAATACTCGTATATTTGAATCTGTTGTTTAAAGAATAGCGATAGATATTACCCGATCTGCGTATTGTTGGCATACATATATTAAATTTACTAAGGTAACCTCACCTCTGAAATTCGCCAAGAATACGTACCTACATATATGAATGCAATAGTTCCCATCAACTATTTTGAAACCAAAAGTTAATGAATCCTAATTGTTTCATCATATTAATCCGTATCATACCTTTTCAACATTCACAATATTGTATTTAAAGAGAATTGCACTCATAGGCATAAGAAACATACGGAAGTTTTTATATAGAACTTGATTGCAGCATTAATTCTGGTTTGATCATTTTCTTAAGGTATCGTCACCGGGTACCGTGGGTATCGTGATCAGCCGAAAAATAGCCAATTTTCGCGATTTTTTTCGGATGGATAGGATGGGGGAATTGAATTGAATTTTTTTTTACGATTAATACCACTATTTAACAATACAAAAATATTTTTTTTTTATTCATTTTTATTTATTTTTTATAATTATTATAATTTTTTGAAAAAAGTGTCTTTAAAAAAGGGCGAAAATCGGTGCCCATGATTGTGGCCGCAGCTTGCATCCCAAAAAAAAAAAATCAAATAGATTATAAATCTGTATATTATATGTGTAATATAATTATAAATCCGAAAAAAATCGCGAAAATTGACTATTTTTCGGCTGATCACACTGTGATGGTACCTTAAAACAACAAATTTTTGTGAAAAATTTTTCACTATTTTTTGTTAGTTTTGAGCTATGAAATTTATTCAGTATAGTTAAATCGCATCTGATTAAAATTTGTTTTAATCAGATGAAAAACTCCGACAATACTCGTTGGAAACCCATATTACACTCAACAAATACATTTTATCCTTTACCTAGCAGCATACCGATGTAGATCAGAATAATTAATTTTTAGTGAAAATTAGATGACTTTTTTGAGTGTTTCGCTAGTCAAAATTTGGGGGCCTTGATAAATTCGTCTTATTCGCCCGTCCGTTCCTCATCATTTGCATATCTTTGAACCTTTGAAGATAGTTAATAAATTAGTTAATCGTAGCTAAACTTGTTAATAAATTAGTAGCAGCTAGGGTAACGACTTCTGTTGAGTTTAAACGCATTAAATAGCAAGTTTTAAATCAACATTATTATGGTAGCTGGCTGGCTTTCGGAAGTATTAAAAATTATGATTTTTGTCCATTTTGATATAACCTCAACCTTTTAAAAAATTATTATATATTTTTCATTTTTTAAAAAACTTGTATTTTACCCTACAATTAATAAAATATTGATTGAGACTCATAACTAGATTGACAAACTACAAAAGAGTTAGTTTTGAAATTTTCTAATTTGGTAGTCGAATTTCTATTGTGGCTTTGAACCTGTAGCATTCTTAAATCGTCATAGTATTATTAAAATTATTTAAAAATTCTTATGCCTTAAAAAGCTTATTAAGTGCATATTTTCTCAACTTTTAACGTCTATAATAATTAACCATTTTAACAATTGTATTTTAAATTTAGTAATGGATAAAATTCCTTGCGTTTAAATTTCTTTGCTGAAAATTTAACTTTAAAAAATTACTGTTAACAGTAATTACTTAAAGTTAATCCCGGATATCCGGTTCGAGTCCCAGCTGATCCAGTTTGACAATTTTTCAAACACTATGTGAATTTTAATTAACATAATGAATTGGTCATACATGCCAAAGTAAATCAAGTGTTCAAGTATCAGCCAAAGCTGGACATTAAGTGACCATATGAATATTGGTGTATGTCCAAATAGAACAAAAGTTCACCATACATAAATAATGTTTCACAAACACTCGATAACATTTGAAATTAAAGCTTATAGTTTTTAAGTGAATGAACTAGTTTCCATTTATGCTTAAAATTTAATCGGTTAAGTAAATGACGTTTTAGTAAATAATACTCCCTTAGTTTGATAAAAAGGTGCAGTCATTTTAATAGACATAACAAAGGTAACGACGATTTATAAAAAATTTAGGGCATTGTTTGGTTAACTGTGAGAACATAAACTAGATTATTTACCGCTATACTATAATAATTGCATTTTTGTATCTATTTGAACTATTAAATGAAATCTAGTAGCATAGATCTGTACATTTTAATAGTATTACCATTTAAATTATTTTGTTTACGATTACTATGAAATTACTTATTTACTGTACAGAATACTATCTAGGTAAGCTATCAAATTACTATGTTGAGCTGTAAATAAATAAAGTTTTCCCATCAAGGACCCACAAACAGATTCAGAAATTCTGTTGAAATACCTTTAAACAGGCGAAAATACATATAAAAATGGCGACTGCAGAAGTATTTTATTGGAGTGTGTCACTCCACAACTTCCCAAATGGTGGGCATTCTAGCTGCCGTAATTATTATCGGAAAAATTCTAAAAATTTGTTCATATTAATATGTAGAATGTCGGTAAACCAAAAAAAAATTAGAAAAAGTAAAAAGAAATTCATGAATTTGTAAGAGTTTTTTAAAAAGAGTTTAAAATTACATAAAATTTTCATCTATTTTTTTTATTACAACTGTGGTTCATATAGAAGGTTATAAAGTAACGTATATTTGGTATAAATTTCAAAAAAATCAATCGAGTAGTTTTCAAGTGAGATTTTTCGTCAGGCAGCGCCATCCACTTGTACCTCTGACTTTCGGTCAAAATGACCATTCTGAAACGTGACACGTTTGAGAATGGTCATATTGACTGAAACATGTCATAAGAGTTTTATATTCAATAAAAGTGGTATTTTGTAAAGTAAAGTGTTTTTATTTACTATTATACTCAATATACTTAATTAATAGTTTTCGCAAAAAATTCGCCATTATTATTTATTTTGTATATTTTAAAACCGTCAAACCAAACGTAACAAACAAAATTAGTGTTTATTTGGTTTAATATGTAATGGCGTCACAAATACGAGCGGTGTCAGACATAACCAAAAACAGTTCGTTTTTTATTATTTATGCATAAAAAAATCGTTTTATGTGGCATCTCTTTTTTGAATTACAATAATTATTATTTTCTTTGTGTACAAAAAATAAATAAATAATAAACAAAAATAAAAATAATAAAAAGCAACAATAAAAACCAACACGGAACTTATTATCTTTTATTAAGTACACTTAATTTATTCTTGTAATAATGATTTCGTGTTAAAATTAGTTCAAATAATTTTGTGGATGTTTCAATTGCATAAAAATGCATGTAAAATAACATATTACTTATGTACATTTTTTTTTAGTGATGGTCATTATTTTGTCACAAGTTCTCATAAGATTTGGAAAAGTTGTATTGTGGTTTTATTAATAATTATTGGAAACTTTTCGTAAATAATAATTAACATGTGTCTTCTTTTGATATGTTTATATTATTTTATTTTTGAATAGTGTACTTATAATGTGTGTTATTTTCTTCAGCGATGTTCAAGTATACCAGTATCTTAAATAATAACAAACATTTGTAACAAGGTATTGACCTTGTTGCCGGAAATCTAGAACCAATGTATTTTGTTTATTGGTAGAATTGGCAGAGAATTTTAATAAATTATGTTTTAAATTTAACAAAATGATGTTTTCATGTGACGTCTAATTACTTTTCCACATTAAGACATTATCCCCGAAACACCAATAGCAGTTACCATCAGTTCTGTAAATTAATGTGTATAATGTCCGTTTTCCTTCATTTGATGTTCTAGAGAAGCCGTTTTTTTTTTTTTTTTGCTTCTTGTTAAGACCACTATTAGTTAGTTACCTGAAAACACTTTGAATGATTAAAATTATAGTTATAGCAACTATAAACGTGAAACAAATGTAAAAATGAATGTATTAAGAAAAATCAAAGAAGAAAGGTACTAGCCTAGTTACTAGTGTCAGTACCATAGAGCACATAAATACATATCGCGAGCCTAGTGTTACACTGTTCTATGCGACTTTTTTGAGATTTGCACTTTTTCACATATTTGAGTTCTCCATTTCATTGTCTATCTATATAAATTTAAATTTAATCAAAATTCCTTAAAGAACGGTAGAAATCAACAAAACATCAAAATTCCATCTCCTAAAAGTATAAATAATTTTATTAAAAGTTCTATGTTTCACAAAGAATTTGGATGTCCTAAATTATTTTTTCGTTCAATTTGTTATTGTTTCACATAGTATTTTGATATACTATAATTTGTCTATAGCTGCTTCTTTGGAAATTAAAATTAATTCATATTATATAAATTGCATTTTAAAATATGTCAAAACTTCAAGCTCATTTTTCTCGAGATTTTAAAAAGTCGACATGGAACAGTGTAACACTAAGCTCGCGATATGTATTATATAATTATATTTAAGTGAGATAGTGTAAATTGAGTTTCTAGGCAAAACTCACGATCTACTAGACAGGAAGAAAAAAGTTTGAGAACTACTACTCTATAGTTACTATAGTCCATTTACCTTACAACGTAGCGAAAAAATTATAATTATTTCAAAAATTACATTTTTAGTATGAAATCATCTGGTCGTTTTTCTTTCTTTTATTCAAACAACAATATGTATTCAACTGCTTGAGTCTTTGATATATAAATTGTAGGTAGAAAATAAATTTACTTTTGATTGTGAAGCCGCCAGCCGTGTGAGCAGGTGTGAATATTATTTAGCCCTCTATCACATACATATACATATATTCGAGAACCAGACCGTATAGTGTAATGTAAGTAGTATAATATTATTTCACCGTGCCTACGTACCTATATTCTACTACCCCTCAAAATGAACATGTGTGATAGATGCATTTTGATAATTCGTAAGTACCGTTCGCGTCAGTCATCATACTATCTGGATTTTGCAATTATCATCTCACATACTCTTAATATCATCTGGACGAAAGGAACGTATTTTGTGAATTAAAAGAATGCGAGAACGTGTTAAGCAGCGACAGCGCAAATAAAACCTATTTACAAATGAACAAAAAAAATACATATATATATATATATATATATATATATATATATATATATATATATATATATAAGAAATGATTGTTAGCTCTGATATGCACTTCGGGCACACATGCAATATGTGTATGCAGACAGTCATACGCCAAATAAATGTAGGGGAGAGCGGGGCTATACCGTACACCCATTTTTCGTGTCTAGATTTCAAGCTAGACGAGTCCAATCGGTGTCGCAACATAGCGCCTGACCGCGGAAGATCACAGGATTGAGTTCGTTTCGCTGTGCGTAAGTATAAATGCCAATATGACGGTGGAAAAACTTGTTTTTATTATTTCTCTTATAATTTTGGTGCACTGCCAAATAAGAGTTGGGTGGAGAACCTTTACTTATGAGCTAGTAGCTATAAGATCATAAGAAACTACTTTTCTTAAGCTCTCTCTTGATCACTAGTGATGACTAGTTGGACGACGGAATTTGAGGTTAAGTTATGAAACTCCCACAAGGTACAGGATGGGGTTAAACCGTACAGAAGTGTACGACTTAGCCCCAAATGGCTTAATATGGCAACATTAATAAATTGTAGTTGATGCAGGAAATACCATAAACATTATAGTTTTAGTGCTGCCGAGTCTGCAGATAACTTTACTTGTGATTTATGTTTAAATGTATAAACTTTAAATAAAATACTTTCGTTCTATAAACTTTATCACTTTTTTTGATAAAAGTTAACCTAACACGTTTTATACTTTTGTAAATTGAACTAAATATACCGATAATACAAGTTACGTTATGATGTTTCTTTGTTGAGTCGACAATAAGTAATAAAATGGGTTTTGTACAATAATTTATTGCATTACTGTTATTTACTTCCTTAACAAGATGATTTTTTTACTGTACGGTATAGCCCCTCCTACCGTACGGAACAGCCCTGACCCCCTGGGCTATTTCGTACAGAGACACTTTTTTTTGTAATTTAATTTAAATATGTAAACAGTGAAATAATTCAAATTTCTTTGTGTGAAATCAATAGCCAATGGTCCAAATTATATATTGCTTATTTTCTTATAATTTTATACTCGATATTAGCTGAGCAATAACAGCTCTCCCTTAAGTGTACGGGATAGCCCCGCTCTCCCCTACAGTTAAAATTATAAGGCATTAGGGTGATACAGGGTCAACGAAATTGAACTGTTGTAACGAGATTTTGGTCTAGGACATTTAGTAGTCCTATTTACCGAGTTTATGTATGATTTTCGATCAGAGAAGTAATCGTAAAAAAATCCTTATTATCATTATTTTAATATGTTTTGTCTAATGTTAAACAAAAATGCAGTGCTATGGTGTGAAAAATTATATTTTTAAGCCCTGGTCACACTGAGACGACCATTTTACAGTCTGAATGGATGTTATAAAATTTTATTGTATTACTTGACACATATCCAAACACTTAAGTAGGTAATAATTTTTGAACAATTAAAGTGAGAAAGAATTTGGAAAACTTTAACTATAGAGAAGCTGCATAAAGACTAGTGGCGCCTTTTTCAATAATTGTAAGTATTTCTATTTTAGAAGTGTTTGAAGTATTTAGTTTTGAAGTATTTCTATTTTAGGCCTTTCTAGGAGACAATTTTACTTCACTTTAATTTTTTCCAGAGCTTTCAACAATACTTGAATAAAATTTTGTCAAAAATTCCTTCAGCTTTTCAATTTGAAATCTATTTGGTGTCACTGATGGACAATTCTGAGCACATGTTCATTTATTTTTGATTTGTTGAGAAATTTTATACAATATCAGTTTCTTATAGTACATCGCTTGGCTCGCTTAACGACTCTAAAGTAAACTTATTTTAATATTTCAATAACATATATTTTGATCAAATTTTATTAAGATCGGTCCAGCTGTTTAATTAAAGTCGTATTCGATAGTCTTGCGAATCAATTTGGATGTCATCTTTTAAACAATGCAACATTGTAATCGCTATTTATTACTAAAAATTTAAATTAAATCTTTTTAAAATTTGCATAATTAGCCACTTACTTTAATAGTTATATTATATTGAAGTTTTATATTTGTTTGTTGCGTAACTTTCGCTGTTATTCCACTTCGTACATAAATTCATAGTAGTTCTTAAATGTCGTATACATATGACCATTTTGACGTATACATATACGTATACATATGACCATTATGAGTATTTTCTTTTTTTGTAACAAGAATCACATAAATCAGTCACTTGGATATCTGGAAAACCGCTTTGTATAATAATTGTATTTGTTATTTGACATTTTTCATAAAAAAAATAACAAACTTTTAATTCAAAATAGCCTACTTACATTAAACTCTTTCATTTAAAATATACTAAATATAGGCACCATGAACGCTAGTGTCGTAGTTCAAAGATCAGGCAGGTTCTTTATAGCAAATTTTGGCAAAAAACTTATTTTGACGAAAAATGCCTAAAAAAAAGACAAGTTCTGGATAATAGACGTGTCTAGCTGAAGAACTCATCCCAAGATTTGGTGCTCCCAACGTTATTCCTAAATTTCGTAAACATAGAATACTTCGTTCGAGAATTATCGTGCTGCTGACAGAAATGGATACACACATACAGTATAAGAAAGAAGAAATTAATAGATTTGAGCGTTACTTTATGGTATTCCATATTTGTAAATAATAAACAAATATTTTACTTCGCAAAAATACCACTTTTATTTTGAAACTGTGACAATATTGTGTCGAACCGTCAGTTCATTTTCAAACAGAATTCTGTTTGAAAATGAACTGACGGTTCGAAACAATATTGTCACAGTTTCAAAATAAAAGTGGTATTTTTGCGAAGTAAAATATTTGTTTATTATTTACAAAGAAGAAATTTATCCAAATTTTCTTCTCTTCAAAAATAGTACATTTATGTGTGTCTATATCAGCTTGGTTATCATTTGAAATAATTCTCCCGCAATTCTTATTTTTGACAGCTCTGGTTATGCAATTCTTAAATATTCACTTTTACTCTTTTAATTCTTCTCTACTAAATATTAAACATTTCTATAAGTTATCATTAAATATAATTATGTATTTTACTAGTTAAAACGCCATAATATTTAGTAATTATTTAGAAATTTTATATTGAAAATCGTTAATTTTCAACAACGATTCCAATAAATGAAAACGCGCCATTATTTGAAAGCAACGTCACATTTTATAAACAAACATGTCGATACTGATAATTTTCATTTGCAAAACGAAATTTTGTTTTATTTTCAATGTTTATACTAGCTTGAATAGACAGTAATAATAATCGACTAGAACTTACGTAAATACTGGCTTTTATTTTAATTTACCACGTTGACATTGACGTTTGTTTCTTTTCAAATTGTGACGTCATCACAATGAGCTGTATTACGCGCAAATTTGTTCATTTGAACATGATCAGTTATTTTATAATTAGTATGAAAAAGCAAGATATTTAGAATACGTAGTTTTTTAATTTCAGTCTAGTACCATATTAAAAGAATTCGGAATTCGGTAATAATAAACCATTACAATTTAATTTTTTAGTAAATTTTTTTTTTTTTATATTAGTATAACTAATAAATTAAGGTTTAAAATTTGTTTCTTGTGTCTGTCGATGGCTGGTCGTTGAATTAGCCAGATCATGATGCAACAGCTACTAGACCATTCTATAACAAATGGATATTCTGAAATTAAATCAAACTCATTTAAATAATAAAGTGTCAAATATATTTAGAATATCTTTTTGATAAATTCGTAAGACTTATTTTTAGTAAACAATATGCTGTATAATTATATAGTAATTATTGTTTGTATTATGTACTGTTTGTATACGTGTAATTCATTTTTATGCATTCTTTTTTTGATATTATACAATGTACCTACACTGATTAGAAAAAAATGCATTTTCTATTTTAAGGAGGTTATTGACCTCATCTTGTTGGCTCCCCATTTTAAAAAAATGATAATTATAGAATCTTGTTCCGTTACCAAACCCAAACATACAACTGGTTGGCACATCTCTTCCTTTTTAAAACTTGACAAGCAAGCTCCACCGTTGTTATCCTGTGGAGGGAAAAAATATAATTTTAATGGTGGTTTTTTTTCTTCATAAAATAGTTACTTATTAAATTTTGTAATGAGTTATTCGGGGACCCCTTCGTTTGTCGTCGTTGTTCATTAAGAATTCGTTAAGAAATTAACTATATAAATCATAATTTAAAAATGTTTCTTTTATATTTATTTTTAAAATATCAAAGCTATACTAAAAAATGTTTGGCATGACGGTATTTATTTTATTAAAGAGGGATGTTTGTGTTGAAAAAAGTGATGAATTTCACTTTCAAGAAAGGGTGGAGAGTTTTACCTAAAAATCCAAATTCCGATGTGATTTTGTGAGTACCTATATTAAATTTTCTGTACCTACATTAAGAATTCAAAATGTGCTACTTTTATGATAAAACTTTAAAATTGTTTCTGTATTTTTGGTTTATGGTGATGGTCGTTTATTGCTGTTGATATCGCTTTTCATTAGAAATTATAATACCTACATTTCTTATTTTAGCTGACAATAAGACATTAAATGGAGCAATGTTACTAGCATCATGTTCGAGCTTTATTATTCCTAATTTAACGCCTTAGGTTTATGTGAACACAGAAGCGAAATAAAATCTAGTTGTATTATGCCCAGCTACTCCATGAACCACTTATTGAACCATTCATTCCACCATAGCAGAAATAACCCATAAAGTAATTCTGGCTAGCCGTAATTTTCAATACGTGAAAAGTTTTATGGAATATGTACCATATTAGCATAAAATAAAAAAATAATTTTAAGAATAATTCAATTTTTGAGATTTTTAAGAGTCTTGGGGCATCTTTAAAGCTCTTGGAACAGTCTTCAAATTTCGCAATTTGATTTTATTGTTGTATTTTTCTAAAGAACAATTTTTCAGTTTATATATATATATATATATATATATATATATATATATATATATATATATATATTCTTAACAATTTCTTAATAGCTATTTTCAAGGTATAACGTATTTACGAGATATTAAAAAAATGGGATCCATGAAATTGTGATCCATGACGAGTTCTACATCGAAAGTTACGAAATCTATCGAAAAGTTAGAAGAAATATAAATTGGCGGGGGGTGGTGGCAGTTGTGCTCTATTTAATAATCTAATAATCTTAATTCAACGAAGAAAAAACTAATATGGAATTCTTACAAAAGCTCATATTCTTGAAAATTAATAACAACTTTCTTTACGACATACCTACCTATAACTAATGGAATTGTTTAAAAACAATAGTCGTTAAAGTTTTTTACATTCTAATTGTTAAATTTTAAATCATTTGTTAAATTACTCGAAAACTATCATAGATAGAAAAAAAGTTTAAATTGACACAACCCTTTATTTTTAAAGATCTTTCTACTGATGTACTTAAATCCAGGGTCGGACCTACTGGAGGGGTCATGACTATAAAATTGAGGATAAATTTTGAAATAGGGTGAATGTGGTTCGCCCAATCAAAATACTAATATGAAATATGAAAATTACATAAAAAATACTAGTTTACCTTTTTTTGCTAAAAGCCGTTACGTTAAAGCTAAAAGCTCAAATCCTAATCTAAAATCTTACATGTGCACTCAATATTTTACTTATAATATCATTAAAAATAACTTTTTAAATGGTTTTTATTTATTGTATTTATAATCTACAACTAAATTTAAACAAAAATATTGGATACAATTTTATTATAATCTTATTTGTACAAAATTAAGGGCTCTATACAAATGCCGGTAGCTCTAGTTAATATTGGAAACTGTTGAAATATTTTAAAAACACAATCGGTAGAAGTAAAATTTAAATTGACGTAGCATATAATTGTTTTAGAGCTCGAAAAATTTTACAGGGATATTAACATATATAAACCCAGGGTCGTAGTTATTAACGGGTCTTCAGAAAAAATTAAATATTTACTATACCCAATTTTTAGTACAACCTACTTCCGATTTTCCAACACTGGTGAATTCCATTCGGATCACCATTATTTCACAGATATGCGAGTAATATTTTTACAATGAAGCCTTTTATATTTTCAGTAGTGATATTAAATTTCATTTAGAGTACTATTTTACTAATTAATAAAAATGCTGGATCATTAGTTTCAAAAGAATAATTTATACTGTAAAGTAAAATTTGTTATGTATAAAAACTGTACTAATTAATTACATAGAAATACGCAAGAAATATGCCTATTAGTCAATTTAAATTTTGCCTCTACCGATTCTGTTTTTAAAATATTTCAACAGTTTCCAATATTAAAAATTTGGGGGGACAGGTCTACTCATACTGTCAACTTCCCATTGGGTGTGCTTAAAGACTAGAGACTACTGTCATAAATAATTCTTTTTTCATTTCAGGGGCTTCTTCCCTGGGCTCCCGATAGAGGCTTTGCCCCTTGTACCACACCGGGGACTTCTCCCCTGTACCTAAGGGTGGGTACCCTTATCGAACAAATGTTATTATCATCTTAAGCGGGTTCTACACGATGCTACGAACGTTCCTTCCAACATTCGATCGAACGTTTGAGGCAGTTAAGTTCGATAGTTGGTGCGACGAATGTATCTGCTACACGGTGAATCGAATGTTTGATCCAATACGAATGATGATGTGTTGGTACTAAGTGGACGATGTTATCTGTCTGATGTTATCTCTAATGTTATACACTGATGTTGTCTCTTTTCACATGAACGAGTCGTGCAGCTGCTGAGTCGAACCAACCAACGAACCAACATTGACCTTCAAACGTTCGAAGCACCCCTTTGACTCGGTGCAAAAATACCGACATCGAACGGGACACGACCAAATGCGAACGTTTGACGCTCGACATTGGACACTCGTAGGTTCGAACAACGGCTACACGATGCTATGAACCATCCAACGTCGAATGTTGGAAGGTGTTCGTAGCATCGTGTAGCAGCGGCTTTATCATTCTGTATCAAAAAGTTTCTTATTTCGTGTTTATTTTTCCTTAAATTTTATAGGTAATAATTTAGTGGCGTTTTTAACATCAATTAGGTTTTTAGGCCATTATATAATAAAGACATGGTAACAAATCTATATGATTTATGTTGTGTTAATAAAGTTAATTCCGTTTTTTATCATAAAAATCAAACCGCTAATCCGAATTTGCTGAAAACTTTATCTGGTCTTTATTGTTTAATTACACATCTAATGAAATTAGCCCGGAGTTGATACCATCATTTGTTCACGAGATATGCGAGACGAAAAAAATTCACGAACGAACTAACGAAGACACACACAGGCATCACACTAAAAACGATGGATTTGGATTCTAGTAACCTTGAAATGTGAAGATATGTCCAAATTAGCGATTCTTAAAATCGGACCCATTGCAATAACTTCCAATGGGAAGTTAACTAGAGCTACCGGAATTTGTATAGAGTCCTTAATTTTGTACGAATAACATTATAATAAAATTGTATCCAATATTTTTGTATAAATATTAATTGTAGAGTATAAATACGATAAATAAAAACGATTTAAAAAGTTATTAAAGATATTATAAGTAAAATATTGAGTGCGCATGTAAGATTTTAGATTAAGATTTGAGCTTTTAGCTTTAACGTAACGGCTTTTAGCAAAAACAGGTAAAATAGTATTTTTGATGTAGTTTTCATATTTGATATTAGTATTTTGATTGGGCGAACCATATTCACCCTATTTCAAAATTTACCCTGAATTTTATAGTCAAGGCCCCTCCAGTAGGTTCGACCCTGAATTTGAGTACACCAGTAGAAAGATCTTTAAAAACGAAGGGTTGTATCAATTTAAACTTTTTTTCTATCTGTTATAGTTTTCGAGTAATTTGACAAAATTAAATTTTTACCCCAATTTTGGGGGTGGATTTCACCCCTTAAATGGCGTTTTTGACCGATAAAAAAATATGTGTCTGTTATTTTTCTGTGTTCTACACACCTACCAAGTTTCATCAAAATCGGGAATTATCACTTCAAGACCTTTACTTGTAAGAATTTAGTCGATTGGTCAACTATTCTGCGCTCGATATTTTCGACTAACGAATAATTTTGTCTGAAAAGAAACTTAGTCGATTAATCGACTAACTGCTTCTCAACTCGACATCATTAATACCAACCCGATGGGATTTACCACCGACAACATCTCAGGATGTCAGTCAGTGTCAAAGATTTATTAAATATGTACTGTTTATTTTAATAGCCATAGTAGCATATATAATATATATATATATATATATATATATATATATATATATATATATATATATATATATATATATATATATATATATATATATATATATATATATATATATATATATACAACTTCAAAAAAGACGGACTTCCACACAAATTTTCATTCCCGATTTAATCCACTTAGAAGACGAATTTTCAAAAATCTTTTCTTAGTGCTCACCTACATTACATAGGGAACTCCTATGCAAAATTTCATTCTTCTAAACCCAACGGTTTAGGCTGTGCGTTGTTTGTCAGTCAGTCAGCCAATCAGTGTTACAGATTTATTAATAATACAGTAAATTTACCAAGAAAAAGCCTATCAAAATGCAAACATTTACATACAAGATTTTTCTTTTGGAAGTTGTTCAGGGATGTTTTGTAAGTATAAATATACATTGGCGGGATGGTGGAGGTTATGCTTAAGCCGCCATATTGGAAAGTGTCTTTTTCAAATAATCGCCAATATCTCACAAGCTATCAGTCTTACAACGAAAATGGTAAGAACCATTCAGAATTTTATCAGAAATTCAATTTCCTACAATTTTTGTAGGAAAGCATTTTTCCGTGAAATTAATATTTTTCAAGACATCGAACATTAAATCTTTGTGAACATTCGTTGTAGTTGTTTTTGTCTCATATCTCCTCAGATGTGAAAAATATTCTGAAAATAGTTATTATAAAACTTGTTGAGCATAAAATTCTCTACAAATTTTATTTAAAGCTTTTTTACGTAGAACTAATAGTTCAGAAGCTATAGACATGTAAACGTCAAAATCACCCGCAATTGTCAGTAAGAGCCTGTATTGTTAACACACTTATGAGATATGCAGCACTAATAATTTGGGTTGCAAAATTTTCTCTTGAAATTCTTTTTTCAGAAGACTTTTAGGAATATTCCATGTGTGTAAATCCAAATTGGCGGGATAGTTGGGATTGTGCTTTAGGCGCCATCTTGGATCTTAGTTTTTGTTAAATATCTCAATAACAGTACATCTAGCAAAGAAAATGGTGAGAACTAATATTATAGAAAATTAAATTTGGAACAAAATACTTTTCCTCAAAAAACGAAATTGTTAGACTGTAAAATTCTCTACAATTTTTATTTCAGTTTGATTTTAATAATTTACAGCCGAAGTTTTCTTTTAGAAATCGATAACTCGGATTTTCTAGAAATATGCTGCTAATCAGAAGGCACTAAGGTCGAATATTAAAAATTTGTAGGTTTTACAGTATGCTTTTACCAAACACTCTTCAAATTAGTTTGTTTTGAATTAAACTACAGAATTAGAATGTAAAAAAACTAACGACTATTGTTTTTAAACAATTCCGTTAGGTATAGATAGGTATGTCGTAAAGAAAGTTGTTATTAATTTTTAAGAGTATGAACTTTTGTAAAAATTCCATATTAGTCGTTTCTTCGTTGAATTAAGATTATTAGATTATTAAATTTAATAATCTAATTAGAGTAGATTAAGATGATTAAATCCAAATTAAAAATTGAATTACGGCTGAAGCACAACTGCCACCACCCCGCCAATTTATATTTCAAATAGTGGAGTATCCCTTAGCATTTTCCAATAAATAAACCTCAGATGCAAATTTTGCAGACCAGGTGTTTGGTACTGTCTATCTCATTTAGGTGTTACAACAGCGATTAAACTGACAATTTTAATATTTCGAGATCTATAACTTTCGAGCTATGGCAGGTAGGTACGTCAAAAAGGTTCCAGTAAAACTGTAGAAATATACCGGATTCTTCGAAAAAATTTTTGAATGAAAATTGTGCCAAATTTATTTTTTTGTAAAATTTGTTCTTATCAGTTTGTTTGTTAGATATACCGTTTTCGAAATATTGTGTAAAAACTTGAACCTAAGATGGCAGCTGAAGCACAGCTTCCACCATCCCGCTAACTTGTATTTAAGCTCATGGGATACTCCTAAAGATTTTCCGAAAGAAAAATCTAGGGTCTAAATTTTGCAGCCCAAGTTATTAGCACTATATATCTCATTAGTGTCAACAGTAGTGACTCTTAGTGACAATTTGATGATACAATTTTAACGTTTAAAGGTCTATAACAGGGGTGTCAAACTCAATTTTGCAGAGGGCCATATATTAGATTTAGAATGTGTAGGAGGGCCAGGTTAAAATAAAAAAATTGAAACTTACTGCAAAAAGACTACAACCGGCGGGGAGGGGCGCAGTGTGCGCTACGTGCACAGACGAAACAGAAGCCACTTTCGCGCGCGCGACAGAGATAAAAGCATAACTAACACTCTCGCTCGTCTAGGCACGCGCTACTCTTGAAGTTACTTATAATTAAAGCGCGCACATTTTTGAACTTCCGTACAGGCATCGAGTGCTGTCTAAAATCTCTAAAAACAAGATTCTTCTTTCTGTGATATAATGTGATCGCGGGCCATATTGATACGTCAAAAAATTTCGAATGAAAATTGTAGAGTACCTTACGTTCTAAAAATGCGATAATAGCTATTTTCAATGTCCAAAGTATCGTTAATGGAGATATTGGGGGAAAATTAGATCCACGAAATTTTGGCAGGTTATACATCGAAAAATACGAATTTCATCGAAAAATGTTTCCAACAAAAGTAACGCAAAATTTAATTTTCTATAAAATTGATTCTGAGCATTTTTCTCACAAGATGCACCGTGTTTGAGATATTTGGCAAAAACTGAAATTCAAGATGGCGACTGAAGCACAACCTCCATCATCCCGCCAATTTGAATTTGCACTCATGAGATACCCCTAAAAATAATAGTGTAGGTCATGGTATATACAAGGTCGGTCATAAATATGTTCCCACCAAATTAACTCCGCCATTTTCAAACAAAATGGTTGTGCGATATTCTGCTAGTTGTGTACTATCATGTGCCGTAAATAATAGATGCTAAATCCCGAAATTTTATATTCGAAAACTATTTCTTGGGCATAAAATTAGCTCCACCGTTTTCTTTTTTTAAAACAAAAAATGTTGTTTTCTGTCGTGCTAGACGTGTGGCATCATGAGCCGTAAGTAAGACAAATTAAATTCCAAAACATGATTTTTATCGCCAAAAAGAGTCATTTAAATATTTTTGTAATTTGTTGTAATTCACATATCTTTCTGCGGACCAGAGAGGTACCTTCGTGGTTCGGCACCGGTCCGCGAATCGGTTTTTGATAAACATTGAACTTGTGCATTATTTCTGTAAATATTTTCTTATCTGTTATCTAAAATTTTATCTAGATAACGGTTTAATTATCTGTTATCTTTATCTAGATATTTTAAATTATGTTATCTATTATCTGTTATCTAGATAATAAAATTCGATATCTTGCCCAACACTGGTAGTCTTATGAACTACAATTTATTCTTTCTTCATTTAACCAACTGAGATATAAATATTTCATATCTTGTAGTTAAGTGGTTATCATAGAAGAATTCATTAAGTATATGTAATATTTTATCTATCGAAAACGATTAAAAGTATTCGTCACTAATAGTGTCAGTATGAGTGGGCCATAAAATTTGTAGCCCTAGTGTAGAGTTTCTATAAATTAAATTTTATTTAATCTTTTTCTTTATGAATTTTAATTGAATCCTTACAGTATGATACAGTATGAATCATAGTTCAAGCGTTGTTGCTTTCTGAGTGTTGAATTCCCGAGGTTCATCTATAACGGTACATATTTGTGCAATGTGTATATACACATTTAAATACCTATGTGCAAAAAAGAGTCTGTTATTCGTATACGCATGTATTTTTGTTGTACATATCATCCAAATAAAATATGCGGTGCATCGGTATCGGTATATATCTACCTATATTTATTGCAAATGTTAATGCACATTCGCTCAACATTTGATTTTGTTTTTGTTGTTTTGAGGGAATGAAACGCAAAGGGGATAATAAGGGCGCGTGCCCTAAATCTGACGGATACACCGCCAGTATGTACAGCTGCTGTTACGTTAGTTAATGTTAATATCGTCTCACATCTGTTGTATGTACCTATATGTATGGCTCATTAGATTGGTGTTGTGATGCTCGAAGTGAAACAAGGCAACTGAAAATGCATACACGATAAAAGCATCTTCAGTTTAGTTGCATTATTTCATTTGTAATCATTTCAAAGCGACTGAAGGTACATGTTGCTTCGAATGATGGAAGCATATAGGCAGTTTAAAAGTTGTGATACAGCACTAAATTTTATTATATAAGTTGCGTTTAACTGGTCGAGAAAATATTGCAAAAACGAGACCCGTTTGAGGAAGAGATTGAATTAAAAGAGATCAAAATTGTTTATAATCTATCTGCCTCTTTTACTTTGCATAACAATATGACATGGACAATGATAAATTTTAACTAAGACGGCGTTACATCAAATGCCGTTAGTTTATAGACAAGCGATACTTTCCGCATTGTTATTTCTTGGTTACCATTGATATAAAAAAAAAAAACCTTCAGGAAATGTTACGTACTAGTATTGTCAACAACATCGGTAAGTATATGAAAATATACGATCGTGCAAGAAATTATTTTAAAAATCAGTTCAAAACAAATAAAGATAATTGTTTTGGATGGTGGAAACAGGCGATTTCGTAGTAGTTGCAGAGAAAATATTTTATCTACGACTACTATGAAATTTCTTAGGTATTTACTGTACAAAACAACCATCTAAATAAGCAGTGTTTTACATACGGTTGTACTTAATTTTGTACTGTAGGTAAAGAACTATAGCTCACCAATTTTATTAATTTTGACACTGTATATTTTTATTAAAATCTGTACAAATTTTTATATTTAACACCTGAAAGTTAGTATTTGTTTTTAATACGTTACAAATTCAGCATAATTTTAAGGTATTGTATTTGTAGTAAATGTATATTATTTATTTATTGTGAATTTAATAACAGTGGTAGATAAAGTATAGTATGTAACTCGGTTGTATGGTATATTATACGCGAAAATGTTCCGCAACAGCCCCAGAGCGTCCTAATTGTGCTTTACAACCTCAATTATTTACGTAATATAGTAATACATACATGCATAAGTCATTGTTATGACTTTAAAAAGTCAGAAATCCATTTTTTTAGCAGATTTGCACGTCTTTAAAGGTTTTAGAAATTTTTAATTACTCTTTGGCAAATTTTTAAGTAACAAATTCATGTTGAAGTAACTTATAGGTTTCTTTTCCTATCTATCTTCTTATGTTGAAAGATGCCAATGACAATGTTGAATCCATGACTAAATCAAATTTAAAAATATTTGTTAATGACTAACAAGGAAAGGGCAAGAAGTCGAAAATTCAAAAAAATCTGAAACTTTGTCAGTATGTAGAGAGTGGCTATCTAATAACCTAAAAAATATCAGTTGCTGCTAAAAAACGTTTTTAAGGGGTGAAACATCCCCCCCAAGTTAGCGGGATGGTGGAAGCTGTGCTTCAGCTGCCATCTTGGGTTCAAGTTTTTACACAATATTTCGAAAACGGTATATCTAACAAACAAACTGATAAGAACAAATTTTACAAAAAAATAAATTTGGCACAATTTTCATTCAAAAATTTTTTCGATGAATCCGGTATATTTCTACAGTTTTACTCAAAAATTTAAAAATCGATGAAATTTTGTTTATACGTACCTTAAAAAGTTCTAGTAACAAATATAACATTATTTTTTGCATCAACAAATTTTTAGGGGTTGAAATCACCCCTTCATATGTGTACTTAAAAATTTAAAAATTGATGATACTTCGTTTATAGATACTATACAGAGCTCTAATAATAAATATAACATTGCAACAATATATGCAAAAAATAATGTTATATTTATTACTAGAGTTCTGTATAGTACATGTAAGCAAAATATCATAAATTTATAAATTTTTAAATACACATATTAAGGGGTAGTTTCAACCCCTTAAAATTTATAGATGCAAAAAATAATGTTATATTTGTTACTAGAACTTTTTAAGGTACGTATAAACAAAATTTCATCGATTTTTAAATTTTTGAGTTCCAACTTAGGGGGGATGTTTCACCCCTTAAAAACGTTTTTTAACAGCAACTGATATTTTTTAGGTTATTAGATAGCCACTCTCTACATACTGACAAAGTTTCAGATTTTTTTGAATTTTCGACTTCTTGCCCTTTCCTTGTAAATCAAATTTAAAAATATAGTTGTATCCAGTTATACAATTGTATGTACTAGGATTTTAGTTAATCAATACAGTGTGTAATAATGATTTTTAAAAATTTGTTGTTGTATAAACAGAAATAAGAGATAATTAATATAATTATCATTTTTTGTTCATTAATTTAAGGAAAAATACGATAGGATGACTTAAAATCAAGAAGCATCTGTGTAGATGATCGAAGGGGGCCTTCTCAGTTCAATCTTAACTTACCATCTGCTCCGGAAATGCTTGGATAAGAAACACGTGCCCAAGAACCAAACATTATTATTATCGTTCAATTTAAATTCATTCTTTATTTTATTTAAATACAGTGTGACATAAACTAAACCCTGTATGGATTTTTTTAGCAAACTTCTTCCCCAGGAACATTAGCTTTAATATAAAACACAGCATGCGTACACAATATTGTTAGTGTTTTTGTTATCTCCCTAATTGCGAAAAGATTCGGTCTGTGAAAAATTTCTTTATATACTTTTAAATATTTATGTTGGACTTCATTTTACAATTAATGTTCTATTTAATATGGAATTTAAGAGTAAACGTAATAATATGTGAATAATATAAATAATATATGTAAAATTTTTAAACTATACTAAATATAATATGTCGAGTTATCTCAAAATATATGCTTGTTGATTTCAGTGAGATCTATATAATCAGAATATTCATTGGAACTTGCATGACAGTGTTAGCGGCGTATGATAAGATTTTTATTATCATAGGCGAAAATACGATAATGTTTCATTGAATTATACATAAAGCAAAATTCACTAAATGACATTGTGTACGATAATCTATTTCAAAAGTAAAAAAAATATGATAATTTTGCGTTTTTGGTACGATTGGCGTACTCTTTATGCAAGTGTAGTATGAAAATGTATTATTTAATGAAGCACCTTGTATTTTATTTCAAACCTAAAAAATCATGAAGATGGTATATTTATTCTGATATTGCTAATACATGTGTATACGTGTTGTAATTTTATCGTCAGCGTGATAGCAGTCAAATGGTTTGGTGGAGGGCGTTTGTTCCTTTTTAATAAAAAAAATCTTGCAGCTTGCAGACACAATTGTTAAATTGAAGGTGGATTTAACATGAGTCGTGTGATGTCAGACATCGATCTTTTAAAGTGCACGGCTGTTTAGGGGCCGTTTACCCCAATCAAATATATGATCTACGCCAAAAATAATATATTTATCGATGTTATATTAGTACCATATTATGAATTTAGATGAAAAAAGCCTCTCCATTTAATCAGTTTAGAGAACCAATGCGTTTTACATAATTATCTGTGCCTGTAGCATAAATTCTTGTTTTTCCCTTTGAAACGGCTTAAGTTTTATACAAATTATTTTAAAATTGTAAACATTTCAAATATATCCTGCGAACAAAATGACTCTTTTTTCCAATATATGTAGATTACATTCTGTGTGCACATCTATTATTCTAAGCTCCTAATATTTTTCTTCGTAAAATAAATAATTGATTTACCACCTTACAAATTGGGAGTAATTTTACTTATTTGCTCCGCGTAGGGGAGAGCGATGCCAGTTGCTAAAAAAAATATATTTTAGAATTTTTCACTAATTTCGATTGCTTAAATCTTTTCAAAGAAACAATTATGGGCTTTATTTTTTATAGCGAATTTCCAAAGATTGGACACTGGCGGATCTCATATAACAATTTGCGTCCATCTAAAATAGTTTACCTCTCTAAGAGTGAAAAAATTTTCAAAATTATTTGAGTAGGTAATGTTTGGTGCTTTTGAGTTCCCAGGACCTTGGCGGATCCTATACAGCAGTGTTTTTCAACTTGTGGGTCGCGACCCCCCTGGGGGGTCGTGAAGCGTTTTGAAAGGGGTCGCAGTTACTTTAACAATAAAACCACTCTAGTTCAATATATAATATTTAATAAAGAAAAGGTTAATTAAAGGTTACATTAATATGATGGTTTCATACTTTCGCTTAATAAAATTTCAAAACAAATAACTACGGCTTATTCTCAAGAACAGTAAATCCGAGTTTTAATTAATTGTCGTCATATAGACGCTTATTCTTTGCTTTTGTTTCATTCAAGGGCGGATTCAGCCTGTTGAAATGGGGGGCTGTCTCTAATCCTAGGAGAAATTTTGGAGAATTGTGTGTTCTGAATTGTATGTTTAACTAAAAAAAGTTACCTTTTGTAGGTCAAAGGGGGGGGGGCTGCAGCCCCCGCAGCCAGCCTCTGGATCCGCCTTTGGTTTCATTACTCCCATTGGAACTTTAAGTTGACGGTTGTGCATATCTTTCCAGAAACTCATTCATTTTCAATAATTACAATGAGCCCAGAATTTTGGATATTAGACAATAAAAGACAGTGAGCAACTATTAAACAAACAAGTCAATTGAATAAATTTAAACACAATTCAAAATGAATTGATAATTAAAAAAAGTGTCATTCTTTACTCGCCTGATGCTCCACACAGAGCTCATCACGTTGCACTATGTCTCGCTCACACAAGTTTAGAAGCTACTATAAGTCGTCAACTTCGATGTCAATATAAAAATATGCCTGTTTAAAGTCCTTTGTTGAAGATCTAACTGAAAATAATCAATAATTATGAACGGATTCGATATTTATAACATAAAATAAAAGTTAGAAATAGCAGAGGGTAGGGGTCGGAAATGTTTTTCTATACTAGGGGGGTCGCGAAATATTTTTCCATACTAGGGGGGTCGCACCATGAAAAAGGTTGAAAAAAAAAAACTGCTATACAGTACATATTCAATTAAAATAATTAAACTTTTTAACTGTTAAAAATTTTCAAAATCGTTTGGGTAGTTTATTTTTGGGGCATTTGAGACTGCCGGACCTTGGTGAACCTCAAATAGCATAACCTATATCTAGTGTAACTCTCTAACAATGAACAAATTTCAAAATTGGTGATGAGGCGTCAAATTTAGTTAATTTTTAATTTGAAAAATGAAACAGATTTAAATATTGTTATTGTAATGACCGAGACAATACCTACAGCATTTATTGTAAAGAAATACAGTAAATTTTTTTAATAATTGTTCTCAAAAACTAGTTCACTTACAATTAGAACAATGGTTCAAAACCTTGTTTTAAATGGAATTTTTTACGCTCTTTTCGATAGTGTAAAAAAATTAAAAAAGTTTTGAATTCTGACCTATTTTTTAAAAAACCACAAAAAATGGCCAAAATTTTGGCTTCTAAAAATTGGACGTGTCTGGTTGACGATTTCGTCCAAAAGTTTGGGACTTTTAACCTTTTCACCAAATTTCGTAAAAATTGGATGTTTTGCTCGAGAGTTATTGCGCAAACACATAAATACATACATATATACAGTTAGGTGCAAAACTGAGCCAACCAATATAAGTTTTGAATATTTGTACTTCTTGAATATATTATAAACCTTATAATCAAAACAATATTTATATAACTGAAAAGTACATTTATTGATACATAAAGTTATAAACTTAATTTAGCTTAAAAGCCTATTTTAGAATAAAATAATCATAATGACCACTTTTGCACCACTTGTAGCGAGCATCAAATAATTAAACTTTAATATTATGTCCACAGACCTTTCGCCTTGCTAACAGCATGTGATCGTTTTAGCGAATTTCCAGAAAGAATTCTGGAAATTCAGCTATTACAGTAGGTGTCATGACGCGACTTGAGCCCGGGACTATGGCAGAAATTTGTTTTGAGGTCCCTAGAAACCGAAAATAATATTCACTAAAATTTATATATATATATATATATATATATATATATATATATATATATATATATATATATATATATATATATATATATATCGCTCCATTATTGCAATAGTCGGTTATCTGGGCAAAATTACATTTTTGAGTTATCTACATCATTCGAAAGAGAAAAAGCGTACCTTTCAGATGCTACAATCAGTTAAGCTCTAAGCTTAATATTTTTGCTAATATAATCGATATCCTTGTATGACAATTTTAATAAATTTAAATTTTAATTGTTGCAAGACTACGGTATATCGATATAACCGTACTGCTGAAGCGTCAAATTCAATTTATTTTTACTACAATACTAGGTTATTGCATTTTATCCGAGTATTGAAGCAAAAAAAATTTTTAAAATTTTACAAACTAAGCAACATAACCGAATTTTAAAATTTTAAAAGAAATTCGTTACGTCAAATCAAACAAAGAAAATGTTAACAATGTAGTAAATGTATTACAATATGCATGCTTTCATGATTAATATAATGTTATTTAATCAATTTTTTAATTATGTTAGTAGAATTTCACTACGTTTTAACTATACTGCCCGGATGTTCAAGAAAAATCATAATAGGAAAATACCAGCTCTCAAACTTTATCTTTGGTGTCCTGTAAAATTTGTCAAATTGTCATTATCAAGGTTCATGCTTTTTAGGTTTTAATTAGTGAATAATTTGTGATGAGTTTATTAACTTTTTTTCAGTATTTTTATGTTAAAAGAAATGGTTTTATTTCACTTAATAATGGTTTTCATTTTTAAAATTGGGTTATTTTTACCATCGTAGTAATTCTATTCAAAATATTTTTATGCAATAGTCAGTTATCTAGGAAAATTTGAAAATTTGGGCCGATAAAATAAAATATTTCTTTTAATTTTCATAGTATAATTTAATCTCGTATTTAAAGAGTTTTCGGTCAAAACTGCATTAAAATTGGATTTCAAATAACTCTCAAAAGACAATAAATATATTCTAAAAAAACTTTAAACTTGAATATCTCAAAAGTTGATATTTCCCAGATAACCGACTATTGCAATAATGGAGCGATATATATATATATATATATATATATATATATATATATATATATATATATATATATATATATATATATATATGTATGTATGTATGTATGTATATATGTATCAGCACGATAACTCTCGAAGTTTAGGTTTACGAAATTTGGTGACAACGTTGGAAGTCCAAAAATCTTGGATGAGTTCTTCAACCAGACACGTCGGATGCCAGGAACATGGTTTTTGTTCTTGCAAAAAATTAGTTTTTTGCCAAAATTTCCACTTATTCAAAAATTTTTGCCAAATTTTTTTACATCATTTAAAAGAGGAGAAAAAATTACATAAAAAAAGTCTTTAAACTATTATTCTATGTCAACTAGTTTCCGAGAAAAACTAATTTTTATAAACGGAAATTCGCTATGTTATGCAGGATGCTGCGACAGGGGTATTTTAACACTTCTAACAAGTTTTTTCGCAGTAATCAGGTGAGACTTTGTACCACTGTTCCTGTACATCTTCCCATAAAACATCTAAATTTGACGGAGGTGATTCATATTCATTGAAAAGTTTATTCTTCAGATATGACCATAATTTTTCAAGAGGACTGAGATCAGGACTTTGAGGTGGCCACATCAGGACTTTGAATTTTTGTTTACTTAACCAATTTTTTTACTAATTTCGAGGTATGTTTCGGATCGTTGTCATGTTGAAATATTATGATATGAATCTTCTGGATAGGGTATGTTTTCGACTGTTTCTGTTAAATATATCCTGGGAATATTACAGTACAATTTTTTGTTTATATTACTATCAATCCTATGAGTTAGACCTGCAGTAAATGCTGAAAAACAGCCTCACAACTTGATGTTTCCACCACCATGCTTTATCGTTTGAATGTAATCCTTTGGTTGTCATGATTCTTTAGTTCTTTTCCAATTCCACCGGCGACCATCTGTACTGCATCTATTAATTTTAGTCGCATCTGACCAAATCACCTTCATTCAATCATCATCATGCCATTTTATATATTGTTTTACAAAGAAATTTTCTGGCTTTAATATTTTTTTAGTGAGAAGTGGTCTCTTTTTTCTTTCGACGGCTCGGAACTTTGCGGAATGTAATGCCTGACGAACTGTCCACTTACTTACTGACTTGTCAACGTCTTTCTGTAAAAGTTTGGTTGCCTCAGAAGCCGAAGATGTTTCACCGGTAGCCAAATATCGTATAACTCTTCTAACATCCTCTCCTGATAGTTTTTTTTTTCCGACCACCAACATTTTTCTCTATTAGTAAATTATATTTTTTTCGAATTTTTTGTACTGTCGATTGGCTAATATGAATTTTCCGAGCGATATATCTTGTAGATTGCCTACTTTTTAATAATTCAATCACTAATTTCTTAGTAGATTTCGATATCGGATACATTATTTGTAAATTAAAAATAAATGTCGCTTTATTCATTAGCTATGGCACGCAGATTTAAACTGACAAGTAAAGGTCCCGAGGCCGGACCTATCGATTTTGATGAAACTTAAACATGTTGTAGAACACTAAAAACTAAGGGACACGTATTTTTTTATCTGCGGAAAAACGGTTTAAAGGGGTGAAATCGCCCTCCAAAAATTTGGGTAAAAATTTAATTTTTCAAATATCTCGAAAACAGTAAGAGATAGAGCAAAAGTTTAAATTGGCGATATTACTCTTTTTTAAAGAGCTATCTATTGATATGCAATTTGTTCAAATTACATCAACAGGGGTGGTTGGAGGTTAAAATTTGGGGGTTAATTTTGCAAAAAGGGGGTGAAAAATAAATAATATAAAAATTTTGTTTACAGATTTGAAATCTACGTCAAAAAATCTAATTGACCTGTTTTTGCTCAATATCCTAATATTAAGTCTAGGAGTAGTTAACTAGAGGGTGACTATGTCGAATAATCGTACTATTTGGGTATTTCAAGAAGTTCTTCTTCATGAAAAATAGCTTAAGATAATTAGAATAACGTAGAAATGAAATTCTCGAATTCAAAATTGAGTTTGAGCAACATTGGAGAGGGGGTGAGTCACCCTCTTAAATTACATACTAGTTTATATACACTAATTTTTGCTATTAACACACTGATAGTGGATAAAATAATGTCACAGTAAGTGGTTCTGAAGTTGGACTATCATATGTAAGGTCTTTATTAGGTTTGTTTTTTAATGGATATTATAGTTTTCCTTATAGTATTTCCTTTTGCAACTCGCAAAAATTTAATCAAAACACGCAAAGCCGCCTCTTGATTTTTCATTTAATAAATATTTCATAATTATTTCTATAGAAACCACCAACAAACTAATTTAAACAATAATTAATTAAAAAAAAAAAGACGAACACGCAAAAATATTATTTTAAAGAGTAATAAAAATGTCAAAAATATTAATAATAATAGAAAAAAGTATGTCAAATTCGTAATAAAAAATAGTATGTGCAACTCGTGCGGGATTGTCGATTGCCCACTCAAGGGAATTCTCTTTCGTGGGCAATCGACAATTTCCCGCACTTATTGCACAATATACTATTTTATTTTCCAATGAAGTAAAACTGAAATTCTATCTCTTTATTGTACTTTGCTGTCATTTTGAGGTGATAATTTGATCTATTTAATAATTTTAATTTTTGATGGAAAACATAATAATTGTTCTTTTTTTTGTAATTACTTACTAAGATTGAGAAGTTAGCTATTGTTGAGCTAAGATGTTTTTTTAAATAAAGCAAATTCTTACATTTAAAAGCATTTGAGCATGAATTTTAAAATTGTGGTCTTTAAAATGCAATAGTTTTGAAGCATAAACTAATTTTTGAACATTTTTTAAACATCCGTTCCCATTTAAAAAATTAAAATTATTATTACGGCTATAAAACTTCTGAGCAGTTGGTTGTCCTCACGGGTATGTACTATTACAAGTTAACAGTTTAGCCGTACTAAAAATGGTAGTTCTCAAAAAACTCATCCTGTATAATAATAGCATAAACAACACAACACTAGCTTATGCATAGAACAAAACATAAAAATGATTCTATTAGTTCACACATGTGTACATTTGATATTGTCAAGTGTAAACAATACGAGCGGCTTGACATATTACAATAAATTACAAACGCACACATAGCCAAGCTAGTTACATATTTGCAATGCTGTGCATACACTACTCCAGTATTCCACTCCACTCCAGAGAAGACCACAATTTGCTCATAATATGAAACATAATTGAAATTGACACATATCAATATGTCAGATTCAATTAATTTTATATGAGATTACAATCATTTCTGTGCATTTTGCAAAGTACCAAGTATGTGCCTACATAGAATACACATACAGAGTTGTTTTATTCACGACCAGGAAGAAATGCAATATTGTTCGTTTAATTTTCTTGAAAATCAAATAATGAAATTGAAATTTGTATGGTACGTTTATTGCGACAAAACTCGAAAAAGGTGTAATAATTGTCAGGAGTGAGGATTAGAGATGATAAAGTATGCTAACAAGATTTAACTTCATGCACAGTGCTTTGAGTCGTTTTTTTTTTTCTTCAGTTGGAGCTAAATTTGTCTTTTGAGTTTCTGCGCAACTTAAGCCGATTTCGAGTTGAATAATGGTTTTGACTTTAAATTTCACAAGTTTGACTGCGACTTCTACTCTCTACAATTTGATTTTATCCAAAAATATTGGGTTGTCCCCAAAAAGATAAGAATTCTACTTTAAATTAGTAAGCGTATCATATACTTGTGAGTATTTAGGACGTAGATCCAGTTTTTGATTAATATACACACACCGGCATAATTAGCGGAACATACAAAATATCTCTAAAAATCAAACAAACCATTTAATTTTAAGAAACTATTAGTCTTATTTAATTATTCACTTAAAATTATAAGTTCACAAGTTGATATACCTTTATTTTTGTTAGCGAAAGCAATTAACCATATGAAATGCCAACTTTTTGGAATCTTATGTCGTCTAAGAATCATTTAAGTTAAAGATTATTTAACAAATAGAAAATGAAACACAGCGTTTTAATACCGCGTGGTTTCTCCCGTGCTCTTGTCAAAACTTCCATTCGTCTTATTATACTCAGAATGATGTTATCTATAGTCTCCTGAGGCAATCTTTGCCTTTCTTTAATTACGACAGTCTGAAGCTCGACTACATTGAGAAGAAACGGCATTTGAGTTCGAAAGTGACAGACCTTTTAAAAAGATTTGCATCAATAATGAATAAGAACAATTCTATGAAAAGTCAATTGATTCATTACTTCAATATTATTTTAAGTGAAAATGAAAAAAAAACAGCCAACTTTGTTTAATAAATAGGATTCTATATTTTTTTATATTTTTTTTATGTTCCGCTAATTATGCCGGTGGGTCATTTCATTTCAAATCATCCAATAAAAACATAAAATGTCACCCATGACCTCAGATTTAGCTGAAAATTTTTTTATTTGTTTATTTAACCATCCTAATCATCTGTACAAAATTTAAAAAAATTATCTCAAATAGTTTTCAAGTTATGAATTTTTGAAATTTAGCAAAATAGGGTTAAAATGATATTTCCGTGGTATCATTTTCGGTGACGTTATTATATTAAAAAATCTATAACTTCTATAATATTTAACATAAAGCAATAATTTTTTCATGAAAATGTTCAGAAAAGTCAGGAGATTACAGGAAAAATAAACTTGGTTAATTATCACTTCATGTTTCTATGTAATGCTTTGTTAGACTTAAATTTTGAGACATTTTTTAATCGATAAACAAAAAATCTTTAAAAGTGATTATCGACCAAAGGCATAGCAGTAACCATATTAATTTTTTTTTAAATTTATCCTAAAGATGTAAACTAAAATAATCTGGAAAAAAAATAGTGGTTTTTTACCCGCTAATATTTTTCAGACACGTCCGACGTCTGGAAGCTCAAAAAACGAGCTTTTTGGAGTAATTTCCCAAGATTCAAAATTTTTGTTTACACCATTGGAAAGAGGAGAAAAAAATTACATAAAAAAGGTCTTTAAACTATTATTCTATGTCAACTAGTTTCCAAAATTTATTTTTCCTGTAATCTCCTGACTTTTCTGAACATTTTCATGAAAAAAATTATTGCTTTATGTTAAATATTACAGAAGTTATGGATTTTTTAATATAATAACACGTCACCGAAACTGATACCACAGAAACATCATTTTAACCCTATTTTGCTAAATTTCAAAAATTCATAACTTGAAAACTATTAGAGATAATTTTCTTAAATTTTGTACAGATGATTAGGATGGTTAAATAAACAAATAAAAAAATTTTCAGCTAAATCTGAGGTCATGGGTGACATGACCTGGATGAAGTGGCGTGTAATGACCCCGGGTGTGTGTATTTAACAATAATAAGGTTATACTGCTAGCTACTGCAATAATTTAGTACAATACTACAGTAATGATTAAGATTTACAATTAGATATAACAGGGCAGAGGTGTACTCCCCCCCCCCCCCCCAGTTGTAACAAGGGAGTCAGTTCTAACTTTACAAACCAAACAATTAAATATCTTTTAGTATATTTCAGCCGTCAATTAAACAACTTTTAATAGCTTTGAAATGCTTCGGATGCCCAGAAGTAGGTTTTTCGGGCGTTTTTTTTTACACCATTCCAAAAACGAAAAAAATTACATATGACAAGTTTTTGAATTATTACTTTACGTAAATTAATTTCAGAGAAAAATTAAGAAATTTGTTAGAAATTGACTAAAGAATTTCCAAAGGGACATTTGTTGTCTTTTTTCATTATACGGACAAACTATCTCCATTTCAATTTTTAAATTGGTACATTTTCAAAAAGGAAGCTTTTTTGAGTGATGTCATGAAAAAATTTTTTTAAGCAAGGCAATCGACGATATACCGCTGTCACACTCAATCACACAATATTCGTATATATATATATGCCTGTTTCAAGTTGTTTTTTTTAAAAACCGCTAGATATTATGGGAATAGTTACATATACATACAAAGTAGGAACTGGCAACAAAATGTTTGGCGTTTTTTTTACAATATATGTACCAAAAATAAAAGCTGTATTGTGCTTAATTTTTTTGTTTTTTATAAATTGATTAACAAAAAAAATTGTCTATAGGTGACGCGAATTCATACACAATGGTGCGTCAATATAAAAAGATAGTGGGTATAAACTACATAAACTGTAGTCTAGATAACACAAAATGGGTTCTTTTCAACAGAGGCGCAACAACCGGGGAGATCCAAGGGGTCCAGAACCCCTAAAAACACCTGGAAATTTTCCCTTCAATTTATTTTATATATATTAAAAAGTAAAATTTTTAGTGGTTTACTAATATTTTTTATTTGAAAATCAAATTTTCGGAGACAACATTTTATTATAACATTTTCCATTGTTATCGGAGAACTGCGTTATCAAAAAATTTGATAGTTTAAATTTTTGTTGGATCCCCTGTAGATATGTAGTTGTTGCGCCCCTGCTTTCTGATATTAAAAATAAAAGAAAATCGCTCAGACAAGCTGCTGAATATTTCCATGTTCCCAAATCGACCTTGTATGGTAGATTCAAAGGCAAATCGAAATAAAATTCATTTAAATCCAAAATGTTTTATTCCACCCATCAAAAGTCATTCGTTGATACAGTTATTTATCTTAGCGAATTTCCAGATTGGAAATTCAGCTATTTTTATCTTTTTATGTTCGATTTTACCCATATGCATGGCTGAATGTGATTTATATTGCAAATAAAGCACTGTCCAGATTCGCCCCACACATAGGGGCGAATCTAGACACTATACAAACAAAAAAAAAAAAAAAAAAAAAATATTGCAGTACCAATTTTGATATTTTTATTACTGCTCTATATGCTCGTGATATTAAAGCATTTAAATTATTTTTTTTTAGAATTTTTTAGATAAACTAAACAATTTATTGCCAAAAAACTGAAAAAATCGTCCACATTCGTCCCAACTGACGGTATTTATTTATAGACGCCTTCTATTAACTCTTTGCACTTAAGCAAAAAATACCCCTGTCGCAGCATCCTGCATAACATAGCGAGTTTCCGATTATAAAAATTAGTTTTTCTCGGTAACCAGTTTATACACAATGATGGTTTAAAATCTTTTTTATCTGATTTTTCTCCTCTTTCTAATGGTGTAAAAAAATGTTGCAAAAATTTTTGAAATTGGGAAAATTTTAACAAAAAGAAATTTTTTCACGGAAAATGCTCAAAAGAACATGCTTACGGCATCAGACGTGTCTGACTAACGAATTTCCAACAATTTCACCAAATTTCGTAAAATAGGACATTTCATTCGAAAGTTATCGTGCGAAAATATATACATATATATATATATATATATATATATATATATATATATATATATATATATATATATATATATATATATATATATATATAAATACATATATATATATACATATATATATATATGTATATATATATATATATATATATATATATATATATATATATATATATATATATTAGTGAATATTATTTTCAGTTTCTAGGGACCTCAAAATAAATTTTTGCCATAGTCCCGGACTCAAGTCGCGTCATGACAGTGGCTGTAATAGCTGAATTCCATTCTGGAAATTCTCCAAAAATCTTGCCATAAATGCGATGCTCGGAACATGGTTTTTTGGGCATTTTTCGTGAAAAAATTAAATTTTGCAAAAATTTCCCCAAATTCAAAAATTTTTGTAACTTTTTTTTACACCATTGAAAAAATCACATAAAAAAGGTTTTTGAACAATAATTATTCTGTCAACTAATTTCCGACAAAAACTAATTTTTGTAAACGGAAATTCGTTATGTTATGCAGGATGCTGCGACAGAGGTATTTTATATGCTACATATTACATTAAATCTATAATAATCACTGCTTGTACGGAACACTATTGGCGCAAGTACAACTTGCACTTGGCGGCTTTTCTATTTCGTAATTATGTACATGCCATAGATATATGAATAGTATTCATATATCAATGGTGCATGCATAGGTCTTTGAGGAATATGTATATAGTATCTTACTACATACATATTGGTATGTACATACTAACTCTATAAGTCGTTATTTGACTTCAGTAACGAAATATAGTATATAGATAATCCATATCAAATATCTCCTTATTGAAAAACCATGTTCCTGACGTCAGATACGTCTGGCCGAAGAACTCATCCAAGATTTTTGGACTTCCAACGTTCTCACCAAATTTCGTAATCCTAAGACATTTCGTTCGAGAGTTATCGTGCGGACACATATATATATATATATATATATATATATATATATATATATATATATATATATATATATATATATATAAATTTTAGTGAAGGTTATTTTCGGGTTCTAGGGACCTCAAAACAAATTTCTGCTATAGTCCCGGACTCAGGTCGCGTTATGACAGCGGCTGTAATAGCGTGTATCCATTCTGGAAACTCGCTAAAAGTGAGTTGTAAATAGGCTGGTAAGACATGTAGCACAGGACAACGACCGACGTTCTTTTTTTGACGGATTCTTTTGACGTTCTAACCTTGTTTGCCCAAAGTTGAATACTAAATGTGCTAAATACGTCCTCAATGCTGTTTTTATTAGTTTTTTTAATTTTAAAAAGATAATTCAACGTGATTTTGTATTATTTTATTTACAATTTTTCTAATAAATGAATGTGTTTGCAGTTATTAAATAAAATATTCATGTAATGTGAAGTATGAGGAGTCATTACAGTTAATTTTTATTTTTTAAATTTGCATTTTCGATTAATTTTTTAGCGAATTTCCAAAACTGGAAATTCAGCTTTTACGCCAGGTGTCATGGTGCGACCTAAGCCCGAGACCATATCAGAAATATGTTTTGAGGTCCCTAGAATACGAAAATGATATTCACTAAAATTTATATATATATATATATATATATATATATATATGTATCCGCGCGATAACTCTCGAACGAAACGTTTAATGCTTATGAAATTTTGTGTGCGAATTCGATTTTCCAAATCGTTGGATGAGTTCGTTAGCCAGACACGTCGGATGCCCAGAAGTAGGTTTTCCGGTCGTTTTTTGTCAACAAAATGAGTTTTTTGCCAGAATTAAGCAATTTTTCAAATTTTTTTTTACACTAAGCCATTGTAAAAGGTAAAATGAAAAAAAAATGTTTTTATACCGTTGCTCTAAATTACTTACTTTTCGAGAAAAACTAGGAAATATGTCGTTCTCCATTTCACTCGCACTCGCATTCTTTTTTTTTCTGTCTCATTTTTTGCGAGCTAAATTCGAAAAAAACCGCTTTATAAGTAGCGTGTCATGATTTTTTTAATCCAATTTAACGATTCGGCTATATTCTATTTCTCTGTCAGTTAAATGTTTTTATAATGTATCTCTGTTCCATTTTTTTTTACAAAAAAAATCCCGACGATATCTGTTATGTGATATGATCAGAATTTAGATTATATTTACACCTTCCTAAAATTAATAAGAGTTTGCTTCAATCGTATAAAAATTACGTTAAATCATATTCAAACAATAATATTTTTACGTAATTTTCTATCCAATTGACAATACAGTTATGATTAGAATTGTATAATCAGAGCATTCTAATATTAAATAATTTTGCACATTCAATTTTTTTTTTTAACAAAGAAAAATTTTTTTAAATTTTGACACATTCTTTTATGAAATTTCGATTAAGAAATATTAAAAAATTTTAAAGTGAATCATTTAAAAAGAGTTAAAAATAAATTAAAAAGGAAACATTTCTCTATTTTAACATATTTGTAAAGAAAATTTTACAGTTTACTTACAGTTTTTTGAAAAAATGTAATAACATTTTTACATACAATAAAGATTATATTTGAACGATAGGAAATCCACAAATTTTTTTTTTATTTCTTTAATTAATTATTAAATTTGGTTTTAGAAGAAAATCTTCGTCTAATTCGCTCCAAGCCGAAAGTATAGCCACTAATAAGGACATTCCACTGTTAAAATAAATGGAAAATATATTGAAATTTATTTAATGAAAGCCATTCATACACATTTTTAAAATATCCTTTTGAATTATATAACAAATAAAATCTGTGTAAAAAAATCTAATTGACGTGTTTTTTCTCAATTTGCTAATATTAAGTAAGGCTCGTTAATTAGGGACTGATTGTGTCAAAATTTTAATATAAAATATGGTAATTTTAACCCTCTTTAAAAGAACATTTCGATTTTAACAATAAAAAAATTTTAAAAAGTGTTTTCGTTTTTCCCGGATTACCAAAAACTGTTCATAGGCATATCTGTGACTAAAGTTGCCTCCCTTTCTTAAGAAAATAAAGTATTTTTAAAATTTTGTGCAAAAGAATAAAACACAATTAACGAAAAAAAAGTACGCGTTTCCATATTTTTAAGATTTTGTAGTACAAGAAAATCCTTATAAATTCATCATATCTGTTATTGCATTTACTAGCTTTTACGCAATTTAATAAACAGTATCGTTTTGATTTTTTAAACTCATTTAAGACATTTATTGTTAGTGAGACATATTTGAATTATTTTGCTAACTAATAAATTAAATTCTGTAGACTGATGTTTTTGTAGATAAAAAAAATTCTAGGTAACGTCTGTATGAGACAAAAGTCTGAAAATGGACGTAGAATCTCACTGTTATTAATTATTATGTCTTAGTCTTTTGAAAAATTATTTTTTGAACTAAAATAAGAATAGGAGGAATATAAACTTAGGGGTAAACGACAGGAGTATATAAACTTTATTTTAGATTCTACGTTTATTTTTACAGAAAATCATCAAGTACCTATTATTTCTTTTTTGAATGTATAAATACAAAAAGTTCGAAATTATTTTATATTAGAATTTCAATTTTGGTCGACCCTACGGGTTGTCCCCATTTACTCTTTTCTCGTCTCTTTTGACCCCAATTTTTCATAGAGAAGAAATTATACGATTTTTGTTAATTTTTCAAAAACCACCGATATTTTTAAATTTTTTTGGATACTGCTGATAAAGTGACCATCTTCGCGTAAATTTTTAATATATTAAAGATTAGGTACTCATAAAATAAATACAAAAAAATACGGTGTGAAGTCTGAATGCGTACCTATTCATCCTTGTCTACGGTAGCACATTTTTTATTGACATAAATATTAGAAACGCAGGAAAAGAGACCAGGAATCAACATAGAAGTGGATTATGGTACGATATATTTTCTGAAAAAAGTGCTTAGGACCAAAGTTATAGAGTTCAAAGTATATTCGAACTTGATGATGACTTTGAAGTTGACCTTGAGGTCAATTTCCAAAGTCATTTGAAAATCATTTAATATTTTTCAAAAGGAGTAGTTTACTTTTCATCCCTAAATGGTTCAAAGTATATTCGAACGAATTTCACATGCAAGATAGAAAATAAGTGATCAAGAAGTAATTTTGAAAAATACTTGCTCAATCGCAATCGGAAAAATAATAGTTAATCATATGTTGAATTGAATTCCTAATATGATAACTATAGAGTAGCAATAAAAATTTTAAAAAATTTTGAAAATTTCTAATATAACATAAAGTTAATGTTTAACTTACAATTGGAGTGATATTAAATCTTTTCTTAACTTTACTTCTAAAATTACTTACAAAAATGTTTTCTTCTAATTTTTTCTATAAATTTGCGCCTATTTTTCCATTTCGTCAGGTTTTTATTTTTTTTATTTTAGAAAAATAACGCAACAAATCAATTTTGAAGATAGATTGAGTCAATACATGAAATTACTGCTTATAGGTACAGGATATGGTCAAAGTTCGGCAATGGCTAATCATTTTCAACTGACCTTGAAAATCGATTTCAGGGTCACTATCAAGTGCATCGCTTTAAATTCTACAAATTTGGTACTCAGTCCTTTTTTCAGAAAATATGTCGTTTCAAAAATATTTAGCTATAACTGTTTTCATCTACAGAGGTTGAATGGTGTTTTCTACCCCTAAAAAGCGTATTTAGCCGAAATAAAAAAACACGTATTTAATATTTTTCGCTGTTTAATAAGTATGTTAAGTTTCATTCAAATTGGCAAGTATTAGTTGGGTAGTGTTATTTGTCAGAATGTTTTGCCGATCTAGTTTTTTCAATATTTCTTTGCTCGTTTTCAGAATTTGTATTTTAATTTCTACGGACAAATAACTCATTCTTTTCTTCGATTTTAGTAACTTTTATTTGCTGATGTTGACCATTAATTGATCGAAACATATCAAATATTTTTCAATGATTTTTTTAGCGAATGTCGAAAATTTTGAAAATTTTTTCACCGTTAGTAAGTTAAAGTATTTGAATTCATTAAGTAATTAAATGATGTCCACAAGAACCTTACGAACTACCATAAGTTATATGAGATCCCTAGGACCCGTTTTTTACTGTTAGGATAAACTTTTTACTAAAATTATTTTAGATGAATAAAGGTTATGTTGTATGATTTCCGCCAGGGTTTACTGTTCCCATTATTGTAAAAAATAAACTAACCGACCGATTTTGAAAATTTTTTCACTGTTAGAGAACTAAATTATTTTAGATGGATACAACTATGCTGCACAAAGTCCGTTCGGGTTCTTGGGTTCCAAAAATATCAAAACTAATTACCCAGCCGATTTTAAAAAATCTTTTACTCTTAGAAAGCTAAACTATTTTAAATAGGTACAGTTCTTAGATGAGATCCGCCAGTCCCCAAAATTTGGAAATTCGCTATGTTATGCAGATGCTGCGACAGGGGTATATTATTTTTCATTTATTTTTTTCAATTGATCCATCATTTTTTTCGGTTGTTTTTTGTGGCCATAGATGCTTAAGAATGCTGAGCTTTTAGCCTCGGATTTTCAAACTGCATCCGAGGTCACAAAAATAACACTCACGGCCTTTGCCAAGTAATATATCATTAACTCCACTTGTAAGTAGGTTTATCAGTTGAATTGAATTTTATTTTTTATAGGTACTGTTTGTTTTATTTAATTAAAAACTGGAATTTAAAATTATGTACTTTTATAGTTTAAAAGAATTTAAATTTCATAACATATTTTAACATGTTAAACCACTATCCATCATCATTACAAATGGACATTGTCCCCTAAATTGACCATAATTTTTTGTAAATAGCCATAAAAATTTGTGCTTATGTATTTAAAATACCCCTGTCGCAGCATCTGCATAACATAGCGAATTTTCAAATATTGGGCACTGGCGGATCTCATCTAAGACCTGTACCTATTTAAAATAGTTTAGCTTTCTAAGAATTTTAGAATTCGATTGTAAAAGAATTTTTAAAATCGGCTGGGTAATTAGTTTTGGTATTTTTGGGGACCCAAGAACCCGAACGGATTTTGTGCAGCATAGTTGTATCCTTCTAAAATAATTTAGTTCTCTAGCAGTGAGAATTTTTTTAGAATCGATTCGGTAGCTTATTACTGGCGTTTTCGGATCTGCAAGATTCCGGTGGACCTTATTAAAAAATCAGCTCGACCGTATATTCTAGGCGGACTTTATGTAATATATATATATATATATATATATATATATATATATATATATATATATATATATATATATATATATATATATGTATATATATAGGATATTTCACCTTTAAAAACCCGTTATGTAGCTTTCTACGCCACATTTGCATCCGCAGGACAGTTGTGGATCTCAGATAACACAGCCTGTACCTCTAAAATAGTTTACCTCGGTAATAGCAAAAAAATTTTCAAAATCGGTCAGTTATTTCATTTTTGACACTTTTAGGTCGCACTGACGCTGTCGGACCTTACATAACGTAATCTATATCTATTTAAAACAGTTTAGCTCTCTAACAGTGAAAAAATTTTCAAAATCGGTCGGTTAGTTTATTTTTACCACTTTTGGGTCCCATGAACCCTGGCGGACCCTACATAACATAATGTATATCTATCTAAAATAGCTTAGCTCCCTAACAGTGAAAAAATTTTCAAAATCGGTCGGTTAGTTTATTTTTGACACATTTGAATCCTATGGACCCTAGCAGACCTTACATAACGTAATCTATGTTTATCTAAAATAGTTTAGCTCTGTAACAGTTAAAAAATTTTCAAAATCGGTCAGTTAGTTTATTTTTGACACTTTTGGGTCTTATGGACCCTGGCGGACCTTACATAATGTAATCTATATCTATCTAAAATAGTTTAGCTCCGTAACAGTGAAAAAATTTTCAAAATTGGTCGTTTAGTTTATTTTTTACAATTATGGGATCAGTAAACCTTGACGGAACTCATACAACCCTATTACTCTAACAGTAAGAAAAGGGTTCTAGGGATCTCATATAACTTATGGCAGTCCGTAAGGTTCTTGCGGACATCATTTAATTAATTAATTCAAATACTTTAACTTACTAACTGTGAAAAAATTTTTAAAATCCATTGGATAATTAATTTTTGGCCTTTTTAGGTCCCGAAAACCTTGACGGATCTCTTATATACATATACCTTAAATACGGAAATACCTTAAATCCATTTAAAATTGTTTAACATTCTAAATTAATAATTATTAGTGAAAAAATTTTTAAAATCGATTCATTTAAAATCTTTTTCCGTGCATACATACATATTATGTTGTTTTGTTTCATATTTAATAATATTATATCATAACATAAATTTTAATTTCTTGTTTATTTAAAATTCAGTAAACAAAAAAAAACTTCATTACATAAGCTTAGAAATAGAAAATCTGCTTAATTTTAATTTTTCAACTTGAGACAGAACTATGCTAATTATAATGCAATAAATGAGAAACAAAACTTTCTTTATGATAATACATATAATTATGTGGATAGATTTCACTTGTTCTCACAAAATTCTTTAAAAGAAAATGAAATATTTTTATATTTTATAAAGAATTGAGACATAAATATAAATTACTTATTAGACTAACAAAGAGAGACAATTAATACAAATGTGAAAATTTACAATTTTCTCGAAAAAAACTTAAGATAGAAAGAAAATTATAAGAATATTTTCTTCAATATTTTTTTTTTTTTTTTGGCTTTTGAACGATGTAAAAATCGAACTGTCTAATTATAGGATCGAATGATAAAAAATGGCCAGAAATCCTACTTCTGGACATCTGACGTGTCTGGCTGACGAACTTAGCCGAGCTAATCCGGATTTTAGTTCGCACACAAAATTTCTTAAGTACTAAACGTTTCGTTCGCAAGTTATCGTGGCGACACACACACACACACACACACACACACACACACACGTATATATATATATATATGTATATATATATATATATATATATATATATATATATATATATATATATATATATATATATATATATATATATATATATAAATTTTAGTGAATATCATTTTCGTACTCGGGACCTCAAAACATATTTCTGCCATAGTCCCGGGCTCAAATTGCGTCATGAGACCTACTGTAGTAGCTGAATTTCGAGTTTTGGAAATTCGCTAAAAAGTAAAAATCATTATTATAAATTATAAATTATAATAAATTTAAGAGTTGTGACTTACTGAGAATATACATTTTTTGTTCAATATTATTTTATTTTTATATTTTTTTACTTTGGAGGGGAAAGAGAAAATTGTGGTTTGGATGGAAATGCTTTGTGAAACATCTGTATGTAAGTGGTCGAAATTAGCCAATATGACTATAAAAGGAAAAAAATTAAAATAACTGATGGGAGATAGATGGGATACATTACTTTCTTTAATTCAGTTATCATCATATTAATTGCATTAGTTTTTAGTTTTTAGCAGCGAATTTCCAATATGTTTTGTGTGGATTTATGTATCATTGCCTATGTACAATATTTGTTAGGGTTGCAAAAAAAATCTCGAAACTCTCATACTTCCATGAAATTTTACATGTACATTCTACAGATTTAGATTTTAAAATTAGTATAGACAGATTTATTACTAGTTAAGTAAGTAATAAATAGCAAATAAGAAAAAAATAAAAATAAAAAAATGAAAATTGGAAAGAGGAAATGAAAATCTGTTTTCTCACGTATCACATCGTGTTGAATATCGTTAGAAAGGATTTTCAAATTGAAGTTAAGATTCTTTTTGCAGTTTTTCATTTTTTAGCTCCGTTTGACATACATGCTAAGCTTCAACAGACAGTCGGTCAGACTGTATTTTCTTTTATTTATTTATTTATTATTTAAATAAAAAATATATATTTGTAAATACTTTTCAAACTTTTAGTAAATTTCCTAATGGAAAATTCAGCTATTACAGCCAGTTCAAAAGGTTTCCAAATTTTTTTACACCATGGGAAAGACCGAAAAAAATCAGATAAGATATGTTTTTATTACTCATGCGAGACAAGTACTAACTTGGTGCACACATTGTTGTACGCAAAATAGTTGTTTGACCGCACTCTACTATTCCCACATGCTTTTTGCGTGCAGAAAGTATACTTTTCGCTTTCAAATTGGCAATAAAACACGCAAAATTTAATCAAAACACGCAACCCCGCCTCAATAGAAAAAAGTATGTGAAATTCGTAATAAAAATAGTATGTACAACTCGTGCGGGATTGTCAATTGCCCACTCGAGCGAATGAGCGCAGTCACTACGATCGTGCGCTCAACTTCGCTCTCGTTGGCAATCGACAGTTTCCCGCCCTTATTGCACAATATATTATTCTAGTTCAGTAACTAAATTACTTACAAAAAAAGCCAAAAAAGGGCATTGCCTCATGGTTTTAGACATAATAGATTGTATTTTCATCATTTTTAAGTAAATAGGACTAGACGTTCCGCTAGAACTTTGCTGTCTTAAATTAGGATCTTATCTCAAATTTGGTTCCTCTCTGCATTTAAAACACAAATGTTTTCTATCGTAAAATTAAAAATAATTTTAAGCACATTCACTTTCGGTGCTTTCATTATCATTAATAACATTTTTGAGGGTAAATCATGTGACAAATAGTTATATTTTTGGATCTTGTATGGGAATGCAAAGCAGATGGCACACGACAAGACATGTACACGTTAGGGTGGGTGCGAATCCACGAATCACTCGCACCCTACCTACACATGTTGTAAATGACTACCACCTAAACAATGAACGCCATCCATCCAGTGTTCAGATGTCTGCCAATGCACAAAAAATGTTGTTATGGGTGCTGGATTTTAAGAAAACATAACAATAAAATACTTTCAGTTTTTATTTTTGGAATTAGTTTAAATAGAATTTTAAGCAACATTACAGTAATGACGTAATGGCGTAAAATAATTTACTTTTCTTATTTAACATAAATTCATGATATAGAATAATCAAAATATATTAAATTTTAATATTAACTATTCCGAAAAATTTTATTTCAGAAAGGGAACTATAAAAGGATTTTGGTGTCATACAAAAACATGGTGTATATGATTTGTATATATTCGCATAGGGATGGGCGTTATGAATCGATGTTTTAAAAACTCGGATAATTTCTTTTCAAAACATCGATTGATTTACGATTTTTAAAATTGCCGATATATTGATTATTTTTTACTCAACATCGATTTTTTCAAATGCCTAGTAGATAAAAAAAATAATTCTCTGTTACTATGTGTTAACAATTGATGATTATCAACATTGTCACACTCAGAATGTTCATTCTAGGATCTAGGGCTTTAGTATTTTTGTTTTACAAATGATAATAGTATGGAAATATGAAACTTTTAAATAAATTCGTTTATTCGTTGGTAATTTCTAAAACTGGGTGAAATAATCGATTCTTTTCTATATTCGATTGTTTTTTCCTTTTTAGTCGATTAAAAAACATCGACTACTCTAATAATCGATTCTGAAGAATCGATGCTTTCTGAAAACATCGCCCATCTCTACATTCGCAGAACCAAACGTGATATGATAGCTATGGCCATATGCGTGATATATTTATGGAGCGTGCATAAACTACGTAGTCTAGTTGGAGGGCGGAAGTGGTTATGTAGAAAGCTACGCTAGACTACATAGGAAGAGGAGGGAGTTCGATTCGTAGTTCTATTTGGAACAATGGGGTATTTGACAGTAGTTGAAAAAATATCTATTTTGATTTTTAAATAATTGCTCGAGTCATAATGATACTGAATATTGCTTTTTTACAAGCTATTTCATTCAAAAATATAAAAATTTTAATTAAATAAAATTACAAAATTTACGTTAAAAATGACGTAATCAAAAACATCAAGCAAAAGCAACTTACGTCTTATATTTGTAGTTAGGAAAAAAACTGGTAACTATGAAAAAATTGTTTTATTATTAATTTTCATTACTAGACCGACTACTACTACTCAATGTTTTAGAGCCAATGACGTCATACGATTTGACGTCACAGAAAGGATCGTTTTGGCGATCTTTTTAAAAACTGAAATTTGATCCGTGATCTTTATTAAAAATATAGTACAAAATAATTTAAAAATGTGTATTATGAGTTTAGTAAGAAGTAATAAACACACTAAGATGGTTTTTAAAAAATTGTCAAATACCCCATTAAAACAAATAGAACTACGAATCGAACTCCCTCCTCTTCCTATGTAGTCTAGCGTAGCTTTCTACATAACCACTTCCGCCCTCCAACTAGACTACGAATAATCTGAATTACTTATGCCATATTTGTGATATTTTTAAATTTCATAAAACTTACTCTACCAAATTATGCTACCATGTGGTTGCACGGTTTTTACATAAAAATGTGCACTGTAAAAAGATGTGTTGAGGAATTTTTTGAGGAAATATTTTGTTAAACTATAAAAAGGTTCAATAAGTAATTCAAATACTACATACCAGGGTAAGTGATTTTTGACACATGTATGTACCTAGACCGTTTATTAGCTATATAGAGCTGTGATCCGACATTCGAATTTGCATATAAAACTTAAAATTTTGTACTTTTTTCTGTACCGCAAAAATTTTGTACCCTTTTCATTTATGAATAAAAACATACAAAACTCGGATCCCAGGTCGACACGAAAAACACAAGTACTTCAAAATGACAAAAAATTATATCATACTTTTGTACCTTTTTGTACCACTAAAAAAAAATTTGTACCCTTAAGGTAACGGTTGTACGATAAAAATTAAGTCAGATTCCAGGTCAATGCCAAAAACACAACTTGTAATAATTGGAAAATGAACTATGCCATATTATTATACTATTTTTGCACCCTCCAAAAATATCAATAAAAATTTTTATACCCTGAAGGAAATGGCTGTACGATCAAAACACAGTTGGATCCCAGATCTACGCCTAAAACACAAGTTGTAATAATTGAAAAATGAACTATCTTAAGGGTACAAAAATTTTTCTTGATATTTGTAGAGGGTACAAAAATAGTACAATAATATGGCATAATTAATTTTTCAATTACTCCAAGTTGTGCTTTTGGCGTAGACCTGGGATCGGACTTTATTTTGATTGTACAACCATTTCCTTGACGGTACAAAAATAGTACAATAATATGGCATACTTAATTTTTCAATTACACCAAGTTGTTTCTAGCGTAGACCTGGGATCCGACTTTGTTTTGATCGTACAGCCGTTACCTTAGGGGTACAAAAAGGTACAAAAATATGATATAATTTTTTTGTCAGTTTGGATTAGGTACTTGTGTTTTTCGTGTCGACCTGGGATGCGACTTTTGTATATGTTTTTACTCGTAAATGAAAAGGGTACAAAATTTCCTTTTTGCGCTACAAAAACGTACAAAAAAAAGTACAAAATTCTGATATAAGTTTTATATGCAAATTCGAATGTCGGATCACAGCTCTATATAGCTCCGTTTATTTAATTTTCGGGTATTCGATGCTTTTTGTTTTAAATTTTTCTGCTAAATGAACCCTACGATTACGGAACCTTAATTTTATGTGTTTCGGCACGCACTTGGCAACTTGTTTAGTTGTGTCCCGGAAAAATGGATTCCATATCGATCGCTCTAGTTACAAATGTAGTTGACACGGGTACTAAAATAAATGCTAAGAGGGTGTATACGTGTACTTCAGTGCTAATTTTAAATTAACACGTTGACGGTCATGAACGCCGTATGATACAACGTTGTACCGCGTTAACAATTTCCTATAAGTTACACACCAGTAAGGTATAATTTGTTTATTTTATTTGGAATATGAACACCATATTTCTTTCTCTGTTTTGCACATTTTGTCTATTCTGCAAAACAGAGAAGGAAATATGGTGTTCATATTCCAAACAAAATAAACAAACTGCATGTGCATAAACGAACATAGTTTGCTCTCTGTCTAAACACCATAGGTATCGCAGTGGTACAGTGTGCTCTACTATGCATTACGTCTTGTGTGGCACACTGCATTACTGTGGTATCTGTTGTGCCTAGATAGAGAGCGAGCTGCGTTTGTTTATGTATCGTATTACAATAATTGATGTGTTAGTTGGGCGTTTCGTTATGATTCGTTATGACCATCAACGTGTTAATTATTACTAATATATACATATTGCTAAATAGAATACATATCACAATCAGATATAAATTTACCATAATATTTTTTAATTTTCTTTTTGTGTATAGTAAAATACATCCACATTCGAATAATCGGAAACAGAATTATGTATTTATAAAGTACATTGCTCCTCTGTGCTGCATGTATTCTTTTGGCGGGTTAGATATGTATGACCTACAGACTGGATTAATGTTTAGAATTTTTATTTCTACGTCTCTGATACATAGTTCCTTGCTCCCTTTTTTTTTCTTTATTATGTTTTTATGCACCGATTTTTTTTTTTTAATATCAAATTTATCAAATTCGGTTCTGCTGGTGATGTTGCTGCCGTCGCTATTGTGTTTTATTCAATTGAACCCAGTCAGTGGTGGTTGTTAAAAAGTTATTTTACCTGTATGTCTGTTTGCCTGTCTGTCTGTACTGAATGGCTAATGCAGATTATATTTTTTTTTTGTGTGGTGTGTAAGGGCAGCAGCTGCTGTGGAATATTTGTATATATAGTATAATACTGTAATAGCCTCAAGAAAGTCAAATACTTCACTCTCATTATTCTTTTCAAAGATTTACCAAAACGAAATTCCAGATGCTTTACTTTTAAGTATTTATAGACGTATAATTTAATATAGGTATATACGTTGGACTCTCGATTCTGTCACATAAATGTTGGGGCCAGGGTGGCGAGGGCCAGAATCGAGGGTGACTATCCAGTGGCGGTTCACTTGCAATTCTCGTAACATATGGAATCGTGGTTTCATTACACTAAATAATTATTGTTTAATGTAAATCATTAACCCCACCCTGGCCCCAATATTTATGTGACAGAATCGAGAGTCCAATGTATTCCGTTTCTGTAACTCTACTTCATTTCTATAATGCAGTGAAGCCCTATGGTAAATGACTGCATTCACCTAGTTTAGTGTGAAATAATTTCCATCTCCATGGATCTGATTTCTATCAATTTATTTAAAATTATCTCTAAAATCATTACTGTCTGATTTGGATAAAGTAAAGTATATTTTTCTAAAATTTAGATTTGTCTTTTATTTTTATTTATTTAGGAGGGTTGTGATTCCTATGACATATCATTCTTCCGTAGATCTCCACTTGGATGAATTGCCATGAGGAATATGGTTCGATGGTTAGCAATTCCAAAATAAGTCGAGCTCTCTGATTAACGAGATCTTTTAGCAAATTGATAAAAAATTTAAATTTGCAAAATGACTAGGAATTTTTGGAGAGTAGCTATACTACTGCCAATCGAATATGTAATCGGAGAAAAAATTAATTTTTAACTTTTCATTAACAAGATGGCTTCAGAATAATAATGGCAGTAAATTATTTTTCACCAGGCTAATAAATAATAATAATAATAGTGGCAGGAGTATCTTAAATCAATAATTTCAATTTGTGGCTGATTTATATTTAACAAAATGACCGTATTTTTCCAAGGGCACGAAGTTTCTGTTGCTCCGGGCGCTTGTGATCCTAACTGCGATCCTGTGTATTTCTGTCGATAACTATAATAATGGATTAGTAACATTCATGAGTTTGACATCTAACCCCATAGTTAGCAACATTTTTTTTCGTCTTTAGGTGTGTGCGTTTTATTTAATTAAAGTAAAGCTTAATATAAACTATTCAGTTAACCTTTAGTTTTATTTTCATTAATTTTATTTTACACAACAAAACATCGAATCATGTCGCTTGAAAGTGAGCAGTTATCTTTATTAAAAGAACTAAAGTTCGAAATTTTGGAAATGCGAAACGAAATTGCGTCTGTTCAAAGTACGTCCGAATCCCTGAAAACTCTAGTCAAATCAGTTCAAGTCACTGCTAATGCTACAAATGATAAAATTTCCAAATTTGAAGTATTGATCGATCAAATATCGAAAAGGCAGGACTCAATTGAAGCAGTTATAAAGGAACTAAACATGCGTTCTGACAATCAGGAGAGAATGCTAAAGAAAAACAACCTCGTCATTTATGGTATTGCTGAAACTAGTGAAAGGGAAACACACGAAGATCTGGAAGTTAAAGTATTAAAATTATTCAATGATATTTTGGAAGTTGATATCGCACTAGCAGACATTAACTACATAAGTAGACTTGGCGAAAAATCTAGTGATCGTTGTAGGCCTGTTTTAGTAGCATTAATTTCCTTCAGCAAAAAAATACAAATCCTTTCATGTCGACGAAACTTAAAAGGACGTGAAATACGTATAAACGATGATCTCATTAAAAATGACCGTTTGGAACGTAATGAACTGCTCAATCATGCCCGACGTTTGCGTGCCGAAGGAAAAACTGTCACGATACGTGGAAATCGTCTGCTTGTCAAAGGAAATCTCTACACTCTGGACGAACTTAATACGGACTTCCAAGATGTTTCGACTGTTGAGTTGGAGGATGACACTACGGAAAACCATTCAAAAGGAAAACAAATTGCCAACGTTGTGTCTGATTTCGAGCCATCACAATCTCCAACTAACGAGTTACCGACTGAGCAAACTGCTGTAATTACCCAGATGGTAGAAAAAACTAAATCCCCTTTGCTAAGTTCTATATCAGCTAAAAGTAAGCCATCTACGTTATCTTCACAAGTTAGTAACAACCTTGAGAGGTTTCTTTGCCTACGTACATCCCAAGCCTCTAGTTCAACAAACAAAGAAAAAATAAAGCTCAGTTATCAAACGAATTTGAATCTTTACTTCCATCAACTCATACGAAAAGGTTACATAATTTTGAAGTTAACCACACAATGGTTCAATCTAAGTTGACAACAATTAAACACAGTATCAAATTTCTATTTTGGAATATCATTTAATTTAATAATTTACTTAATGCGGACGACGAGGTTATTAATGAGCTCAAAAGTGCTGATGTTATATGTTTAAGCGAAACCCACCTAATGTCGGATATAAATTTGCCATCTTTCTTACCAGACTACCACACATTTTCTTCAGAAGCTATTAAAAATTATTCAAAGAGCCGAGGAAGTGGTGGATTATTGATGCTTATAAAAAAGTATCCTGGCTTGCAGTTTTCCTTAATTGAAAATACAAATCTTTGCCTTTTTGTTAGAATACAACATAAATATTCTTCTATTATAGTCGGACTAACCTATCTCTCACCTGATTTAAATCATGATACATGTATAGACTTACTACAATACCACATCGATGATGACCTTTCTACAAATCCAAACAACCCAATTATCATAGCAGGGGATTTTAATGCTCGTATAGGTTTCCTTAACCAAGCAGACGGTGAATTTTTTGAAGGAAGTAACCTACTACCAGCCAGAAGCTCCTTCGATCAAACACTGGACAAGCGTGGTCGTCTCTTGACTGAGCTCATGGAAAAATATGGTTTTCTAGTGCTTAACGGAAGATCACCTAACGACAACCCTGCACGTCCTACAAGTTTTACTCACAATGGTTTCAGTACTGTTAATCTTTTATGGATTTCTGGTGCCCATATTGATTTAATTAATGATTTTGAAGTTATTCAACAGCCTAGGCCATCTACGCATTTAAGGTGCAAGTTACGTTTTCATGATGTCTTCAGTCTACGTTTTTTCGAAACTGAAGTTCATCCCTGCAAACAGTTTGAAACCAGAACTTTTAAATGGCAACAACGTGAGCAAGTTGTGTATACGAATATCCTTGAACATTTAGAAAGAATCTACTTTTTTAGTACTGATCCCAACAGTTGAACAAATAATCTTACAGTAGCTTCAACTGAGACTGCAAATTTATGTAATATGTCCATAGAATTTACTAACCGTGCAAAATATGTACCTAACGTTAAGCCTTGGTTTAACAGAGATCTAAAAAAATTTGCGCTACCAAGTTAGAGTTAAATACAGATCATACAGTAAGAACTCATTTGATAAGTCACTATTGCCAGCCTATATAAATGCGCGTAATTTATACAGAAACGCAATTAAAACTGCGAAACTTAATTACAATAACATAGTTCTTGATGCACTTCAGAATACAAAGAATAATATTACTTTCTTGTAAACAGTCAAAAATTTTGAACACCGTAAACAGTATAAAAATTATTTAGATATAAATATATGCGAGCAATACTTCCGCCACTTCTACAATGTTAATGATGTCAGAAGAAATGTTCAATTTTTTTACGCTAGACACCCCTTTTTAGATTATCCTATAAACATTGACGAATTTCAACTGTCTTTGACTAAAGCTAAAAATAATAAAAGTTCTGGTTCGAATAAATTTCCAAACGAATTTTATAAGCACTTACCATCGAACTGGCCACATTATATTCAAAATCTTTTAAATAATATCCTAGAAAGTGAAATTATCCCAGATAAATGGAAAGAAAGCCAAATTTGATTAATACATAAAAAAGATGACAGGACTGACCCAGCAAATTACCGTCCAATAGCTTTGCTTAATAGCCTTTTGAAATTCTTTACAGGTATACTTAACAGACGTTTAACAGAGTGGTGTGAAAGCAGATCAATTATTCCTGATGCCCAGTTCGGATTCCGTAGGAATCGTAGTTGCATTGATAGCATTTTTATTTTGTCTTCGATAATAAACATTTATAGCAAACCTAAGGGATCTTATGTATTTGTCATTTTTGTCGATTTCAAAAACGCGTTTGATCTCGTACAGGATGATATACTCTGGCACAAATTATACAACCTTGGCATAAATGGTAAATTCATTCGAATTGTCAAAAACCTTTATGATGGCGCTAAATCGCAAATCAAACTGGGTCATGAAGCATCGAGTTTTTTCGATATCACCACTGGAGTTTTGTAAGGCGAGACTCTAAGCCCGCTATTGTTTAATTTATTTATTGCAGATATTAAAAATTTCTTTCGTAGTTTGGGTCTTAGAGGTTTTGAACTCAACCGTATAATGGACGTTATGCTGTTGCTTTACGCCGATGACATAATATTGTTGTGTTACTCTCCTGGTGACGTACAGAGGAAACTTGATGCTTTAAAAATGTACTGCCAGGAAAACAGATTAACGGTCAATGTAGAGAAAACTAAAATTGTTGCATTTAGAAAATCGCCAAATTGTAAAATTTTGCCAGTTTTCAAATATGGTCAGGAAAAAATTGAAATGTGGAATGCATATAATTATTTAGGTGTAATTTCCTCCTCTACAGGAAATTTTCTCCAAAATGCTAATAATTCAATTATTAAAGCTAACATCGCAACGGCTAGGGTTAATAATATACTAAGGTCAGCAAAGTCTGACGTTTGGTCAACTAAAATCACTCTGTTGAACGTTGTCATACAATCTACGGCTCTGTACGCTTCTGAAATTTGGGCCTTCAATTACCTAGATAGGATTGAATATGTTCAAGTCGATTTCTTTAAAAGATTGCTAGGGCTTACAAGAAATGTACCAAATTATGTCGTAAGATTAGAAACCAATCAGATTCATCTGGCCGCACAGATATTTAAAAGAGTAATCTCATTTTGGCAGCATATTTTAAAGTTGCCGGATAACTGTTTGGTGAAGGCCTGCTACAACCATCTCCATGCTTTGGATTCATCCCCCGACAATGTTTTAGAAAAGAACTGGTGTTCCTAACTAAAATTTTTTCTAACAGAAATTGAAAACAGTGATCTGTGGCCTCTTCATGATTACCGCGCTACACGATGCACTCAAAACGACCTATTTTCTAGCTACAGTTCTCTACTGCGCACTAGGGACCTCGAGTCATTACAAACATTACACTTTAGTTTGGTATATTCCGAATTATATCGGAGAACCATAATTGATAAACATTATCTGAACTTACGTTGTTCTTACGTCAGGCAAAGAATGATTGCACAACTTAGAACGAGCGGTGCGTACAGATTCAGATTGATTATTAATTAGACATAAGTATACTCTCAATCTAAACGAAGTTTGTACAGTCTGTAATATGTCTGAAGAAGAGAGTGTTTATCATTTTTATTGTCACTCTCCCATTTATCAATCCTTAAGAGATCACTACATCAAAAACTTTATAATCGATGCTACGCCAGCGAATTTTCACTTGAAATTGTTCTATGTAGAATCGCATGAAAAACTAAATAATTTATTTAATTACACTGTATCTGCCTTTCGTACTCGAGCCTTTGTCCTAAACGAATAAAACTTGGATCATTCATTGTAGTGTCCTTTGTATGTTGATGTGTTGTTTGTCGGATACTATCAGTGTTTCTCATTACTTTAATCAATTAAAGTTCCATGTTGCATATGTATGTTACGCTCATTTCAATATAATCCCAATACAGCATTTAATTTTTTAGCACAAAATAATTAGTACCTATACAAAAAATTAATAAATTTATTATGATTTAGTCATTTTAATTTAGCTCTACAATTTTAACTTCCTGTCCTCTCAGCACACCATAAAATACAGATCTGATTTAAATTGTCAAAAAAAATCAAATAGCTATCATTGTTAATTTTTTGTTATTTTCATTGTTATTAATTGTTATTCTTTGTTATGAATTTATGTTATTAATTGTTGCTAACTACGTTATCATTTGTTATTCATTTATATAAAACATTAATTTTGTTCCATAAATTGTCAAACTCCTTGTAATAGTAGTCCAGTGAAATTAGGGCTGAAATCGGGGTATATGGATGAAAATTGGAGGGAATGTTCTTAGAATTACTAAAAACAATTCTCCCTATGAAAAAAGTGCTCTGATCCCGGACAAGGGTAGAAACAACCCCTAAAAAGTTTATTTTTCAAATATTATGCGAGATATGGAAAATTTTTTCAAATAAAAATTGTAGATCTTTCGATTCTATAAAAAAAGTATGCCACTCTCTTACCCCTATCTCTAATAGTTTGCGGAGAAATCATCCCCGAAAAGAAAAAAAGAAAAACAAATTTTTTTCGCCTATTTCCAATATCAAACATTTAGAGAAAAAAAGTATTCTTGGCATTTTTCTCTAAAATTGAAAATAGAGAAATTAGGAATAATAAAAGACCCCGATGGCACGGGACTGGTGCTTTCCATTTAAAATTATCAATGGTTAACTAATGTCCGTTACCGGTCAATTTTGACTAGCAACGGTGTCTGATTTGTTTTTATAGGACATGAAATGAGACACAAGAGAAGTAAATGCTAGTAAGTTGATAATATCACATGGTTAAAAAATTTAAATTTGTATATTTTGAAAATAGGTAGCCCCTACTTGATTTATATAATATTAGAAAATATACAATTTATGTTTACGTAAAACATTTTGAAACTGTAATTTGACGATTGTGAAGTTATTTTTTCAATTTAAAAATGGAAAAATTAAATAGATACCAACATTTTACAGAAAAAGAAAAGATAATTTTAACTGAAATTGTACAAAAATATATTTCAGTAGTAGAAAATAAATATAAATATTTGTGATAAGTACTATGGAAACTAGTATCAAAATATGTACTAAACGCTGATTAAATATTTAATTGCCCAATATCCATCCATTAACTTAACGGACGATTTAATCATCAGGTATGTGATAGGGGTAAGAGGGTGGTATACTTTTTTTTGTAGAATCGAAAGATCTACAATTTTTATTTGAAAAAATTTTCCATATCTCGCACACTTCGCGAGATAATTGGAAAATAAACTTTTTAGGGGTTGTTTTTACCCTTGTCCGGGATCAGAGCACTTTTTTTCATAGGGAGAATTGTTCTTAGTGACTCTAAGAACATTCCCTCCAATTTTCATCCATATACCCCGATTTCCCGATTTCAGCACTAATTTCACTGGACTATAGGCATTGTTCTTATACAAATAAATATATATTATTATTATTATTATTTTTTTTTTTTTTTTTTTTTAATTAAAATTGGGGTACTGCTGCCGGTGGATGGCGCGGCCAGCAGCACCCGGCGGCATCGCCAACTAAGGGCATGCGCCGCCAGACACGATAAAATAAAAACAACACGTAAAGACAGGGACACATAAATGCACTAGACAACGGACAAACATACACATAATAAAAACCAACGATGAGCCCTACCATCCCAGGGCTTAAAAGGAGTGGACAGACCTTGGTGACGGTACGATAAGTACTAGACAGAGCGTCCGGTCACCAAGGCCTGGAAGCCATCGCTGGAACTCCCTCCGAGGCGTAAAAGGCCCCGGAGTGGAGGAACCTGACTAGAAACACACAAATGACTAGAATTATAAATCACAGAAGTAATCACAGATAATACTTATTGCATCGCTGGGGAGCCACAGGCCCACCAGCGACACAATAAGGAGTTAAAACAATACCGCTGTAGGGCCATAACAACAGGCCCACAGCGGCATAACAAATATCACAGATAAATAAAAACAGTTGATGTACCACCTCGGGTGTAAAAGGCCTTCGGTGGTACATCATTAAAAAACAATAACGAAAACAAATAACAAGGTATAAATAACACACAGTACCACTAAGGGTGTAAAAGGCCCTTAGTGGCATAACAAAAGACTAAAAGTACCCTGCCAGACCAGCTGGAACAGGGTATAATTAATAAATAAATAAATTAAGACAATCACAAAAACTTTTGAAACATATAAATTAAAACCGCTGGGAGATAAAATTAACTGTCGGGGGAGAAACAAGAGACGGCTTGTATAAAATTCAGAGATGTAATGCCCCTAAAGTCTCTGAAGAAGATATTATTATTATTATTATTTTTTTTTTTTTTTTTTTTTTTTTTTTGGTTAAAATACTGGTTACAATACTTTTTTGGGGTACTGCTGCCGGTGGATGGCGCGGTCAGCAGCACCCGGCGGCATCGCCAACTAAGGGCATGCGCCGCCGAAACGAGAAATATAAATAAAAACAACACGTAAAGACAGGGACACATAAATGCACTAGACAATGGACAAACATACACATAATAAAATTCACCGATGAGCCCTGCCATCCCAGGGTTTCATAACGAGCGGACAGTCCTTGGTGGCGGTACGCTAAGTACTAGCCAGAACGTCCGGTCACCAAGAACTGAAAACCAACGATGAAACTCCGAGGTGTAAAGGGCCTCGGAGTGGAGAATATTGAGTAAAATATCACAAGATAAGACCATCACAATAACATCACAAAGAAAAAATAAGAAGAAAATCTTATTACGTCACTGGGGAGCCACAGGCCGACCAGTGCCGCAATAAGTAGTTAAAAAAAACAAAACCGCTGAAGGGCTACAACAGCAAGCCCACAGCGGCACAATAAAATATCACAGATAAGAATAAAAAAAAATGATGTACCACCTCGGGTGGAAAAGGCCCTCAGTGGTACATCGTTAAAACAAAACGGATTAAAAACAATCTTATTAAAAAATAAAAACAACAATATCACAGATTTCAAAAATTTCTTGCTCTGTGGCACGATTCCGCTCCCCATAGTCTCAACAATTCCGAAATGGCTTCGTCAACACCTAGGAACTCACACGTGTAGGGACAGTGACATCTGATTACTGAGCAACATGTACTGTTCTGTCAGATAACTGATTACTGGGTACATGTGCCGTTCTGTCAGATGTCGGGGTCAACCTACACGGGAGACCGGTACGATGACTAGGCCACGTTCGTCCGAGTCGAGGCTACAGAGAACGGGACAATGCCACAGAGTATCACAAAGTCAACATCTGACCTGTGTTCGTATCACTTCGACGGGGCGGAAGCCGCCATATCAACGCCCACGAACGCATCCGTACGAGGGACGACGACGCCTCCTTACTGGGCGAGCTCGCTCAAGCTGTTCTGGCAGACGTCGACTCGTACGTGTGGCCGATGAGAACGAGTGCGTCGGGAGCCGCATTCCTACCCATCGAAATGACAAGAACAAGGCCAGGGAAATATCACAGACCGAGCAGCTAGACAATACCACGGCAGGCATGAAAATCCCAAGTGGCATAACAAGTATCACAGATATAAAAGTATCACAGATAGGTTAAACAAAATCACAGATGTAACATCACACATTTCAACTCGTCTGAACGGTCTCGTCGGACTCCGAAGATCACGCCCATGGAGTAGACAGCACTGACGACGCATTGAATTCCGGTCAAGGTACCAATTTAACCAAATCAAACTGACGCAGGCACAACACTCACTCGGGGGATACAACATCGTCCCCTCCACGCGATCATTCTTGTCGAAACACAGTACCAGAGCCTCGTCAGCCTGCTAGCCGAAGCTAACAGTTGCCCGCCGGGCACGAACGGGGACGTGAAGGATGGGTTTTAGCCCAGCATTATTATTATTATTGTTATTATTATTATTATTATTATTATTATTATTATTATTATTAACATTCATCTTTGATATGGTGACATTGCATTAAAGTGCATTATCAAAACACTTAATGATGTTACTGAACTTATTTATGTATTTGAAAACGTAACACAAGAAGTGCATTTCTCTTTACGTAACACCATTTCAAGTTGTATTTTACGTTTCTATCGCCCCTTGTCAACCGCTACTCCTTTCGTCTATGATGAAAACTGATGAAAACCTCTTATTATTGCTATTTTGTATTATTAATTGATATTAAGGTAATTACCGCTTACTGTTTTCTCATTGGCGCCTTCTACATCATATAGTCTAATTATTTTTGTTCTGTACTGTTGTACACTGTTGTACATGGGAATGGAATACAAAATGTACAGAACCATATTGTAGCAAAAGTTAATAGAGCATTAAGAATCAAACTTAATTAGCAGTACTTTAATAGTCAAATTGACTTGACTGTGGCTAGTTACAGTATAGCTAAAAAGTTTGTAGTTGGTCGAAGATTTATTATATGTAATTTTGAGAAGAAAGCGGTTTACTCCTCCTGCAAATGAAAAAAATAAAAATACATTTCGGAGATTGTTTTGCGATAAGTAGTCGCTACCATAGAGCTTACCCACAAATAAATAAATAAATAAATTAATGGTGTAGTGTTGCATAGTTATGAGTTTGATTTCAGTACAGGTTAATTTTAATAATAATAGGAAATTTTTTGGTAGAATACACGAGCTTCAACAGTATAAATAAATAAAATGTAAATTTATAACTTCAATTACCCTATGCTTTATAGAACGTCTTCATCTTTTTAAGTAAGTAAGTAGCTACAAGATACACAAAGTAGCTAAATGTATGTCTAAATAATGGTATTAGTTAAACTAATTTATCGATTTAGTCGACTAAGTTCGCGAAAATTTAATCATTTTCAATCAACTGCTTCTTGGCTTGACATTGCTGATCCTTTGTTTTAGATGACATATAGATATCGTTGAATTTTACTTGATCTCTTCTTAATACGTCTAACAATGCAATAATTCAGTATTATTGTACATGTATTAATAGCAGAAGAACCACTGGAAAAATGTCCTTATGCTTATGTAATGTCGGTTGTGTATATGATACCTATTGATTAGGGTTCTAAACAATTTTAAGGTAGTATTTTTAAGCGATGAAGAAGTCATAAAGAATATCTAGGTATAACGTATAACGCGCACCTTGAACATCAAAAATATTGTCTGCATTTCATGGTCCGCGTTATACACCGAATACAAAACTGAGTTCTGTAAAAATAATGAGGATTTTTATTTTAATAGTATTATACATATATTTTCTGTCAATAGTAAGTAAGTGGGTTATCAAATAAATACAAAAATAAAAGAAAATTTAACAATAATACAAATTTACTAAGATAGAATGGAAAAATAAAATATACAAAAGCATAAAAATAATATATAAAATAAAATTTTTAAAAGTAAATAAAGTACTAATAAAAAATTAATTTTCGTCATTTTAGAGAATATTTTATTTAAAAAAGTTCATTATATTCATTTTCAAATATCTCTTCTGGAATGTCGTCATCAGTTTCCACACAATAAGTTTATGTATTAAAATTATTTTATTTAGGTAAATTATCAGTGTTAGGGTGCGCGTTATACGCTGGAAAATACGGTATTTTGATATAGAAAACAATGTTTTCTCTCCTGGGTATTTTAATATTTAACTGCAGGATGTTGTGATTACAAATAAAATATGAGTCAGAAAGTAAGATAAGCTAAAATTATTTAACAGACTCTTTTGTAATTTAAACGTTGTCAAATTGTATAAATTTTAAAAATCTTCAAAAAGGCAGCGTCCTGGAGAATAAGTAAAAAGTAATTCTGTAAAAGTAACAATCGGTTGTCGAAAATATAAGAAGAAACAAAAGAATCATAATAATAATGTGTGATCAAATGTTACTTCATGTTGTTGGAGAGCTAAATTTAAATATATTTAAAAAAAAAATAATAATTTCAGTTGAATGCATTGCTTTTAAATAAATGAATAGTCAGAAACAGAAGTGATCCAAAAAACATTTTTTCTAAATTTAAGTTAACGCTCTTCACATTTTAGGGCACATAATTTTTAATCTGTAGACAAGTACAATACTGTAATAGGCTTATGTTTTCTGGTGCAACAGACTTGTGGTCGTTATCGAATCTTCGCACCTATTTGCCTAGGTAGAGAGCAAGTTGAAGTTGTTTATGCATTGGTGTATTAGTTATCAAAACAATATATTGGTTAGTTATTTCATCATAATTCTTCATGACCATTAACCTGTTAATTTTACTTAATATCTCCAGACTTCAAATGTTACCTCTTATTGTTTAACTTAACTGTAACTAACATACTATTTGTAAATTAAAATACATGCAGATGCATTAAATATGTAGTAGGTACTTGTATTGTATTAGAGATATTCTACCCATGTATATATATATATATATATATATATATATATATATATATATATATATATATATATATATATATATATATATATATATATATATATATATATATATATATATATATATATATCACTAGAAAAACTTTAGATTACATTAGGTACACACTCTTTAAATGTATTGTTTTTTAAGTGTATTTTAAAATACTAAGAAAATAGTATGCTCTATTTCACTTTTAATGTAATCCCGTTTTAAATTGCATTTTAAAAATATTGTAACATTGCACATCACTTTAAATCAGTTAAGCGTAGTTGTTTTAATATTGAACAGCCTTTAAAATGATTTTTAATTGATCTTAAGAATTTTTTTCCAGTGTTACTTTTTGACGCAAGAATAAAACACTACTATAAGTAATATTGAATGAATATAAATTTGCACGTCTCTAGAACGTATTATAATAAAAAACGCTGTGAGCAGCGGGGCCCCATCACGGAAGACGAATTTTTCCCTTCATCTTCGGTATTGAATGTGTACAAGCGAAATATGATTGAAAGTCTACAAGCGATTTGTCATTTTGGTGGTTTTAAATCTGATGATGAGTGTCCGGCTGATCGGGGCTTTAAAAAAAGGTTTTAAATTTTTAAGGGCTGAATCTCAGTAAATTTCAATTTTGTGCCAATAGCAGTTAGCAGGAAAATAGCCAACACAATTCGTACGAGGGCATTCCTACCCATGCTTATCCGCCAATTGCCTTTGTGTCTTATTTTTAAATATTAAAAAAGGACCTTAAATAGTAAACTTTTCTTTCCAAAAAAAATCCAGTATTTCTATTTTATAAATAAAAACGCCGTGACCAGCGGGGCCCCATCACGGTAGTCGAATTTTCCCCTTCATCTTCGGTATTGAATGTCTACAAGCGAAATGTGATTGAAAGTCTACAACCGAATTGTCATTTTGTTGGTTTCAAAACTGGTGATGAGTGTTCGACTGATCGAGACTTTAAAAAAAGGTTTTAAGTATTTAAGGGCTGTATCTCAGTAAATTTCAATTTTGTGCCGAAAACAGGTAGCAGAAAAAAAGCCAACACAATTCCTACGAGGACATTCCTGCCCATGTTTATCCGCTAATTGCCTTTATGTTTTAGTTTTAAATATTAAAAAAGGACCTTCAATAGTAAACTGGAAGGCCTTTATAAAGATATTTTTTCTTTCCAAAAAAATCCAAATTTTCTATTTTATAAATACTAAAAATCCAAAATTCCTAATTTATAAATAAACAGTGACTTTAATAACATTTTTAAATTACTTAATATGTATGTATTTCATTTGTCATAAAAGTAAGTTCACTTTTTTTTAAATTTTTTAAAATTACTATTCGCCTACTTGTATTTAGAATAAACATAATGCTTTTAAAACACATTTAACAATAGCATTCAATTCTGATATAAAAATGGGAGAAGTGGGGGGAAAAGTGATGCGGACTCCCTACAAGGTACTAGCTGGATACTAACTGAATACACGTATAAAATTTCAGCCCTCTAGGTTTCCTTATGGAGTCTCTAGACGTGTTAGAAAACAAGCAAAAAAATTAAGGAAATATTGGCGTAAAAATGGTGGGGGTAAGGGTTAAAAGTTGAAACCTCCAAAAAACAGTGTCTGGCTATTAGCTTAACCTGTACACCAAATTTCAGCCCTCTAGGTTTATTTGGGGAGATTTTGACCCGAACGAAACTGTTAAAAAACAAGAAAAATCATGTTCTTTTGGGTATAAAAATGGTGGGGGTAGGGGTTAAAAGTCGAGACCCCCAAAAGGCACCCCCTTGATATTAACTCAATCCGAATACAAAATTTCAGCCCTCTAGGTTTATTCGGGTGACCTGTGCGAGTGGTACAAACTTCGAAAACGTCGAAAATGCATGAAATTGTAGCTTAAAAATGAGGGGGGTGGGGGTAAAATATTAAAACCTCCAAAAAGCACATCCTAGGTACGAACTTTATCAACACACCAAATTTCAATCCTCTACGTTAATTCTGGGGGGCTGGAGGCCTGTTAGATCCAGTGAAAATCGTTTTTCCCCCCTCTACTCCCACCATATCATCCTAGGAAGCTGAATTTTGGATATGTTGTAGATAATTGACCGAAACATTATTTAAAACCGGTTTGGAAAAGTTTTATTGCTTTTCCGCCCCCCACCACCCCCTTAAAGGTCGGGTCAAAAAAAAAATTTGCCCAAAATTTGACCCCACTTTGATAGTATGAGGTGCCTCGAAAATGAGCCCCATTTACCAAATTTCATCTCTTAACTTCCATGGGGGGGCCCTACACAAATTAAAAAGTGGCGGGAAAATATATATATATATATATATATATATATATATATATATATATATATATATATATATATATATATATATATATATATCAGACATTTTTTTTCTACATATTCGTGTTCTACGGGTCCGAAAACGGATAGCGCCCCTACTCTCGCCTCTCGCAGCTCTTATCGTATAGACTGTATAAGTCTAATTTTTCGGAGAAAATTCGACTAAAAATCCAAAATTTCTACTTTATAAATACACAGTGACTTTAATAACATTTTTAAATAAATACTTATGTATTGCATTTGTTATAAAAGAAAATTCATTTTTTTTTTTTAAATTTTTAAAATTACTATCCGCCTTCTTTTATTAGAGTAAAAATAATGCATTTAAAAATACCATTTAACAATACCATTGAATTCTGATGTAACAATGAGAGAAGTGGGGGGGAGGGGTGAGGGAAGAGTAATATGGAATCCCTAAAAGGCACTAGCTGGATACTAAGTCAATACCCGTACAAAATTTCAGCCCTCTAGGTTTCCTTAGAGAGTCTCTAAACGTGTTAGAAAAAAAGCAAAAAAATCAAGGAATTATTGGCGTAAAAATCGTGGGCTGAAGGGTTAAAAATTGGAACCTCCAAAAAGCAGTGGTTATTTATTAACTTAACCAGTACACAAAATTTCAGTCCTCTAGGTTTATTGGGGGACATTTTGACCCGAACGAAACTGTTAAAAACATGAAAAATCATGTCCTTTTTGGTACAAAAATGGTGGGGGTAAGGGTTAGAAGTTCAGACCCCCAAAAGGCAACCCCTTGATATCAACTAAATCCAAATACAAAATTTCAGCCCTCTAGGTTTATTTGGGTGTGTTGTGCGAGTGGTACAAACTTCGGAAACTTCCAGCCAAAATACTTTTTCCCCCTCTGCTCCCACCAAATCATCCTATGAAGCTGAATTTTGAATATGTTGTAGATAATTGACCGAAACATTATTTCCAACTGGTTTGGAAAAGTTTTATTGTTTTGCTGGTACCTCCCACCACCCCCTTAAAGGTCGGGTGATGCAAAATTTGACCCCACTTTGATAGTATTGTTGTGCATCGGAATGATCCCCAGGAATTTTTTCGGAATTAACAGTCGCGTCACCCCTCAAAAGGATAAGAGTTATTTCCCTTACACCCTATATATATATATATATATATATATATATATATATATATATATATATATATATATATATATGTCTACAGGGTGCTATGAGTCACCCCTCGAAAGGACAATACTTATTTCTACCCTGTATATATATATATATATATATATATATATATATATATATATATATATGACATTTTTTTTCTACAGAATCGTGTTCTACGGGTGCGAAAACGGATAGTGCCCTACTTTCGCCTCTCGCCTTTCTTATCGTATAGGCTGTAAAGTCTAATTTTTTCTCTTGAAAAATTCGACTAAAAATTTGTCACCGTCACAGTAGGATCTTCCTGTATTTATGATGTGGTAAATCTTCGACAGAATCTCGAAATAACTTCTGCACTACTGGAAAGTATATGGTATAAACCATATAAGCAAGTTACGTGTATTAATAACAGTTTCGAAATGCTCTAACCTTAGGGACTCTCAAACTGCTTCCCTCGCATACTCCTACTACCCATAAACATAAAATTGTTCCTCTTTCTACAAAAAATTCCGATGAATACATTTTTGAAAGTTAGAAATGATCTCACGTTGAACGGAAGGATATAAATAGAAACTAAATTAGCAAAGTATCAACAGCTTAATAAAGTAGATGTGCTAGTTATTTATCTAAGATAGTTACTTAACTATTTTTAATGATACCTACGTATAGACTTACTTGTGCAGTTACAGTACAGCATCAATTATCCAAGCAAATTGGGATCGAGAGTTGTTTAGATAATCACACAGGATTGGTTTTAATAAGAAAAACAATACTGAATTTCGCAAGAAATTCATTATCTGAGAATACCTATCATTCCGAAAATAATTCGGATGTCATCCAAGCACTTTCTTGTTTATATGTGATTTTTGCTTCGTTTATTGACGTTCTCAATTTCAAATCTCTATAAATTCAATTTCTCGACAGCTGATTTGTTTGAATCAAGTCCTCAACGTATGTGTAAAAAAACTGTAGCTAGCAGTGTGTCAAGAGTGTGTCAGATATCGCTTAGGTAATTCAGTCGTCCACACCAGTTGTAGCGGTTCGGACATTGTTTATTGCAACAATGTAATACATGAATACGTAAGCCTAGAGTACATACATATTACACCAGACATTATGTGTACGATGTGTACGTACGACGTACATATCGTTGTCGAGATTGTATGTATGATGTATGTATCATCTCCCTCCAGCCACCGAGCTGTACATAAATAAGGAATATCACACACGCGAACATCAACTACACCACACATACAGACACAAACTCTAAATATGTATATAACCATAGAAAGTGGTTTTTCTCCCATTTTTGTGACGTAAATTTTTGGCGACAACCGGGATACTAACTATTATATATAGTAGTTTGGTCTCTTGGTTTGAATGCAAAGAGTTAATAGATAGAGCTAAATTTGGATTAACTTTGTCGTGAATGTGTTCTACGAGACATACACTGATACATACATATTTCGTTTTTGATTCCCATGCGACCCATTTCGGACGTGCCTCTTGTTAAAAAGGGTTAATTCTCACAAACTATCACATAATTTCATCGAACAAGTACATCAATTTTTTTTATTAACTTCCCATAGGAAGTTATTGTAATGGGTCCGATTTTACGAATCGCTAATTTTGACATATTTCCACGTTTCAAGGTCACTAGAATCATAATCCATCGTTTTTAGCGTGATGTCTGTGCGTGCGTTCGTTCGTTCGTTCGTGAATTTTTTTTTGTCTCGCATATCTCAAGAACAAATGATGATATCAACTCCGGACTAATTTCAAAACTATTTTTGAAATATATTTTGTCTCGTAATATCTTGAGAACAAATGATGTTATCATTTGTTTGATAAGGGTGGAGCCCCCACCCTTAGGTACAAAAGGCGAAGCTCCCGGTATGGTGCAAGGGGCAAAGCCTCTATCGGGGCCCAGGGGAGAAGCTGCCCGAAATGGAAAGATAATTATTTATGTACAGTAGTCTCTAGTTTTTAAGGACACTCAATGGGAAGTTGTGGTAGACCCAAAGTGTGGGTAGACCTGTCCCCCATTTTTTTTTTATTTAACATCTAACTACACTTGATTTTGTAAAAGGGGGCCCAATTGTACTATAATTTTGCGAAATTATTTCCGACATAACCGTAGTGTAAATGTTTAAAAGAAAACAGTTCCACACAAGGGTGTGTATATTTAGGTAACTTCTAAATATTATGTATATTTGGTTTTAAATTAAGTAAATAATTTGAAATATGTACATTGTTAATACACTTTTGACTCGTTGTAAGCAACTCAAAAATTGAAATAAGATCATATGCGTATATGCTCTTTTTACGTATATGCGATTTTTATTATCTAAAAAGATTGATTTAATTCTCTTTCAATCTTTTTTATTGTCAAAACGAGTCAAAAGTGTATTTTATAAACTTAGGACATCCAACAAGTTTTATATGAGTAATTAAAAAAGATTAATTTGTTCATTATTAATTATAAATTTAGCCTTTTTATTTTTAATTAATTTTTTTTATTCGTAAATTACTATTTTTCAACAAAAACAGTTCTTATGATTAATGTGTAAGTATCGCAAACAGTTTACGAAAAAGTAGTGTTTGGTTCCTTTCAACATAAATATTAGTCTACTTAATTCTAAATCCCAATTTTATACATATATAAAATGATCAAATTCAAATGATAATGATAAAATTTGTATAACGTGTCCAAGAAAATTCATTTCACCCGGGAAGACGAATTTTTCAAATAAATGTATGTTTAACCGTCTTCTTAATGATAAGTAGTGCGTCCTCGAAAATGGAATGCTCTTAAAATATTCAGGAAATCTCTGTTGACTGAAGAAGATGCGAAGAAAATATATGTATTGAATTTATTTGGATAATTTGACTAGTTGATCAAAAGTTTGATTACGCTTAACTGAAAAATACTTTTTTATGACATTTGGATGCGTATATAGTGTACAGCCTGTATATACATATTGCTGCTGTTATTCTGCTTTTGCTCCGGGTCCGGACGATACATACGACGTGGCCTGCGACATGTGTGAGGCCGTAGACTCGTGCGCGGTCAGTGGCAGATGGTCGTTACAGGTGTATATCAATCTGATTTCAACCATATTTCTTTAAAAGAATAGTATCAAAAATAATTATGTTGTATTACAAAAAGAAAACCGATGTGTTTTGTTATTGATCATTTTCATAGTTCATTTTATGTTAATTTTTTTCCCCACTTTATTTGTCTTCCAGTAAGATTTTTCTATTTTCAGTATAAACAAAATTACCATCCGGTCTTGGCTCTTTGATAGTAGCACCCCATTTAGAAAGGTGACTACCGTCATTTGTGGTAGAATTGATCATCGGGGGTAAAATTGTTCACTAAATCATATTTTTTTAAATTGAATATAGCACCAAAACTATAGTTTAGAATGCGATTTTACCGACTGATAATGGAAGAAATAAGATGGCTGAAAATACCCTAGACACGTCAAGTTCAGCAGTTCCATATATTTAAAAAAAATATAGTGTATTAAAAGAAGTCGTATTTTTGGGTGAAAGTGAACTGTTAATTAAAACTTTATCTGATAAGTCAAAATCTAAACAGTTTTTATATTTTAATAAAATACACATAATTGTTGATGCTTATTGCTTTGTAACCATCATGTGCTTGGCTGTACATAATCAGTTCAGTATTTTTTGTCATATTGGACATATTATTGCGTGGGGTGAGATTAATCATATACATGGGGTGAGATTATTCAATTATTATATTGAAAGATTAATTGTGTATAGCCGAATACGATGTATCTGACCATGTTTTATACTCTTTAAAACTGTTAAAATTAAGCATCAAACAAACTTTTTTACAAAAAGAATTTTTTTGAAAATTTATAAAAAAAATGGTGGTCAAACAGTTTTTCCTCTTAATTAGGACCGTAAAAAAAATGGCGGGCCCTGGAACTAAAACCGTATTTTTAAAAATTTTCCTCCCCCAAGAATAGGCGATGAACCAAAAGAAGCTCTTAACTTTTTTTTCTGGCCTTCTATGGACAGCTACGGACTTACCCCTTAAGCCCGGGCAGCGAGGCTGTAACCCCGACTACACCACCCTCTCGTCGGGCCTACTCTTAATGAAGAAAGTGCGTTTTCAGGGCTGCGAATTCGTGTGAACAATGTCACCCCATAACGAGTATGAGATTGTTCGTGGCTTGCTTGGTTCCTGTAGACTATGTTTTGACATGTAAGGAAACGACATTTTGCAATAAGGTCCGTATTACCATCGTCTATACCAGTATACATATAAACCCATTTTGCTCCGATTGAGTTTTATTTCTAAAAAATTAAGACCAAAATATTTTTTTTTATCAATTCCACGCCAAATGACGGTACGGAAAAAAATTTAGTCTAATACGTTATAAATTGGTCATAATTAGTTTTTAATAATCCTATAAAAATTTTGGCACCTCATATAATTAAAAAGAAAGAATGTAGGATAATCTAAAGAGCTTTAATTTACGCTAATAATTTACACTTAAAAAAATTTCGTCAAGTCCACAGAACTTTCAAAAAATTAAAATATTTTCATAGTATGAGACATGCGTGAAATCTCGACTGGTGTATCAAGCTAAAAAAACTATTTTGATGGTGTCATCAGCAAAAGCGTTCCTGTACCGATGTTATTTTTTCAGTAGCGTATCCACTAGTAGTCAATTATATTACTGTTGAATAATATTTTAAGCCTGCTTATTTAGGGTTGTAGAAAAAAATTGCAATTTTTTCATCTCCGGTATCTTTTTTTTATATCTCGAAATATGAACGGCCTATATATATATATATATATATATATATATATATATATATATATATATATATATATATATATATATATATATATATATATATATATATAGGCTTCATGAGACTAGCTCATCTAAGAAGTTGAACCTCGAAAAAATAATGGGCACAGACCTGTCGTAAATTGATTATATAACTGGTCAGTCGTCCTATAATTGATCTGGAATAGACATTTTTTTAAAAAGGCTTAAAAAATTCAAAAAAATTTTTTTATTACTCAAAAATTTTGGTTTTGATCCTTCATTAAAAACACACGCATATCCAAGAGGACAATTTAACTGCTTTACTGCATACATATATATAAACTTTCTAAAAAAAATGTCTATTGCAGACCAATTAAGGGGCGAGGGTCCTCCAGACAAAAGGTTTTTTAATAATTTTTTTTTAAGAGACTGGATACATTTATTGTATCAAATGAAGTTACATAGTATAGTACATGTTATGGTGTAAAATTACGGCGCTACAGCTGTTCCAAGTTGACTCTTTTAATTTGCACCGTGGAATGCCCAGCCTCTTGTAATCAACTGAATTCAATCGGACAAAAAATTTTTTTATTAAAATAAGTCATTACGCTTTGCATATACCTATTTCTGACGAGAAAATTTTTTTTTCACAATTTAAAATCAAAAAGAGAAAAATGTAATTTTTTCTTTTATAAACAAATTGTTATAAACAATATTTATAGTAATAATTTATGCAAAATTTTAGGTATATGCAAAGGCCAATATCTTAAAGAATATCTGTACAAAATTTCAAGTTAATACCTTAATAACTTTTTAAGATATGTCCCACGGCGCGAAAAAAAAACCTGTTTTGCGAAAAACGCTATTAAAAAGTTTTCGTTCTTGGAAAGTATAGTTAAAAGCAGTTTATCGTTATCTAAGATAATCTTTCTGTTGGAATTAAAACATTAGAAATATATTCCTTAAGGTTCAAATGAACTTTTAAAGCAAAACAAAAAATGAAAAATTTGAAAGTTCTGGAGGATCCTCCCCCTTACTATGACAACTGGTCGATTATATAATCAAGTTACGACCGGTTTGTGGCCATTAAACTAAATTTTTTCAATATTCAACTTCTTAGATGAGTTAGTCTCATGGAGCCTCCAGTCTCAGTTTAATTAGAATTACATAATTATTTTAATATTGTTGTAGCTTTTTTTTCTAACATTGATATTTTCTTTTTCAGGTAAGTTTATTTACTTGGTCTATTAAAGCCTTGAGTATTACAAATCGTAAGTAATTTTATTCTATACTCAATAATTCATTTCAGCTAATCAATTTGTTCAATATTTCGTATATATATTTAATAGTGCTTTATTCCCTTTAATAACAACTAAAACTGTACTATTAGGTATTGTTTTTTAAAGCTTTCAGTTTCATTAAAAAATGGTTTTAAAAATTATGGAAAATCTGGAGACTTGCCAAAAATTTTAAATTTCATTATATCCTTAAAATAATAAAACAGGGTGGCCAGTTGTTTGTGAAAGACTGAGAAGTGTCAGAGAATTTATGTAATCAAGGGAAAGTCAAGAAATTTTCATTGAAACCAGAGGATTTTTCCATCTATAATAATTATTACTCATTTTTTTCCTATTAAAGTTCCATGCTAGTACAATAAAGTCTACATCATATTTCATATGCATTACATTTCCTTTTCCTCTACAGTACGCAACGTAGTAACTTGAGTAAGAAAATTTTAAAATTTGAGCCTTTTTCGGATTTTGTGTGCTATTGTGAGCCTCATTTTAAAGTTGACTTCAAAAGAAATTCGAAATATCCCTAAGTTTTGTTTTTTCGATCACTCTCTATTATATAAAAAAAGTTTGAATCTTAAGTCAGGAAAAAGTTTCCCATAGAGCTAGGGCAAATATTTTCTGAAAAACCAGGAAAAGTCAGGGAAATTTGGTCTTCTGAAAAAGTCGTCATTCTGTAAAAAAGTCATCAATGCAGGCTAGTCGCATTAATTTGTTTCTGAATCCTTACGAAAGAATTATGGGTTTTCAGCTAAATTACCGAAAACATTTTACCCTACTGATACAGGTATTAGTCCCGAACTCTCAGGATCTCGGCTAATTTGTAAAAAATTTAAATTGGATTTTTGCAATTCTGAGACTTGGCTTTGATATTAGTATAAAAGATTGATTTCATTTTCAATTTTATTTTAATATGTTATTGTGATGTAATAAAAAAAAAAAAATTGTTTTTCTTCTAAATGTATACTTGCTGTATAATCCCAAAGATACAATTGTTAATTTTGGGATTTTAATTTCAATATTTGACTTGCAAATTATATTTTTAGTTATTCAAGATTGATGCTAATTTAAACGATACGGACCTATCCCAATTTGCTGTTTTTTTTTTTTTTTTTCATTCTGTCTTTACAGAATAAATTGGGCATTACACATTTGTATTTTCTGTTATGCACATCTGTCAATTAAAATTTTATAACTTTCGTAACGGACAGTGGCGCCAGTAGAATTCGAGGTATTCATGAAATTGTTTTATTCAAATAAGAAAAAAAAAACGGTAACGGTAAAATATAAAAGAACAAAATCATAATTTTTTTGTGTTAAATTTTGTGATAAGCATTTTATTCTAATTACATTTTAATTATCTAGTCTGTATGCTGTCTGCCGCACGAATTAAGAAAAAAATTACTCTATTTAGTTTAGTGGAAAAATGTTATATAAAAATTAAATTTGTTACTATGGTCTAGTACACTCAACTCTAGCCACAACAGTAGGTGTAGGCAGATACATTGTTGTATAAATGTACTACGTGTAAATAAGTAATTTTAAATGAATTTATTAAAGATAATCAGATTAAATGTAGATTACCATGTATGTACCACGTTGAACGTTGTTCACCTGTTCTACCCGGCTCTTCTTAATGAGTCATCTGTATAATATATTTATACGTGTTATTCTTACACAGTATAGGGGAGAGGTGTGTCAGTAGCAAGTCCTCAGCGTGTGTGTAAAAAATTGTAGCTAGTGGTGTGTCCAGAGTGTGTCCGATATCGTTTAAGTCCCTTAGTCGTTGAACTGCTCTCCCAGACACACATCATATTGTTAGTATTGCTGCTGAAGCACTTGCAATAATGTAATACATATATAGCATATATAGTACGCATGCGTATACCACTCAATACCCCCCCCCCCTTGACCGATAATAGGTAACTTTTTTTAGTTAAGCATACAACTCAGAACACACAATTCCCAAAAACTCCTCCTGGGATTAGAGACAGCTCCCCCCCCTTTCAACTGGTTGGATAACCAGTGTAACAGTGAAATCATCACTATCATTGTCATCATCTTAGTAAATGTTGATATGATTCAGGAGTCGGCTGCAGAGCTGCAGCTTCATAATTGCCGGTCTTTCTTAATCAGTAGATAATACATTTTACATATTTTTGTAAATAAACATTTTCGGACATGAATTTTATTAAAAATAATCTTCTTATTTTCAAAGTTGACGTCAAAATCAAAACACATCGAATTAAATTTTTTTTCAATAATTCTGTTTAAATATATATATACCCCTGTCGCAGCATCCTGCATAACATAGCGAGTTTCCGATTATAAAAATTAGTTTTTCTCGGTAACCAGTTTATACACAATGATGGTTTAAAATCTTTTTTATCTGATTTTTCTTCTCTTTCTAATAGTGTAAAAAAATGTTGCAAAAATTTTTGAAATTGGGAAAATTTTAGCAAAAAGCAATTTTTTTCACGAAAAATGCTCAAAAAAACATGCTTACGGCATCAGACGTGTCTGACTAACGAATTTCCAACATTTTCATCAAATTTCGTAAAAATAGGACATTTCATTCGAAAGTTATCGTGCGAATATATATATATATATATATATATATATATATATATATATATATATATATATATATATATGTATATATATACAAGGTGGTCCAGAATTATGTACCGTAATTGGTAGAGCTCGTAGTACGTTCAAAAATAATGGTACCTTTTCATGTACACTTTTTTTCAAAACTCAATAATAAGGGAGGTACAACTCTGTAAAGGGGGGTGAAACGAAAACCATTATTTCTTAAATATTTTCCAAACGCTTTTGAATAACGGATTGATATTTTAGGGGTACTAATTTTGCGTTAGAAGGATTAAATTTATGTCAACAGTTATTCCACCACTCATGACTAAGGGGTGGTTTTGGGTGGTACGTGTGAGTTATCACGTCTTTTCTTTTTTAATTTGCAATTATTTAAACAAAATCCCTGATAATATCATTCCTCAGACAATTTTACGCAAAAAAGGTATACTTGTTACATTTCGATAAATATTACCGTTTTCGAGTAATTTAAAGTAGAAGTATCTATTTCCAAATTATCCCCTAATCATAAGTGATGGAATAATTGATACCATAAATTTAATTATCTTAATGTTCATACGCGCCCCTAGAATATGAATCCAGTAATCAAAAGCGCATAAAAAATTCTTAAAAAAAAGGAAGTCAGTTTCGTTCCACCCCTCTACATTTTACCTCTCTGCTTTATCTCCCTTATTATTGAGTTTTGGAAAAAAGTGGAGATGAAAAGGTACCATTATTTTTGAACATACTATCAGCTCCAGCAATTACGGTACATAATTCTGGACCACCCTGTATATTACTAATATATATATATATATATATATATATATATATATATATATATATATATATATATATATATATATATATATATATATTAGTGAATATTATTTTCGGTTTCTAGGGACCTCAAAATAAATTTTTGCCATAGTCCCGGACTCAAGTCGCGTCATGACAGTGGCTGTAATAGCTGAATTCCATTCTGGAAATTCTCCAAAAATCTTGCCATAAATGCGATGCTCGGAACATGGTTTTTTGGGCATTTTTCGTGAAAAAAATTAAATTTTGCAAAAATTTCCCCAAATTCAAAAATTTTTGTAACATTTTTTTACACCATTGAAAAAATCACATAAAAAAGGTTTTTGAACAATAATTATTCTGTCAACTAATTTCCGACAAAAACTAATTTTTGTAAACGGAAATTCGTTATGTTATGCAGGATGCTGCGACAAAGGTATTTTATATGCTACATATTACATTAAATCTATAATAATCACCGCTTGTACGGAACACTATTGGCGCACGTACAACTTGCACTTGGCATACATATTGGTATGTACATACTAATTCTATAAATCGTTATTTGACTTCAGTAACGAAATATAGTATATGGATAATCCATATCAAATATCTCCTTATTGAAAAACCATGTTCCTGACGTCAGACACGTCTGGCCGAAGAACTCATCCAAGATTTTTGGACTTCCAACGTTCTCACCAAATTTCGTAATCCTAGGACATTTCGTTCGAGAGTTATCGTGCGGACACATATATATATATATATATATATATATATATATATATATATATATATATATATATATATATATATATATATATATATATATATATATATATATATATATATATACATATATATATATATAAATACATATATATATATATATATATACATATATATATATATAAATTTTAGTGAAGGTTATTTTCGGGTTCTAGGGACCTCAAAACAAATTTCTGCCATAGTCCCGGGCTCAGGTCGCGTTATGACAGCGGCTGTAATAGCGTGTATCCATTCTGGAAACTCGCTAATATATATATATATATATATATATATATATATATATATATATATATATATATATATATATATATATATATATATATATATATATATATATTACTGAAAATCAAAAAAATTCTAGTATGTATATATACCTACTCCGTACAAAATAGACTGACAAGGAAAGGTATCCAACTGTATCTCTCAAAAATTTTTGAAACTTTGGTGGATTGTAGATCTCATTAAAACTAATCACGAGCCATATTTCGTTCGTGCCCATAAGCGGTTTAAGGAGGTGAAACTCATCCCTGAAAATTAGAGATGTGTTCAATTTTCTTAAATATCTTGGAAATAGTAAGAGCTTTGGCGGAGAAACTATATATATTTGTGAATGCCACTTTAAGATCTTTATTATGATACCAAAATTAAAGTTATAAAATCATTGAGGTTTCATCCCCCACCTCAACCCCTAAATTTACCAGGTATTTTTTGGTAAAGGAGGAGACTGTTATGTGTAAATGAAAGAATTTTTAATTAATATATTTTACATCACACCAGTTTATTTGTTGTTACATAAATAATACCCTTTGCTAATAACTTAGGGAAAATTGATAGGGAAAATAGGGAAAGTTGATGTCAAAGAAAAATTCAAATATGATCTAGAAAACCAGGAAAAGTCAGGGAAAAAAATGAACACCCTGAAATATCTAGAAAATTTTTAATTTATTGAATTTATTTTCTCTCTATAACAATTTTGTGTACTTCAACACTTTTACCCTTAATTGCTTATTGTCTATTCATTTGTGAAACGAACTGAAAAAATTAAGAATACGTACGGAGAGAATCCATGATTAAATCTTTTGATGAGTATCCGAATAATTATGAATTTGTGTATATGTTAAAATACAAATGACATATCATAATCAATATTTGTTCACAAAAACACATAATGTGATACATTGTCACCACGTTTTACATTTGTATAATTTAATGTTGTTGTATGTATTTGTGAATGAATGAAATTTCGTTTTGAATTGATAAGAAATAAAATTTATTTTTATGTGGTTATTGTGTGTTTTTGTGTTACTTATTTACTTTTGTGTTAAACAGAACAATTTGCGTCATATTTATCAACAAAAACATTTTGTTTCATAAAATCATTTTTTAATTATAATTTATAAATGTTTATATTAAATATTACATATTTGATAAATTGATATTAAATCAGCTTCTTATCGGTAGAAAGTGGATATTTTACATTAATTTTATATTTTAACGAATAAACACATAGGTATCAAATTCTTCAAATTAATTAAATATGGGAAAAGCTTATGATGATTGTATAAGAAGAACCAATCAAGAGTGTCTTGGATTTACATTTATTGCGTTCTGTAGCCATGTTTTAAAGGTAATATCTAATATTTATACAGAGTACCTACCTATAAAATTTAAGAGTAATATTCTGGTTTCCTTCACATTAATTACAACGTAAAAGACAAAAATAATATCAGTCAATCAAATAATTCTTCTAATAAATAAGTAACATATCTTGCCATTTACTGGTTTAAACCTAATAATTTCCAAATAATTTTATTGTCAGAAAATTTTAATTACAATTTTTGACAAATGCCCCCATTCGGTCAAAAATTTCAGTAGTGTCCTTTTCGGAGTTGAAAGTGTTGGTGAAGATGGTGGTGACATTATTGTACAAGTTTCCGTTGTACAAACAAAATACAAAAAAAAAAAATGTGTAAAGAGCGATATGTTTTGTGTATCAATCTACGAAATCATTGTTGTGCTCCCTTACCCAATAACAACTTACAAAAACAGAAAAATTACTTGTTTTCAATGTCTCTGTGAGTGTCCAAGGGCAATAGGATTAACACAAAACCATTTTTTTTTTCGTTTACAGTATTAGGCCTAATAGATCATGTTGCTTTTTATCCCTAGAATCATACGTTGGTCTACGAGTCAAGTTAATCATACATCGGCGTCGTTTCGACGAATGGACTTTTTACGGGGAGTTTTAGAGTTTATTTGCAAAAAACATTTTTTTTACATAACAATACTACAAAAGCGAACAAAATATTTAAAAAAATTGGATTTGGAAAAATTTCTTAATGTAAATATTTATTAATTTTTTTAATCTTTTTATCAAAGCAAATTTTCATTATAAAAATTAAAAAATATATAAATACATCAATTGTAATAATTAATTTATGAACTATTATGAATCAGTGGACACGTGTGACTTTACAGAATGTGAAATTTCTCAGTCATAAATATTCCTATAGATATGTAGTTATTTCCCCATTAGGCACATTTGTAAATTTTCTAAAATTTGTTAGTAATTTTTCGAATAAGATCTCAAAAAATAATAAGAATTAAAATATTTTCCACAAAATAAATTTTTAATCTTTTATTAAGTCATTCGAAACGCCTTCTTTAGTTTTCGATTCAATATATTCAAACTTCAGTATTATGTCGTCTCTATAAGTCAAACAGCTGTAATCATCTTTCACATTATCATAATCATTGAATAAATTAATTATAACATCCATATCTTTAATAAATTTTAGAAAAATTAGGAAAACTTTTATATGTGGAGTACAAAATCTTTAAAAAAAAATATAGGCTAATCATACATCGTCGTCCTTATGACGCACACTATTTCAGTATAAAAAAAACGACAATAGCTATAAACAAAATTTATATGTCTTATGTGTTATAATAACAAATAAATTAGATAACAGAAGTTTCACAGCGAGCAGGTACCGACAAGTCACAGTATTAGAGCATGTAGAGAAGTTCGTTCGTCGTTTTGACGAGTACGTATGATTCTAAGGTTATTCATGTGAGCTAACTGTATTTCCTGGAAAAAGTCTGTTTTTCCTTGTTTTTGTGTGAAATTCATGTAATTTTGATTTTTTATATGATAAAATGACAAAATATCATCAAAATATCATTTTTAGCTTGTAATAAATTTGTTTCTACAATTTTTGTTATTTTTATTTAACCTTGATTTTTTGTACAAATTTGAGGTATGCGTAACTTGCATTAAACAAAGAGAAATTGTAACCGGTAAAGTACGATGAAAAATTTGAAAATGGGTTAAATGTGAAGAATTTGAGTTGGGCTTTACTCTGATGTACCTCACTTCTCTTGTAATGCATTCTAAATAATTTTTCTGATGGCATTCACTTTTACCCCAAGATTCATAAGATTCGCAAATCCGCACCGGGGAAATGTGAATGGCTTACAAAATTTTTGTTTTTCATACGAATTTACTCAAAATTTGTGTGGTGCATCCTGAGTAATGTAGAATTAAAAATAAATCAACCATAATGTGATATATAAAATAAAAAATACTTAAAACAACGCTTTTATCTCAGTTCATGAAAGTCCATTCACAATTACCCCGGTCAACCCTAGATTGATTGTTTGAAATTTTTATTAATAACATTCATCAAAACAGTACTCTATTTGTTTCATAGTAACTATATTCAAGTCAATATAGTAACGTTTTCGTTATCTATTTAAGGGGGATCACTAGTGTGACCGCCTGAAAAGAAGATGATTTTTGGGAATTTTTTTAAGGAAAACTATTGTTTGGAACGTTTCAATATTTTAAGGATACATTCGTTGATATATAATAAATTCATGATAAAATTTTTGGACCAGAAAAATTGAAAATTCTGTCAGTTATTCACGATCTCCCAAGGCTTAAAAAAAAAAGTTCCCTCACTTCTGCAGTGATGGCGACCTTCACAGTGCCTGAAATCAAAAAAACCAAAAAGCCTATTAAACTAGAAGATATTGCCCGTGCCATGAGCCTAAATCGAAAAAAAAGTTGAAATTTAACAAAATGGCGGAGTTTTTAAAAAAAGTTTTAAAATTTGCGCGAAAATTTGATGATTTTTGGCCTGCAAAAATTACATTTTTTATTCGATCGGAAAACTGGAGGTTCATGGCACGAAGAAACATATATAAAAGAAGCTGCAATAAAAATCAAATCGATCGGATGATTTGTCTTGGAGTTATAACTGCAGCAAATTTGAAAAATGTAGTTCTTCTACTTTTTAATTTTAATCACTGAGAGTTCTTACTAAAATTATTTACGATGTACTCACTATAACGGTCATAGTAAAACTAGATGAGTTGTTTAAATGTGCCAGGGTCTAGCTTCTCCACAACATGTGACTGGCAGCCACGTCCAGAAACTCCCGAACTATCAACCTTCATACATTTCTCAATACCTCAAAGTTAACAATGAAAATCAGAATCCGCTCTTCGGATGGCTATAACTCAAAAACTATTGGAGATATTCACTTGAAATGTTAGTATGTTATTTTTAAAGGTATAGACTATTGAAACATGCAAAATTTTCCAGTTTTTTCAAAATGTCACACTAGTGGTCCCCCTTAATTATCTTTTATCTAGATATTTTCAAAAGAAGTTATCTTCTATCTTATCTTTCTGTTAAGCGTAGGGAAAAGATAAGTCCCCGTTTGCGAATTTAAATTTATTTATTACCATAAAATATTGCTTTTTTGCTCATTTATTACAATAGAATATTGCCTTTTTTATTACAATAAAATATTGCTTTTCTAAAGTTGAAATAAATCCTGAAGTAGAAAATTGGTCACATCTAGAATTATTAAAATATTAAAATAAACCTAACGTATTATTTCTATATTTTTTATCTTATTTGTTATCTAAAGTTTTATCTAAATAACGGTTAAATTATCTATAATCTTTATCTAGATATTTTGAACTAGGTCTGTCATCTGTCATGTAGATGATCTTATTTTACCGTCTTTTAATTTGTTATAAACATAAAATTTAAGAAAGGAGGCAAATGAGTTAAGAATACCTTGAGGTTCCGTCTAAAGGAATTAAGAATCGGATATTCTAATTCAATTAGAATGAAAAATTAATATGGCAGACAATATAATATTGATAAATATACTCTTGAAAGTTCAGGGGAAACACTTTTTTACAAGTTACGGCAAATAGAACAAGTACCACATGGAATTTATTAAGTCTTAAGATTTTTATGTAATGGATAAAATCTTTACACGTGTAAATAACCGAATTTGGAAGAAATGTGGTACTCTCTCTTGGTTAGTACCAATTTTATGTTAAGAAACAAAGACATGTTTATTATATGTATATTAAACAGTAACATTTAAGATACAAATACTATAAGTTAAGAGAAATTTTGGTAGTTGGTTGAAAGACGCACCCTTTTATATTTCGAAAAGGAGATACCATATTTAGAAAATCCATCTTACATTTCCAGTTACATTTTAAAGGACATTTTCAAACCACACTCAAAGGGACTCGCGTGGAGAAAAAAAATCTGTAAGTTCGATATAAGATTCTTATAAAAATTCAGCACCATTTGACTAAAGAGGGACAGAAATCTTTATTTCTGTTAACTAAGTCACCAGTAAATACGGATATTATATATGCATGTGTCAAAAGCTAATGCGGCCAAGTCCATTTAAAAAAAAAATTTTTTTGGGGAAAATTTTTTGGTAAACAAAGAAGTTTGGTCTTTGGATTTACTTTTGACGTCTTTTTTTCGATGTCAAGAAAGCGCTTTTCTTTTATTTCTAGATAGACTATCAATGATTTTACACTTTTTTCTGTTGCAAAAATATTAATTTTCTCACAATCAGTTTTTTTATTTACTTACGTAGACGTTTTGGATATATTTCATGATAGGTACTATTCATAGTTCGATTTCAAGCATAAACTAATATAAATGGGTGATTTTTTCAAAATTCACGTAAGGCTAGAGTGGATATGATGTAATTTTTAGCTTAGAATAAATAGAAGAAACGTTCAATACTGTGAAACATTTATTCTGTTTGAAAAATAATTTTTTTTAAAAGGAAAATATTTTTTTTACTTTTTTCATATCAATATGTATACACATAATATAATATGTATAATTTTCCTTTATATTTGTAACTTATACGGAGATGTTCCGCTTCATACAAATTGTTATAATTGTTACTATCATATTTTTTATCATTCATATTAGAGTTCACATTTGTTTTTTTCAATTTTTGTTTTGAAAATTTTATTCAATGAAATCTGTTATACTCTGACTTACAAACACATATATACTTTATTTGATAAACAGTAATGCGTTTGTACTTTAATTATTCTATCGTTATATCTTTGTTTAATTAATTAATTCTTCAGCATTTAAAATAGAAAATAACCTCACTCCTTCCAATTTTCTAGTTGAAACAGTATAGTTGTAAAAATTTATAGGATAGCTCGATAAAATAGCTTCATATAAGTTTAGTTCAGTTTTGCTGAAATAAACTATAACCTACCTAGGTTATAGTTTATTTCAGCAAACTGAACTAAACTTATATGAAGCTATTTTATCTCAGATTAAAAGCTCAAATAACTAACAAGAAAAAGTAGACGCATTTTTGCAAAACAAAACATAAAACTATCAAAAATCTTTTTATGATTATGACGTTTGGTCTTAAAAATTCTCTTCATTTCAGTTTGAATAAACTTAAGTCTTCTACATTTCTTTTCGTTTCTTTTCTGCAGTCTTTTCTTTTTAAAGCAGTGATTATAATTTTTATAGAATAAATATATTATTATAGATAGTATTTATTCAGTCATTTTGATCATTTCCTAGTAAAAGAATGCCGTGAGCAGCAGAGCCGAATTTTCTCCTCGTCTTCGAATTTTTAAGATATCTAAATGTGATTGAAATTCAGGTTTTTATTGTTTAAATGTTAAAAAGGACCTTTAAAAGTAAACTGGAAGGTCCTTTTTTCTTTCCAAAAAACTTAAAATTCCTATTTTATAAATAAAAAACGCCGTGAGCAGCGGGGCCCCATCACGGAAGTCGAATTTTCCCTTCATCTTTGGTATCTTCAAGATATCTAAATGTGATTGAAAGTCTATAAACCATGGGCGTACTCAGCGAGGGGTAGAGGGGGGCAGCTGCCCCCCCTAGAAGCAAAAAAATTGAATGGTTATAAATTGATAAAACGAAGAAAAATTAAGTAAGGCGATGGTGAACAGTCAGTTGTTATATTTACCACACGGAAATAGTGTAAAAACCAAGAAGTCTAGCCGATCAAGATATCTAAAGCCGACTAGCGACTGGTAGAGAAATATATGTCAGCCAGTTAGTGGGATTTAAGGAAAGGAGACTTCTCTAGCGGGCTCCAAATAAATAAATATATATATATATATATATATATATATATATATATATATATATATATATATATATATATATATATATATATATATATACACGCCCCCAGCCCCCCAGAATTAACGTAGAGGGTTGAAATTTCGTACCTAGTGTTGTTGTAAGATATAGTTTTCGTCACTTTTACATTCGGTAGTCCGTTACTATAGAATTAAGAAGAGTTTTAATATTGTTTTCGTCCATTTTGCTAGGATTTAATAGTAATAAAATAACACTTTACACTTTAATTACATTTTAACACTTCGTTAGTGATGAACCTCCATTCGAGAAATGAGCTCGCGCATGCGCACAGATTTTTAATCGTTCAAAACAAACAAACTCGGTTTTAATATCACATAATTTTCTGCAGAGATTTATTTGATGTGATGGATTAATTGAACGGTGACGAACTGGATGAGGGTTTCCAGCGCATTTAAATGCATAAAAACTTAGAAACCCTACTCGAGTACGTCACCGTCTGAGACCTACTGGAGTAGGATTTACGCGTGTTTTATGGTGTTTATTGTCTGGAAATGCTATTTCAGTTCATCACAACGCCTGTGAGGACGTATTCGATTAGATTTTCTATATACGCTTCCCGTTCTTATCGTATAGGCAGTATAAGTCTAATTTTTTCAGTTGAAAATACGACTAAAAATGACAGCATTTTTTTTTTTACATTACTTGTTTATTATATCTGTGATAACAATTTATTGATTTTTTTAAAATTTACCATATGTCTACTTGCATTTTCTTATTATTATTATGAAAATAAATCATTTCAAACACTCGTAAGAATACTATTAAATTTCGGTGTAAAAACGGAAGAAGTAGGGGGAAGTAATGCAGAATCCCGAAAAGGTACACCCTGGATACTAACTCAATACATGTACAAAATTTCGGCCCTCTAGGTTTATTCAGAAAGTCTCTCTATGTAGCAAACAAAAAGCATGAAAAGCTATGAAATTTTGGCGTAAAAATCGTAGGGGTAAGGATTAAAAATTGAAACCTCCAAAAGGCACATCATGGCACTAACTTAACCCATTTTCAAAATTTCATCCCTCTAGGTTTATTTGAAAGGATTTTGACTTGGACCTGTTAAAACAGACGAAAAAGCTTGAAAATTTGGCGTAAAAATTGTGCGGGTAAGGGTTAAAAGGCACACCCTTAGTACTAACTCAATTCAAATACAGAATTTCGGCCTCTAGGTTTATTTGGCGGGCCTATAGGCGTGACACAAACTTCAAAGACGTCGAAAAAGCATAAAATTGTGGCTTAAAAATGGTGGAGGTGAGGGTTAAAACACTGAAATCTCCAAAAAACACACCCTAGGTACCAACTCTATCAACATACAAAATTTCAACACCCAGGTTAATTCTGGGGGACTGTGGGCTTTTTACCTCCTCTACTCACTACCGTTATACATTATGTGTAACCCTCGGAAAATAGGCTTATCAGATAGTGTGTCAGGAGAAATTATAGATAAGTACATACATACACACAGGGCCGAAGTAACCCTGAGTGCCGCCTCTATGCACCGTGAAAAATGCTGCCCCTACCTTTTGCTTGAAAAGAAAAAAATCTTAATTTTTCCTACTTTTTTCGAACTTTCTCTTAAAAAATAACTGACGAGCAAAAAAAAACAAAAAACAAAAAAAAGAACGTCAATTACAACTTTTACCGCCCTGTTTTCAAAAAAACAGCCATCTCTAATAACTTTCCGCCCCCAGGCCATGGCCTATTGGCTAATCTGGCCCTGCATAGTGCATACACATATATCTTGAACAATATTTCTCAAAGATGTTGATAATATACAAGTATGGGATAATGTTAAATCCACTACTGGTGAACTTTGTAATTAGTGGAGAAATATTTACTTAATTCTGGATGTAGAGTCAGAAAAAGTCACTCACTTTTTCACGGCACAGAGTGTGCTGATGCGGTTGTTGGAAATAAATCGTATCTATGGAAGAGCATAACGAAATCTGATTGGATACGATGACAAATTCCATGCCACAGTTAGAAGAGAGTAACGCTGACGACCTTGTTGTTGTTGTTGTTGTATTTACAATTGTCAATGACCCTTTGAACACACACATACATATATCGATGCAATGGTCAGTCCGCCTGTGGATGGAATGCAGCCGGCCCCAAACATTGTATTATTATTTTGCCAATCATTAAATAGCGATAGTTAAATTGTAAAATGTTATTAAATGTATATTGTTCTCTTTGTTCATCGCGATATGAATCTTACCGTATGTAGTTATGATGTGATCACTAACCTACGCATCATGTACAAGTGGTCAGCGCGCGGCTTGTATGTTGTTTACTTGTTGACCATAGAAGAGTTGAACGAGAGTTCGAGGTAGTTGTTGCATTCTTCAAGTAAACAAACTGTTCGTTACCAAACACAAAACCAAGGACTCAAAGAGATCTCCTTGTAGTACAAAAGAATTTATATGGACTGTAAATATGTATATTCATACATATTATTATATTCATTATCACACAACTAGCTCTAATCACCAGCACTCAGAAAACAACACAAGCAACCAATAAAAAAACTTTCAAAAACAAAACAATAAATAGTATTCCTTTTTGTTTAGCGCACATTTCGCGTCAAATATTTTTCTATTCTACATACATATTCTTGGTACAATTTACAATATTATGTATATCATTATTATTATAGTTCTATACTGATTTCTCATACAATTACCTTATTAAATATCGAACCTTTTGTTCACCACTTTGTCGACACTAGTTTTAGCATTCGATTGGAAACATTATGTATTGGAACATACATTCCTAACATCCTAATCATATTTTAAAAGAAATACTATGGCGTTCATCCTTTGTATATTTAATACGTTAGTAAAATTGGTAATTACTTATTATTAATCATGTATATCAAAGTAAAATTACTTGAGAATAATATAATTTTTTTAAAGACAAAGGCGGCGTTTAATAATTGAAGACACGAGTGGATGAAGGTGTTATGTAACATTAAAAAAAAAAAGTACAAAGATGATGGCAGTGCTAAGAACCTGCAAGCATCGCACCATTGTAAATGAAAATGGAATAAATATATTGATAATGTTGATTACGTAACACTTTCGGTTGGTCTGAACTCACGACTCAGTGTTTTGAAGTACGTAGTTAGATTTAGATACTCCAAAACATGTCTTACGTTTATTTCTATTTTTTAGATAGGGTAAGAGACCCGATGACCGATCACTATTTTTAGCTGTATCATTAAATTAGCTTAAAAAAATTAAAAAATAAACAAAACACCCATTTTTTTTCTTAATAATTATGAAACCAAGTTTTTTTAATCCAATGGATATGTTTTTAAGAAAATATAACCCAAAAATTTTGATTTATTAATGTTTTTGTTTTATAATTTGTTGACGTCTATGAAAAAGCGGACAGAAAATATTAACCTCCTTTGAAAGATCAATACACTGACCCCTATGAAAAATCGCGCATTAATGTACATGACGTACAGTAGTACAAACCTTCTACTATCGAATATTTGAACCATTCTCTTCCAGCCACTTTGACACTCTATCCACTACTAGGTGAGGCTCTATGTCATAGAGTATTATCATAGAGTGACATCTAGTGAAACATAGAACGTCAAAGCAAAAGCCAAGAATGGTTTAAATATTCGATAAAATAAACCACTAAAATCACAATTTCGTTTCGCTCTCTGCTGATGTTTTAAAAAAACATTGTGTAAGATCTGACTTAGCCGTTAACCATTGTGAATTTTTAAACAGTTAAATTAAGTTTATATTGTATCTATATGTGTCGTTTCAGATCTAATACAAACATATCATACATATTATGTTTGACGTTTTTATTTGATAATACATATATAAATAACAATTTGGAAGTTTTAATTCAATATTAATTATTTTTCAATTGATTTTACGTTCTGAAATAAATAAAATATTAAAGTAAAATTATAAAAACGGTTAGTTAAGTGTTTTAAACCCAAAAATTAATTAAAAATGTTTATAAAATAGATATGCAATATATAATTCTCAAAATGCGGTACCTAACTGTAAAACTCAGATCCCAAGAAGAATTAGTCATACAAATAATATTTAACGCATATAAAATTTAATTTAGCTATCCTAATCTCTTAAGTGGACTAATAACAATTATTTGTATACTTTTATTATGCTAATAACTTTAAAAATTCGGTGAAAAATGTTACAATTTATAACTCATGTGTTTTGAATAATGATCATCCATCATATTAAAAATTCACGAATTCAACAAAAATTTTTCGACATATAGATGTATTTCTTAAATTAAGTGAGGAGGCATTAAATGTGAGGTGAATTTAAATTGAAAAATAATCATTCTATTAATAATAATTTTTTTTATCAAAGGTTTCTTTCAGAAATAACTTCATTAAGATATAAATGTCAAAACTGTTCGGACTTATAACCCCGATCGACAATGGGGTCTTTTACCCTATACGAATTATATTGATTACTTCACAGTGCAAATCTGTTCAACTTTTTTAAAACTAAAAATAAGAAAACTAATCTGTAATTTCAAGTTTTAGAATCGAAAAATTATAATATTTGCAATACGCTATGATAGCTATGAACATTTTTTTCTTTGTTTCCTTTTTGTCAAGTAACAAAGACGATATTTTTTATGATAACTTAGTTAATTTATGTGTTATTTTTAACATGAATCCAAAAAGTATAAAGATATTTTAGTAGCGAGACAAATATATTTATGTATTAATTAATTTAATTACTGATCCAGACAGATTGTTTTAATAATAAAAGTGAATGAGGTTATCCGTGCAATGTTAGCCTTAGTACAGAAAAAATAATCTAATCAGCAAGTTTTCTGTCGTAAAATTCATATTATTGATTCAAACCTATAAAACTAGAAATTTTTATTTAGCACATAACAAAATTATAGTCTGTCAATTTACTTGAAATTTATAGCCTTATAGGCTATAAAAATTTTTTTGCTTCTTTGACATCTATGAAATCTAAAACAGGCATTCAGGTAAATTATTGAAAAATTATAATTTTCACGAACATACCTTCATAATTTCTAATAATCAGTTGCTCAGGAAAAGTTTAATGGTAGATATTGACCCATTCTACAAACGTTGAAATGCACACAGACATGCAAGATTTACCGTAGTCTAGTTCAAATAATGCATAACATGAATATACCATATTATAGTCGTTAATAAAGGGGTCTGCCTGCATTTAAATATCTCATGTGTATATCTGGACAATCTGGGTGGTACAGAGGATTATGTTTGTTAATCAAACCACTTGATACTTTAAGATCAAAGTGTTTTTGGTGGTTCTTTGTAGGTACGTTTTATAACCATTTGATACAATGCTCTTCGAGAAAGTTTATTTTTTAATCCTGAAGTCAAGACTGTTTGAAACTTAAAATATGTCTTTATTTACCTTAGAATTTGTTAATTTTGTTTGTCACTGTACAAGAAAAGTTTGTGATTAGCGTTCTACGCACTAACACATGGTTTTTATGCATGTACATATAACAAACAGTATTTTTAGTCGAATTTTTCCTTGAAAAAATTAAACTTATACAGTCTATACGCAAGAACGGCGAGAGGCGAGAGTAGGGGCGCTATCCGTTTTCTGACCCGTGGAACACGACTATGTCTGACGTATATATGTCTGATGTATATATATAGGTATATATATATATATATATATATATATATATATATATATATATATATATATATATATATTCCCGCTACCTTTTAATATGTGCAGGGCCCCCGTATGGAAGTTAAGAGTTCAAATTTGGTAAATGGGGCTCATTCCGATACACAACAATACTATCAAAGTGGGGTCAAATTTTGGATCCAACCCAACCTTTAAGGGGGTGGTGGGGGGCGGAAAAGCAATAAGACTTTTCCAAACCGGTTAATAATAATGTTTCGGTCAATTACCTACAACATATCCAAAATTCAGCTTCCTAGGATGATTTGGTGGGAGTAGAGGGGGAAAAAACGGTTTTCGCTGGATCTAACACGCCCCCAGCTCCCCAGAATCAACGTAGAGGGTTGAAATTTGGTGCGTTGATAAAGTTCGTACCTAGGTTGTGCTTTTTGGAGGTTTTAATATTTTACCCCCACCCCCCTCATTTTTAAGCTACATTTTCATGCATTTTCGGCGTTTTCGAAGTTTGTACCACTCGCACAGGTCACCCAAATAAACCTAGAGGGCTGAAATTTTGTGTACAGGTTAAGCTAATAGCCAGACACTGTTTTTTGGAGGTTTCAACTTTTAACCTTAACCCAGTCTAGAGACTCTCTAAGGAAACCTAGAGGGATGAAATTTTATACGTGTATTCAGTTAGTATCCAGCTAGTACCTTTTAGGGAGTCCACATTACTTTTCCCCTCACTTCTCCCATTTTTACATCGGAATTAAATGCTATTGTTAAATGTGTTTTAAATGCATTATTTTTATTCTAAATACAAGTAGGCGAATAGTAATTTTAAAAAATTTAAAAAAAAGTGAACTTACTTTTATAACAAATCAAATACATACATATTAAGTAATTTAAAAATGTTATTAAAGTGACTGTTTATTTATAAATTAGGAATTTTGGATTTTTATTATTTATAAAATAGAAATTTTGGATTTTTTTGGAAAGAAAAGATATCTTCATAAAAGCCTTCCAGTTTACTATTTAAGTTCCTTTTTTAATATTTAAAAATAAAACACAAAGGCAATTGGCGGATAAGCATGGGTAGGAATGCCCTCGTACGAATTGTGTTGGCTTTTTCCCCGTTAAGTGCTATCGACAAAAATTGAACTTTAGTGAGATTCAGCCCTTAAAAACTTAAAACCTTTTTTTAAAGCCCCGATCAACCGGACACTCATCATCAGTTTTGAAAACACCAAAATGACAAACCGCTTGTGGACTTTCAATTACATTACGCTTGTAGACACTCAATACCGAAGATGAAAGGAAGAATTCGACTTCCGTGATGGGGCTCCGCTGCTCACGGCGTTTTTTTTATAGTATAATCTATATCTAAAGAAATAAAGATTTGTGTTATCAGACAAAGAGTTCCCATTGTAGCATATCCCATCGCGTTATTATATCCCGGATTTTAAAACAAAAATAGCGTCTAATTATCGCACATAGACGCAATAAATAAAATTTATTGTCGCTTTGAAAAATCATTTTTTTTTATTAATATATGTATTTTATATAGGGGAGACTGGGGACACTTGATCCCCATTTTGGTTTTTCGCTCAAATCTCATAAAATAATATTGTTTTTCAGGATTCTTTTTAATGACTAGATAGAAGACATATCTTTCTACCTTCTTGCATCATTAAATCATGAAATATATCTGCGTTTCCATTTATTTTTTCCATTTTTCCAGAACACTACATAAGGGTCAAGTGTCCCCTGTTCTGGAAGATTTGATCCCGGTATCAAATAGACATGACATGAACCTTACTGCATAATATGAATGAATAAAAAGGTTCTTTGGTATAAAATATGTCAACAAATCTAGTTAAGTGTACAGTAAAAAATTTAAAAATTAAAGTAAAAAGCAAAAAGATGAAGTTAACAGCTGAGTGGACAGACATTAGTAGATTCATTTTTTAAAAATAGAGTTAATTTATTACAGCCACACAGCTGTTAACTTCATATTTTTGCCTTTTACTTTAATTTTTAAATTTTTTACTGTACACTTAACTAGATTTAGACTTAACTAGAACTATAGTGGTATAAGTCAAAATATGTTGTTTTAAGTTATTTAGCGTTAAAGTATGAGTGAAGCATAGTAAGTATACAGAGCTAAAGTAAAGTAATGGTCTCTACCGGCTTTATTGTATAAGTAATGACTTACGTCGTTTTGGCATTGAATAAAGATCGGGTTAAATAACAATAATTTCACAATATATCCAATCTTAAAAAAATTGACTTACACCACTATGAGCCCCTCATATATACAAGGTGGTCCAGAATTATGTACCGTAATTACTAGAGCTGTTGGTACGTTCAAAAATAATGGTACCTTTTTATCTAGACTTTTTTCCAAACCTCAATTATCAGGGAGTTGTGATAAGTATAGGGGTGAAATGTAGAGGAGTGGAACGAAACTGACTCCTTTTTTTTGAAATTTTTTAGGCGCTTTTGAATAATGGATTCATATTTTAGGAGTGTGTATGAACATCAGGATAATTAAATTTATGTTAAAAATTATTCCATCACTTATGATTAGGGGATAATTTGGAAATAGATACTTCTACTTTAAATTACTCGAAAACGGTATTATTTATAGAAATGTAACAGGTATACCTTTTTTGCGTGAAATTGTCTGAGGAATGATGTAGGAAGTAGAAGATCCAAATATTAATATTATAAACAAAAAAGTTCAAATTTGTGGGAAATTATGGGAATCCATTCGGTTTAAATTTCGTCATATGAGTAAATATACTGCTGTTCGAATACGAGTGTGGCCGACTGTACATATTTTAATCACATTTGTAGACACAATTCTGTGCATGATGAACCAACTTACTACGCATTATTTTAGTTGCATTTGTGTACGAGATCAAATGAAATTACTATAAAATAATATGTAATATTATGTATTTTCAAAACTAAAAATATGTTATCGTATTCATATCGCACATTCATAACAACACATATAATATGTATGTAATATAGTATGTAATCACTAATCAGTCAACAATACGATACATAACCATTGAATATTTAAAATTTTGTCTCCATTTTATTAGTAGAATTTTTCCTTAAAAAAATTAGACTTATACAGCGTATTCCATAAGAACGGCGAGAAGCGAACAGCGTATTCCATAAGAACGGCGAGAAGCGAGAGTAGGGGCACTATTCGTTTTCGGACCCGTAGAAAAAGTTTCTGTAGAAAAAAATGATATATATATATATATATATATATATATATATATATATATATATATATATATATATATATATATATATATATATTCCCGCTACCTTTTAATATGTGTAAGGCTCGCCTATGGACGTTTAGAGCTGAAATTTGGTAAGTGGGGCTCATTTCTGATGCACCTCATACTATCAAAGTGGGGTCAAATTTTGGGCAAATTTTTGATCCAACCAACCCAACCTTTAGGGGGGTGGTGGAGGGCGGTAAAACAATACAACTTTTTCAAATCAGTTGGAAATCATGTTTCGGCCAATTATCTACAACATATCCAAAATTCAGTTTCCTAGGATGATTTTGAGGGAGTAGACGGGGAAAAAAGTATTTTGGCTGGATCTAACACGCCCACAACCCCCCAGAATTAACGCAGAGGGTTGAAATTTGGTGTGTTGATAAAGTTCGTACCTAGGTTGTGCTTTTTGGAGGTTTTAATATTTTACCCCTACCCCACTCATTTTTAAGCTACAATTTCATGTTTTTTGACGTTTTCGAAGTTTGTACCAGTCACAGGTCGCCCAAATATACCTGTGAATGAAATTTTGTATTCGGATTAAGTTAGTATCAAGGGGGTGCCTTTTGGGGGTCTCAGCTTTTAACCTTTACCTCACCATTTTTATACCAAAAAGAAGATGATTTTTCTTGTTTTTTAACAGTTTCGTTCGGGTCAAAATCTCCCCAAATAAACCTAGAGGGCAGAAATTTTGTGTACAGGTTTAGCTAATAACCAGCTATTGCTTTTTCGAGGTTTCAACTTTTAACCTTTACCCCCACGACTTTTACGCCAATATTTCCTTAATTTTTTGGCTTTTTTCTAACACATCTAGAGACTCTCTAAGGAAACCTGGAGGGTTGAAATTTTGTACGTGTATTGAGTTAGTATCCAGCTAGTATCTTTTAGGGATTCCACATTACTTTTCCCCCCACTTCTCCCATTTTTACAACGGAATTAAATGGTATTGTTAAATTTGTTTTAAATGCAATTTTTTTATTCTAAACTAGCTGTTACCCGCGGCTTCGCTGGCGTAAATTTCGTAATTTAGTAAAGGTAATTCCTAGTGGGTAGTTCGCTAAAATTTCTACCCCTATTTTCTTATCATAAGCTTTGATAAGCTTTATTTATTGAGAGTTACCTTTGGCTAGTTATCTAGGAACAACTGGAAATTTTCAAAAACTAATTTGTCATTTCTTCAAACATAGATATAATATAGACTAAAAATCTAAAGTAAGCCTATCAAGGAGATGTCAACGAATTTGGTATAGAAGTAAAAATACCCCTGTCGCAGCATCCTGCATAACATAGCGAATTTCCGTTTATAAAAATCCGTTTTTCTGTGATTTTTCACCCTTTTAAGTGATTTTTCCTCCTCTTTCTAATGGTGTAAATAAATGTCGAAAAAAATTTTTAACTTTAGAAAATTTTGGCAAAAAACTAATTTTTTTCACGAAAAATGGTCAAAAAAACCATGTTCTAGGCATCCAACATGGCTGGCTAACGAATTTGTCCAACGGTGTGGGACTAAATATAAATTTAATACATAAATTTTAGTGAATATTATTTTTGGTTTCTAGGGACCCCAAAACCAATTTCTATTATAGTCTCGGGAGATTTATTTCGGAGCTCTAAAAAATAGAACTTTCTTCGGAACCCTAAAAAACGGCATATAAGTAACATACAAACATATACATATGTATGACGTATATGACTTATATACAATCTGTCTTCCTGTACCACAAACACATTCTTTCATATAATTATGCATAATATGTATACCCCTGTCGCAGCATCCTGCATAACATAGCGAATACCCTTTTATAAAAATTAAATTTTCTCGGAAACTAGTTGACATAGAATAATAGTTTAAAGACCTTTTTTATGTAATTTTTTTCGTCGTTTAAATGATGTAAAAAAATTTCCGAAAAATTATTAAATAAGTGGAAATTTTGGCAAAAAACTAATTTTTTGCAAGAACAAACACCATGTTCCTGGCATCCGACGTGTCTGGCTAACGAACTTGTCCAACGGTTTGGGACTTCCAACATTTTCACCAAATTTCGTAAACCTAGGACATTTCGTTCGAGAGTTATCGTGCGGACACATATATATATATATATATATATATATATATATATATATATATATATATATATATATATATATATACATATATACATATATATATATATATATATATATATATATATATATATATATATATATATAAATTTTGGTGAATATTATTTTCGGTTTCTAGGGACCTCAAAACAAATTTCTGCCATGGTCCCGGGTTCAAGTCGCGTCATGACAGTGGCTGTAATAGCCACTGTCATGACGCGACTTGAAATTCGCTAAAAGTATGCTGACTTAAAATACTCAAATATTATATATTTTTAAAATAGCTAATATTTGTACACTTTACTCAAAATAAGTATCCTCTCTTATCCTATTGGAAAATTTAAATCCTCCTAAGTCTGCTTGCATTATGCTTGAATATTCCCTAAAATAACTCATTTATTGTTGGAGACGCCAGAACAGTGGCGATAAAAATGTAAACTTTGACCTCCCTCCATTTTTTTGCGTTTATTCCCTATTTTACTCTTTACTGGATTAATTTTCAAAAAGTGTTGAAACATGTATTCATTAATTTATTTCTGACAACTATGCCCTCCAGTTTCATTCGTCTAAAATTATGTTAACTGTGAGTAATAAACTACTTTAAGTTAGTTATTCCGAAACAAACCAGACAAATTTAATTCAGTATTAATTCTTTAAAGTGCTTCGCTTCGCTCGCCAAACAGTTTAAAATTCTATAAAAGGTTAATTCCATGCAATGCTTCGCTCCGCTCGGCAAACGGCTCGAAAACAACCATATTAATATATTTAATTTTCGGACTTTGAAATCCTTTCATAGATTCCCATATTTATGGTTTTAGAATCAATTGAATTTTGAATTCTTTTCGAGATCCGAAAACCCTGGTGGATTTTTCAAAATTACGTTCAGTTCCTTCGTAATTAGGTTTTACTACAATCCTTTTCTAAAGTGAAATTTTAATAAAAAAGTTCTGAAGTTAATGTTTCGGGAGGTTAAAATCTATATTCCCTGTAAATTTCAACTCAATAGCTTCAGTAGTTTTTGAGTTAAATCGGTTCGTACAAACAGACAGACAGACAAAAAATTTTTTAAAGTTGGATTTGGCATATATGTCGAATTGGCTAACTGAAAAACATATTAACACCTAAAAATTCGAAAATCATAGACAGATCCTTCTATTTTATTTATAGGTATTGATGCAAGTAGGCGAATACTAATTTTTTAAAATTTAAAAAAAAAAAAATGAACCTACTTTTATAACAAATGCAATACGCAAATATTAAGTAATTTAAAAATGTTATTAAAGTCACTGTTTATTTATAAAGTGGGAATTTTGGATTTTTATTATTTATAAAATAGAAATTTTGGATTTTTTGGAAAGAAAAAATATCTTCATATGCCTTCCAGTTTACTATTTAAGTTTTTTTTAATATTTAAAAATAAAACACAAAAGCAATTGGGGGATAAGCATGGGTAGGAATGCCCTCGTACGAATTATGTTGGCTTTTTTCCTGCTAACTGCTATCGACACAAAATTGAAATTTACTGAGAATCAGCCCTTAAAAACCTTTTTTTAAAGCCCCGATCAACCGGACACTCATTATCAGTTTTGAAATCACCAAAATGACAAATCGCTTGTAGACTTTCAATTACATTTCGCTTGTAGACATTCAGTATCGAAGATGAAAGGAAGAATTCGACTTCCGTGATGGGGCCCCGCTGCTCACGGCGTTTTTACTTTTATCGTGTGATAATTTTTATTTTTCTTTGTATTCGAAGTTGCTGAAAACCCATATGTTGATTGCATCTTAAAATAAAATATCAGTCAATCGTTTAGTTTTAATGTACCCCCCTTTGATATTGCACATGAAAAATTTTTTTCAACTCAAACTGTCACACTTCATGACAGTTTAGCATACATAATCATTTTTGACTGGCAATCACTAGCATTGATGATTGACTTATAATTTCAGTGATCTGTATACGATCAGCATTACTATCAGTATTCTGAAATACTGTAACAGAGTGTTCCAAATTTTGGGCATGGGAATCTCGTAAACGATGAGAGATACAGTTTCGATTAAATTAGTTGAATTATGCAGAAGCACTAGACGGTAGACAGTAGACACATCGAATGCTATCTCCGAACTTCCTGAATTTCGTGTAGTTTAGGAATCAAGCCCTGCCTCAAGCCCATAATTTCAGATTGTTTTTTCTTTCAATAACTTCTTACTGGGAAGAACGAGATTCTTATCTGCCACTATTTTTATACCACTTTTTATATAGAATTTAAATAATTGCTTAAAGTTTTACTGTGACGACCAATTTTTGAAGTATGGACCCGAACTTTTTTTTATGGAATTTGAAGTAGATATTGGCACAGTTACATATTATTTTTTTCCCTTTCTGTTATTTTCTTATATGTTATATCTATCTTGAAAAATAACTTCAGAAATCTAAAAAAACTACAGTAATAATAGAGAGAGATGGTCTTGAAATTTTTCAAATAAAACTAATTTTAGAAGTTCCAGCTAAAGAAATAATTTTGTCAAAAGTAACGACTAACGATATAATGTAGTTAGATAAACGATTATTACACTTTGCATGTACAGGTTACAAGATAATAAAGAATAAATTGCTCTTAAAACAGCGGTTTCCAAACTTTGTGCACTAACGCCCCCCTATAAAAAATCTTACCTCTGCTACCCCCCTCGTGAAAAAATTTATAAACAATTCGTAAATTATTTTTTTACTGAAAAGATTCATATTCTTGGCGGACGACAGGTCTCTATACGACACTTGAGAGGAAACCGTTGATCAGGTACGTACTCGATACTTACGCGCTAACATGACCCTGACCGCTTGAGAATTGTTATTGTTAAAATAGTACGTACAGTAGCGAGCAGAAAAATCAGTCTTGAGGGGTTACGTGGCTTTTTTTTTAGCAAAAAACCTAATTTATTCCAACTTTTGGAAATTTTTTTCTATTAGTAAATACTTATGCCTTGTACTTGAACAAAGGGATTTAAAAAAAATGAAATTTCAACTTCTGACAGTGTTTTAAACAAAAAAAATTGATTTTTGCTAAAAATTTTCGTGTTTTTCGTTGATTTCCTATTTATGAGATGTAATGAACGGAAACAGTAATTTTTCATTCAAGTACAAGCCATAAGTATCTACTAATAATAATTTTGTTTTTTGTTTTAGGTAAGAATTTCACGAGTTACTCTGCCTACGGCGAAAAATCAGCGATTTTAGAAAACTAGCTGCCATTGGCCTTTTTTTCATAAAAATTTTTTTAGTATCTTAAAATAATATATAATATGCCAAATGTTGAAATAAATTATATTTTCTTATATTGTAAAAAAAATCGAAAAAATGTTTTTTTTTAAAATCGACACCGATATTTGCAATTAACCTGCGCCCCCCCCCCCCCAGTTTGGAAACCGCTGCCTTAAAATGACAAGGATCTAAAAAAAAAAAATAGAAACAAACCAAAATGTTTCAATTTTTTCAAAATATTAAAAATTGTTTCTACTGCAAAACCACAGGACAAAATACGATCGACTAAAGGGTATAGCAAGATAAGCATAGAGAAATGGCCCCTAAAGCCGATGTCTGTAATAATATATGTAGTAACATTGGTACCCCAAGTGATTACCAAATATAGGGTCATTGACCCTTAACCTTGATTTGTCCTTGAGATATTAACTAAAATATGTGTGAGTGCTGTAATTTTTCACACTCAGTTTTCTCAAAAACTATAACACGTAGGAAAATAAAACCAACGTCAAAATTTAGGTAATACTTTGGACTATATTATATATTTTTTTACATTTTTCCCTAAATTTTAAAAGTTCAAAATAATTGCATAAAAAATATAATTTATTTTTTAGTACGGTTCTAGTGTACTTACACCTTTCAAAAAAATGCAGTAAGTATATTGTTTACCTTATGTACTTACAGCACACCAAATTTCATCAAAATCGAAGATGCACTTTTTGTGTAATAAATAATTTATTGAGTATATGGTACATATTAACCGTAGAAAAGAGTTCTTAAAAATAACTGTATAAAAAAATTTTTAAATTTTTGGTAAATTTTTAGTATACTTACACCGTTCAAAAAATGCAATATATTATTTAGCCGACCTACTTATGCTACACCAACGGTTTCCAAAGTGGGGGGCGCGCCCCTCTGTGGTGGCGCGCAAGTTTCGTCAGGAGGCGCAGGTTAATTACAAATATCGTCGTTGTTTTGATAAAATCATGGTTTTAAAAATAAGCGCTCAAACATAATTACCAAAAAATTTGGGGGATAGGTCTACCCACACTGTCAGCTTCCCATTGGGTGTCCTTAAAGATTTGAGACTACTGTACATAAATGATTATTTTTTCATTTCAGGCGACTCCTTCCCTGGGCCCCCAGTAGAGGCTTTGCCCCTTGCACCATACCGGGGGCTTCACCTTATGTACCTATAGCGGGGCTTCCACTCTTATCAAACAAATGATAACATCATTTGTTCTCAAGATATGCGAGACAAAATATATTTTGGCAAAAAACTAAAAAGTTTCTTATTTCTTTTTTTTTTTTAATTTTGTAATTTTGCACCATACCGGGGGCTTCACCTTCTGTACCTAAGGGTGAGGGCTCCACCCTTATCAAACAAATGATAACATCATTGGTTCTCAAGATATGCGAGACAAAATATATTTTGGGAAAAAACTAATTTTTTCAAGTTTCTTATTTCGTTTTTATTTTTTATTTTTATTTTTATTTTTTTTTTAAATTTTGTAATAAAATACTGGCGCTTTTAACATCAAGGAAGGTTCTTAGGCCATTATATAATAATGTTATGGTAAAAAATCCATATAATCTGTTATCTTTATTAAGGTAATTCCGTTTTTTTACCACAAAAAACAAACCGCTAATCCGAATTTGCTGAAAACTTTATCCGGTCTTCATTTTTGATTACGCATCTAATGAAATTAGTCCGGAGTTGATATCATCATTTGTTCTCGAGATATGCGAGACGAAAAAAATTCACGAACGAACGAACGAGTGATCGAACGAACGCACACACAGACATCACGCTAAAAACGATGGATTCGGATTCTAGTGACCTTGAAACGTGGAGATATGTCAAAATTAGCGATTCGTTGGGAACCTATGGGAAGTTAATAATGGATATTTTTTATATTAAGGATTTACATGGGTCTATTTTAGTAAAAAAAAATTTTTACAATATCGATTTTTTTACAATATAAGAAAATATAATTTATTTCAATATTTGGCACATTACATATTATTTTAAAACACTAAAAAAATTTTTATGAAAAAAAAGGCCAATGGCAACTAGTTTTCGAAAATCGCTGATTTTTCGCCGTAGGCAGAGTAACTGGTGAAATCCTTATCTGAAATCAAAAAAAAAATTTCTATTAGTAGATGCTTATGGCTTGTACTTGAACGAAGGATTACTGTTTCCGTTCATTACATCTCATTTTACAAGTAGAAAATCAACAAAAAACACGAAAATTTGTACCAAAACTCAAAATTTTTTGTTTAAAACACTGTCAAAAATTGAAATTTTATTTTGTTAAAATCCCTTCGTTCAAGTATAAGCCATAGGCAATTAAATATCTATTAATAGAAAAATTTTGTTTTATGATTTCAGATAAGAATTTTACGCGTTACTTTGCCTACAGCGAAAAATCAGCGAAAAAAACTAGCTGCCAATGGTCTAATTTTCGTCTTTTTTCTATGAATATTTTTTTACAGTTACTCAAAATAAAACCTATATATAATGTATAATTAATAACAATACCTATATATGCCAAAAGTTGGAATAAATTATATTTTCTTATTAAAAAAAAAAAAAGAAAAAAAACGAATAATAGTGTTCTTTTGCTAAAAAAGAAACCATGTAACCTCGTAACACTGATTTTTCTGTTCTCTACTGTACGTAATATTTTAATAACAATTCTCAAGCGGTCAAAGAGTCATGTTAGCGCGAAGTATCGAATACAAGGATCAACGGTTTGCTCTCCAGTGTCGTATAGACCTGTCGTCCGCCAAGAATATGAGTTTTTTCAGTAAAGAAATAATTTAAGAATTGTTTATAAATTTTTTCAAAGAGGGGTGGCAGAGGTAAGATTTTTTATAAGGAGGGCGTTAATGCACAAAGTTTGGAAATGGCTGTGCTACACCAAAGCTCCATAATAGAAAATGTACTTTTTGAATGATGATTGACGTATTGAATATATAGTAGGTAATAATAGTAATATTTTCCAATTAGAGGAACTGTGTATTTTTTTTACCTATTAGTAATTTAAATCACCGTCATTACTATTTTCATTTATAAGCACATTAATCGAATCATTTAAAAATATTTTCGGTGATATTTCAGCTGGTGATAAAATGCGAGATAAATATCTCGCATATACTAAATAACATTTCGCACTTGAAACATGAGCAGAGTATTCTACCGTTCGATTTTACCATTCGGACAGTTAGTTGCAACAGTATTACTTACAACATAATCTTAAATCAAAATCTTTAAGTTTTCCTTTAGACGTAAAATCAAAACCCAGAGAAGACTAGTCTAAATCTGTACTAAGCCAATACACTTTGAAATTCGTATTTTACAGTAATTACCTACTCATTACTTAATGCAATTACTGGAACTATTTGAGTAAATGTTAAAACCTATTACAAGCGAATATTACAGCAATCCATATAGGGAATCAAATCACTCATAACATGTGTCAAACCTTAAGTTTTGTTTGCAAACATCACACAATGAGTAGAATAAAAAATAGTCTCTTCGTATATTACACAAAGCAAACTCCAAATACATATCATTAAGTGTTTGATCATTCCGCATAAATATTTACAAAAGTTACTAATGAATTAATTATTATTACTCAAAAAGCACCCTTTTGATTTTAATGGGTACATACTAGTTCCCTCTCACGGTCAGATTTTAATCTTACACAGTAAAAAAATTTGTGTTGTGCGTAAAAAAAACCAGTGGTTAAAATTTTTGTGTTAAATAAGTAACACAACCCAGCGTTAATCTAACATTTCGTGTTTGTGTTAAATGAAAATATTAACACAAATTTCGATTTAACAGAATAATAAAACTTTTTTTAAAAAACCGACTTCAAAAAGTAATAAATAATTAATAGCACGTATTTTGAAGTCAGGCGTAAAAGCGTGCAATAAAAAGATGCGATCGGATGTGCTTGCAAAATTAATGAATTCTCGTGGATCTACATCTTTATACTACGCTTTTATGCCTGACTTCAAAATACGTGCTATTAATTATTTATTACTTTTTGAAGTCGGTTTTTTAAAAAAAGTTTTATTTCATAACTTTTAGTGACAATGCTTACCAACCCACCCTATTGCAATACAGTAGACTCTCGTTAATTCAAACCTGCGATAATTCGAAACTCTGTAATTCAAAGGTATCACGAGTTCCCTACAAAATCTCTTTATATTTCGAACTAAAACAATACATTTTTATACACTTGGTAATTCGAACGAAAAAATCATTGCTACGTAACAAAACGACACGTTAATTCGAATTCATCGGCGTCAAACACTCGACAATTCAAAGTTGCATAGAGAAAGAGACAGAAAGATTGTAAGTACATTTTGAGACAAGTTCAAGTCCATTCATCGCAAATGCTTAAGAAATTAAAATTGTTACCTGCGATAATTCGAACTTCTCTATAATTCGTAATATTTTAAGAGTCCCTCGAGTTTCGAATTAACGAGAGTCGACTGTATTTTATTTGGTTTTTAAAATTTTTTTCTTAAATTACAAATTTCATACGTTTAGGTAGAATAGCTTCCAAAATACCAGTGTCCAAAAATTATAATTTTGGCCACGCACTGACTTTGCTTAGAAACTTTGGAACATACCTAGTGTTTAAAGTAGTAAATTACTAGGAAAATGAAAAATCGATGAAAATCAACCAGTTTTTCAGGTCATCAAAGAATTTTTTTAAACTAGGTAGTTAGTTACTGACAGAAAATTAATTTTAGGATAATTGGACAAACATAAATTAATAAAAAAAATACGCTGCCAATAGGGTGGGCACCACACAGCTTCCTCGTAGTCGTAAAAGGCTTTAAAACAGTATTCTACCAAATATACATATTATATACCGTGAAATTATATTTTCGCCTTGAAGTTTATAAAAAACTGTTGTAACTCAAAAGACTTAAAGGCTAAATTATAAAATAATAGCAAAAATATTTTAGAAACTAAACCCCCAATCTACCCTAAAAATTTGAGCGAGATAGGACTAGCAGTAAATAAGATATTGACATTTAATGGGACTTCATGGTAGCGGCGTAGCTACCGTTATTCCGATTTCGATTAAATTCATAGGGGACCATCGCGGAGCCAAACTGCATAATTTCTGAAAATTTCATTAAAAACAATCGAATAGTTCGGAAGTTATGCCACTTGGTGCAAAATTGGAGACACACAGACGGACAGCCCAAACCAAAATTGTTCAGGAAGCTCTAAAACGTAAAATGTGCGTAAAGAATTTGATTTTGGAGAGAAAAAATTTTTTATTTTTCAAAAGTGATCACAATGCTTCCGCTACTTTAGTAGTCTCAGAAGCAATATGTTACTATTGTTTTTAAAGTAAATAAAGTAAATAATTTTACATAGGAGGAGGGGCTCAGTGGAAAAGTGGTACAAGTGTATATTGCTGATACTGAGTTATTGAATTTGACATATTATGGAATGATAGTTATCATTCCATAATATGCTAAATTCAATAACTCAGTATCAGCAATATGTATACACTTGTACCACTTTTCCACTGAGCCCCTCATACATACAAATTTTAAAAATGCCATAATTATTCATATTATTGAAAGTGGTTAAAAAATTACTCAACCAATGTTAATAAAATTTTTATGGGACTAGCTGGAGAGCTTTATCTACTAATCAAAAAAAGAATGGTGTAAATTGGCCCAGAAATGTGGGAGAAATCGGTGTACATACATAAAAAAAAAATAAAAAAAAAAAAACGGGTTGAATTGAGAACCTCCTCTTTTTTGAAGTCGGTTAAAAAACACTCTATTATGTCAATATCTGCCTACGGTCTATTTATTTAACACTGTTAAATAAACTTGTTTCTGTGGCGCGCGACATTTTTTAAACTTGGCGGGAATTTTTAAACTTGCTCATGTGGGCCTAGGGTTGGGCAGCCTTGGTCTACATCATCTTTTATTATTGACCTTAATAATAAATACCCCTGTCGCAGCATCTGCATAACATAGCGAATTTCCAAATTTTGGGGACTGGCGGATCTCATCTAAGAACTGTACCTATTTAAAATAGTTTAGCTTTCTAAGAGTAAAAGATTTTTTAAAATCGGCTGGGTAATTAGTTTTGATATTTTTGGAACCCAAGAACCCGAACGGACTTTGTGCAGCATAGTTGTATCCATCTAAAATAATTTAGTTCTCTAACAGTGAAAAAATTTTCAAAATCGGTCGGTTAGTTTATTTTTTACAATAATGGGAACAGTAAACCCTGGCGGAAATCATACAACATAACCTTTATTCATCTAAAATAATTTTAGTAAAAAGTTTATCCTAACAGTAAAAAACGGATCCTAGGGATCTCATATAACTTATGGTAGTTCGTAAGGTTCTTGTGGACATCATTTAATTACTTAATGAATTCAAATACTTTAACTTACTAACGGTGAAAAAATTTTCAAAATTTTCGACATTCGCTAAAAAAATCATTGAAAAATATTTGATATGTTTCGATCAATTAATGGTCAACATCAGCAAATAAAAGTTACTAAAATCGAAGAAAAGAATGAGTTATTTGTCCGTAGAAATTAAAATACAAATTCTGAAAACGAGCAAAGAAATATTGAAAAAACTAGATCGGCAAAACATTCTGACAAATAACACTACCCAACTAATACTTGCCAATTTGAATGAAACTTAACATACTTATTAAACAGCGAAAAATATTAAATACGTGTTTTTTTATTTCGGCTAAATACGCTTTTTAGGGGTAGAAAACACCATTCAACCTCTGTAGATGAAAACAGTTATAGCTAAATATTTTTGAAACGGCATATTTTTTGAAAAAAGGGCTGAGTACCAAATTTGTAGAATTTAAAGCGATGCACTTGATAGTGACCCTGAAATCGATTTTCAAGGTCAGTTGAAAATGATTAGCCATTGCCGAACTTTGCCCATATCCTGTACCTATAAGCAGTAATTTCATGTATTGACTCAATCTATCTTCAAAATTGATTTGTTGCGTTATTTTTCTAAAATAAAAAAAATAAAAACCTGACGAAATGAAAAAATAGGCGCAAATTTATAGAAAAAATTAGAAGAAAACATTTTTGTAAGTAATTTTAGAAGTTAAGAAAAGATTTAATATCACTCCAATTGTAAGTTAAACATTAACTTTATGTTATATTAGAAATTTTCAAAATTTTTTAAAATTTTTATTGCTACTCTATAGTTATCATATTAGGAATTCAATTCAACATATGATTAACTATTATTTTTCCGATTGCGATTGAGCAAGTATTTTTCAAAATTACTTCTTGATCACTTATTTTCTATCTTGCATGTGAAATTCGTTCGAATATACTTTGAACCATTTAGGGATGAAAAGTAAACTACTCCTTTTGAAAAATATTAAATGATTTTCAAATGACTTTGGAAATTGACCTCAAGGTCAACTTCAAAGTCAAGTGCATCACGAGAGTCAAGTGCTTCAAGATCATCAAGTGCATCACTTTGAACTCTATAACTTTGGTCCTAAGCACTTTTTTCAGAAAATATATCGTACCATAATCCACTTCTATGTTGATTCCTGGTCTCTTTTCCTGCGTTTCTAATATTTATGTCAATAAAAAATGTGCTACCGTAGACAAGGATGAATAGGTACGCATTCCGACTTCACACCGTATTTTTTTGTATTTATTTTATGAGTACCTAATCTTTAATATATTAAAAATTTACGCGAAGATGGTCACTTTATCAGCAGTATCCAAAAAAATTTAAAAATATCGGTGGTTTTTGAAAAATTAACAAAAATCGTATAATTTCTTCTCTATGAAAAATTGGGGTCAAAAGAGACGAGAAAAGAGTAAATGGGGACAACCCGTAGGGTCGACCAAAATTGAAATTCTAATATAAAATAATTTCGAACTTTTTGTATTTATACATTCAAAAAAGAAATAATAGGTACTTGATGATTTTCTGTAAAAATAAACGTAGAATCTAAAATAAAGTTTATATACTCCTGTCGTTTACCCCTAAGTTTATATTCCTCCTATTCTTATTTTAGTTCAAAAAATAATTTTTCAAAAGACTAAGACATAATAATTAATAACAGTGAGATTCTACGTCCATTTTCAGACTTTTGTTTATTAAATTGCGTAAAAGCTAGTAAATGCAATAACAGATATGATGAATTTATAAGGATTTTCTTGTACTACAAAATCTTAAAAATATGGAAACGCGTACTTTTTTTTCGTTAATTGTGTTTTATTCTTTTGCACAAAATTTTAAAAATACTTTATTTTCTTAAGAAAGGGAGGCAACTTTAGTCACAGATATGCCTATGAACAGTTTTTGGTAATCCGGGAAAAACGAAAACACTTTTTAAAATTTTTTTATTGTTAAAATCGAAATGTTCTTTTAAAGAGGGTTAAAATTACCATATTTTATATTAAAATTTTAACACAATCACTCCCTAATTAACGAGCCTTACTTAATATTAGCAAATTGAGAAAAAACACGTCAATTAGATTTTTTTACACAGATTTTATTTGTTATATAATTCAAAAGGATATTTTAAAAATGTGTATGAATGGCTTTCATTAAATAAATTTCAATATATTTTCCATTTATTTTAACAGTGGAATGTCCTTACTAGTGGCTATACTTTCGGCTTGGAGCGAATTAGACGAAGATTTTCTTCTAAAACCAAATTTAATAATTAATTAAAGAAATAAAAAAAAATTTGTGGATTTCCTACCGTTCAAATATAATCTTTATTGTATGTAAAAATGTTATTACATTTTTTCAAAAAACTGTAAGTAAACTGTAAAATTTTCTTTACAAATATGTTAAAATAGAGAAATGTTTCCTTTTTAATTTATTTTTAACTCTTTTTAAATGATTCACTTTAAAATTTTTTAATATTTCTTAATCGAAATTTCATAAAAGAATGTGTCAAAATTTAAAAAAATTTTTCTTTGTTAAAAAAAAAAATTGAATGTGCAAAATTATTTAATATTAGAATGCTCTGATTATACAATTCTAATCATAACTGTATTGTCAATTGGATAAAAAATTACGTAAAAATATTATTGTTTGAATATGATTTAACGTAATTTTTATACGATTGAAGCAAACTCTTATTAATTTTAGGAAGGTGTAAATATAATCTAAATTCTGATCATATCACATAACAGATATCGTCGGGATTTTTTTTGTAAAAAAAAATGGAACAGAGATACATTATAAAAACATTTAACTGACAGAGAAATAGAATATAGCCGAATCGTTAAATTGGATTAAAAAAATCATGACACGCTACTTATAAAGCGGCTTTTTTCGAATTTAGCTCGCAAAAAATGAGACAGAAAAAAAAAGAATGCGAGTGCGAGTGAAATGGAGAACGACATATTTCCTAGTTTTTCTCGAAAAGTAAGTAATTTAGAGCAACGGTATAAAAACATTTTTTATGCGTTTTACCTTTTACAATGGCTTAGTGTAAAAAAAAATTTGAAAAATTGCTTAATTCTGGCAAAAAACTCATTTTGTTGACAAAAAACGCCCGGAAAACCTACTTCTGGGCATCCGACGTGTCTGGCTAACGAACTCATCCAACGATTTGGAAAATCGAATTCGCACACAAAATTTCATAAGCATTAAACGTTTCGTTCGAGAGTTATCGCGCGGATACATATATATATATATATATATATATATATATATATATATATATATATATATAAATTTTAGTGAATATCATTTTCGTATTCTAGGGACCTCAAAACATATTTCTGATATGGTCTCGGGCTTAGGTCGCACCATGACACCTGGCGTAAAAGCTGAATTTCCAGTTTTGGAAATTCGCTAAAAAAACAAGACGTATATGTATTTATCGAAGATCGATCATCTTCATCACTTATTATTATTAGTTATTATTAGATTATTACTTATCACTTATCAGTTATCACTTATCATTATTTATTATTATTATTATTATTATTATTATTATGCTAGTAGTGTTAGTACTTATTTATGTATACATATACATATTTAAAATTAACAACATACGGTTCAACATTAACATTAATAAATTAATACTAATATTGTACATAATAAATAATATAATAATAATATTGTTTTGTTTTGATCTTAAAAATAAATACAGGATGTTAAACGTCCACCAAGAGTCCAGTAGGCTAGTGAGTGAAGTGAAACTTGTTTGTTAATTGTAATAATAATATTAATACATACATACATACTTACTTTGTAATGTAACATGATATCCGGCGAATGACATGGTTTTATATTGACTCATACATATGACATATCATATAAATATATACATAATATTAGGTGTACAACTAAGTTCTACCCACAGAGGATAGAGACCCCGCAACTATCTCTTTTCTGAAATCACGAGTGTGTACTTCTGTGCTAATTAGGCTTCTTAGTTGTCAGTTTGTCAGTAGCAGTCGATGATTGAAGATCAACCACACGATAATGGACTTGATTGTTGTTGGTATTGTTACATCCCCTAGTACATGCGTATGCTGTCATAGCTATGTATGCAATAACTGAGCCACGTGACCGACCCTACTATCTGCGTTACTCACACAAATACACAAAACTGCACTAATACAATGTAAACCCAGTGTGTGTATACAACATATTGTCTATCTCTTACATGTTACACTGGTTCCAGTAGTGTAGGCATAGATATGTTGTCTCTATTACTCTATGGTTCTACCCGTTTTCAAAAGATAGCGTTATCTCACAGCCGGTTATAGGTTAATTATTAATACGCATATATACATACACAGCTGTTTTTACTCTGTAAATTCGTCACGCTCTTAATACATTCATCTTCAATATATGTATATATTTTTTTATTGAGTTGAAAATGGAAGTAAATAATGTGCATATCCGCCATTGTCTTCTTTACGAATTTCATCAAGGAAAAAGTGCTGTTGAAGCTCAAAGAATAATCTGTGCAACTTATGGTGACACCGCTATTGATGACAGTACGTGTCGAAGATGGTTTCGGAAATTTAAAAATGAAGATTTCAATTTAAATGATAACCACGCTTTGGAGCCTCGAACAATCAGTGACGAGGAATTGCAAGAATTACTGGACTAAGATTCTACGCAAACACAATAACAACTTGCAGAAAAGTTAAACGTCACTGAACAAGCTGTTTTTAAAAGATTACATGCTTTTTCTTGCAAAAAACGGGTAGAACTTAGTTGTACACCTAATACATATACAAATACACGTACATAATATGTATTATGTATATAAACATACAGTGTGTAACAGAACTGTTTAGAGCAAAACATATATAGAGATATGTTCTGCTAAACACTACTATTGAATTGACACTTTAATTCAAACCAAAACTCTAGTGGATCAGGATTTCTGGACAATAAAATTAAATTGATTTTTGGTTAATTTGTGACATTTTCCCCTTATGCCAAGTACCTTCCACAGTATATTTTATATTTTTATAATTGTTGCGAACCTACACATCTTGAAGCTCAAGTTACTATGTATAGTTCTAGGTTGTTGTAATGGTGGAAACGCTGTGCAGTTTAGTTTGTGAGCATGTTCCCTTCCTTACGTTGTATATGTACATGTACTAGAATACGTTTGCAACATGCTATACTCGTAACGTTCAGTGATTGATTTATACATATACATACATGTGTGCTTGGCTGTTTTATAACTACATAATATTATATATGTATATGTCGTAGTCATATAGTAAAATACGTTATTTCACGAAATACCGAGGCAATTCATATTACGCCGGCATTTTATGCAACTTGAAGATTTTACACAATATTCTGCCTAGTCAGTTCAAGAAACAACTATTTTATTTTGACATTTCATGCAGTGGCGTAGTGAACATAACCGGCGCCCGGGGCACGACACTTTATTGGCGCCCCTGTAGAAAAAAATGTTGCTTTTTTCCTCACAAAAAACAAATGACGAGCAAAAAAAAACCTCATACCTAATTTTTTTGGCGTCCCCCAAGACTGTCGCCTTTGGGCACATTTGGCGCCCCTCTGCGAGTGGCGCTCGGTGCATGATAGACCCCCTTGCACCCCCCTCGCTACGCCTCTGATTTAATGTTAAATCAAATGCAATTCATATGACTGTTGGTCAGAGACATGCGCATTTAAGCTTTTCAAATGTCTGTAACTGCTACATACATATAAGCATATTATTATTAAGTAATTCAAATTTTGTTGTAAAATTATAAAAAATAAGTTTTAGTTGTTAGCGGACTTTTTTTCTTCTTAATTAAAGTCTTTTTTTAATCAAAATAATAATTTTTTTATCTACAAATTTGGAAATAAACAACAATAATTATTTAAATTACAATTGTAACGGACATGAGTTAAAAAAAAACGGTTGTGGACCGTTGGAAACATTGTTGAAAATTAACTCAAAAGAATGCTTTGTTTTGTTGTATAAACCGTACAAACTGTATTCACTGTATTTCCCCTAAGAATCTGGAAGAAATGATATTACGTAAACACAATCTATCGATTATAATATTAAGAATATTATACATACAATAAAACATCAACAGTTACGTATTTCTTAATTTAACACAATATGTCGAAATAAAGTAGCTGTTTCCTGAACTAACTAGGCTGAATGTGTAAAATTTTCAAGTTACAGAAGATGCCGGCATAACATGAACTGCCTCGGTATTTCGTGAAATAACATATTTTATTATATGACCACGACATATACATAATACAAAGACGTACGTACATAGTGAATACAAAGTTACAGACATCGCCATCCGGTAACGAAATATCTAATATTTGTTTGTTTATATTGACAACTTCCATTATTACCATACAATATGTAATCTATCTTACTTCTGTTTCACTTCAATTCAAATGGCACATTATGTTCTGATGTGTTCGTTGTCTCTATCAGTATCCATTAACTACATACATACATATATTATTATGAAGTTACACTATTTGACTATACACAGGGTACAGTGTACACATCTCATCTCATCTCATCGCTTGTCTAGCAAGCTCACAAATCGCAACTATTTATTTCTTGATCATTTGGCGACATAACGATCTAAGGTTTTCCTTAAGGGGATGGTAACGTATTAAAATTTTTTTTCTCATTATTTTTTTTATTGTTTCATATGAGATTGTACATCTTAAGATTGTTGTGTCAAAATTTGAAACAAATCGAAGTAAAACTAACTAAGATATAGAACTTTGAGCGTTTGTTGCTCCGATATGTTTTCGTATCCCTGCCCAACAGGTACGTGGCTTTGTGCTCTCGGAATCTCTGAATTCTTTTATTCATGGATGGGTCTTTGTAAGTATACGAATGTATACTATAACCAATGACATAGGTATAAAAAAATTTTTCATATCTAATATTGGATTTTCAGGTATACAAAACTTTAAAGCGATTTTCTGACACTTGTAATTTTTGAAATCGGTGAACAGTTTAAATCAAAATCTACTCGACCGATTGTTTTGAAATTTTGTATACAGCTTCCTTACATAAATGGCCAGGTATCCTTGGGAGCTTTTTTTTTATTTTTCATAATTATTAATTTTACAATAACAAATAGGTCAATTTTTTAGACGAAAATCGGTGTTTTCACTTCTAAGTGCCACCAAAAATTAAAAAATCGAAAAAATAAAAATTCCTCCCAGGGATACCTTAGGAAAGAGGTTATCTAATGATATCATATTTTTTTTTATTTCGGATGATCCATTCATGAGTTATATTCTTCACCAACAAACAACTTTTTTTTGAGGCGCCTCCCAAGATTTGCTGCCGTTGGCTTAATTATTTATATTTTGGTTTAAAAAATTAAGGAAATGTTGCTCGTATGTTGTACTATAATGCTACGATCGATTAATTAAATTTGTTTTACTTGTAACGTCTGAAAAAATTCTTAAAAATGGGCCTTTTTTATGCCGAATTAACGTTACCATCCCCTTAAACGAATTTCATTCTATAAACCTACGTTCTATAATATAATAATCAGTGGCAATACTCTAATAGTCTAAAATATTGGGGCATTTTATGATTATCATAAAATTTTTGAAAATTGTACCTTTCAACAGCAGAAAACTTTTTGAAAAACGAAAAAACGGTCTTTTATGACGGTTCTGTGTTTAACATTTACGTGGGTACTTACACATTCTGCTCGTATAGGTACCAGGTGTTACAAGTTATTCATTCATTTAAAAAAATCAAATCTTTATATTCTTTGTGTTTAATCAATTTTTTATTTATATGATTATAATTAAGTATTATAAACTATTTCAAGTAATTCAGAGTAAGATTTGTGTATGTTTTAAAGAGAGATTTAGAGAAATATGTAATAGTTTATGAGATAAATATTATTATAAGTGCTACATTTGATTTGATGTTTGTTACAATATTTACAAACATGCATATCACAAGAGGATTGATAATATTTTATTACTGCTCCAAAAGTGGAAATTGCAACTTTTGTACTTACAAATGGTGTCTACCTGCCACAAATTTCGTGTAAAACGAGTATTGTACGTTAATTTTTATTAACAGGTAATGTTAAGCAGGAAATATTGCACAAAATTAAAAATACTTATATAATAGGGTCAAAATCTTCCCCACTTTCGTGACGCATTTTACATTATTTTGTCAAACTGATTTATAAGACGTATTCAGGTCAATAATAAATTGGTTAATATTGTAATTAAATCAAGTACTTGAAATATTTAATTAAATAAAATAGGTATAATAGATTAGTTATATCACTAAAAAATTGACTAAACATAAAGACTAGAAATATTTTATTTTTTAATGAATGAACAACTTGTAACACCTGGTACATATACGAACATAATATATAAGTTGTCCAATTGTCCATCCAGTAAGTAACCATCATAAATGACCTTTTTTTTTTGTTCTTAAAAATTTTTCAAAGATTTTATGATAATCATAAAATATAGTCTGACTCATGTATGCTTTTTGACTCATTTTGAAATCTCAGTCATGGAAATTTTGTTTTTGTTTTGCAATATAAATTTTCTCATCTCAGTAAGTTTGTGACATTTGAATCTCAACCTAATTGAAGTAAGGGCATTAAAAACTTGATAATAACCAAATTTTTCATGGATTTTCCGTCTCAGTTTTTTCACTTTTGATATAATTTTACATATTTTTGAAACGACTATTTAAATGCAAATCATTTTCCAAGTTTATAGAACTTGGAATTTACATCAAAAACACTTATTTTTGCCGAGGAAATCGTTTGAATCCTTGGTTTTTTATTAGCACATTTATAAGTCCTAAAATATAACTATGTTTTTCTTAAGGACCTATTTGTAGTTTGTCGGCTGTTTTTAAATTGTAAGACTTCATTTTATTCCATATTTGGCCATACCGTATCTGTTTCTCAAATTTGAAAATTGAGGAAATTTAAATGTTAAATTGATTACGAATGTATCTCCTACTATAAATTGTCAGAATTATAATTTTTAGACTGTTATACTACTGAAAAAAATTAATTAAATCGAACCCCCAAGTTTCGCCCCGTATCAATATTTAAGTAATAATTTTGACTAAAAGAGGCGATAAGTTAGAAAATTTTATTTTCTTGTAAAACTTATTCGACCGGTTTCAATGTCTAGTTAGCGTCATCATCAGGAAAGACGTATCGCATGGTCTAACAGACCGAAAACATCAAACACATCAAAATATCCAATTTCTGAGAGTTTGATGTGTTTGATTGATGTTTTCGGTCTGTTAGACCATGCGATACGTCTTTCCTGATGATGACGCTAACTAGGCGTTGAAACCGGTCGAATAATTTTGACAAGAAAATAAAATTTTCTAACTTATCTTTTTTTTAGTCAAAATGATTAGTATACATTGTTTGATAGGTATGTAATTTGAATTACATATTTCGTCTTTTATATATACATATATATATATATATATATATATATATATATATATATATATATATATATATAGAGAGAGAGAGAGAGAGAGAGAGAGAGAGAGAGAGATACAGTCGACTCTCGTTAGTTCGAAACTCGAAGGAGTCTTAAAATAAGCTAAAATATTACTAGACTGTTTGATAGCTGACTCTCGTTAATTCGTAATATTTCTGTTTTAGCGAATTTCGAAAACTCGAAATTCAGCTCTTACAGTAGGTCTCATGACGCAATCTGAGTCCGGGACTATGGCAGAAATCTGTTTTGAGGTCCCTAGAATACGAAAATGATATTCACTAAAATTTATATATATATATATATATATATATATATATATATATATATATATATATATATATATATATATATTTATGTGTTCCCACGATAACTCTCGAACGAAACGTCTAACGCTTATGAAATTTTGTGTGCGGACTGGATTCTGAATTGGCTTGGCTAAGTTCGTTAGCCAGACACGTCGGATGCCCAGAAGTAGGTTTTCTGGCCATTTTTTATCATTCGATCCTATCATAAGGCAGTTCGATTTTTACATCGTTGAAAAGGAAAAAAAAAATTATGAAGAAAATATTCTTATAATTTTCTTTCTATTTTAAGTATTTTTCGAGAAAATGTAAATTTTCACTTTTATTCTTTCTTTGTTAGTCTAATAAGTAATTTATATTTATATCTCAGTTCTTTATGAAGTATAAAAATATTTCACTTTTTTATTAAAGAATTTTGTGAGAACAAGTGAAGACTATTCACATATATGTGATATAACACACATACATGTATAGAGTTTTGTTTCTCATTTATTGCATTATAATTAGCATGGTTCTATCTCATGTTAAAAAATGTAAATTAAACAGATTTTCTAAGCTAATGTAATGAAGAATTTTTTTTTTTTATTGAATTTTTAAGTAAACAAGAAATTGAAGATTATGTTATGATATAAATATTATTAAATATGAAACAAAACAAAATATGTACAATGTACATATTATGTATGTACGGAAAAATATTTTGAATCGATTTTGAAAATTTTTCCACTAATAATTAATAATGTTAAAAAATTAAACCATTTCAAATGGATTTAAGGTATTTTATGTGAGGTCAAGGTTTTCGGGACCTAAAAAGGCCAGAAATTAATTAACCAATCGATTTTAAAAATTTTTTCACAGTTAGTAAGTTAAAGTATTTGAATTAATTAATTAAATGATGTCCGCAAGAAGCTTACGGACTGCCATAAGTTATATGAGATCCTTAGAACCCTTTTCTTACTGTTAGAGTACTAGACTTGTATGAGTTTCGCCAGGATTTACTGATCCCATAATTGTAAAAAATAAACTAAACGACCAATTTTAAAAATTTCTTCACTGTTACAGAGCTAAACTATTTTAGATAGATTTAGAATACATTATGTAAGGTCCGCCAGGGTCCACAGGACCCAAAAGTGTCAAAAATAAACTAACTGACCGATTTTGAAAATTTTTTCACTGTTACATAGCTAAACTATTTTAGATAAATATCGATTACGTTATGTAAGGTCCGCCTGGGTCCATAGGACCCAAAAGTGTCAAAAATAAACTGTCTGATCGATTTTGAAAATTTTTTCACTGTTACAGAGCTAAACTGTTTTAGATAAATATAGATTCCGTTATGTAAGGTCTGCCAGGGTCCATAGGATCCAGAAGTGTCAAAAATAAACTAACTGACCGATTTTGAAAATTTTTTCACTGTTACAGAGCTAAACTATTTTAGATAAATATAAATTACGTTATGTAAGGTCCACCAAGGTCCATAGAACCCAAAAGTGTCAAAAATAAACTAACTAACCGATTTTGAAAATTTTTTCACTGTTACAGAGCTAAACTATTTTAGATAAATATAGATTACGTTATGTAAGGTCTGCCAGGGTCCATGGGATCCAAAAGTGTCAAAAATAAACTAACCGACCGATTTTGAAAATTTTTTCACTGTTACAGAGCTAAACTATTTTAGATAAATATAGATTACGTTATGTAAGGTCTGCCAGGGTCCATGGGATCCAAAAATGTCAAAGATAAACTTACCGACCGATTTTGAAAATTTTTTCACTGTTGGGGAACTAACTATTTTAGATAGACATACATTACGTTATTTAGGGTCCGCCAGGGTCCATGGGACCCAAAAGTGGTAAAAATAAACTAACCGACCGATTTTGAAAATTTTTTCACTGTTACAGAGCTAAACTATTTTAGATAAACATAGATTACGTTATGTAAGGTCTGCCAGGGTCCATGGGATCCAAAAGTGTCAAAAATAAACTAACCGACCGATTTTGAAAATTTTTTCACTGTTACAGAGCTAAACTATTTTAGATAAATATAGATTACGTTATGTAAAGTCTGCCAGGGTCCATCGGATCCAAAAGCGTCAAAAATAAACTAGCCGACCGATTTTGAAAATTTTTTCACTGTTGGGGAGCTAAGCTATTTTAGATACATATAGATTATGTTATGTAAGGTCTGAAGTGTCAGTAGGACCTAAAAGTGTCAAAAATAAAATAACTGACCGATTTTGAAACCTTTTTACTATTACCGAGGTAAACTATTTTAGATAGGTACAGGTTGTGTTATCTGAGATCCACAACTGTCCTGCGGATGCAAATGCGGCGTAGAATGCTACACAACGGGTTTTGAATATATATATATATATATATATATATATATATATATATATATATATATATATATATATATATATATATATATATATATATATATATATATATATTACATAAAGTCCGCCTAGAATATACGGTCGAGCTGATTTTTTAATGAGGTCCACCGGGATCTTGCAGATCCGAAAACGCCAGTAATAAGCTATCGAACCGATGCTAAAAAATTTCTCACTGCTAAAGAACTAAATTATTTTAGATCGATACAACTGTGCTGCACAAAATTCGTTCGGGTTCTTGGGTCCCCAAAAATACCAAAACTAATTACCCAACCGATTTTAAAAATTCTTTTACTCTTAGAAAGCTAAACTATTTTAAATAGGTACAGGTCTTAGATGAGATCCGCCAGTGCCCAAGATTTGGAAATTCGCTATGTTATGCAGATGCTGCGACAGGGGTATTAAATATATTTGTAGGGAACTCGTAATAACTTTGAATTATACAAAGGTTCGGATTATCGCAGGTTTGAATTGAGTCGACTATATATATTAGGTTGGCAATAAAGTTTTGTCGTTTTTCAATTAAACAAAGTCTGTTCGCTCATTCCTTCGTAACGCTCTGTCCGATTTGAATCATTTTGGTATTAGCTGAAAGCTAATATCATTGGTTTTCCAATTTACAGATTAGACAATTTTTTTGGGATTTGACGGGGAAAAAATTTACGTTAAATATGAACTCTGAAAAAATTCATTTACGCCATTCTATACTTTATGAGTTCCAACTTGGGCGTAATGTTACGGAACCTCATAAAAATTTGTGTGCTGTTTTTGGGTCATCAAGATTGATGTTCGTAGCGTCCAAAGATGGTTCGCAAAGTTTAGGTCAGGTGACATGTCTCTTCAAGATAAACCTCGCTCCGGAAGACCTAAAAAACTTGATGATGATGTTTTGAAGACACTATAGTCTGTAATGAACCGTTGTTGACCACTAGAGAGATCGCAAAGAAGTTTCACACTACGCATACAACGATCGAGAACCACTTGAAGAAACTTGGCTTTGTTTACTCCGTGAACTTCGTCCAACATTGCATAATCACAAAGGTGTTTCTCTTCCAGCATGACAACGCTAGCCCACATACGGCTTTAAGGACGACGTAGCGACTCCAGGAGCTTGGATATGAGGTTCTACTCCATCCTCCTTACTCACCTGATCTAGCTCCATCTGATTATCATTTGTTCCTCTCCATGCAAAATTTTCTTGATGGTAAACGTTTTCAAAATATTCATGATGTTCAAATGGTAGTAACGAACTTCCTAAGCTCAAAGGATAAGACTTTGTTCAAATCGGCAATAAACAAAATTGTTGATCGATGGAGGAGGGTTGTAGAAAGCGGTGGACAATATCTCATTAATTGATATTCATTTAAACATAAACTTTAAAAAATTGAATTTTAAGTAAAAAAAAAAAAACGACAAAACTTTCTTGCCTAATCAAAAAATATTAGGTTGGCAAGAAAGTTTCGTCGAAAATCGGCGAAATGACCATGTATATATATATATATATATATATATATATATATATATATATATATATATATATATATGTGGTCATTTCGCCGATTTTCGTCCAATTAGTGGAGTCCATAGGCTCATGACATGAGAAAAATATGTTCTATTAATCTAATGTTAATAAATTATATTGTTATTTATTGCTTAGATATATACTCTATTTTGAGTTTGTAAAAAGAAAAATAAATGATAAATATACGGATTTCGCTAGTTTTCATCCAATACAATTTATTAGTTGTCGTCCATATGTAGGCTAGTTTTAAACCAATATTTGGGATGAGGATTGTTATAAAGAAATTAATTTTAATAAAAATCAAATGTTTATTTAGCACATCATCTTATCTTACTTCTTAGACCTTCTTATTTTATTTTATTTTATTATTTTTTTGATCTCTAGGGACGTTATCTAAAAGTTTTAAAATATCATACATAGAAAAATAAATTGACGAAAACTAAAAAATACAGTGTTAACGTAGCTTTTGTAATTCATTCAACGCAAACAATTGAGTGGACGAAAATTAAATCTCTAATCAAGGAGCCAGTTTTAATTGTCTAAAGTAAAACTTTTTTACTATTTCACAGTATTTAGCTAGATTATGAAACTAAAATAAATTTCATTATATTGTTTCCGTTTTCGTCCAAGTGGTCGAGAACTGAATTTTTTAAAGACTGGTAATTTAATATCCGTCCACTGAAAGTAATTATAATTTGTGTCTTAAATAAATACTTAAAACAAAAGTCAAAACTAGATTATGTCAAAAACTGTATTAAAGCTTGCCGTAAAGCCACGTCGTACCACTATCTTTTTGCACATGTACGTACCGTTCGCGCAACACGAGTTGCGAGGCATTGATTTGGGAATTTTTTTTTAGAAACATATATTTGTCTTAAGTATTTTCTATCAGTGTTTTTATTGGTTAAGTATTAGGCTTTTAATAAATTCAAATATGCTTAATTATCTGTCTTTATGTTACTATTCTATGTGCTGTTGTTTGAAATACTACAGTAAAATGGACAAATTCTGAACCTGGACGGCAAACCGGCGAAATGACCCTACTGTCTGTTTTATATTGTACACTGTACAGTGTACAGTATCGCAAATACAATACACATGACACATTTAGTGTAAAAATATACATACATATATACATAAACATAATGTTTTTATTTATTGTGTATTAGCATTACAACAGGCCAAGTTTAATTATAATTATTATAAGTTGATACTGTTGGTGTCTTGGTTGGTGGTAGTTTAGATTGTCGTACAACGGCACAACCTTACAATGCGACCTCATAATCAAAACAAACCTCACACACAGCGTCTCGATCCACCGCATTCACCGACCATCAGTTTATTCACTAGCATCACATTCCGCACCATTAGCGTTTTTCACATGTACATATGTATACATATTATGTACATATATTGCACTGTATATCTATATTCTTGTACATAAATATGTATATTTTTACTGTCTAATTGTAATTGGAAATATGTAATGTTAATACTAATGTTAGTTTAGAAAATAACTAAATATCGACTTACAGAAGCTTTGCGTCTGTGCATACTGTGATTAAATGATTTTTTCCCTACAAAAATTAAATTTACAGTTTATTTTGTATCTTGATTTTGGCGACTCTCGCTTTCTTAGATGAAAAGCAGTAGGTACGTATTTCAATAGTGAATAAGTGCTTGATAGACATTATAGTATTCCAGTCCAGATTGAATTGTTCAAAATTTTCAGACTCGCAGTATAACGTAATTATAATTGAATTCAAATTCTTGAAATTTTATCTTCAAACTGGTATTTCTAGATGTGCGTAGCTAACAGATCATTTCAAAAAACAGATACATACTTGTTCCATCTGATAACTGCGACGCGGTCGCGAAGAAATGACGGATCAGAAAAATAATTTTTTTGTGTAATAGGGTTGAGGTCCTAAAAAAGTCTAGTAATATCACATCTGCAAGTATCCTAACTCGAAGGTATCATATCTTTTTCCGTACCACATATCTATGTGTTTAACTTTTATTCGGTTATTTTATCTATGATAATTCTGTCGTACGGTTATTTTGTCCGTGAGTATATGTATAATTGCGGCACCGAATACTTCAGTCTCATAAAACACTATAATATGTTTGTTGTTGTTCGCACATATATGTGCACAAGTGTACATGCATTTATATTACATAGGTACATATATGTATGTGTAAATGCATGCATATATGAGTGAAGTGTAATGTACTGTACTACCATACATACATACATTCAACTGGGTAAATGCATAAGAAGTGAATTATGTTTGTGTAATTTTAAAATGTTAAGTAAGTACATATGTACATATATGAGTGGGAAAGAGATAGTACGTTGTGTTGACTGGGCGGCGGGACATCAGCGGGGGACACGCGGGGCGGGTGGGTATCGAAGTGTACTTGCCGCTTGGTCAATGCTCGACGACCGTGGCCCTGACGGTCGCATTCCTGGCAAGTCTTGCAACGAACATTAATATACGCGCGTACCAATCTCCAACGAATAAATAAACACAGAGAAATATTATTGTTGTTATTTATTTCAACCGTTATTGGTTGTTGTAAAAACCCTTTAAATCATAGGAAGTTAATTTAACAGTTAAGTAATAGGACCAAAATATCGATGTACTATGCATGTACAATATTTATATTGCCGTAATGGACGTATACAGACTTTTGTCAAGTACTATAAAACTTCATTTTATGTACAAATTACAGTCAATTATTGTTGTCCTATTTTAGCGAATTTTCATTCTGGAAATTCAGCTATTACAGCGGGTGTCATGAAAGACCTGAGCCCGAGACTACGACAGATATTTGTTTTGAGGCCTCGAGAAACCGAAAATGACTTTCACTAAAATTTGTATATATGTATAGGTATGTATAATTTTTAAAGCCTCCAATTTTTACGAAATTTTGTGAGAAGATCAAAAGTCCCAAAGTTCGTCAACCAGATACGTTCGATTTGTGGAAGCCAAAATTTTGGCCATTTTTCGCCATTTCTAGTAATTTTTTGCAAAAATTTGCCAGATTTCAAAATTAATTTTTTTTTTTTTATACCATTGAAAAATGCGTAAAAAGTTACATTTAAGATAAGCTTTTAAAATATTCTTCTAACAAATAAAGGTCTTGAAGTGATAATTCCCAATTTTGATGAAACTTGGTAAGTGTGTAGAACACAGAAAAATAACAGACACGTATTTTTCTTTATCGGCCAAAGACGCCATTTAAGGGGTGAAATCCACCCCCAAAGTTGGGGTAAAAATTTAATTTTGTTAAATTACTCGAAAACTATAATAGATAAAAAAAAAGTTTAAATTAACACAACCCTTCATTTTGAAAGATCTTTCTACTGATGTACTCAAATCCAAGGTCGGACCTACTGGGGGGGGGGGCTTGACTATAAAATTCAGGGTAAATTTTGAAATAGGATGAATATAGTTCGACCAATCAAAATACTAATATGAAATATGAAAACTACATCAAAAATGCTAGTTTACCTGTTTTTGCTAAAAGCCGTTACGTTAAATCTAAAAGCTCAGTAGTATAGTAAGTAGTAGCAATATAGTATGCTCAGTGGTCTATAAACAGCCGGCAATTTTACATTTTCACAAAAATTCTTTTCATTGTATTTCCTGTAATATTGGCAACCTTTTTAAATGGGAATCGTCTTTACTTTTTTGTTTCAGATTCGTTAAATGTTTTTGAACTTTCTTTCTTTCTTAAAATATTGGATAATAAAAAAAATAATAGTTTTCTTTTTAACCCCGTTTAAATTAAGCTCTAAAAGAGCCGAGATTATCATTTTCTAGACTGGAATACCCCTTTAAGGAGCTTCTTCTTTCTTAGGGCAACCTTGATTAAGATATGACGTACAAAGGGTGTACAGTACTGTTTTAAGGATCTGTTTATTAAAACAGAGTTTAAATGTGAACAAAACTAATAATCTAGTACGATTTGTAATCAAGATAAAAACAAAATTGTAATCAAGATAAAAACAAAAATTGAGAAATCAGCACAAACTCGTGAACAGTTGAAAAAATCGCCAATAAACATAATATACATTAATAATAATACCCATGTACATAATACATGTGAAAATACTTTTTATATATTTATATACATATATATATATATATATATATATATATATATATATATATATATATATATATATATATATAGTCGAACTCATGTATTTTCAACCTGTCGGGACTAATCCGCTCGTGTATTGTCAACTTCTCCTTCATTCTCACTCCGTGAAAATCATAGAACCACGTGACAGACATAGAACTAATCACAAAAAGCCAGCGTAAATCTTTATACAGTAGTCACGTGTACTTCCTCAGTGAATAACCTTAAAATGGCAAAATGTCAAGTAATATATCGTCGCCGTTACTTCAAAACGTCGTATGTCAAAAAAAGGCATTTGTCAGAAATTAAAAAAAGCTGTTTTATTCTTTACGCTACAATTCTTTTTGGTTACTTTGTTTATTGAATTATCAAGGATTTTTGGTGATGTGTTATTAGTGTTATTTATTGTTTATTAAAGTACCTGTATTTTTAAAGCACCGTACGACATATGACGCATTGCCAAATAAAAATGGCGATATACGAAATATTTTCAAGTGCGCATTCTCTGTTTCACTGTAGTCCTAAACATTGGAATTTTGGCTGTTATACAGGAAAGATGATTTTGGTTACTATAGTGTTGTTGACAGAAAATGACATATTTTTGACATACGACATACAAAAAGTGTAATAAACTTCTAGTAAAATTATTTTTTAAACGCTTGTAAATGAAATATAACCAGATATTATAGGATAAAGCCACTAGTGATAGATCGGTTAATCTGACAGTTATTTTTCTGTATTAAAGTATTACCTGAGAAGTGGCGACCAAAAACATGAAAATGCGTGAGTAAAATCAGTTGAAAATAAATAGTGTTGAAAATACATGAGTCCGACTGTACATGCATTGTGTGCGCGGAGGTAAACAAACCAAAATGGCGGGAAAAATGTTTGTTGTTGTTTTGATAACAACTACACACAATACACATACACATACCAGAAATAGTGGCTGCATATACTATAGCACGGCGTGGCGTACCGCTTACTCCGCGCGGCTCATACAGCGAGGTAAGGGGTGAGGGTGCTGTTATTGTACAAAAACAAGCTGCATACATATTCTCGGGTTAGTTGTTTTGTGGCTGCATCGTATATTTTAAATCTACTCCTTACTTAAAATGGGCAAAGTTTTATGCATTTTATACGCGACGTATGAGGAGAGTTTGCTGAGAGAGCGTTAGTCAACGTTCTGCGATGTACGATTTGTTATGTACGTAGGTATAAATGAATGCAATGCATATATACATACACAATACACAACTTATATGCGTGTATATTTTAAAGCATATTATGTGTGTATGACATTCCAGTACCAAATGACCAGTGATCAACAACAAGTTAACACTTAACCATACGCAGGTAATTTTGTTTGCAAAATACATAGTATTTCCCACAAACAGGTATTTTACCGTTTAATTTTGAGTCTTTTCTAAAATAACCTCGGGTGCATTTGGGTGCATACTAGTTCGCTCCCGCAGTCAGATTTTAATCTTATCTTGAAAAAGGGTCGTAGGTTAGTTCGCTGCCGGGTTGCATACTAGTTCGCTCCCGCGGTCAGATTTTAATCATATGTTGAAAAACGCCGTGAGCAGCAGGGCCCCATCACGGAAGTCTAATTTTTCCCTTCATCTTCGGTACTGAATGTCTACAAGCGAAATGTGATTGAAAGTCTACAAACGATTTGTCATTTTGGTGGTTTCAAAACTGATGATGAGAGCCCGGCTGATCGGGGCTTTAATAAAAGGTTTTAAGTTCGTAAAGGCTGAATCTCAGTAAATTTCAATTTGGTGCCGATAGCAGTTAACAGGAAAAAAGCCAACACAATTCGTACGAGGGCATTCCTACCCATGCTTATCCGCCAATTGCCTTTGTGTTTTATTTTTAAATATTAAAAATTGACCTTAAATAGTAAACTGGAAGGCCTTTATGAAGGTATTTTTTCTTTCCAAAAAAATTCAAAATTTCTATTTTATAAATAAAAATCCAAAATTAATACTTTATAAATAAACATTAACTTTAATAACATTTTTAAATTACTTAATATGTACCCATAGAGATACATAGAGAGACAACTTAAAAAATCGTTTAAAAAGTTAAATAGTCATTAAAGAAAAAGATGACAGCAGTCATTTGTATTTCTAAACTATATTTTGTCTTTATCTAATGAATGACAAAATACGTTTGTTAAAGAAATGCTAATTTTGAGTCAGAAATAAACAAAGATACACTAAACCTTTAATGTCTTGTTGTCACACTCTTATCAATTGTTTACATTGGGGTTTTTGTTGTCATAGATCCACAACATACTTGCTTCACAAATAGGTACATAGTTGGCCATCCATGTACGTATATATCACTGTATGGACCTATGTATTGCATTTGTTATAAAAGTACGTCCATTTTTTTTAAGTTTTTAAATTTAATATTCGCCTACTTGTCTTATAGTATAAGTATAAAGCATTTTAAACACATTTAACAATACCATTGACTTCCGATCTAAAAATGGTAGAAGTTGGGGGGAAAAGTAATGTGGAATCCCTAAAAGGCACTAACTGGATACTAACTCTATACATGTACAAAATTTCGGCCCTCTACGTTTACTCAGAGAGTCTGTAGGCGTGTTAGAAAAAGAGGCAAAAAAATCGAGGAAATATTGGCATAAAAATCGTCGGGGTGAGGGTTAAAAGTTAAAACCTCCAGAAAGCAGTGGCTGGCTATTAACTTAACCTGTACACAAAATTTCAGCCCTCTAGGTTTATTTGGGTGACCTATGCGAGTGGCACAAACTTCGAAAACGTCGGTGGGGGAAAATATTAAAACCTTCAAAAAGCACAACCTAGGTATAAACTCAATCAACACACCAAATTTCAACCCTCTACGTGAATTCTGAGGGGCTGGGGGCGTGTTAGATCCAGCCAAAATCTTTTTTTCCCCCTCTACTCCCTCCAAATCATCCTAGGAAGGTGAATTTTGGATATGTTGTAGATAATTGACCGAAACATTATTTCTAACCGATTTGGAAAAGTTTTATTGTTTTGTTGCCCCCCACCACCCCCTTAAAGGTTGGGTCGGATCCAAAATTTGGCCTCACTTTAATTGTATTGTTGTGCATCGGAATGAGCCCCAATTACCAAATTTCAGCTCTTAACTTCCATAGGAGAGCCCTACACATATTAAAAGGTAGCAGGAAAATATATATATATATATATATATATATATATATATATATATATATATATATATATATATATATATATATATATCAGACATTTTTTTTTACATAATCGTGTTCTGCGGGTCCGAAAACGCATAGCGCCCCTACTCTCGCCTCTCGCTGTTCTTATCGTATAGGCTGTATAAGTCTAATTTTTTCAGTTGAAAAATTCGACTAAAAATTGATATTTTACCGGTTTTTGTAAATTTCGACGGTTAGACAAAAAATTTTGCAAAACCTTTCTTAGCGAGCGTCTACTACCCAATAGGCACCTATATACATGACAGATTTCAAGCTTGTAGGTATTGTAGTTCTGGAGATTTTGTGATAGGTGAGTGTATGTATATATGAGTGGTTTTTCGCGTTTATATAATAGATAAGTTATTTAACTTTCGTTTTAAAGAAAAAACTACAAAATTAAAAAAAAAAATATGGTATTATAGGCTATTGACTATGTAGTTGAATAAGGAATTAATTCGTAACAGGAGTTTTTTTGTTTCATATATTCAGTTGTACTCCAAAGATGATAAATTCACAAAGTGCTATTAAATTTAGGCGTGGGTTTTTACGAACGACGTAAAGAGTGACCGCAAGTTTCGCCTATTTGGCAGCCCTTGAAATCTAACTTCAAATGTATGCTAAATGATAATTTATGATGAGACTTTAATCTCCTGAAAATTTCAGTTTGAGGCTGCATTCGGTTCACGAGATATCGAGGGTCAGAGTTGTCAATTTCGCATGGGCTCACAATTCATTACATTCAGAAGATAACAATTAAATTGTTACCTACTACAATGAAATTATTACCTACTTGAGTGTTTGGTTATGAGTGAAGTAGGGTAATAAAATTATATTGGAGCATTTTATGTTTATTTTTTCAAGCGACCCTTTACGATTGTTCAATTTCTTTTTGTCACATAATTTTTATTTTTTATTACTGTAGGTCAATTTCAGTTTTTAATATATGGAGATATTCCATTGAAAAAAACTAGATTTATGGCTAAACTCTTTTTTTTAAATAAAAAAGAAAAATAACTGAAGCACATATATAATTTGACATAACTTTTATTGGAACTTCCGGAAATTAACTATTTTTAACTTTTAGCCTCATAAAATACAATTTCACATAACAAGATAATGGGAAGTCGCCCTGGGAGATCGCCCTTCTCATCTTTAGATAAATACATCCCTAAAAAAGGCATTAGTTCATTTTCTGATATATTCTCGACTTCTTGTGTATTACATATTGCAGAATATGTAATTCTACCCATGCTCTATATCAGTGCGATTTCACAAAACCATCCAAATTATAATTTGTTGACTATATAATTAAAAATAGCCCTTGTTGCAGCATCCTATATAACATAGCGAATTCTCCGTTAAAAAATTATTTTTTCTCGAAGATCCGTTAACATAGGATGCTGATTCTAAAAGCTATTTTATGGGATTTTTTACTCTTTGCCATGGTGTAAAAAATTTTCAAAGACTGGAATTTTAGCAAAAATTACTTTTTTAAGGACTTTTGAATTGAAGTGTCTGGCTAGCGAACTCTTCCAAGATTTTTGAACTTTCAAAACTTTCCAAACTTTCAACGTAACCAAACTTCATAAAAATAGGATATTTCGTTCGAGACTTAAAGAAATACATATATATATATATATATATATATATATATATATATATATATATATATATATATATATATATATATATATATATATATATAATTATATACCTAAATTATATATATTTATATAAAATAGATATCATTTCTGCAGTAAGGGATTTTTTCTAAGTGTCGCTCTAGACACCGGAAAAATTGCCGCCCCTGCCTTTCCCTAAAAAATGTCTTAATAACTTTGTGGGTTATTAAGAAATTGTTGGTTATTATTGCCCTTTTTCTTACCAAAAAATTAATGACGAGCAAAAAAGAAAAAACCCTCTGGTCCCAAATTTGCTGCCCCTAAAATCTACCGCTCTAAGCTCCAGGTTACTCGTCCTGCTGGTAAATTCGCCACTGCATTATTGGGTTCTAGAAACCTCAAAACAAACTTCTAGCATAGAACCGGGCTTGACACTATGATGCGGTAAATTATCAAGTCGCCCCGTGACAGTGGCTGCGACAGCTGAATTTTCGATTCGAAAATTTGCTAATAAAAAAAGATGCAAGAAAGTGCAAGATTTTTTAGCAAGACCAAGACTGCATTTTGCAAGACCAAGACCAAAACTCAACCCGCTCTAGCAAGACCAAGACCAAGATTCTTAATGCAAGAACAAGACCAAGATTTGGTAGTCTTGATCTTGGTCTTGCATTGCTCATCACTAAACATAATATGTAATTAAAAACTGTTTACCTACAAAATTTCATTAAAATCCTACACAAGGACTTCTCAATCCAAAAGGGAGATTTTGATTAATATCATGTCAAGAATTGTGCTTTTTGGAAACTTCTTTATAAAAAAAAAATGTGCTCATCTTATTTCTTTTATCTAGAATTCTACCCAACACTACCAATCTTAAGAATTCAAATCTCAACGCAAACTCTTCGCTCCATTTAGTAATCACATTTCCTGTTAAACCTGTATTGCTTATATTTCCAAGAATTTCTCTACGTTTAGTCATTCATTCCCTAAAAAAAAAAACACATATTGACAACAAAGTGTAATTTTAAAATGGCGCGAAAAATACACATATGTCAAATACAAAATTTATCAAATTCTTTTTGTCAAAAGCGAAAATATTCTTAAAACCAATATTATTGAAAAATGTACAAAAAATACTACATACTACATAGAATTGTTTAATGATTTTAGGAATTGTGAAATAAAATGTGAAATTAAAAACAGAAACATAAATTTAGTGTTTGAATAACATTTTTTACTGTGACTACTTACTACTACCTGTTATTTAATCAATAGCATATAAATATGATAGAGGGTGTGTATTTTGTATTTGCAAATAAATTTCTATAGGCTGGTTACATAGCAAATCAGTGTTTCAAAAACATTTTGTATAGAAACACTTTTAACAAATATGAAATTGAAAGTAGAGAATCATGTGAAGCAACGGCACGCACCTTTTAAAACTTTGTAACGTGGACAGTTTCAAGTTGAATTGTATACTATTCAGTTAACGTGTAGGTAATAATGGTTAAGCCGTTACTACTCGCAGGAATGAAATTGCACCACGATCCAGGTTTACGGGAGAAGTATCGTAACTCGTTCGAGTAAATAATAGCTAGCCATTGCACATGAGTAGCACACTAATTTTTCTACGACTTTTTTGTTTTCTGATCTAAATAAAATTAAATGCAAAACAAGTCAAGTTTAGCAGTTATTTTCATAAAAGTCCAATCAAATACCACAAAAAATATATATTTTCGAAAACCTTACATCTTCAACATTATAAAAAAAATTAAAAATGTATTCGATTATAAACTTAAAAAATTTCATTCAGGGGGAGGCGATAAAAGGCCTTATTGAAACCCCTCCTTTTAATATAAGATAGACTTTGGGTTCCGTTCAACTCCCACCTAACGATGATTTAATCAATCGACAGCTAGCTCATAGAATATTACAATTTTTTGGTAAATTACATAAATATTTTGCCATAAAAATTTTATATATATATATATTTATATATATATATATATATATATATATATATATATATATATATATATATATATATATATATATATATAAATATATATATAAATATATATATTTATATATATATATATATATATATATATATATATATATATATATATATATATATATATATATATATATATATTTGCAATATCGCGACGATATGAAGGAGGGAGGGTTCAGAAATGCGCTATTTTTGCGCTACGTATTTTATGAATGACCCTCTATAGCGGCTTTTTTTCATACGATCTGGAGCGACTGCTCCATCTGCTCTATAGTACTTACCTCTGGTAGTACCGGTAATAAAATCGGACGAAAATGTAACCAGAAAATGTAAGTACTCGAACGAAAAAGGTTTATTACTTGACTGCGGCAATTAAAATGGACGAAACTGTAATCACCCGTTGAATATTTTAATTTGTTGTAATGTGTAATTGAGTTCTACGATCCGTATAAAACTTTTACTTGCCAGTATTTCTAAAACGAACTTAATATCGAACCCTACTTTTTTTATCATAGATTTTATCCATTCTTAAAAATTTGAATTTATATGGTTAATCTGTGGTGGTCTTCTGTGGTTTTTGTGACTGGTTACCAGGTTTGTGTCAGATTTTTTGGCGAAAACAAATTTGAAATAAATTCAAATAAATATAAAGGTTTGAAAAAAGACAAAAAAAGTTGAAAATATACTGTAATGGGATAGAGGTATTTACTGTATGTACATCGATGTATTTGTTGAAAACCACTGACCTAAATAATTTAACATAACTATATCGACAAAGAAGCAAAGGAATGATGTTAAAGTAAAAGATTTGGGAACGTGCATAACTACATACCTGCCTGACTCTCTCACACGTACCTACATCACCACAAAACAGAGTATTAAAAAAATTATCATCTATCCTCAATAATCCCCACAAAAAAAACCCGCTCTTTACCTCAGGGCAACTAACATCTTTGAATAATTTCTCAATTCTAAGAACTGTTCTTCTGTTCTTCAACACTGTAAAATAGAGTCGTATAGGTGCAGATACACAAATTACAATGCGTGTGTGTGATATAAATTAGTGTTTAAAAGCTAACAATAAGTGGATAAGACACAGCTCCCTGCCTATTGGCGCCAGTGTTCTTTGTAAACGCTTTTTCAAATGAAAATTTAAAATATATACCATGTATATTTTACACCCTTTAAAATATCTTATAAAATTGCTTATTTTCCCAAAATATTTTTATATAAAATCAGTATGTTAAAAGAACATTTGCAGGACTCCAATTAATTATGTATAATTCTTCCAAACAAAATGGAGCAAAATAGATTAAGTCCCCAAAAATTTATTTTTCTGTTAAAACCTGTCGTTTTAATTAAATTTAACTTTGCAGTTTAGAAATTGTAGCAAAAAAAAAAGAACTCTTGTTTTCATAATTTACGGAAATTAGTCAGAAAGTAATTTCTAAACAGAATTGTTATTAAGTAATGAAGTCATACAAAACGCATTAATTTTTACGTTGTATTTGGTATCATTTCTGCCTTGTTTTCAAATGGTATTTACTTATAAGTATGTTAAATTGTAAATTAGATTTAAATTTGCGTTAAGTTAGAAATTTTCAGAGATATCACCTATTCATTTTATGAGACATCATGTACGAAGGACTTGATACAAAAAAGCCGCATTTTCAAGTCCTTCGTACATGATATCTCATAAATTAAAGGCTTTGGAAAAAATGTTTAAAACAAAATTTGTAGAGAATTGTACGCTCTACAATTTTCATAATTACCGTAACCAACATAGCGCTAACCATTTTTAAATTATTTACCAAAAATCAAAAATTGGTTTTATTAAAGCGTCATAATTGTTGAAATAATTACTTTAGAAAAAAAGTTTCAAATAAGAAGGATAAGAAATTCAATTTTCTATGAAAAATATTTCTTGTACTTTTCTTGTGGGACCAGCCGTTCACGAGATATTTGGAAAGATACGTTTTTCAAGATGGCGGCTTTAGCGCAACCTCTAGGATGACGCAATTTTGGTTTTACACTCTCTATAGGTACACAAATCAATTGCAAAAAAAAAATTAGATCGTGCTAAAAATGTTTTGCGATCCGGCATTTTGAACCAGACCGACTATGCTCTTAATAATGTCTTAAAATGGAATAATTTAAAAGGATAAAAGGTAATTCTTGTTATATTTTTTTTTTAAATTTCACAATAAAGTGACGTTTGATAGTCGGGTTTCAAATAATTTTTTTTATTATTTTGTAAAATATGATAGGTATATACATCCTAATAAGTACTCGCTTTGAAAAAATTAAACACATTATTTAAAAAAAAAAAAAATACCGTATTTTCCAGCATATAATGCGCACCTTGAACACCAAAAATATTGTCGAAATTTCGTTATGCGCCAGATATAAAACTGAGTTCTGTAAAAATTATGACTTTTTTATTTTAATATTATATATTCTTCTGTAAATAGTAAGTGGGTTATCAGATAAATAAAAGAAATTAAAAAATAAATTAACAATAATACAAAAATAAGATAGAATAAAAAAATTATTCCATATAATAAGTTTATGTATTAAAATTATTTTAGTTAGGTATATGATTCATTATTTTGTTATCAAAGTTTGGGTGCGCATTATACGGCGAACATACAAAAAAACTAAAAAAATTACTCAAAATTTTATGCGGAAAGCTAGAGATCATGTCTAGCTGATACCAGGATCAAGTCTGTCAGAACAGGGGACACTTGATCCTTTTGTAGTGTTCTGGGAAACCGGAAACGTAGATATATTTGGAAACGTAGAAAATGGTAGAAGAATATATTTTCTAGCTAGTCATGAAAAAGTATCCTGAAAAACAATATTATATTATGAGATTTGAGCAAAATGGGGATCAAGTGTACCCAGCCTCCCATACACCGGTATCTCGTTAAGCGTACGACAATAAATAAGCGTCGTTCGCTTAGAGAAATCATATATAGGATGTTTTTCTACACAATTATATTATAATGTTTATATAAAAGTAAAATGTGTAGAGAAACACCCGATATATGATTTCTCTAAGCGAACGACGTTTATTTATTGTCGTACGCTTAACGAGATACCGGTGTACATTCATCTTTTTATTTTTTATTTTATTTTTTTTTTGTGCTAGGACTTACGGAAATAAAATTTCCTACGGATAAAAGCCAAAAATAAATTATTTTTGTCTATTTGAAATTATACTTATAACCATAAACAAAATAAAGGAAAAGAAATTCGAAGTGGTTGCACCGAAAAGACTGATTTTATTACAATTAATTTAGAAAATTATCTAAAGAAATCGTGTAAATGCGGAAATAATGCTAATTTTAGTTGTTTTTAACCCTAGAATCATACGTTGGTCTACGAGTCAAGTTAATCATACATCGGCGTCATTTTGACGAATGGGCTTTTTACGGGGAGTTTTAGAGTTTATTTGAAAAAACATTTTTTTTTTTTTACATAACAATACTACAAAAGCGAACAAAATATTTTAAAAAAAATGGATTTGGAAAAATTTCTTAATATCAATATTTATCAATTTTTTTTTATCAAAGCATATTTTCATTATAAAAATTAAAAAATTGATGAATACATCAATTGTATCATAAAACATGTCTTTCAAATAATTAATTTATGAACTATTATGAGTCAGTGGATATGTGTGACTTTACAGAATGTGAAATTTCTCAGTCATAAATATTCCTATAGATATGTAGTTATTTCCGCATTAGGCACATTTGTAAATTTTCTAAAATTTGTTAGTAATTTTTCGAATAAGATCTCAAAAAATAATAAAAATTAAAATATTTTCCACAAAATAAATTGTTAATCTTTTATTAAGTCATTCGAACGCATTCTTTAGTTTTCGATTCAATATATTAAAATTTTAGTATTATGTCGTCTCTATAAGTCAAACAGCTGTAATCATCTTTCACATTATCATAATCATTGAATAAATTAATTATAACATCCATATCTTTAATAAATTTTAGAAAAATTAGGAAAACTTTTATATGTGGAGTACAAAATCAAAAAAAAAAAACATCGGTTAATCATGCATCGTCGTCCTTTTGACGCACACTATTTCAGTATAAAAAAAAACGACAATAGCTATAAACAAAATTTATACGTCTTATGTATTATAATAACAAATAAGTTAGATAACAGAAGTTTCACAGCAAGCAGGTAACGACAAGTTGTAGTATTGGAGCAGGTAGAGAAGTTCGTTCGTCGTTTTGACGAGTACGTATGATTCTGAGGTTAAAAGATGTAGTCATTTAGGCAAGCCATAGATTGGTTACTAGCATATACATGTACAGGTTACATGATAAATACCAAATTGTGATTGATACGGTTAATTAATAAAATTTTATGATAAAAATGGTAACGAATATGTAGAATTTCACAGATTTTAAAATTGAGTTTATTGAATGTAATAAGTACCTATAGGCTATTTACGATTAATTTTCGGTCGAAGGATTTTGATGGGGAAAAGTATTAAGCAAGTGTGATATATTTGAATGAATACTTCCTTTTCTTATATCATCCATTTTGAAAATATTATTTTCGATATCGATAATTTTTGATAATAAAAACTACATTTTAATAGTCCTAAACTCCTAATATGTTTGGAATATCCACAACTTGCTTTGCTTAAGCCTTCAAAAATTGCATTATTTTTTCGCTACGAAACGTATGAGATATTTACGATTACGAAAAGTAGTGAAAAGTAATTTTTAAAAAATGTTGTGTTACTGACCAGTCAGTGGTACTAATGGAGTATAAATTAACCAATTATAATCAATTTATAAAAAGTAATTCGGTATCGATAATTTTCGATAACGGAAAATAGGTTTTAACAGACTCAATGCGTTTGGAATATGTACTTACAACTTACTTTGCTTAAGCCTTCAAAAATTTCGGTTCTTTTGCTACGACATACCGTTTAAGAGATATTTACGATCAGTTTTCGATAACGTAAAGTATTATTTAAAAACAAACATAATAGAAAACGGGTATTATTTATAATAGACCGACTTCAGAAGCACTTCGAAAATTTAACACATCGATTAGGTGTAGCTATAGATAATTTTTAAGGTTATTTAAATATTGTACGGAACTCGCATTCTAAAGAGACCGCGTTATAGGAAAATTATAGCAATTTCACACTGCGTTTAATGGAATTCGTGTCATAAGAATACCGTGTTATAGGAGATTTGCCTGTATTTATTTATGTTCTATGTATAAACAAAGTTGACGGATGTATTTAACCATCCCAAATGGAACAATTGATCTATAATCGATATATTTAATTGTATTATTCGGAATAAAACTACCAGAATGTATGAGCACAAGTAACACAGCTATAGCAGTATTCACATCACAATTTTATTTAAAAGTATTCTAATATTTACTCATGAAAGTCATGAAACAGCCATATAATTTTGTGCCATATTTATCACAAAGCAAAATAACATTCTGTCTATAATATGTAAAATATTGGCCGACTGCATATAAGTACAATCGTACTCACAAATACTCATACATCTGTAACTGAAGTTGTAAGTTGCATATTAAACACGAGCGAAAAAGTTACACAAGACCAGCGTATCTTTTTCGCTCGCATGTATTATGCCCTATAACTAAGTTACGTACTATACTTTACGACCACAAAATTTACGATAAATAATATAAATTTAGTACGAATTATATAATACATTAAAATTATATTGAAATGTATCAGTACGATGATGGTCATGAAGAATTATGACGAAATGATCAACTGAAACACTGTTTTGACAACTAATAGACTTATATGGAATTATTGACGTGGTACAGCGGGGTAGTGTAAAAATTATGAGTCCATGTTCAAATGCACGTTCAAGTGTATACAATTTGATTTGATTTTTGAGTTCTATACGGAGCTAATTGTATCTTCATGTATGTCAGTGTCAAAGAGGGTTTTTTGTGTTTGACAGAAAAATTGTTTATCACTACTAGAAAACTGGTGCCATATTACAACAAATATTGTACAGACACGTAACTTGATTATAGTTTTCGATTAAAATTTGAAATACCCCTGTCGCAGCATCTGCATAACATAGCGAATTTCCAAATTTTGGGGACTGGCGGATCTCATCTAAGAACTGTACCTATTTAAAATAGTTTAGCTTTCTAAGAGTAAAAGATTTTTTAAAATCGGCTGGGTAATTAGTTTTGATATTTTTGGAACCCAAGAACCCGAACGGACTTTGTGCAGCATAGTTGTATCCATCTAAAATAATTTAGTTCTCTAACAGTGAAAAAATTTTCAAAATCGGTCGGTTAGTTTATTTTTTACAATAATGGGAACAGTAAACCCTGGCGGAAATCATACAACATAACCTTTATTCATCTAAAATAATTTTAGTAAAAAGTTTATCCTAACAGTAAAAAACGGGTCCTAGGGATCTCATATAACTTATGGTAGTTCGTAAGGTTCTTGTGGACATCATTTAATTACTTAATGAATTCAAATACTTTAACTTACTAACGGTGAAAAAATTTTCAAAATTTTCGACATTCGCTAAAAAAATCATTGAAAAATATTTGATATGTTTCGATCAATTAATGGTCAACATCAGCAAATAAAAGTTACTAAAATCGAAGAAAAGAATGAGTTATTTGTCCGTAGAAATTAAAATACAAATTCTGAAAACGAGCAAAGAAATATTGAAAAAACTAGATCGGCAAAACATTCTGACAAATAACACTACCCAACTAATACTTGCCAATTTGAATGAAACTTAACATACTTATTAAACAGCGAAAAATATTAAATACGTGTTTTTTTATTTCGGCTAAATACGCTTTTTAGGGGTAGAAAACACCATTCAACCTCTGTAGATGAAAACAGTTATAGCTAAATATTTTTGAAACGGCATATTTTTTGAAAAAAGGGCTGAGTACCAAATTTGTAGAATTTAAAGCGATGCACTTGATAGTGACCCTGAAATCGATTTTCAAGGTCAGTTGAAAATGATTAGCCATTGCCGAACTTTGACCATATCCTGTACCTATAAGCAGTAATTTCATGTATTGACTCAATCTATCTTCAAAATTGATTTGTTGCGTTATTTTTCTAAAATAAAAAAAATAAAAACCTGACGAAATGAAAAAATAGGCGCAAATTTATAGAAAAAATTAGAAGAAAACATTTTTGTAAGTAATTTTAGAAGTTAAGAAAAGATTTAATATCACTCCAATTGTAAGTTAAACATTAACTTTATGTTATATTAGAAATTTTCAAAATTTTTTAAAATTTTTATTGCTACTCTATAGTTATCATATTAGGAATTCAATTCAACATATGATTAACTATTATTTTTCCGATTGCGATTGAGCAAGTATTTTTCAAAATTACTTCTTGATCACTTATTTTCTATCTTGCATGTGAAATTCGTTCGAATATACTTTGAACCATTTAGGGATGAAAAGTAAACTACTCCTTTTGAAAAATATTAAATGATTTTCAAATGACTTTGGAAATTGACCTCAAGGTCAACTTCAAAGTCAAGTGCATCACGAGAGTCAAGTGCTTCAAGATCATCAAGTGCATCACTTTGAACTCTATAACTTTGGTCCTAAGCACTTTTTTCAGAAAATATATCGTACCATAATCCACTTCTATGTTGATTCCTGGTCTCTTTTCCTGCGTTTCTAATATTTATGTCAATAAAAAATGTGCTACCGTAGACAAGGATGAATAGGTACGCATTCCGACTTCACACCGTATTTTTTTGTATTTATTTTATGAGTACCTAATCTTTAATATATTAAAAATTTACGCGAAGATGGTCACTTTATCAGCAGTATCCAAAAAAATTTAAAAATATCGGTGGTTTTTGAAAAATTAACAAAAATCGTATAATTTCTTCTCTATGAAAAATTGGGGTCAAAAGAGACGAGAAAAGAGTAAATGGGGACAACCCGTAGGGTCGACCAAAATTGAAATTCTAATATAAAATAATTTCGAACTTTTTGTATTTATACATTCAAAAAAGAAATAATAGGTACTTGATGATTTTCTGTAAAAATAAACGTAGAATCTAAAATAAAGTTTATATACTCCTGTCGTTTACCCCTAAGTTTATATTCCTCCTATTCTTATTTTAGTTCAAAAAATAATTTTTCAAAAGACTAAGACATAATAATTAATAACAGTGAGATTCTACGTCCATTTTCAGACTTTTGTTTATTAAATTGCGTAAAAGCTAGTAAATGCAATAACAGATATGATGAATTTATAAGGATTTTCTTGTACTACAAAATCTTAAAAATATGGAAACGCGTACTTTTTTTTCGTTAATTGTGTTTTATTCTTTTGCACAAAATTTTAAAAATACTTTATTTTCTTAAGAAAGGGAGGCAACTTTAGTCACAGATATGCCTATGAACAGTTTTTGGTAATCCGGGAAAAACGAAAACACTTTTTAAAATTTTTTTATTGTTAAAATCGAAATGTTCTTTTAAAGAGGGTTAAAATTACCATATTTTATATTAAAATTTTAACACAATCACTCCCTAATTAACGAGCCTTACTTAATATTAGCAAATTGAGAAAAAACACGTCAATTAGATTTTTTTACACAGATTTTATTTGTTATATAATTCAAAAGGATATTTTAAAAATGTGTATGAATGGCTTTCATTAAATAAATTTCAATATATTTTCCATTTATTTTAACAGTGGAATGTCCTTACTAGTGGCTATACTTTCGGCTTGGAGCGAATTAGACGAAGATTTTCTTCTAAAACCAAATTTAATAATTAATTAAAGAAATAAAAAAAAATTTGTGGATTTCCTACCGTTCAAATATAATCTTTATTGTATGTAAAAATGTTATTACATTTTTTCAAAAAACTGTAAGTAAACTGTAAAATTTTCTTTACAAATATGTTAAAATAGAGAAATGTTTCCTTTTTAATTTATTTTTAACTCTTTTTAAATGATTCACTTTAAAATTTTTTAATATTTCTTAATCGAAATTTCATAAAAGAATGTGTCAAAATTTAAAAAAATTTTTCTTTGTTAAAAAAAAAAATTGAATGTGCAAAATTATTTAATATTAGAATGCTCTGATTATACAATTCTAATCATAACTGTATTGTCAATTGGATAAAAAATTACGTAAAAATATTATTGTTTGAATATGATTTAACGTAATTTTTATACGATTGAAGCAAACTCTTATTAATTTTAGGAAGGTGTAAATATAATCTAAATTCTGATCATATCACATAACAGATATCGTCGGGATTTTTTTTGTAAAAAAAAATGGAACAGAGATACATTATAAAAACATTTAACTGACAGAGAAATAGAATATAGCCGAATCGTTAAATTGGATTAAAAAAATCATGACACGCTACTTATAAAGCGGCTTTTTTCGAATTTAGCTCGCAAAAAATGAGACAGAAAAAAAAAGAATGCGAGTGCGAGTGAAATGGAGAACGACATATTTCCTAGTTTTTCTCGAAAAGTAAGTAATTTAGAGCAACGGTATAAAAACATTTTTTATGCGTTTTACCTTTTACAATGGCTTAGTGTAAAAAAAAATTTGAAAAATTGCTTAATTCTGGCAAAAAACTCATTTTGTTGACAAAAAACGCCCGGAAAACCTACTTCTGGGCATCCGACGTGTCTGGCTAACGAACTCATCCAACGATTTGGAAAATCGAATTCGCACACAAAATTTCATAAGCATTAAACGTTTCGTTCGAGAGTTATCGCGCGGATACATATATATATATATATATATATATATATATATATATATATATATATATATATATATATATATATATATATAAATTTTAGTGAATATCATTTTCGTATTCTAGGGACCTCAAAACATATTTCTGATTTGGTCTCGGGCTTAGGTCGCACCATGACACCTGGCGTAAAAGCTGAATTTCCAGTTTTGGAAATTCGCTAAAAAATGAAGAAGAAATTTAGTTACAGTAACTATATTTAAATATATTTTTAAATATGTATTTTAGATGAAAATTATCAATATTATGTAGAAGTAGGGTAAAAGCCCCCTTTGTGGAGCGGTATCTAATACTGGAACAGTTTTGACATTTACAAATTTATTTCTTTAATTAAATAAGGAAACTTTAAATGCGAGGTGAATTTAAATTGAAAAACAATCATTCTATTAATAATAAGTTTTGTTATCAGACGTTTCTTTCAGAAATAACTTCATTAATATGTAAATGTTCATAATTAGATACCGTTCCACAAAGGGGGCTTTTACCCTATACCATTTAATTATTCATCTTTATTTTATAATCATTTACCTAGTAATATTTACACGTAATATTTATATTTTCAATAAAGATACAATTAGCTCCGTACCTATAGAACTCAAAAATCAAATCAAATTATAAATACACTTGAACCACTTGAACGTGCATTTAAACAGGAATTCATAATTTTTACACTACCCGTTAATAAGTAATTTCGTAGTAGTCGCAGATAATAGTATTTTACAATATAAGTTCGGTAAGTTGCTTTTACTGATCGAGAAAATGTTGCAAAAACGAGACCCGCAGGGTCGAGTTTTTGCAATTTTCGAGATCAGTAAAGGCACTTAACGCATCGTGTATTGTATAATATTTTTTGCACGATCGATTTAAAATAATTAAAGAATAAAAATATATTAAATAAAAAATAAAATTCGGATAATATAGGTGAAATTTATAATTCTATGTTATCACATAGAATGCCATGAATAAATATTATAAATATGTATAACAACTATAATACGAATATTTGTAGTGACAATTGACAATTATATTTGTAAATAAAAAATTAAGTGTCAATATTTAATTAATGTGAATATTTTTTTGAATTTTCTATTAAAAAAATTGAGGAAAATAGTTTGTTAAACTATAATATTAATGAAAATAATGAAATTGATGAAGCATTTTATTTTTGGCTGCAAATTTATTCTCGTAAAATGAAAGATGGATTATGAAAACCACAGAAAATTTTAATGATTGAACGACCTTTTGAAATATCAATAAAATATGAAAACTAATGCCAATAATAATAATAATAATGTGCAAACTAATGAAAATTGTCATATTAATCGATTTATTTTCCTAATTGTTCAAATTGTACTTTTAATTTCAATATAAATAAATAATTATAATCATTTTTGAGCTAATGTCACTTACCGCACTCCTATTCACTTACCACGCATCTATTTCACTTACCGCACTGTTATTTTTTGGTTTCCATGGATATAAACAAACGTTCGGGAAATGTAACTTACCAGCATTGTCAACAGCATCGGTAAATGCATGAAAATATACGATCGTGCAAAAAATATATTACGTGTTCCATTTCTATAAACTCAGAATTTAAAATTCTGATATTATAAGGCTGCTTGTACACGATCAGTAATACTGTCAGTATTTAATGACAAAAAGAAGGAATTATTATTTTTATAATAGGGTAAAAGCCCCCTTTGTGGAACGGTAGTATCTAATACTGGAACAGTTTTGACATTTACATATTTATTTCTTTAATTAAGTAAGGAAACTTTAAATGCGAGGTGAATTTAAATTGAAAAACAATCATTCTATTAATAATAATTTTTGTTATCAGACGTTTCTTTCAGAAATAACTTCATTAATATGTAAATGTTCATAATTAGATACCGTTCTACAAAGGGAGCTTTTACCCTATAAATTATATATACGAATACTTCAGTATTATCAATACACGATCAGTAGTAGTGTCAGTATTTCTAAATACGGACAGTATTACTGATCGTGTACAGGCAGCCTAAGTGCTATATTCGATTTATATTCCCTCGTTCCACAGTTTCTTTCATAACATTATGTAGGTGATACTAGTCAGTCCTAGAATACACGAGTAGGTAGTTTTGAATATATTACTTTGAATCGTCCTGTACCTGCACTCAGTAGTTCGCTTCCATTCAGAATTTTAAATAGAATGAACAGAAACCCTCCATACCATAACAGGTTGAAGTAACTTAAATTTCTAAATTAAAAACTAGTTGTAATAAAAGTAATTTTTATTTTAAGGAGTTTTGGAATAGGGTACTTGACTATATTCAAAATTTGTCTTAAATATTAAATAATTTTATGTATTATTCTTAAATATATTCAGTTTTAGCAGTGACAAATAAAAATATTCTTTAGTTATTTAAAAATTTTATTCTGAAAATTATAAAATTTTAACCTTCATTTAAATGACTAAAAACGCGCCGTGACATTAAACTGACGTCACGACTTATAAGCTTTATATGCGAATATCATAGACAAGATAGACAATATCTATGTGAATTACCATAGTTACATCTTTCCTCGAAGTATTTAAACAATTTAACACTGCACAACTTTTTTTAACAAATACTAGCTTCTTTTTTAATAAATTTTAAACAAATATTCAAAACATCAAAATTATTAGGTTATAAAACTAAACACACTCACTTCTCATTATTGTTGGTTATGTGCAGTGTTGTGCAAGATATTGAATTTTATTATCTAGATAACAGATAATAGATAATATAATTTAAAATATCTAGATAATGATAACAGATAATTAAATCGTAAAAGATAACGGCGGAGCTAACTTTATACCTAAAAAATAGTTTTTGAATATAAACATATTTTTTTCGGGATTTAGCTTCTATTATCTACGGCACATGATAGTACACGACTAGCACCAAGGGGACAAACTAGATTGGCTTTGCCTCTGTTCCACTTGTAATGAGTTTGTGACGTAGTCTGTTTGTGTACATACACACTGGTTGCAGTGTATTAGTTTGGTTTTTTGTAGTAGTATGTATATACACGCATACAAACACAATACACGTATTACCAGAGAGAGATGTTCAACGTGTACATGTAACAATGGGGTATATTGTTAATACAATGGTATGTTGACTCGACGACGACTACTGACGGACTAATGCCTTAAGCTGTGACTGGGTTACAAAGGACTCCAAGCGAATTTCACTTTTTTTTATGTTAGTTGGCTTCTAGTGTTCTATGACTAGCACAATATAGCACAACTATTTTGTTTGGGAACAAAAGATGGCAGGGTTAACTTGATGGGAACATATTTATGGTCGACCTTGACCTGTATAATGTTATTCTACGTAATGGCGGAAATCATTCCAAACTAAATGAATTCTATCTATTTATAATTAAAATTAAAGAACTGCTTAAGTGTCGGTATTTATCTGAATTACATGGTCAACCAAGTGGTCGGAAAACGACATTTCATATTACACGACTAAATGTTATTCGAACAAATGACTCAAATGATTCCAAGTTACAAGAATTCTATTTAAAATTAAAGAATTGCTTTTAAACATTTTTGCAATGCTTAAGAAAGTGTTAAAATTTATCTGAATTACATGGTTGGCCAAGTGGTCGAAAAACGACATTTCATATTACACGATCTAATGTTATTTTAATTAATGGCGGAAATAATTCCAGTTCTACCATAACAGTTAGTAAATGTAGGTAAATGGTGCATTTAGTTTCAATTTTCTTTCTTTTTTTTCAGAAAAAATCAAGATATATTGTCATTATATTAACTTTTTCCTTCGCTTAATGAAAAGATAAGATAAAAGATAACTACTTCTAAAAGTATCTAGATAAAAGATAATAGATAACGAAAACGTTATCTAGATATAACGAAAACGTTATCTAGATAAAATTTCAGATAACGCTATCTAGATAAGCACAACACTGGTTATGTGTACAAATATCATATTATGTAATACTACTATATTGCTAGTGACTATAAGTGGCAGGGTTACGGTAAGAGTGAAACAGAGAAAGGGACGTAGCCTATTGTGCTCAAGTGCAACGAGTCTGTCAAATTGCATGTATCCATGTCCACATATTTAACAATTTGAGTCTTGCCTATCAGCATAAGGTACTAGGTGCTTACTATTGAAGTGAAACAAACAGATTGTCGGCGTCGTTGTATTTTCGCCTGTTTTCTTACCCCACTAGCAATATAGAAGTATTAAGACGGTTCTACACGATGCTACGAACACCTTCCAACATTCGACGTTGGATGGTTCATAGCATCGTGTAGCCGTTGTTCGAACCTACGAGTGTCCAATGTCGAGCGTCAAACGTTCGCATTTGGTCGTGTCCCGTTCGATGTCGGTATTCTTGCACCGAGTCAAAGGGATGCTTCGAACGTTTGAAGATCAATGTTGGTTGCGTTGGTCGGTTCGACTCAGCAGCTGCACGACTCGTTCATGTGAAGAGAGACAACGTCAGTGTATAACATTAGAGATAACATCAGACAGATAACAGCGTCGTCCACTGAGTACCAACACATCATCATTCGTATTGGATCAAACATTCGATTCACCGTGTAGCAGATACATTCCTCGCACCAACTATCGAACTTAATTGCCTCAAACGTTCGATCGAACGTTGGAAGGAACGTTCGTAGCATCGTGTAGAACCCGCTTTACATATATGACAAATATAGAACCATAGATATAAAACCAAGGGGCCAAACTACTGTTTAATAATATGCATCCCGACTGTAATCAAAATTTTACGTCATCAGACTGGGCAGAGAGGTGGAAAGTTGTATACGTATTTAGAGTTTGTGTTGGTATGTGTAGCGTTATGGATGTTTGTCTGTGTGATACTCTTTATGTATGCAGCTAAGTGGTCTAAGGTGGGAGTGGGTATATATACAAGAACAACAGCATGTATGTACCTGGTAACAATGAACAGTGAACAGCGTAACAATGCAAGTATACGCTTGAAGAGTCGATGGACGACTAACTAGTAAGCTGGTAACATTGTTAACACAACGCAGTGTGCGTTCGACGAAGGACACGGACTGACTAATGCCTTAAGTTGTGACACGACTCCAAATGACTCCGCGCCAATTACACGTTTTTAATATTAGTTGGTTTCTAGTGTTCTATGTATAAAACCGTATTGTGTCCATAATATGAGCACAGAATAGTGTTGTGTTGACATGACAGAAAGAGACATCTGTTTGAGTTAAATCGTGACGTCGTTGCATACGTCACTACACCAAGTTGTTTTCCGCGCCAATTTCTTCATTTAAAATTACTCTGTGATTTTTTGATGATTTTTATAAAATTTATCAAAAATTAACTAATTCATACGTAAAAACAAACGACTAAATCATTTTTTAATAGCAGTCAAGTACTCTATTGGTCAGTTGACAAAGATTAATTATTTAATAAAATTTGCAAATTTTTTTTTTAAATTACAGGTAACCATTTTTGTGAAATCATCTAGAAAATTCCCTTAGTAACTTGTGTAAAAAGCCAGTGTCAAAGCTCGTACTTAAAGCACTTGGTTTGCGCCCTCCTTTATTAAAATTTACACTTTCATGATATTAGCTACGTCACCAACGTCCATCAGTCAGTACAAAATACGCTGAATGTAATATTTTTTAAACTTTTTTGTCTTAAGAATTTGTATCTAAATTTTGAAATGTCTCATTTGTTTGCATAAATATAAAAAATTTTTGGTTATTTCCAGCCAAAGTAGATACAAAAAGGTACGCTACATTTGAGTCCAAAATAAGCTTTTTTACGCAGTTCGCCATCTACGTCATAATACGTCACATATTTGAATTTTTAGAAAATGACAACATTACAATTATTTATTTATTATATTTATACAGCGTGAGTTTTTTGAGAGTTACCATTTTTATTACAGCCAAACCGTTGATAAGAGCTAAGACCATAAGAGCTATAAAGCTCCTGACTATAGCAATTGGTTGCCCCGTCGATATCTACAACTCTTATTTGAACAATTTTTCAATTAAATCAACGGTTTGGCTGTAATAAAAATGGCAACTCGCAAAAAATTGACGCTGTATATATGTAATTCGCCATCTACGTCATCATGATCTGCGCGTCGACATAGCTTTCTTCATCTACTTTGTTTCCAGCTTTGTAAAACATTAATAAGTGCAATAACGACCAATAAGCAAATACACACCTTTGGATATCACTGTAACTTGTACTCTATGACTCTATGCAACTACATATCGCGCGTTTTCTGTCTCTAACTCGTATATCAAAAATCACAGTTCTCAGGAAACACAAAAAACATATTAAATACTGTATTTTCATCACTATGAATTTAAGATTTATGTATGTTACACTTTTTGATGTTTGCTACCTATGTAGACATGAAGCAGATATTTAAATATTTTAAATTACAAGCTATCGATATTTTTAGTAAATACGAGTTTGCTGTCCACTTTTTTTTTCAATATACGAGTTTGTGAAATAAATCGATTTTTTTTTTTTTACATATTCCGATAGTCTAACCAGTAACTTAAATTTTAAACGCGTTTTTCTCGAAACTACTTTTTTTCTGATAGTTTTCTGACAAAACCTGGTATATGGTATACGAGTTTGTGTAAAATTATTTTTTGAAATAGTAACATTTTTATCAGCATACCCAAGTATACCATATACACAAACTCGTATACCATATACCAGGTTTTGTCAGAAAACTAAATTTAGTTCATGTGGTACAAGTTTGTTTTAAATTGAATAATTATTTTTCCATTAACTATTTTGCAATATTTCTTAGTGCATCACATGGGGAAGTGTATTATGTAGATGTATGACTTTCTAACTCAAAACCGTCAAAAAACCTTATACGAGTTTGAGACAGAAAAGGCGCGATATACAGTCCAATAGGTGACACAAACATACACAGACACAACTGTACATATATCCTAGAATGACGGACTCATCGTTTTCCATAGACGGATATTTTTCAAAATAACATTTGCCTATCTTCGTCTGCTGCATAGCGTTGAATGTTGTGTTTGTGTCAAGTTGAACTACATAATATGTACATAATTATGTATATGTATGTATGTACAACTTCCGTTGCTAGAGAGAAGGAGAGCATGATGTTTGTGCTGTTTGTGCTCGAGTGTTCTCTGTCAGTCGTGGTAGTGTAGTGTATGTGGTTGTATTTTACAAATTCATTGAGAAACACAAAGCATGTTATATGTGCATATATGCGTTTGTAAGTGCATGTAAAGGTGAGGATCCACCAAGCGCGCAAACTGTTTGCAAATGTTTGTAAATTTTTGCGAACACAAAATTTTTTTGATGGAGAGGATCATCACAAATATTTGCAATTGTTTGCTAATGTTTGTCAGTGTTCCGACTAAAGTCAAGAGAATTACATCAGAGGGAATTCGTTGTTTGGTGCGTTTTGTGTTTTTCTAGTGGAAACAGTATGTAATATAAAATACATACGAACAACAAACATAATATCCATATTATGTATAATTATTTCTTGTTTTATGTTATTTTGTTGTAAATATAACAGCATAGTTTTATGTTTTAAAAAGGATTATTGTAATTTTAAATTAATAAACGAGTAAAAATAACATGGATTGAAATAATGAAAAATTTCTGCTATTAATCAAGTTTTATAAATCAAAACCAGAAATATGGCAAACTGTCAATAAATTTGGTTCTAATGAAATTAAAAAGCAGGATGCGTGGAAGCGAAAAAAAAAGACTTTGCATACTTCGGGAATTATTTTGTTAATTAACTGTCTCGAAATTCGAAAAAGATACATAAGGCTTTTGTAAGAATCTCTTGTAGCTAAAAAATATTATCGCTAGTCTAACTTCGACGGGTATAGTCTCTGTAGTTAATATCCCGTTTACAAATTTTTGGGCTAATTTGGGAAATTAAAAATTTTAAATCTTCCGATGACATACGGTAAAAATTTTGAAATAAACCACTCCTAAGGTCTGTTTTTAAGTCTGTTAATAACTGTATAGAACATCTTATTTTTTAAAAATTAAATATCCAAAATTTATGTTTTCTCTTTCCTTTTTTGATTAGAGATTATTACAAACGACATAGTGCTAACAAGAAGTTGGAGTCATTTTTATATGTGATATACATATGTATTTATATAGAAATATAAGAATACGTGGAACAGGTACAAACATTCGCAAACGGATTATCGTTTGTAACTGTTTATTCAGTGGAGACAGTATGTTCGCAAACAGTTAAAAACAATTGCAATCATTTGCAAACAATTACAAACATTTGAAGCAAATGTTTTTTTGGTGGATCCGCACCTTAATATGTATATTGTATACACATGTATGTGTTGTTTTTTGCTGTTATTTAGTCGAATTTTTTACAGAAATAATTAGGCTATATACAGCATATACGATAAAAACGGGACGAGGCAAGAGTAGGGGCGCTATCCGTTTTCGGATCCGTAGAACACGATTTTGAAGAAAAAAATGTCATATATATAAAACGGTAAATAAGCCAAAAATATTTCCATTACTTTAGAAAATATTGAGCATTTTCCGAAAAATCGATACAGGGGGGCTGTTAACTGTTGTGTATTTAAATGAAAAATACCATTTCAGCACCAAAATTAAATTTAATTCATCGATATATTTATCGATTATAACAATATAAAATTTCTAAAGTATCAGTATAGTACATAAAATGAAATAAAAATAATCCTTGCCAGAGGACTGTTGGTTACCAGGGGACTGTCGATTACGACAGGAGTTCTACGGACGAATGCTCGTGCAGCACTAAATAAAATTTTGTGCGGGCGTTAATGGTGACAACCGTGCAAACTTCAGATAGTTTGCGTTTTGTTACACGCAGCAATGCAATTGTTTAACCTTTACAGACAGGGGAACTGTTCACAAAATGCAGAGACAAACTTTAATTTACTTTCTCAAGACTATACAATAATATTTATAAAAAATAAGCAGGTCTTGTTAACAATGGTATAATATTATTGTTTCAGTAATCAAACAATTTGATTGATTCCTATAGTTATTGTCTTAATTAATATAATTTGAAATGACTATATTGTGTTGGTGACACGTCAGGGGACTGTTTTTTTACACTTATAGAAACGTCTACGCTGAGCAGAGGTAGCTTAGGTTATTATCTTTTAAAGCTACACCTGACCAATTCCATGCCAAATCAACACACTTTTGAAAGAAATTTTTCCTCACCATTTCAGATTTTCTTAAAATTTGGTATACTCATACTATAGGTACTAAGACTAAGAAAAGTGCCAATTTTTAAATTTTTATCTGAAACCCCTCTCGAAATATGGCTATGTAAAGTTTCCAAAAACTTACCAAAAAAACGTAAACGTTCATTTTTAAATCGCTCTAGAAGCTGTTCTAATTTAGCTAGAAAGCTGAGAAAGGTGTCATTTTATAGCATTTTTAATGCTCTTTCAAATGATATACAACATGACAACGGTGTTAATAAAAATATTTCAAAATCCATATAAAGACTGACTCGATTTTTTTTTTTTCAAAAAGTACATAATTTAAAATTCTAAAAAATATTTGTATAAATACTTAGTGCTGTTCTGAATCATATAGTAAAATATGAATGTGGGGTCTTAATGAGTTCATTCTTAAAAAAGATATTTCTGTTGCTGGTTTTCCACTATTACCCAATTTTGTCAAGACAATGTAACTTTAACACTCAGGTAATTTTCATTCGACATTTTTCCGAAAGGTACATAGTCCAAAACATTCCAAATATGCCTATAGTATAGTCATTTGGTTCAAATAAAAGGGGTTACCTAGAAAGTTTTCCGAGAGTTTTGAAAATGGGTGATTTTATAGATTTTAAGGTGCTCTTTTCGAGTTTCCATTTTGCCACCTCGTATCTTTGCCGCTCGCGCCACCATATTGGAAAAATGGCGTCGAAAAGCAGTTTTTTGACAATGTCTCCTTTCCGAGTCATTTTACGAGGAAAATATCTATATACAAAATTAAACTAGAGAAAGTTTCCTACAATTCATGTCTTAACAATTTTTTTCGTAAAATCAATAGTTTCGGCGTACGAGCGCCGCAAATTGTTACTCAATACGCGTTTTTGCGGAATAACTCGTTTCCACACCACCTTGAGGTATACTGCGCGTAGCACACTATTAGGCTGGCCGTCCTTTGGTTGCGGACAACTGCGATATTTATTCAGACGATTACGTACGTTTGTCGTTCGTCCGAAATAATATGTTTACTGTCCGTCCTCTAGCTCAGCGGTTCTCAAACCGGGGGGCGTGGAAGAATTCCAGGGGAGGCGTCAACAAATTTAAAAAAATTAAATAAGTTTGTAGTTTTTGAAACAGTTGTTTTTGTATGTTACACCAATACCTCAATTTACGTTGTGGTTACGTTCCAAAAAAACACGACGCAAATTGAAACGACGCAAAGTGAATTATGATTTTCTATAGCAAACCACGTAAAGATCGAAGATAGGTTTCAGAGTTACGAAAATACTACTTTTTAAAAAGAAAATTGCACAAAGTAAACATTTAAAAAACATACAAAAAAACAAAAAACAAAAAAAAAAACAAATTCAATTAAAACAAAATAAAATAATCAATTGATTTATAAAAAGAAAATAAAAATTAATCACTGCCTAATGAGTCCATACTGGCTGTTGTCGTAGGTCGGCTTTCTTTCACAAAAAATTGGTCCAATATTTGCGTTTGTCCAAAATATTTCGAAAAAAATATGACTCGAACCCAAAACAACGCAACTTCGAAAATCTAACGACGCACAGTGAAAATTTGTACTAATTCAGCAGCGACGTAACTTCGAAAAAAACGCAAACCGAAACGACGCAAAGCGAGGTATTGGTTTATATTTACAACAACAACAAAATTTGAATTTGATGCTGGACACAAACACACAATCATTGGAGTTTCTTTATAGCTATTAACTCAATAAAATGTAAGTAAGCGGCCAGGCGTGAGAAACTAGCTGACTTGTGATTTTTTCGATGATTTGTGTAATAAAAATTTGTATTTGAAGAAATGTAATTTTATATTCCTTACCAGAGTATGTCTAGCCCAAGTTCAAAGTCATTTTACTCAAACATATAATGTAAGTAAAATTACCATATATGTCTAAATTAACTTAATCCGTAAAGGGAGGCGTGACCTCACACCAAAGTACGAAGGGGGGCTCAGAGTCTGAAAGGTTGAGAACCCCTCCTCTAGCTCAATATTCGTCAGTATTTTTCTTTTTAATTTTTTTTAGGTATAGATGATATAAAAAAAAATACGTAAAAAACAATTTGTGGCACGTAATATGCAAAGTTACACAGTTATAATTGTAAATTACCTTCAGTTTCATTTCAATAAAAATAAAAATCTCATGAAGCGGACTTCTTCGCGTATTTTTATTATTTCTTATTTTTGAAACTTATTTCTTATAAATGTAAAGAAGGATGTCAAAAAGCATGTGGATGCAGAAAAGCTGGGTTAAAACACTCCGTTATATGCACTAATTGTACTGGTGGTAATTGTTATAATTCGCAAAGTCCATTACATGATAGCGATGAAGAGGAAGAAACTGACGCAGGTTTTGATCAAACTTATGATGAAATTGAAAATGAAGAATTTCAAAAAGAATTTGATGATGATATCGCAGGAAACCAAGCAATTTCAATCAGTGACGTCACAATCGCTACTGAAGATGGTGAACCTGTAACACCTGGCCCCTCAAGAAAATTTAAACGAAGAAGATTACGCTAAATTTCCGAACTATACACGACAAAGGGATTAGGCCTACTGGGCAAACCACATTAAAAAATCGCGTAGCTTACTCTACCTCAAGGTGGTGTGAAAACGAGTTACTTCGCGAAAACGCCTATTAAGTAACACTTTGCGGCGCTCGTAAGCCGAAATTATTGATTTTACGAAAAAAGTTGTTAAGACATAAATTGTAGGAAATTTTCTCTAGTTTATGTAGTATATAAATATTTTCCTTGAAAAATGTCTCGGAAAGGAGATATCGTCAAAAAATTGCTTTTCGACGCCATTTTTCCAATATGGCGGGGCGAGCGGGAAAGATACGAGGTGGCAAAATGGAAATTCGAAAAGAGCACCCCAAAATCTATAAAATCACCCATTTTCAAAACTCCCCGAAAACTTTCCAGGTAAAACTACCAGATGATTGTACTACTATAAAAAGTGAATACTATTGTAAAATAATTGGAAATATATATTTGGTAAAACTTCCTGAACCTTTGCCTTCATGAGGAAAGTTACATATAAAGCTGAGTGGCACTTTTTAGCAACAGCAAATGGGAAAGGACCATGCGATGAAGTAGGCGTTTCAGAAACATTCCTGGAAAGCCATTTCTGAAACAGCATAATCCTCTTGAATGGAGAAGGCAAAATCTACCTCTGGTATGCTACTGCCCACTCAAAGAGGTCTTGTGGGGTTTAGATTTGGTTGTCATAATGGCCTTTGCAAATTAGCGCGAACTACCAGTCTTTTAACAGAACCGCCTACTTCATCGCAATGGGGTCCTTTCCCATCCGCTGTTGCTAAAAAGTGCCACTCAGATTTATGTTAAAATCTTCCTCATGAAGGCAAAGGTTCGGGACGTTTTTCCAATTACCGTAAACATGGATTAAAATTTAGAAACCAAACCTACAAAGAAAAAGGAAATGAAACGATTAGAGCCATGTGAGGGTCTAATCGGTCAGGGTCGAACAACAGAAACAATTCTTTACAATACTTTTACAAAACTGATCAAAGTGTGCAACCTCTAAATATTAGCCAATCTTCTTGAAATTTGGCGTATATATTTTTTATATCACTGAGACTCGGGGCATAAGCAAAGTCTGCAAAAATTTTACATTTTATTTTTCATTTTACATTTTATTTAACGTCCGTCCAAAAAATCCAAAAGACAATTCCAAAAGACAAAGAAAGTTTCTAGCAAATACGAAAGATGCTTTAGGTGATTAACAAATATGAGAGCACTTATTAATATCTACATCTGAGTAAGTGCTCAGAAACTAGCGTATCCAAATCATTATTTGGAGTCCATCGACTCACAATTGCTTCGTGCCCAAAGTGAACCTATATGAAGCTGACAAAATGTTAAACACGTTCCATTCCTTTAACCTTTTCGCGCCGAAGACCGTATATTCCCGTGATAAAAAAATGTGATAAATAGTCGATGACCGTATTTATCCGACTTATAATAAAGAAGTTTTTTTTTCAAAAAGTATTTTTTTACAAGTATATATAATTACCAAATTTATGGTGTACTTTAGAAGACCGTACGATTCCGTAAACCTCGAAAACTGCCCGTCTTATGGGCATACTTAATAGGAAAATAGCACGTCGCGAAAGGGTTAATTATCATGAAAGAATATTCAGCTTTTTGGAAATTGAATGAAGTTTAGTGAAGAGGACAATTTTAAGTGCATAGTTAGCCTTTACCATTCACCATGCTTGATATAGAGCCACTGGGATCCTGAAACTGAAATCGTTTTTAGACCAGTCACCGAGGCACAGGAGTGAGAGTTGTAATAATTTTTTTGTAATCTTCTTTTGTATAACTTCCTTTTTTTAAGACATTTTGAATGTAGTTAAACATTTCGACTTGTTATTCTTCTAGAAAACCTTGAATGCGAGTTTCCTCATCCAGCATTGTCGTATATGACTCCTTGTCAAATGAAACCCACAGACTTTAGAACTTTCCAAAAGTTAGGACCACTTGATTCTATGCTACAGTACACTTCTCAGACACTTCTTTCAATATTATTTATATATTAGTACATGAGAATTCCATTAGTACAAAGTACTGCAATATTAGCAATTTCATTAGTTAGAGAAAAAAGTGATTAATGTGTGCAACCCCTAAATATTATCCAATTTTCTTGAAATTTGGCATATATGTCTTTACGTCACTGAGACTCGGGGCGTAAGCAAAGTCATATGAAAACCACATCTTTGGAAAAATGAAACACCCTAATACACATACATGCAAAATTTCAAGATTTCAGGTCCAATAAAGTAGAAATTCTGAAAGTAGGACAGCGGGTTGAAAATCAACATAATTTACTACGGAATACTTACAATTAGTTCGTGATCATATATTCAGCTAATATTTTGGTTAACCATTATTTTTGTATCATGCATAAAATTGCAAATGTTGTAAAAATGTCAATATGAACAAAGTCACTCTGCTGACGCAAGGTGTGAATGAAACTGAGATGACATCCACTCAGAAAGAAAATACATATATATGTAGTATGGACGTATGGTAGTATTAACGATCAAAGAAAAATAAGTGGAAATAAACAAGAACAAAGTACATATGTAGATCGGTGGCGACAAAGTCCTCAGCGTATGTGTAAAAAACTGTAGCTAGCAGTGTGTCCAGAGTGTGTCAGATATCGTTTAAGTCACAGCACACACACAGCAATTTTTAGTATTATTGACGAACCACTTGCAATAATGTAGTACATGCACACGTCCGCCTCGAATACATATACATTACACTAGGCATCGCCACTTGCCACAGGTTGAGTGGGGTTGAGTGTGACGTATGACACATATACAGACGTAGATTTTGTGTTCATAGACATGAAATTTATCAAAATAATCTGGTGCGCATGCTCGCTGTGACGCATGATACGGAATAGTAGCGTAGCCCTTTGGTGGCGACACTGGAAATATGGACTTTAAGGGCCTTTAAGGAATACGCACGTTCTTACATGTAGTAAACAGTGTAAAAATATTGTAATATTGTATCTCACTCTACGACATCTCTCATTCAATATGCGTGTGTGAATACCTTTAGGTAAATGCGTCATACGAGAAACTGATTAGTGATTACGATGAGTTGCTTAATTATACATATATGTATTCACTATGATAGTAAGCGTGCATGTAGTATACGATTTTTATTGGCCGATTGTACGTTATAATAGTGCGTACGTTGCTCGTTAGACAGACATTTACACAAGCACACCCACGCCAAGCTTGGAGAGGAGTAGGTACACAATATTCATTTGGACTGAACTATAAAACAACAGCATACAGCCAAACACTATGTATCTATCCCTCGTCTACTAGATGTAGTGAGTAGATAGAATGCATCACATGCAGTATGTACAATGTACATAGTAAGCTAAACTTAAATGCGTCAGTCATTATATGGTAAAGATGGGTGTCTTAGCGATATTTCGCAAATCGAGTAAGTTTCGATTAATTTATTCACATTGCAAGTCAGCCATATAATCTCAGTTTCCGGTGGATATGTGGATAATGGATATGAATTGTTTGTACATACGTATACATATACTTTGCGGCCACGTGTTAGTTCTCCATTTTATTCACATTCTAACATTAGCTAAGACTGCAATTATTGCAAATGTAACAAAATAATTTTTTTCTCAAAATAGGTAATATCTAATGAGAAGTTGATATACATATACCTACTCGTAAAGGCTTAAAAAAATTACTATCAATATGTAATTTTTTTTCAGTTAAATAAAGTTGGTGTAAGTCCAGCTTAAAGGGTCAAAGCTTCGTAAGTTGAGCGTTCACTAGATGGACAAAGTAGTGCACGATATCCTGTGGAATTCGTTACAGAAGGTTCGTCCTGGCGCACACTAGTTCACTCCCGCGGTCAGATAACTCTGAAGGGTTGTATACTAGTTCGCTCCCGTGACCGTATGTATACTAGTTCGCTCCTGCGATTAAGCTAATGCGATTAAGGTTCATTCTAAGGACCCAAAGATAAAGAAATTACACAAATTAAACAGCAAAATAAGAATGTTCTTATTTGTGTTTTTTAATTTAATATTAGGTAAATACATTATAAATTTGGTGTAAATTTACATTACATAAATTTTACAAAGTCGAATCTACTTATTACATTTTGTTTACAGTTAACATGGATTTGACTTTTTCACTAACCATTTCGCACACTTCCATATCGACGACAAAATTATACAGATTGGTTGTTAAACTAATTTTATCTGCAACTGATTGACCACAAAAATAACTAATGTGCGAATATTTGCTTTTCATCTTACTATATGGAATATCGCCACCGTCATTTAGGTAATTAATTTTATCTATCAGTAGATAATAAGTCGAGAGCGAACTAACCTACGACTCTTTTTCAAGATAAGACAAAGAAGTGATCACGGGAGCGAACTAGTATGTAACCCGGGAGCGAACTAACCTACGACCCTTTTTAGTCGAATTTTCTCCGAAAAATTAGACTTATACAGTCTATACGATAAGAGCTGCGAGAGGCGAGACCAGGGGCGCTATCCGTTTTCGGACCCGTAGAACACGATTATGTAAAAAAAAAGATGTCTGATATATATATATATATATATATATATATATATATATATATATATATATATATATATATATATATATATATATTTTCCCGCAACCTTTTAATATGTGTAGGGCCCCCCTATGGAAGTTAAGAGATGAAATTTGGTAAGTGGGGCTTATTCCGATGCACAACAATACTATCAAAGTGGGGTCAAATTTTGGGCAAATTTTTTTTCGGACCCGACCTTTAAGGGGGTGGTGGGGGGCAACAAAACAATAGAAACTTTCCAAACAGGTTTTAAATAATGTTTCGGTCAATTATCTACAACATATCCAAAATTCAGCTTCCTAGGATGATATGGTGGGAGTAGAGGGGGGAAAAACGATTTTCGCTGGATCTAACAGGCCCCCAGCCCCCCAGAATTAACGTAGAGGGTTGAAATTTGGTGTGTTGATAAAGTTCGTACCTAGGTTGTGCTTTTTGGAGGTTTTAATATTTTACCCCCACCCCCCTCATTTTTAAGCTACAATTTCATGCATTTTCGACGTTTTCGAAGTTTGTACCACTCGCACAGGTCACCCGAATAAACCTAGAGGGCTGAAATTTTGTATTCGGATTGAGTTAGTATCAAGGGGGTGCCTTTTGGGGGTCTCGACTTTTAACCCCTACCCCCACCATTTTTATCCCCAAAACAACATGATTTTTCTTGTTTTTTAACAGTTTCGTTCGGGTCAAAATCTCCCCAAATAAACCTAGAGGGCTGAAATTTGGTGTACAGGTTAAGCTAATAGCCAGACACTGTTTTTTGGAGGTTTCAACTTTTAACCCTTACCCCCACGATTTTTACGCCAATATTTCCTTAATTTTTTTGCTTGTTTTCTAACACGTCTAGAGACTCCATAAGGAAACCTAGAGGGCTGAAATTTTGTACGTGTATTCAGTTAGTATCCAGCTAGTACCTTGTAGGGAGTCCGCATCACTTTTCCCCCCACTTCTCCCATTTTTACATCGGAATTGAATGCTATTGTTAAATGTGTTTTAAAAGCATTATGTTTATTCTAAATACAAGTAGGCGAATAGTAATTTTAAAAAATTTAAAAAAAAGTGAACTTACTTTTATGACAAATGAAATACATACATATTAAGTAATTTAAAAATGTTATTAAAGTCACTGTTTATTTATAAATTAGGAATTTTGGATTTTTAGTATTTATAAAATAGAAATTTTGGATTTTTTTGGAAAGAAAAAATATCTTTATAAAGGCCTTCCAGTTTACTATTTAAGGTCCTTTTTTAATTTTTAAAACTAAAACATAAAGGCAATTAGCGGATAAACATGGGCAGGAATGTCCTCGTACGAATTGTGTTGGCTTTTTTTCTGCTACCTGTTTTCGGCACAAAATTGAAATTTACTGAGATACAGCCCTTAAATACTTAAAACCTTTTTTTAAAGCCTCGATCAGCCGAACACTCATCACCAGTTTTGAAACCAACAAAATGACAATTCGGTTGTAGACTTTCAATCACATTTCGCTTGTAGACATTCAATACCGAAGATGAAGGGGAAAATTCGACTACCGTGATGGGGCCCCGCTGCTCACGGCGTTTTTTAAGATAAGATTAAAATTTGACCGCGGGAGTGAACTAGTATGCACTCGTTCGTCCATACATAAATGTGGTTATTATTAAATGCAGTTCAGCATTGCCCACGGTTAATTTCAATTTTATAAATTTGATATCCGTACCTTTTACTTGAACGGTCAAGCAAATAAATTCACCTAACGTCAAATTATTTAAATTATTTTCTTTAAACATTACTCTAATTATGCCCTTGAAACAGTTAATACTTTGATTCCATTAATAACGGCTTCGTCTTTCTACATATAAATTAACACTTTATGGTACGCGTTTTCACCATCAAAAAGTAACCAGAAGTACCGTAGAGGCCGATTGCGATTAGTGATCACACATGTGTACGATCTTACCACAAGTAGGTACCGACCAATAACCAACACGATAAACACACTCTGTATGATGATATCTGTAAACATTTATAGATGGAAAACACATAAAAATATAATTTTATATTTTCTTTTTTTTGTAATAATTGTATTAAAATGCGTACATATGTATAATAGTGTATTTTTTATATTAACATTATCAGTGTATTTGTCTGTTATTGTTTTTGTTAAAAATGTGTATCTTTACAGTTACACATGTTGAGTCACTTCGTGAATTTATTTATATAATGATTCTTTTTTTTTAATTCTTAAAAAATATTACCTGCCCTTAGGGAAGTTTACTGTGAAAGTGCGCGAACCGTATATGTTAAAAATAAATATTAATTTTAGTTACTGATAATTAAAATTAAAAATGCAATTGTATACATATAATGAAGTATTAAACTCAGTAATAAATAACAGATTAAAATAAACATATCTCTTAACGAAAAATAAAAAAAAATTATTAGTTGTTCAGGAGGAAGAAAGCGGGGGTCTGATTTGTTGTTGGGCCTACCAACCCCCTTACGGGGAATACTAACCGCCGTCGCTTTCTTCGTGAAAATTTTTTGGCGATACATGTAAATTCATGTAGAGCTTACTAAGAAATGCTGCAGGCCCAGGGCCGGCGAGAGAAGTGACGGGCCCCCGGGCACAACAAAAATTTTCAAATATTTTTCTCCAACAATACAAATAATGGCACCTACGTGAGAGCAACAACAAACTGTTCTCTTTCCAATAATAAATTGGTAGCGAAAACATGAATTGTAGATGAATTTACATGTATCGCCAGTTGTTTACGAAGAAAGCGACGACGATTAGTATTCCCCGTTCGGTTCGGTTGGTACGAAACCTAACCAGTTCTTCCTCCTGGACAACTAATTATTTTGTTATTTTTCGTTGAGATATACAGAGCGTTCATAAAGTTCCGGAACAGCTCCGCAAAAGTTCCGCAAAATCTCAGTTAATATTGACTTTATCGAAAAATAACCCGGACAAAAGTTTCATGGGAAGAAGTGAGGAACTAGAAAATGACCTTGAAATTGACCTTGAACATGACCTTGACCAACCAGTATCACTTTTTTCGTTTTTATGACTTTCACACGACTTTGGTATATGAAGTATTAATATGGTTTTAAACGTAGAATTTCCCACTCTTCCCAAATTCGAGGTCAAAAATAGGGGTTTCCATTTAAAAAAACAAAGTTGACCTCCAAATTTTGGTCAAGGTCATATTCAAGGTCAAATTCGAGGTCATTTTCTAGTTCCTCATTTCTTCCCATGAAACTTTTGTCCGGGTTATTTTTCGATAAGTCAATATTAACTGAGATTTTCAGCTGTTCCGGAACTTTATATGAACACTCTGTATGTATGTTTGTCATAATGTGTTATTTATTACTACATTTAATAGGAATAATAATATCTGTAATACAATTTAATTGTTTAATTTTTTAACTTTTCATCTTTCAGGTTTTATTCAAGACTTGAGCTACACTTTAATGTGTTGTCAATTTTTTTATTTTTTATTCTATTAATTAATTAATCTAATATTAATTAAATTCGTATTGATTTTTATAATTCGTATTGATTTTTAGATGATTAATAACATAGATACTAAATATCACACGTTAGGCGCACCTTTTTAGTGTCAACTCGGGCATATCCAAAAAAAATATTGTTTTAAATGTGTGTGTCTTGGACTATCTCGAATTTTACGAAAATCGGTTTCTATACTAATTTTACCACGTTCTGTTAGAAAATCATGGTCTCCAGTGTTGTCAGACAGTTTTTCCAAAAAAACTGTAGGTGGCAGCTCTAAAAAGCAGTAGCCGTGGAACAAAAGCGGGATCTCTAAACTATCGCTATTTCAAAGTATGAGCGTATATATATATATCTTAATTGCTGTTTTCCAGACTTTATTATTATGTCATTGTCACATGCTCTACAATATGCATAAAAAGGCCCTTTTTTGCTCATACATAACCAACTTTTATACAATGGGTTAGATTCCCAGAGTTTATTATATTTCTGGTCATATTTTATTGAAACCTTCAGTGTTTTGCAAGGGGGTTCTTCATCAGAACTACTCATCATAAATAAATATAAATAAATATATGCTTAAATAAATGTATTTATGAAATTTCCCAATGCAGAAAAGCAATCTAGTATAGCTTCTTGTTTGAATAAATGTTATTCATGAAATGTTTTCCTTCGACTATTTCTAGTTTCTACCAACTTGATATAAAAAAATAACATATAACATATATATATATATATATATATATATATATATATATATATATATATATATATATATATATATAGCATGTATAGTATAGATATGTCACATTCGTTTGCAATAGTGTAGAGTGTGTGTACATAGAGATAATAAACATGTGGTGAGAACCAAGGTCCGTAGATGGAGATAATGGGGACCGAGTACTCCTCTCTCCATCCATGGATCTTGGTAAGAACGAAGAAAATCTCAAACAGAAAATTGGGAACTAAAAAATAAAAAAGCGGGAGATTCAAGTAGAATACAGAAGAACAGGAGATTTTTTAAAAAAGCAGAAGATCTCCTGCTAAAACTGGAGATCTGACAACGCTGATGGTCTCATTCTTGTTCCGTGGCGTCTTCATATTTTTATAGCACATTAAATACAGTTTTTTGCTTTCTTTTTCTGCACGTGACTTGGAATAACCTTCAATATACACCAAAAATTAGCTCTCATTCTGTTTTATATGCAAGTCGATTTTGAAAAAGATCCGAGCACGCATTGAGGTAAAACTTGGAAATATTCGAATTTCACTTCAAGTGAGTTTACCCGAAGACGATTACGTTTAAAGCCCTAATATTGGTATATAGGACTTACTATCATATAGCGCACTTAATGCTACTATTAGTTTTTTAATTTCCCATTTAAGCACTTTTACCCCTCTTTACTCCGAAGGGTCCTTTGGTATGGTGGTAAGTTACTGCCTGGGTCAACATCCAAGATACTCTTTACTCCGGGAAAATAGAAAAACTATTTTGAGCATGTGCACACATTACGCAAAAACTTTTGAACGGATTTTGATGAAATTTGGTGTGGTAATAGCATATTATCTGCGTCAACACTTAGGTTACTTTTTATTGAGGAAAATGTCTCATTCCTACGGGAAAATAGAAAAACCATTTTGAGCATGCGCATGCATAACGTAAAAATTATTGTTCTATGCAAGTTCTGTATAATTATTACACTTATATACTTCTCATTGAGTTTATAACAATGCGTCGCGCGAACGTCGTTACGGGTACAGCTAGTAAAGCACTAAAATTAAAACAAAACAGACACCTGAGCGAAGCCAGGGCGGGAAGCTAGTACCTAATACAATAGTGAAAATTCTCATATAGTCGATTATTTAGTGTGAGTGGCCCATCATTACTACATGCGCAGTACAATGTACATATAATAAATTCGTCGTGATGCAGTTTCACATATACACACGTTAACATTTCTGTCTGTGTGAACTAAACACTAAAATAGGAGGACACCATATTTATACATTAGTACATTAGACATTATTACAGTACTAAATACATTGACTGACTGCTGCCTAATGACGTCACCACTGACCTACATCGCTGACCTCATCTCCTTTGACTCCCCCGCTATTGCACATTTACATACTCATAAACACATTAAACAAAATATGATTGGGATCTGTATGATGTATTTATGTTTTTGTTAAGATTAAAAATATTGCTCAATATTTGTAATATTCAAAATATCGTCGTATTTAAGTAAGTATTCATATTGATATTTTAGCTTGTTAGAAAAACGAAACATATTTACATATATGTAATTTACTTACACATAAGCACAGAAAGTAATGTGGAGGGATCGGGGGTAGCGGGACAGGGCAGTCAGAGGCCAGAAATCATTCACAAAATTCTCTGTTTTGTTTCGCTGCTACGTTGCTACTTGAACACATAACTTCACGTACACTGATTCGTTGTGAATAACGTTATTTGTTGAAAATGTACACTATCGTATGTAAGCTTTCGTTAACAAGAAATGATTTTATTTATAAGCTCGTAGTACATACATAATTTGAAATTAATTACATGAGTAAAAAATAGTGAATAATTGAATTATTGAGTAAAATAGAAAATATGAAAAATACCCCTGTCGTAGCATCCTACATAGGGGCAACATAGGGAATCTTCGGTTATAAAAATTACTTTTCCTCGAAAACCCACATACATAGGGTAATGGTTCAAAACGTATCTTATGCGATTTTTTCCACTATTTGCAACGGTGTAAAATAAAATTTTGAAAATTTTTATATTTTGGTAAAGGGCCTAGCCGTACTTCTATGGCGAAACTGTCCCCAATAACAACTTACATTAAACTGTACTAACGGTATGGTGAGGCCACAGAACAAATAGAACGAATATAACTATCTCTTTTCTGCAATCACTTATGTGCTTTTATGTGCATCTTAGGCTGCTTAGTGTCATTTGCTCAGTACCCGTCGCTGAGTGTAAGTTAGTCAAACAACAATGCATTTGATTGTTGTTAGCATTGTAGAACCCGCACAAGTATCACACATATGTATGCGAACCAGGGTCACGTGCACCACCGATCACTCACACTAACAGAGTTTACCGCACAAATATAAAGTAAACACCGTGCACGTATACAACATATTTTCTATTTCAAGTGGTTACACTGGTTCCTTTTAGAGATAGATATTTTTTCTCTAGTGCTCTATGCGTGAAGCTATAAGTAATTGATATGTACCACCTTCCCGGCTAAAATCGAATAGTTATGGAGATAACTAAAAAAGTAATAAAAAATGAGTGCTTTATTCAAAAATTTTTTTCTCGGTAACTACTTAACATAAAAAAATAATTCCAAATACACATGAAAGCCGACACTCTCTAGAATATTAGACATATTTATTAACATCCCAGTTCTCGTTATTAAGGATAATAACAAGGATAAAATCCGATTCAATGTTATTTTCATAGAGTTCCCATTGAGTTACCACCTCAAAAAAAAAATATGTATATGTATATATATAGTAAATGGACCTTAGTTTACTTTATTACCATACCAAGTTTCATTTAAATTCAAGGGGTGCAACATATTTAAAAAAGAATATTTTATCCTTAACCTGTCGAACAGCCCTTCCAGTTGGTCCGACCCTGGAATTAAGCATATCAATCGAAAGCTCTTTAAAAATAAAGTGTTGTGTCTAATAAAGTGTTTTTTCCTATCTCCTACAGTTTTCGAAATAATCAGGGAATATCGAAAAAGGGTATAATCAGATATGGGGGATCTCCGCCAGACAGAAACTTACATCAGTAGCTCATTTTAGCGAATTTCGAAAACTCGAAATTCAGCTATTACAGTAGGTCTCATGACGCAATCTGAGTCCGGGACTATGGCAGAAATCTGTTTTGAGGTCCCTAGAATACGAAAATGATATTCACTAAAATTTATATATATATATATATATATATATATATATATATATATATATATATATATATATATATATATATATATATATATATATATATATATATATATATTTATGTGTTCCCACGATAACTCTCGAACGAAACGTCTAACGCTTATGAAATTTTGTGTGCGGACTGGATTCTGAATTGGCTTGGCTAAGTTCGTTAGCCAGACACGTCGGATGCCCAGAAGTAGGTTTTCTGGCCATTTTTTATCATTCGATTCTATCATAAGGCAGTTCGATTTTTACATCGTTGAAAAGGAAAAAAAAATTATGAAGAAAATATTCTTATAATTTTCTTTCTATTTTAAGTATTTTTCGAGAAAATGTAAATTTTCACTTTTATTCTTTCTTTGTTAGTCTAATAAGTAATTTATATTTATATCTCAGTTCTTTATGAAGTATAAAAATATTTCACTTTCTTATTAAAGAATTTTGTGAGAACAAGTGAAAACTATTCACATATATGTGTTATAACACACATACATGTATAGAGTTTTGTTTCTCATTTATTGCATTATAATTAGCATGGTTCTATCTCATGTTAAAAAATGTAAATTAAACAGATTTTCTAAGCTAATGTAATGAAGAATTTTTTTTTTTTATTGAATTTTTAAGTAAACAAGAAATTGAAGATTATGTTATGATATAATATTATTAAATATATGAAACAAAACAAAATATGTACAATGTACATATGTATGTACGGAAAAATATTTTGAATCGATTTTGAAAATTTTTTCACTAATAATTAATAATGTTAAAAAATTAAACCATTTCAAATGGATTTAAGGTATTTTATGTGAGGTCAAGGTTTTCGGGACCTAAAAAGGCCAGAAATTAATTAACCAATCGATTTTAAAAATTTTTTCACAGTTAGTAAGTTAAAGTATTTGAATTAATTAATTAAATGATGTCCGCAAGAAGCTTACGGACTGCCATAAGTTATATGAGATCCTTAGAACCCTTTTCTTACTGTTAGAGTACTAGACTTGTATGAGTTTCGCCAGGATTTACTGATCCCATAATTGTAAAAAATAAACTAAACGACCAATTTTAAAAATTTCTTCACTGTTACAGAGCTAAACTATTTTAGATAGATTTAGAATACATTATGTAAAGTCCGCCAGGGTCCACAGGACCCAAAAGTGTCAAAAATAAACTAACTGACCGATTTTGAAAATTTTTTCACTGTTACAGAGCTAAACTATTTTAGATAAATATCGATTACGTTATGTAAGGTCCGCCTGGGTCCATAGGACCCAAAAGTGTCAAAAATAAACTGCCTGATCGATTTTGAAAATTTTTTCACTGTTACAGAGCTAAACTGTTTTAGATAAATATAGATTCCGTTATGTAAGGTCTGCCAGGGTCCATAGGATCCAGAAGTGTCAAAAATAAACTAACTGACCGATTTTGAAAATTTTTTCATTGTTACAGAGCTAAACTATTTTAGATAAATATAAATTACGTTATGTAAGGTCCACCAAGGTCCATAGAACCCAAAAGTGTCAAAAATAAACTAACTGACCGATTTTGAAATTTTTTTCACTGTTACAGAGCTAAACTATTTTAGATAAATATAGATTACGTTATGTAAGGTCTGCCAGGGTCCATGGGATCCAAAAGTGTCAAAAATAAACTAACCGATCGATTTTGAAAATTTTTTCCACTGTTACAGAGCTAAACTATTTTAGATAAATATAGATTACGTTATGTAAGGTCTGCCAGGGTCCATGGGATCCAAAAGTGTCAAAAATAAACTAACCGACCGACTTTGAAAATTTTTTCACTGTTGGGGAACTAAGCTATTTTAGATAGACATACGTTACGTTATTTAGGGTCCGCCAGGGTCCATGGGACCCAAAAGTGGTAAAAATAAACTAACCGACCGATTTTGAAAATTTTTTCACTGTTACAGAGCTAAACTATTTTAGATAAACATAGATTACGTTATGTAAAGTCTGCCAGGGTCCATCGGATCCAAAAGTGTCAAAAATAAACTAACCGACCGATTTTGAAAATTTTTTCACTGTTGGGGAGCTAAGCCATTTTAGATACATATAGATTACGTTATGTAAGGTCTGAAGTGTCAGTAGGACCTAAAAGTGTCAAAAATAAAATAACTGACCGATTTTGAAACTTTTTTACTATTACCGAGGTAAACTATTTTAGATAGGTACAGGTTGTGTTATCTGAGATCCACAACTGTCTATATATTACATAAAGTCCGCCTAGAATATACGGTCGAGCTGATTTTTTAATGAGGTCCACCGGGATCTTGCAGATCCGAAAACGCCAGTAATAAGCTATCGAACCGATGCTAAAAAATTTCTCACTGCTAGAGAACTAAATTATTTTAGATGGATACAACTATGCTGCACAAAATTCGTTCGGGTTCTTGGGTCCCCAAAAATACCAAAACTAATTACCCAACCGATTTTAAAAATTCTTTTACTCTTAGAAAGCTAAACTACTTTAAATAGGTACAGGTCTTAGATGAGATCCGCCAGTGCCCAAGATTTGGAAATTCGCTATGTTATGCAGATGCTGCGACAGGGGTATTTTATTAATTTTTTTAAATTTTTTTATTATTTTTTTTGTTATCTCCGTAACTACTCGGTTTTAACCGAGAAGATGATAGATATCGATTACTTATAGCCTCACCATACCGTTAGTACAGTTATTAACATAAGTTTCTATTGGGGGCAATTTCACTATGGAAGTACGGCTAGGCCCTTTTAGCAGAAAACTCATTTTTTCGAGGTTCCTAGCATCGGACGTGTCTGGCTAAAAAACTCATCCAAAGGTTTGGGACTTCCAACGTTTTACAAACCGGCTAAATTTATTATAATTAAACCTGACCTTTGGTACATTTGCGATAGAATTTGAGGTAACTTTGACAAGTACCTGATGAAGTTTGAAGTTGAGAGACGACGAAAAGTTTTATTGGTATGAAATATTGTGGATGATTATTTTTTAACGTGACAGTAAAAAAAATTTTTTTTTATTCAAAAACAACTTATTTTAGCTCATGCTGTTTGGTCAGTTGTGATTTGATCAGCCACTAAAGCATGCAGTTATAATAGTTAATATAAACTTCTATAGGTACTTATTGTTAGTTTATGTATTTGTTTTTGTATTTTTAATATTAAGGTTAAATTCTTTTGGAAATTTTTCACTATGCATTTTTATTTAAAATTCATTCTTGAACTTTATTTGATTTATTACTTTCACAAAATTTAAATTGTACGTAATTTATAAATTCATTACGCCTATCAGTAATTTACACTATTTAAAAATTATGGAATGATATGTTAATTGTATGAACCTGAAAAATATTCAAGATGATTAGTTTTATGAAAATAATGTTATCAAAACGATTATAGGTAGATAGATAATATTTTAAAAAATTTCGTCCTTTTTCAAATCTAAGGGTCCGTCCACACGCTCAAGCTTTACCACCGACTTGCTTGCGCAAACCAGGTTTGTGCAAGTAAACATGTACGTATTTTGCCGTCCATACGTACATGTTTACTTGCACAAACCTGGTTTGCGCAAGTAAGTCGGTGGTAAAACATGAGCCGTGTGGACGGACCTTAAGACAGATTTATTGTCTTTGTGTTCACCTTTCTCTGAATTTTCATAATCTTCTTAAACTTGCATCTCTTTAATATAAATTACCCGTTGCTGCCACCAGCGTAGAAAAATATTTAAGTATTTTTTCGTATATCTAATCTAACACTGATTAAAAATCTAATTTTGATAGCCTAGTAAGAAATTCCTATTACCAAACGGTTTGATTATATTATTTGTACGTCAGCTTGTGGCAAGGCCAGAAAAGTAAAGAAATATATTGCTTATATATAATCTGTCTTTTTTACTTTGCGCAAAATGACATTTCAAAAATAGATTCTACTAAGGCAGCGTTGCACCTAATGACTTTAGTTCATTGACAAGCAATGCATAAATTTAGTAAGACAATAGTATTAATTTTGATGGAACCTTTTAAGATTCTATAAGGGAATTCCTTGTAAAGTCTATCGGGGAAAATCTTCGAATTTTGTGTACTTACGTAATTGGATTTTTGGAATTGTGATTGTAATTTTACAATTGTACAAAGCATTTTTTAATAAATAATATTAAATAATAAAATAGCTGAATTTTGGATTTGAAAATTCGCTAAAACGTAAAGTTATTATCTACCTCCCATTAGATGTCAAAGACTTACTTTCTGTCCCATAAATCGTAAATGAGAAATTTGTATATGTACTACTTTGTACTTTTTATAAGGATAGAAGAAAAACATTTTTATCAGATAAGGCAAATATGGTCGACTCCAGCTGAAATAAAGGTTGTTGATGCTAATTACCTCCAAACAACATAAATGGGAAAACTTTGAACCCGAAATATTTCCTTACTATTCGCTGGTAAATACGTCTATATCCCCTCCGGAGTATGTACGTCCAATTTTTTTCCAATAAGAATGATCTATTATTACAGTTAATACAAAATATAGATTTTACGACTATACAAGTAATACTTACAATTAGTAAAATGTATGTTGTGCTAACCTGCTAACTGTTATGACAAAATAACGCATGTAAATCGCATGTCCATATAAGGGAAGTATTTAATATGTATGTATAATACATATTTCTGTTTTACATGCATTTGTGTTAGTATATGTAAAATGTTTTTTGGTAATCGTTTCAACCACCGGAAATGACAAGTTAACAGCAATAGCCTCCGGCATATTAAGTACATACATTATGTATGGACGTATAAACTAACCAATTAACAAAATAGCAACCCTGCTCTATAATCGAATTATCACCGTATTCCAAGATTAGTTAAAGCACCCATTTTAGTTTCGCTCTGTGTATCTCTACATACACTAGCAATAAAGAGTTAACGAATGTAACATAATTAAAAAATACGGAAATGTAAACACCCTGTAGCTTTCCTCGCCATTCAGCGGGCAAAGTACGTACTTTTCTTGGGCGATTGTGCATGAGAATCTCTCATTTCAAATTAGTAGCATGGTAACGAAAGTTTGAAACATCGCAAACCTGTGACAATATACAATACAGTAGGTAACAAATTGAAATAATTTTTAATTTTTATAACTTTAGAACCTTATAACTTCATCAAGTTCGTTTGTTTGTCTATCTGTCTGTCTACAGCATAGATTCCCAACCTTTTCTGGACCACCGCCTCCTTTAGAATAGAACAGAAATGTCAACGCCCTTTAGCAGCGCCCGTTCTGGCATTTACGCCTCCCCCTCCGGGCAAAAAGCCCCCGGCGACCTTTTTTTTTGCTCGATATTAAAATATTGTTGCATAATATTATCTATACCTCTTAACAACCTTATCCGCTACCGCCCCCTTGGAAGGCTCCAGCGCCCACTGGGGACGATATCACCCCCATCGGGAATGTATGGTCTACGGGGGGAAAAAATTTTTCTTAATGTCTTGAAATATTTTCTTATATTAAATGGGGACGGAATGTGTTGTTTTCATTTACCATAGCCTGTGGTACGCATACTTCTGGGGATACGTGGCAGTCTTGTTTGAGGTATTTGCAAATATTATTGGTAATGGCGGTTGAAACAAAACAAAAGTTTCCGGAAGTTCCAGAAAGTGAAAATCAAAAATTAATTAGTGTTTCAAGAAAATTAGATTTAAAAAATTAGTTGTAGTTGTAACCAAAGATTACAGCTAAAAACTAAATTAGTATTTAGTTAAAGTTATAATTGAAATTTTCAATCATTAGTTAGTTATTAGCTACAATTAAAAGATTTCAGTTGTTATAGTTTGTAAATGTATTCATGAATTCATTACGAACACAAAGTCTTAAGTTCAAGAAGGTCTTCCTTGTTTCCTAAATGATCAAGTATGATAATATAATGTCCATTACAGCAAGTAACATTCCTGGTAGCTGCACACTTCCTATTAAAAGAATTTTGAGTTCGATAGTGAAATCAATTTTTTTGAGACCATTCTCCTTGGTTCGAAAAAATCAGGATCAGTACTTATCGTCATAATCTCATTCAATTTATTATAAAATATTTTCTTTTTACTAACCGTGATTGGTGCACTGGTGTTCACACTTGGAACGGACAGTCAACAGTGAACACAAATTCAACAGTATTTCATTACAATGCGCCAATTGACAGGGAATAGTTTTCAGAACTTCTTATGACTTTTTTCAATAACCACATCGCGTAGTAGTCAAATATTACGAAATCCACAGCACGAATTTCACGTTGTCTATAAATTTAAGAGACCACGGTCGATTTTTTCGCTCCGTGAGTGTTTCCGTTCTTTGTGCATAACATGTACATCTGTTGACATTTCATTTTAAAAAGCATGTGTTTTGATGGCGTTAGACGTAGGGGCCAAAAGTTGACGGGGGAATCGAGTAGGAGGAGAGAATGCGTGCAATTTTTAATTAACTGTATACATATGCGTATAATAATTACAATTCAGTTATTTTTGACTTAACATGAATCCATACATTTAACATACTCACATAACATAATGTATGTGGTAAAGATTCACATTTTGGTTATCAACACATAATTAGCTTTTATAAATGAGTGGTGGTTTATACCATTTTTGGGAACAATAACTGTTATACAACCAATTTTAAATCAAATATCATACATTTTAGTGATGAATAGAATAGCTGAGTAGGTTCATTTTTTTTTCACATTACATAGCTCGTAAACCATTTAACCCCAGAATTTGTAGATAGATGTTTAGATCGACTAGCTGCTCTCAACTATCCAAGTTTTGATTAACAGGGTTAGTACTAAATGGTTTCGAACGTATAACAATGTTTCCCGTGTGTGTGTAACGTTATAAAACGAATTGTGTGTTTTTGTAAGTAAAATAACATTATTTTTCCGAGGTTAAAGGTAACCTGTGTCGTTTCCAAATGTCACTATTCAATGTTTCAAATCGATTGATTAACCCAGTGATTCTCAAACTGAGGGGTCCCGACCCCCAAGGGAGTCGGGAAGGTTTTTGGTGGGTCCAGAAACAGTTGATCACAGATCATATTCCCATTTTCTACGCATTTCTACACATTTCCTACAGAGTTCTATATATTTGAGGTAGTGGTGGAGAACTATCGATAGCACTATCGATAACTATCGATAGTTTTGACTATCGAAAACTATCGATATTTTTTTTTTACTATCTATAGTTTTCGATACTTTTTTTTAGTCATTTCGTTTACTTATAAATACTAAAGATAATAAAAATTTCGTAGAAATCATAGCCAGAGATATAAAAACAACCATTTCAAGGGAATTTCCGGGCAAAAAGGAATAATTCCGCCCCGGCGTAAAACCGGCGACGTTTTTTTTTTTTGCTCGCCGGCTATCTAAATGCCGCTCAACTTGGGTATCAAAAACTATCGATAACTATCGATAGTTTCACGACTATCGTAACTATCGATAGTCGGGACTATCGATAGTTCTCCATCACTAATTTGAGGGATACTTGGAACTTTTAAATACAAAAGGGGGTCGCAATCCAAAAAGTTTGAGAACCACTGGGTTAGCCGATAAAAGCAAACAATATTTCTAATATATTTTCCCAAAGTAAAAAATAACTTACGCCTTTCTCCGTCACTCCAGCTATCACTGTGGTTCAGCTATTGAGGTGAAAACTTACTTTTTCATTTATAATTTAGCTTTTACCTGGGGCTCGCCCGCGTGGTATTTTAGATTATAAAATGAAATTACATTTTAAATATATTTCCCCATAGTATCGTGTCATCCCGAGGTGAAAGTAGCTTATTTCCTCTCTCTTTTCTTGTTCAAGTCAATTGTTTAAGCTGCTAAGATGTGAAAGCGAGAAAAACCACCAAACCAACTCATTTTCGCATTTATAATATTAGATATTAGATATCATTGTATTTTTTAGCGAATTTCCAGAATGGAATTCAGCTATTACAGCCACTTTCATGACGCAACTTGAGCCCGGGACTATGGGAGAAAGTTTTGAGGTCCATAGAAACCGAAAATAATATTCACTAAAACTTTTATATATACACTGACGGAAAAAATTAAAGGATCAAAAAAAATTCAAGTTTTTAGCGATTTTTCGAATGGCTGTATCTTTGTGAAAAATGGTCGTATCGGAGTCGTAAGCAAAGCCATTTAAAGCTAAAAGTTTCTAGTTTTGAGGTCTTGCGATAAAAAAATTTTCAAAGCAACGTGTATCACTCAATCCTAATAAATACACTGAAAAAAAAAAATTTTTCGAAATTTTTTCGGTTTCTTTTTTCGGTCCACGGACCGTATGGACCACCACCATATGGACCGGATAACTTGTTCATTCAGCTTTAATTTGCTTTTTTTTAGACCTTTATACGACCACTTCTCGCTGAGATACCGGACTTTGCGTGCTATACATGAATTTGAAAAATCAAGAAAAAAAAGTTTTGGTGGCTTTTTGGAAAAACAAGCGCTGAATTAAAAATTTCGAGAAAACCATTAATGTTAAGTGTGCCTTTTACAGTTCAGTATACCAATAAAAACCCCATCAAGTTTCAATTCATCTAGCCGTTTTTTGTTTCATTCGATTGAATTTTTGAAAAAATTAAAGGATCATTTTTTGTCTTAAACTTTATAATCTTCAACAAAATGAAAAAAAAAAATTTTTCTCAGCTTTTTTCACATTTTTATCAATAACAGTAGGTATTTAAATTTATAAAAAAAAAAAAATATCTGAAAAAATTTAGGTAAAGTAAATTTTGAAAAAAAAAAATTTTTTAGAAAAATTCATAAAAAATTTTTTTTTTGAAAATTGTTTCAGAAATTGTTTTTTATAAATTTAAATAGTATTATGGATAAAAATGTGAAAAAAGCTGAGAAAAAATTTTTTTTTCATTTTGTTGAAGATTATGAAGTTTAAAACAAAAAAATGATCCTTTAATTTTTTCAAAAATTCAATCGAATACATTCGATATTTAATTTTATTTTCTTTTTGTTCAAGAAATGTTTTATATATATATATATATATATATATATATATATATATATATATATATATATATATATATATATATACCATAATTTAAAAAATTCTGGCGGATATGAACTATTAAACCTAGCAAACAGTAGCAAAAATTTAAATATGTATGATAGTGCATATGTGCGAGAATTTTTTATGCTACAGATTGAACACGACTCTGCTATATCTAGTTTGAATAATGAATTTAATAAAAGCTTTTTTAAAAGACCAATTTCAAAAAGTATAGAAATGTAATAACAGGTATTTTGAAGTCGGGTGGACCCCGGGGCGTAGTATAAAATACGTTGCCAATGGGGTGTGGCACACAGCTTCCTCAATGAAATTTGTAAGAAATCATCTAGGAACCACAACCAGATCGCATAATTTCTGACAATTTCATAAAAAAGAATTGTAGTTCATATATATATATATATATATATATATATATATATATATATATATATATATATATATATATATATATATATATATATATATATATATATATATATATATATATATATAATATATATATATGTGTGTGTGTGTGTGTGTGTCCGCACTATAACTCTCGAACGAAATGTCTTTTACGAAATTTGTTGGTGAAAATATTTGAAGATCCAAACCGTTGGACGAGTTCGTTAACCAAACACGTCCGATGCCCAAAACATGATGTTTTTGGCAATTTTGCCAAAATTTCCCCGTATTCAAAATTTTTTGTGACATTTTTTCACATCATTAAAACGGAGAGAAAAATTCACACAAAAAGGTCTTTAAACTATCATTCTATGTCAACTAGTTTCCGAAAAAAACTAATTTTTGTAAACGGAATTTCGCTATGTTATGCAGGATGGTGCGACAGGGGCATTTTTATAAATTACTAATATAAATTTTCTTTTTCAGGTGAGTACTCCTAAATAATTTACTGCATCACCTTAATATTATTTTGGGTAAGTTCAATATAAGAATTCAAATAATTACCTTTTCCAACTTCTAAATTTAGCAATACGAATTTTTATTATAATTTTTTAATAGTTTTTATTGAAAAATGTTTTTATACTTCAAGCTAACTAAAAATAGTATAACGTCATCAAAAAAAAAAATGTCAGAAAATGAAACAAAATGAAACAAAATTAGACGTAACCAGTTTTTTGTCTCTTTTGCTTTTTATCATTTTTATATTAGTGTAAATATTAAGACTGTTAGTCTAATTTTGGTTCAGTTGCTAAATGACGTCATACCATTTTTAGTTAATTTGAAATATATTGGCTATATTTTCACAAATATTTTCAGTTCCAAAATTTTTTTCAATAAAAAACTAAAACTAAAATTTTTCCATTTTTGTGTAAGTGTTTGTGTTTTGCTAATTATTGAATAAATTATTTATTGATTTCATAAATAAAAATGTATTTATAATTTTTAATATATGTAATTAATCGCGTATGCTTGTGTAGTAAACCGTGTTCTTTAGCAGTTCAAGTTCATTAAAATATAATTCTCATAATTAAGAAAAAAAAAATTCCCCCATTATAATCATTAGATATTATATTATATGTACCTATTTTAAGTCACGAAATATAATGAACCGGAAGTACAGTTTTTAAAATGTATTTAGGAACATTTTGTCATAGAAATAGATACTCCTTTTTGTTATCTATACATAAAATTAATACAGTATCAACAAAACTTTTAATTCCTAATATGTTTGCCATATTCGAGTAGGGAGCCCTAAATTCTGGGCTATTTTTTATTTTGTATTATTTTTAAATTCAAGGAAATACTGAGATCTTTTACTTAATATAATTTGATAATTTATGTAAATAATAATTTATAGATAATTCATTTGAATTACAAATATTAGTATCGTTAACTTTTAAAGACAATTTTTTGATGCCTTCCACATCTCAAGTAATTCTGTTATAACTTTAGTCGTATACATTTTGGCACTTAACGTGCATTTTTTAGGAGCCCACTCATCACTAGTTGGGCCTTATGACCTCTGTAAGCGATCTTATTATGGTCTCAACATTTTTCTTCTAGTTATACAGCGTGAATAATTTGGGAGATACCATTTTTGTTACGGCTAAACCACTAACTTAATCAAAATATTGTTCAGATTAGGGTTATGTTCATCGTAGGGAAGGGGAGCAACCATATGCTATATAATCAAGATTATTTTATTGTATCTCTTATGGTTTTTTTAATGGTACTGTTCATTAATTTTTTTTCTCTGTTTTTTTGCGACACCAAACGATATCTTGGAACTTTTTTTAGACTTATAAAAAAATAGTTTGATAAAATTAGATTAAATTTTTGTTATTGGTGGTAAAACTACTTGTCGTTATATTAAATTTTCCTTATTGGTGGTAAAATTACGTTCTTTCATTTAAACTAAAAAAATAAGTACTTAAATTTCACTCAGTTGGTTAAATTTCTCCAAGTGTCCTCTTTTGGTAAGATGACGATTGATTATTACACTAGACAGGGTAAGTAGATTCTTTACTTTTGTTTTACTCTTTCTTTACTTAGAGTGTCAAATCTAAATATAGCTAAACGATTTTGAAATGAGAGACCTTTCTCGTTTGCGCAAGGGGAGTGGGTAAAATAAATCAACTTACTGGCCTATGGTTCACAAAAAACACATTTATTCGACAGATATCGACTTTACCTTATATAAAATTGAAAATAGTTCTGACTTCATTTTAATAAGGCTTGATTCGAGAATATTTAAGTGTAGGTTTTAATACTGTGTCTTCTTCCCATTTTTCAGGCATTTATTTTTGCCTAATTGTACGCCACTGATACAATTTATGAAACTGGCTTTCTGTGTGGCTGTGAAAATGGCGCTTGGCTACTCTGTAGGTCATATGAAAAATGCGTATAGTACAGTGACATTCCTATACGCATACCTTTTTAGAAAATAGTCTGAAATTGATATATCGCGCTCCTTTGGTATCTTTGTTTTGTAAGTTTGTTTTCAACTTAATTGGTAAATATTTTGGATGTAAAATAAATGGTAAACTCTTAGATTATTAAATGGCAGTCTCTTGAGCCCCTCCAGTATCGAAATTTTCACTTCTCCTTAAATTTTATATCAGGGGTCGGCAACTCGCGGCCCGTTGCAAGTTTTTATGCCTCCCACCAAGCAATATAATTTTTCGAACAATTTACTGTGCTTATGCAGAGTTGAGCTTACTCTTTTGTTCTCCGATATTATGACATGTAAATTGTTACGAAAAATTTTTTTCATGTTGATATTTAATAATATTTATATTTTGTAAAGAAAATACAAAAACAAAACTGTTTACAAAAATTAATTTTTCTCGGAAACTACTTGACAGAATTATTGGTCAATTATTGGTCTTATGTGATCTTTTCTCCTCTTTCTAACTGTGTAAGTTTTTGTGGCAGAAACTTGAAGAAATTTTGGCAAAAAACTTATTTTTCCCACAAAATTTTTTTAAGAAAAAATGCCTAAAAAACCGTTCCGTGCAAGTGTCTGACTTTTTGGACTTCCAACATTTTCACCAAATTTCGTAAAAACAGGATGTTCGAGAGTTATCGCGCGGATATAAATTTTAGTGAATATTTTTTTCAGCTTAGACTTCAAAACAAATTATTTCCATCATAGTTCCGAGCTCAAGTCGCGTCAGAACAGTGGCTCTAATAGCTGAATTTTCGATTCGAAAATTCTCTAAAAAAACCTATTTAAGCTACATACATACTACATTACAAAATATCTGACTGTGCGGCCTGCTGAAAATTATTTTTTTAGAAAATGGCCCGCTATCCTTTTTCGGATAGCGGGCCGACTCATGTTTTATATTAAAGTGAATGGCAAGGCCGGCAAGAGAAATGACGGGTCCCCGGGCACAATAAAAGATTTTCAAACATTTTTCCCCAAAAATAAAATTTACGAGAAAAAAAAAGTCTCTTCACTTTCTCCGGGCCCCTAATCAAGGCTGCGGACCCCTTTTTTAGAGCCGGAGCCCGGGGCAATTGCCCCACCTCCCCTATCCTCTTGATGGCCCTGGTGAATGGTATTTATTTCTCTTTATTTTTTCTTCGTCTTTGTAAACAAAAATGTTATTTTAATTTTTTTAAGTGATCAAAACTTGAGTTTTTATTTCCAGTTAGAAAAATGAGTTCAAATCGGTAACCAAAGATCAGCATTAATTTTTTACTAATGCCACTCCTTAAATACTGAAAAAGGATCGTTCTGTTTTATATATTTATATTTTGCGCATAAAAAGGTCAGTACTCAAACCAAAACTCGAGTACTATTTATTCGACTTTATTATGTTTTAGGTATTTGAGTAAGCTTAACTTGGTACACCACAGTCGAGGAGCAATTCAAATATAAAATTAATAATTTTTATACATAATAATGTAAATACATATTGATTTATAATTGTAATAAAGGGAACATCAGCAGCCATTCCTATATATCCATAATGATAATAATAATAATATTAACTGGAATGCGGTGGAGGAAGAAGGGTTACGGTGGGGGTAGGAGGGGTAGGATATAGTGCCATGGATGATTTCAAGAAAATATCAATGAATTAATACATGGTCGGCCGTAGTGGATGCGTAGTCATGGCTGAATTTCTAAAAACGTTAACGCATCATGGAAGAGGAGCACTCACTAAACATACACATACACATACCTATCTATATACATACGTATATATGTACATGTATAAGTAAGCAGTACAGTGTATGCCGCCCCGCATGACCGCTCCCACGACACCGCCCGGGGGCAATGTCCTGTTTCAACACCAGTGATACTCAACAAGCTTCATAGCATCATCATATTCATATACATACGTATATATTATGTTTGTATGTTGATTTGTTTTGTATGTACATAGAATTGTGTGTATGTATGTATGCACTTATATTTACTTAATGTTAAATGGTTAACAGTACACAATAATTTACTGTTTGTTTTCTATGTTGAATTCTGTTCATTTCTGTTGTGTTCACGTAAGCCATTTTTGTCATTGTTCATCGTCTCGATTAATGACCACATTTAGTTTATTTCATACTATTTTTTAATCAATACATAAATTCTACCAATTATTCATTAATCATTTTCATTACAAAAGTAATACATAACATTTAATTTCTAAATTGCTATGTATTTACTAATTTTTTTTAAATGCCATATACCATATCATTTTAGTTGCAATATGTAATTTCGTCAAATATAATATAAATCATATTTATTAAAGTCAGATCTATCGAGTTACACCCAATTTTTTTTTATGAATGAAATAAAAATCATTCACAATGGAATACATACAGTGGCGGACATTTAAATAGGGACAAAATAAATTATCAGAAAAAACGTGTGCAAAATTGAAAGCCGTGTTTGTTTTCGTATAATATTTTTACAACATACAATGTACATAAAAGTGTAATGAAAAGCATAGTAATTATAAATAAAATTAAAATACTTACATAGAAAATTAAATATATACCATTTTTAGAATTAAGTAAGCGGACAATTAAATAGGGACACAAGTTTTTAAGTCACTAAAATAACTAAGCACTAAACATAAACCTAATATTTTGTCGGGTATCCTTTTGCTTTTATCACAGCAACACATCGTTTAGGCATAGATTCCACTAAATGCTGACATCTTGAATTTGGAATACTATACCAAGCGTCTTTTACTTTTTTTTCAAGTTCTTTTAAATTTTTTATTTGCTGACCCTGTAAATCTCTTTTTACATCTCGCCAGAGATTTTCAATTGGATTTAGATCTGGGCTACACGACGGCCAAGGCAGCAAATCAACCCTGTTTCGCTTTAACCACTTTGTTACGCTGACAGCGGTATGCTTTGGATCATTGTCTTGCTGGAATTTCCATAAAACAGACAATGAATCTTCCGCATACGGTAACATAATCTTGGTTAAGATGTCAGTATAGACATGCTGATCCATTATTCCTTCAATCCGATGAATTGGGCCTACTCCTTTCCATGACATGCAACCCCACATCATTATACTACCTCCAGCCCCTTTAACTGTTTTAATGGTGTACATTGGATTGAAGGCTTCGTTGATAAATCGACGAACATAACGTCGGCCATCTGACCCCAGTCTATTGAATTTACATTCATCGCTAAATAATACATGCTTCCATTGTGATAAATTCCAATTTAAATGGGATTTTGCAAATGTGACTCGATTTTTTCGATTTTTTTTATTAATTAAAGGTTTTCGCCTCGCAATTCTTCCATGAAGTCCTGCTTCCACTAACCTTCGGCGTACAGTTCGCACAGTAATATCAACTCCAGGCTCTTGTATGATTTCTTTATGAATGTCCACTGCCGTCTTTAATGGATCGGCTTTTGATAACCGTATGATTTTACGGTCAATACGTGGGGTGGTTTTTCTGCTACGGTGCCGGACTTGAACATTTTTATATGTTTCGTAGGTTTTGAAATATTTTAAGGCATTAAATACCATATTTTTGGAAATTTGTAAGTGATCCGCAATTTTTCTGATCGACCATTGTTTATCATTTTTCAGATTCACTATTTGCTCACGCATTTTTTCATCACAATGCTTACCACGTCCCATAATGATTGAATAACTTAATTAAAAGTATTTTACAAAATCTTTAATGTCACTGTAAGCTTTCCTACACTCAGTACAAATCACAACAATGTTCACTGAACACAATCGTTTGTCACTAAAATATTTCTGATCCCATACAGACCAAAGATATACATGTCCCTATTTAAGTGTCCGCTAAAATAAACAAACTTGTATAGTGCTGATACATCAAGTTCAAGTGTTTTTGCTTATCTTTTAATGAATCAACATAGACTCTTAAAATATATAAATTAAACATATTGGGTATAATTTGATAGTAGAGTGCATTAATATATGAATAATATTTTCGTTTCTGTATCACATTCTTTTTAGTGTTGGTAAACTAGGAATGTATGTCCCTATTTAAATGTCCGCCACTGTATGCGTTTTACGTGCTGCACTATTAAATCATTACATACATTACGTTATTACAGACATACATACATATACCAAAAAATACATACATAAATACATACAGGTTGATTCCAAGGGGCCAAACTACTATATTATGATAGTTAGTATTCCGAGTGTAGCAGAAAAGTGACGTAAAATCCTCCCCACTGCGCATTACTATATTGTGTGGGTACACACTGTTTGTAGTGGTGTTGGTTTGATATTTGCTTCTGTGTGCGTATTCACACACACAATCACAAAACAGGTATTATCAGATAGACCAACGTGCAGCTCAAGCAATAATGGTATTACAACACATAACAATCGTAGTGACCTACACCGACTAACTAAATGCCTTAAGCTGTAACAGACCAACAAATGACACCAAGAGAGTTACACTTTTTTTTTATTTTAGTTTGCTTCTAGTGTTCTATGGTTAATTCTTTCTACAAAAAATATTACGTGAGTAGACTGACAATTAGTACATAATTAATGTACAAATTAAAAATTTCCTCGTCAAATATTTTGGGAAAAAAATAATAATGATAATACTGAAAATATGCTGTATATTGTATGTTTGATGTTTAATTGTGCTGTATATTTGAATTTTTAGTTTTAGACGATTGCGTCATCAATAAGCTCAACCGTTCAAAATGACGTCATTTAGATTTTAAAAAAATAATTGAATACAAAATTTTTAATACTCCTTAAAAAATTCTTTCTCGATTCCACTTTATGTGTTAGAAAAAGACAATATAATAATGGAATCCAACTTCTTTAGAGAAAACAATTGAAATATGAATGATAACAAAATAAATAATTTATTAAGATGCGACCTACGTCGTTACCTATTTTCAGTAACACTGCAGAAGAAAACGTAATTATAACGAGTTGTCTATAAAAATTACTTTTAATAAGATTTTCAAATACTTTGAATATTGGTACGGTAAAGCTCAACGTAATAGTAAACGATTAGTTAGATTTTGCCGTACAAATGGCTCAAATAGTTATAAATTATAGCTATTTAATTACAAGCAAATAAGCCAGTTGAGCTTATTGATGACGCAATCGTCTAAAACTAAAAATTCAAGTATACTTACTTATGTCTGCTGAAGTGTTAATCACTTTTTCCTGTAATTTTCGAAATTTCTTTTCCTTCTATTACCAATGGATGAAGCGAAGTTCTGATGTCAAAAACAAATTCTAATTCGGGTTTCTGAGTTTCATTTTTTTTTTTTAAGAATACTACACAAATTTCATATACATATATTATCTATTACATTATAAAATCTGTAGTATTATTCTGTTCTTCTTTTTCAGTTATGTAAGTCAACAAAACGGTAAAAACGAATTAATTGTTGTTATAAAATCCAAAAATATTGAAGGACGAAGTTTTTCTATAGCAATTTTTTTGCCCCAAAAAAATGTAAAAACTTATACTTAGTGATAAACTACACCACGATTTTTATTTTGAAAACCGGAAGCTTAGAATACTACACATTTTTAGTCATAAAGAAATCGTTAAGTGTGTTGGAAACGCATTAAAGTTCAGTCGGTTCCTTAATAGTTAGAGCTTTTCATAGCTTTCGAAATAAAATACGGGGCATTTAAGTACGTTTTTTTTTTTATGATTTATCATAAAAATAACATTCGATAATGTTATTCGCAAGTTTCATTTGCGAAATATTAAATGCTAGTATCTGTAACTTTTTGAGGTTTTTTGGACGAGTAGTATAAAAGTTATGGGAAGGTGATAAATTGTAAGCGACAAACGATCACTATGATATGAAATATTTTCAGTAAGCGAAAAACCATCCAATCAAGGGCATAACTACATTCCATATCTTTTTTCTTTTGTTTTCTCTTATTGCTAGTGTAATTTCTAATGTACGAGTCTAATGTATAATTCTTAGTCAAGAAGTTTTTTGATATGTAAAGCACATTTAAAGAAATTAAGAAATTTTTTTCCAAGAGACAGTCGCCATAAATTTCTAATGAAACCAGAAGAAATATTTCCATTCAAAAAATTACAGAACGTATAAAACTGAAATATTCAGGCAATTATCTAAACTATCTTATCTTAGTCGTTTGTCATATATTTGAAAATGTAATTATACTATTAAAATTGATTTCTACAAAAATAATTTAAAATACAATTTCCTATAAAATGTAACACATACCAAGATTGTAATTAATGATAAAATTAAAATATTTATTTTGAACAGAAATATTTTTATGGAAATATGCGCGATGCGATGGTAAATTTGAATTGATTTGTTAGTCACGGAATTATTTTATTACATCAAATTATTACACGTAAATTCCAAAGTGGAAACCGTTATTGGCTGGTCGTTTACTGATCGCAAGTCGCGACTATACATACGTCACTGTACAGTACATGTACCCAGTTGATAACTGACAAAGGTATTCATTCCTCCTCTGGTTCATTCATTCAATAAAAATAATATTTAACTATGTAAAATAATAAATACGTTCATTTTTTCATCCATAGTAAAATTAATTAGTATAGTCATAAATGACAGAATAAAATTAAGTACATTTTGCTTATAAAATGCGTAAAAATAGTATTTTACGATATAAATTCGATAAGTTGCATTTGCTGATCGATATAATGTTCGAAGAACGAAACTCGTCGAATTTTTCCAAGAAATTCTTGAATTAATCAAATAGTACGATTATGTCGATACAGTCACTCCCCAAGTTAACTACTCTTATAATGGGAGGTTCCGGGTTTGTATATTTGAAATTCAACGAGGTGTTATGTGAGGGTAAGTCTACCTAAACTTTTCACTAATTAAAAGAGGTCTGTCAGTCATTAATTAACAAAATATGCCTGACAGACCGATTCCTCGGTAAAATATATATAATTTGCTATAACATATGTAAATTTCAGCGAGGTGTTATGTGAGGTAGATTTGCCTAAAATTTTCACTGATTAAAATAGGTCTGTCAGACATTAATTAACAAAATATGCCGGACAGACCGATTCCTCAGTAAAATATATATAATTTGCTATAACATATGTAAATTTCAGCGAGGTGTTATATGAGGTAGATTTGCCTAAAATTTTCACTAATTAAAATAAGTCTGTCAGACATTAATTATCAAAATATGCCAGACAGATCGATTGTTCAGTAAAATATATATAATTTGCTATAACATATGTAAATGTCAGCGAGATGTTATGTGAGATAGATGTGACGTTTTTTTCGGCCATTTTAAAAATTTTTTAAAAATAGAATTTAACAAAAACTTAAAGGTCTGGCGGGCATTTCCTATTGCCTGCATTAGTTACTATCGATTTAGCTTTTTTTAATTTGAGGTGTTTTATCCGGTATGATTTTGTGCTATTGGAGCTTGGACTATTATTAATTTCTATAATATTTTAAATTAAATAAAAAAAATTTTATAAAAAAATACTAGATGGACCCGGCTTCGAACCCGTAACCTTAGGACATGGAGCAACTCTTTTAATCATTGACCTATTTTGGCTGTGATTGAACATCATATTAAATTCGTATAAAAGCCATTAAAAAAAATTTTTACATTTTAAGGGCATTTTTTTCGAAAATGGCTGGCTGGTGCGTTTTACTATTTTACTATGTTTACACCCTAAAGGTATACTATTAATATTTCAAGTTTCATCCAAAAGTGAATTTCCCAACCCGGAACCTCTGCTTGTTAGTCTTAATGTTAGGAAATTAAGCAAAAACAAGTTAATTAGATTTTTTACGTAGATTTGAAATCTGTAAACAAAATTTTAATATATTTTATTTTCTACTGCCTTTTCGCAAAATTAACCCCCAACCACACCTGCTGATGTAATTTGAACAACTTACATATCAATAAATAGTTCTTTAAGAAAGAGCAATATCACCAATTTCAATTTTTGCTCTATCCTTACCGTTTTTGAAGGGCGACTTCACCCCTTTAAGCCGCTTTTCCGCAGATAAAAAACATACGTGTCGCTTATTTATTAGGTTTCTACAACATTCAAATTTCGTCAAGATCGATAGGGTCGGCTCGGGACCTATACTTGTTAGTCTATATTACATATATAATATTATGTTCATTGGTCTATGGTTGTAATCTAAAAATTTGAATGAAATGATTAATTTTGGCTCCTGGCATATTAATCGAAAACCAGTGTTATTATTAACCCTTTGCGCTTATAAGACATGTACAGCATGACAAGGTGGTTTGTCCATTAACTCTACCATATTTAAAGGTGTTTTGTCTGTTGGATCATAAGACATGTACCACATGACACACTGAATGTTGAACTGTAATGACTGCTCATACTTCACATTACATGAATATTTTATTTAATAACTGCAAACACATTCATTTATTAGAAAAATTGTAAATAAAATAATACAAAATCACGTTGAATTATCTTTTTAAAATTAAAAACTAATAAAAACAGCATTGAGGACGTATTTAGCGCACTTAGTATTCAACTTTGGGGAAACAAGGTTAGAACGTCAAAAGAATCCGTCAAAAAAAGAACGTCGGTCGTTGTCATGTGCTGCATGTCTTACCAGCCTATTTACAACTCACTTTTTTTTTGCTTGAGTGCAAAGAGTTAATAATGTGTTTAGATTTACAAAAAAATAACAGTTCTCAATAGTGATACGATGTAAATATACACGATACATATTAATTTGATGTCATAACTCCAAACACTACGCGGACAAAGCCGCGGATACGTGCTAGTTATTATATAACATACAAATAAATACAAATAATATTGACGGTTTTTTAATTTTCGTAAACGTAATAATAAACAAGATCATCTTGCACCAGCGGTGCAATCAACAGGTGGAAGAGACATGTAATAATACTAATAACAATAATAATAATATCTGAAACATTTATGTCTTAACGTTACTGTGGCAGTTGCACATTTATTTATCTTTTTATGTATTTACGCCTATTTATTTTATTTCCTTTAGTTATTTCTTCGTTGTTTACACTCAATTAAATCTTTGTTTTATTGTCAGTTTTGTATTATTATTCAGAAAAAGTTTATTTTCATACTTCGAGAAAAAAGAATTAATTTCATGTAACAAAATCAAAGCATAAAATTTTTATTTTTGGTCGTGGTTCTACATTCAATTGTATCAAGGTATTCGCATTACATCAATTTTGAAAAAAAAAAATTTTTTTCCTACCGTTTAGATGCGCCACAACTAAGGTTTTATGCATCGATTTTGGTAGTGCTATTGCATTTGATGAGAAGAATGGTTATTGAAATTAAAGTGTGAGGTATGGTAATGTTGGTGATGACATATTTCCACCGATCGGTTTTGAACTTACGCTCTACCAGACAAAATCAATGATGCTATTCACATGACCAACTCGGGATCTAAAAAAAAATTGTTTTCCTTTATTTTATTGATTTAAATGATGTATCAACATCACTAGAATGATATTCAAAAAAATTATAAATTTGAAAGAATTTTATATCGTTTTGAATCCGATTTTTGAAACGACTTCGAGCGGTTGAAAACGTTTAAACCGTCGCAAAAACACTTTACTTTGCAAAAATATCTCTCTTATTGAGTCATAAAAATTCTTATGACATGTTTAAAGGTTCAATATGACCATTTTGAAACAAGTCATACTGAACCGACACGTATGCCATCCTGGTCAAGCAAGCACTACAATTAAACTTTTTAACCATCCCGGATTATAGTCAGGACGTTCCTACGTTTAGAAATAACTATCCGCTTAAGTTTGTTATTGATTTCATTATTCTGGTGTCATATAATTATGATAGTAGTAATTATGCCTCTCTTTTAATCTGGAATACAAACTGTAGTGTATTGAAAATACTACTGTTGCAGCATCCTGTTATAAAATTACTCTTCTCGAAAACCAGTCTACATAGAATAATAGTTCAAAAACGTATCTTACGTGATTTTTTCAGCTCTTTGCCATGGTGTAAACAAATGTCTAATTTAAAAATTTGCAGCAACTTTTAACAACAATAAAATTTATTACAAAAGTTTTCCATATGTTGCAGACGTACACAAATTTTAGTAAATGTCGTTTTCGGCTTCTAGGGACCTCAAAACAAATGGTCTAACATAGTTTCGGGCTTAAGTTTCACCAGGATAGTGCCTGTAATGGCTGAATTTTCCATTCAGAAATTCATTCAAAAATGAGAAAACTGATCGCAAAACACAATACACAAACACAAACACAATATATTGTAGAACTTTCTCAAATCATATCATTTAATTGTACCTATCTATGTGTATACAAAAAATGTTATACAGTAAAATGGTGATATTTCAAAAAACAATTTTTGTATTTATACATATAGTACATACATACTGAAATTGTCACTTCTTAGAATTAAAAAAAAAGCAAAAACTTGAAAAAAATTTGTAATTTAATTATCAAATAAAAATAAGAATATTTTTAAAAGGCCTCCCATTAGCTAAACAAAGATAACGCGAGTGTTGTAGTCTGTGAGTTAATATAGAAATACGTAAGGTGTATTCTGTTGTAAAAATGTTATCATATCAAAGGCAACTTCTTGACATTTAAAAATTTGTTCTCTTTGTCATGTTATCAAAACGTAAGTGAGATACTAACATTAGTTATCACTAATATATATGTAGTTAACTTTTTTTTTTAAATAGTCACTTATTAGCCTCTTCTGTATTTATCAAATACAAAGAAGAAGTATTTAAGATAACTTCATTCAGTTATTCATTTTTAAAAATATTTTCAAATTATTTCTGTTTTTTAGGGGTACTCAGAGATTTTGACCTCTGAGTATCCCTCATAGTTTTGCACTTTCCACATTCTAACGTGTGACCAACTTGCACTTCACCAAACTTTCTGCTGAACTCAGTTCGCCAAGTTTTTGGGGTAAAGGGGGTATTTTTCTTTATTACAAAAATAAAGATTTAAAACGTTAATTCTGGACCTAACTATTAATAATTTAATAGTCGAACGTATAAAATTAAAAATTAATTAGATTTTTTTCGTAATTGCTAATTTTTTTTTAATCTTTCTTGTTAGCAGTAAGGTATAAATAAAAAAAATATAATTGACGCCTATACTATTAGGTACATGATTATTACTGTGTCGTTTATGGATATTTAAATGATTTTAATATTACCTACATATTAAATTACCTAAATGATTTTAATATTACCTACATATTAACAGTAAATTACTATCAAAAAAATGCAAACTTTAACAATATTTTTTAAATTCATTCAAATTCAATTTAATTGCGATTATTGCGATTAATTTTGCTATTTAAATATATTAGTTTTTGACATTTGACGTTTTGAAATTTTACTCAAAATATACATACGTAATTTACACATGCTACCTATATATATAGTGAGTATACCATAGAACACTAGAAGCCAACTAACATAAAAAAAGTGAAATTCGCTTGGAGTCATTTGTAAGCCAGTCACAGCTTAAGGTGGTTACCTTGTGACATGCTAGTAGAAAAAATTGTAAACCTACAATTACTTTTTGTTTAATGGATAGATGTGTTGGCACCTACTACTTTTGATAGTGTTATGTATGCATACTATCAAATATAGCCTGTCCATGTACACTTACACTATCAAAGGTTTTTATGATAAACAGTTTGGCATCATCGCAGTTTATCCCAACAAACATAATGTTATTTGTCTATCATACAGACCACTGAGTAATGTGTCATAGAGTGTTATTCTATTTTAATACATATTATCAGGTATCGGACATTTTTCGGATCATACAGTATCGTACTTTGTATACGCAGGTATGTTTACTTGATGTTTTGATGAATTGCAGGTTTTTTCGGACAGGTCAGGACCGTACTTATTGCAATAAAATTTTGCAACTAAACTTCATGAAATTGTGCACATTTGAATGAATGGAACTGGTCAAAAATTACATTTTTCGCCATTTAGAATACTAGCGGCTTTTTTTATTTGAGAAAAATAAGAGAATCAAAAAATCGAAAAAAATTTTGTAAAATTCATTGACAAGTTGTTTATATATTGTTCATATGTTGAAAAGTTGAAAATATTTAGACGGTCCACTATAATACCTATCAGATACATATTTGCTAAGATTTTTTGTTACAGAAAACAAATTTCTAATAAACAACTATACTTCTTTTTAAATTGAAAACAATAAAAAAAGATGGATTTATTTAATTTAAATGACAATATAAACAGAAACTCGTTCGATAGTCAATAAAAATTATAGTGGCACTTTTCAGTTTTGGCAGGTCAATAATAACAATTTAAAAAAATGTTTACATAAGATACGTGGAAATAATATTTTTATACGGCATACATATATGTGTGTGTGTGTTCTATACGTATGTTTATCAAAATATCTAAGTATTCATCTTTTATTTATATTAATCACAATATTCAATCACACAAAAGTCAATATACCCGCGTATACAAAACACGATACTGTCTGATCCGAAAAATTTCCGATACCTAGTTATATATATGGTGTTTGTTACTTTGTGGTGTGTGTACACATTATACATAAAACATAAGATACATGACTATAATACATACCATACATACCATACCTACATAGATGTCGCCTGACATATTACGCTCGTATATATGTAATTTTTTACTGAACAAATAGATAATTCTTATATAAAAAATAAAATGTCTGCTCAGTTACGGCATAAAGGTAAATATATTAAACAAAAAGTCCTGAAGAAAAAATTGAAATTTGTTAATCAGATGCGTGAAGGAAAATTAAAAAAAAAATCGGAGATCGAATCTAACCTAGACGATGGTAGAAGTGTAGTTGAACTTAAAGAATTGGCAAAAAATCTAAGGTGTTGTCAATGTAAAGACCGCATTTATTTGGAAAATACTAAGAAAGAGATTCATTTAGGGTTGAATTCTGTTTTATGGATTAATTGTGAAAAATGTAATATTTTAACGAAAGTTCCAACTGGAAAATTTCACACGAAAACTAACAAGACTTCTAATAAAAAATACAGTGTATCTGATGTTAATACTAAAGTTGTCATGGGTAAGATTTATTATTTATAATATTTATTCATTGTAAGAGTAATTTATCAAATAATTATATAGTATATTTTATTTATGTTATTGTTACCAGGTTGCATAGATGCTGGTGTAGGCCATACAGCATTAAATAAAATACTAGCTTGCTGTAACATTCCAGAAATAACTCAGGCTTTGTACAAACGATATGAGAGGGAAGTAGGTCCAATAATTGAAAAAGAAGCTAAACAAAGTTGCAAAAGAGCTGCCGAAGAAGAACGCAAATTAATACTGGAAAATATTGACAAATTATGTGTTGAGTTGTAAGGGCTTAAATAGTTTATTGTCAATGATCTGTTGATAAATTCTAAGCTATTATTTATTTATTTATTTATTTTAGACCGATTGAGATTGCTGAGGAAATTTATCCACATTACTGCAAACTTCATAAATCTATTACTTCTTCTTCATCTACTTCAGTTGAGATATTTGATACCAATATAAATGATATAATTAGCATAATTGTATCGTACGATATGGGCTGGAGTAAGCGAGGAAATGGAAAAACCTACGACAGTTTAAATGGTTACGGGTGTATTATTGGGTTTTTAAGTGGAAAAATTTTAGATTTTGCCACGCGCAATCGTAAATGTAATATGTGTGATGCTGGCCACCCTAAAACAGATCATGATTGCCGCAAAAATTTTCAAGGTAGTGCTAAGGCAATGGAGCCCTCTGTAGGAGCAGAATTAGTTGTTGATAGTGAAATTCTAAAAGAATCCAATCTAAAAGCTCGTGTTGTAATTGGTGATGAAGACAGCTCAACGATAGCTTCTATACGCAATAAAACTACCGAAAAAATTTTTAAACTTGCTGATCGCAATCATCTTCGGAAGGCATTTGTGAATGATTTATATGCAATACAAAAAAATTTCAAAGAAATGAGGCAAAAGGGAGCCATTCTACACTTAAAAAAATGTTTCAGTTACGCTGTCATTCAAAACAAAGGAAAAAGCGAAAGGCTTGCAGCTACTTTATGTTCTATTCCTGATCACGTGTTTAATCAACATGAAAACTGTGGAAGTTGGTGTCATCATCATTCATCAGAGAATTCTATACCACAAACAATTATATTTAAAGATCCAGATCTACATGTAACATTAACACAAATTTTCTCAAAATATGCTAAAAATGCATATAAATTTTCAGTAGCCGCATCAAGTGAGGGTAATGAGAGTGTCAATAATGTCATGGGCCATAAGTCACCAAAAATTAACTGTTACAGTCGTAGTGAATCATCTGATTTTCGATATGCCAGTACTGTATGTACAGTAAATGACGGTGAATCTCATTTAATTAATGTTGAAAAAGGACTGTTATTATCACCTGCGAAACGTTTAAAAAAATTCGCACGTAAGAAAGACTCGGTTAGAACTAGAAGAGCTACAAAAGCAAAATTACCTGTCACTAAATTACGGAGAAATATTTTAGCTCAAAATAGAGAACAATTACGAAAAAAAAATGAAAATTCGGAAGGTATGCAATATAAATCAAATTGTGGATTTTCATCAAATGAAATAAATACAAATTTCAATTTAGAAGATCAAATTAAGCATATAAACTTTACAAAAATGGATATTTCACCCGAGACCTGTAATGTGGTATATTTTGATTTAGAAACATCTGGTCTACGAAGATCTGATGAAATCTTACAGATTGCAGCGAAGTTTGAAGACCAGGAATTCAGTGTATACATCACGCCAACCAAAGAAATAAGTCAAGAAGCCTCCGAAAAGACGGGTTTAAGAATAATTGGTGGTCAGTTATATTTAAAAAATATCAGACTTCTTACTATTCCTTTATATAACGCTTTGGTTTCATTCTCCGAGTTTTTAAGCTATTCACAGAAACCTTGTGTGCTTGTTGCACACAATGTTAAGTTCGATGCTTCATTTCTTATTCGTGCTCTTTCATCGACAAATATGATTGAACATTTCCAGATAATTGCTGGGTTTAGTGATACACTACCATTATTCAAAAAAAAACTTTCTCAACGCAAGGGAGAGGGTATGTTTAAGCTAAATACCTTAGCAAGAGATTTTTTGGAAATAAAGTCTGATGATAATTTTCATGAAGCTTTATATGATGTTCAAACTTTAGCTGAACTAAGTTCGTTATTAATTGAAAGTAAAAAATTGTTTTCAAGTACTGTGTCGTTTGTAGACGCCATATATAATCAAATACGTTTGCGAAGAATTGCAACCATAAGACCATCATTACAGCCACTAGACAAAGTTGTTTCAAATGGAATGCTAAAAAAAATAGCAGGTGAAAATATCACTTATGATATTTTAAAAGAACAATTTAACACTCAAGGAGAAACCGGAATAAGAGCTCTAATGAGTGAAAAACTAGAAAATGGAAAGCCTCGGATTACTAAAAATCCGCGAATTTTGAAAAACATCATAAATTTTTTGGGATCAGAAAAAAGTAAAGAAGTATAGCGTCATTAATTTAAATAAGTGTGTTCTAAGAATGTATTTTTATTTTATTTTTTTTTTATGTTAACGTTTTTATCAATATATATCAATATTTTTTACAGTTTGAGATATAAAATTTATGTTATTTATTTTATACTGTTAAATTACAAAAAAATAAATAAAGTTTATAACTATATAATTTTATACTTTTTTAATTTAAATAATTTCATTTGTAATAATAAATTTATTATTCACTAGCATTTACCCGCGGCTTTGCCCGCGTATCAGCAAAAAGCTGGGCGGATTCTAATACGCACTGTCGTCAAAAATATGGGAAACTTTGAACCAGGGGGTGTCCACACGGCAGTGTACCACAACATTAAGTACAGTACCGTGTCGAAAGTATGGATACACCTTGAGTTAAGATGTCCGTCCCTATGCTTTTAACGACATAGTGTGCGTTGGAACCCGCTCAGCCCTTTTATGAGTGACTTTTGAAATGAAGAGAATATACAAAATTCGAATGAAGTCAACGATTCTTTTCTTTACACCGTTTTAAATATATTTTCCCACGGGAATAAGAGTTCCCACAGGATTCAGATATTTTTTCCGGGGATAGAAAGCAGTCTGTGTTCTTTTTTGTCCCCTTTGTAATCAATATGTAAAGTTTGAAACCAATCTTCTATTTTTTTAATAGTCAGTTATCGTTATTTCATTGTTTCGGCTTAAAAAAATTTCCCTCGGAAATGAGATACTTTCTCGGCGTAAAAAGTAACCTATGTTAATCGCTGTATATCGTTGTATCTGTTAACAATATGCTAAGTTCCAACAAATTCAAAGAATCTTTTTTTGTTTCATTTAAAATATATTTTCACACAGGAATGAGATTTCCCACGGGATTAAGATGTTTTCCCGTGGTAAAAAGTAACCTGTGTTCTTTTTCGTTCTCACTGTTAACATTATACAAAGTTTGAAACTAATCGTCCGCTTTTTAATAGTCAGCTGTCATAATTTAATCTATTTTCCCTCGGGAATAAAATATTTTTCCGGGATAAAACGTCGCCTATAACTATTTCTGCCCTCCAAGCTATGTCTGTGCCAAGTTTCAAATTGATAGGTTAAGTATGGTTAAAGCGTGAAAGCAAGTCAAATAAACAAACGCACCTTCGCATTTATAATATCAGTATGGATAATCTTAATTGAGTTACAAATTAACGGTATTTAACATTTTTAGGCTACTCAGAGGCCATAACCTCTGAGTAAGCCTTATCGTTTCACAAAAACACTATTCTAATGTGTGACCAACTTGCATTTCTGTTTGCTGAACTCAGCTCCCCAACTTTTTGGAGTAAAGGGGATATTTTTCTTAATTACAAAAATAAAAAATTTAAGACATTAATTTTGGACCTAACTGCTAATTGTTTAATAATCGAACGTATAGAATTAGAAATTAATTAGATTTTTTTCTTAATTGCTAAATTTTTTTTTAATCTTTCTTGTTAGCAGTAAGGTATAAATAAAAAAAATATAATTGACGCCTATACTATTAGGTACATGATTATTACTGTGTCGTTTATGGATATTTAAATGATTTTAATATTACCTACATATTAAATTACCTAAATGATTTTAATATTACCTACATATTAACAGTAAATTACTATCAAAAAAATGCAAACTTTAACAATATTTTTTAAATTCATTCAAATTCAATTTAATTGCTATTTAAATATATTAGTTTTTGACATTTGACGTTTTGAATTTTACTCAAAATATACATACGTAATTTACACATGCTACCTATATATATAGTGAGTATACTCTATTTTGAAAGTGTCACACCATAGAACACTAGAAGCCAACTAACATAAAAAAAGTGAAATTCGCTTGGAGTCATTTGTAAGCCAGTCACAGCTTAAGACATTAGTCCGTCAGTAGTCGTCGTCGAGTCAACACACCATTATATTAACAATATACCCATTGTTAGTTGAGCACGTTGAACAGCTCTCTCTGGTAATACGTGTGATGTGATTGTATGTGTGTATACACATACTACTACAAAAAACCAAACTAATACACTGCAAACAGTGTGTATGTACACAAACAGACTACGTCACAAACTCATTACAAGTGGAACAGAGGCAAAGCCAATCTAGTTTGTCCCCTTGTATCACACAGTATATAATACATGATAGGTACCTACAACATATGTACATAAAGCTACGGATACACGAGACATCTAAATTAGCATTATTGTGTGCAATGTTTACACTATAGAACACTAGAAGCAAACTAATATCAAAAAAGTTTAGTTCGCTTGGAGTCATTTGTTGGTCTGTCACAGCTTAAGGCATTTAGTCAGTCGGTGTCGGTCATCGAATCCACTACGATTGTTATGTATTGTAAGACCATTGTTACTTGACCTGCACGTTGCTCTGTCCGATAATACGTGTTTTGTAATTGTGTGTGTAAATACTCACACAGAAGCAAACATCAAGCCTAAACCACTACAAACAGTTTGTACTTACACAGCATAGTGATGCGAAGTGGAGGAGATTTTACGTCACCTTTCTGCTACAGTCGGAATACTAACTATCATATAGTAGTTTGGCCCGTTGGTTTACACGTTCAAGTAAAGCGGGTTCTACACGATGGTACGAACGTTCCTTCCAACATTCGATCGAACGTTTGAGGCAGTTAAGTTCGATAGTTGGTGCGACGAATGTATCTGCTACACGGTGAATCGAATGTTTGATCCAATACGAATGATGATGTGTTGGTACTCAGTGGACGATGTTATCTGTCTGATGTTATCTCTAATGTTATACACTGATGTTGTCTCTCTTCACATGAACGAGCGTGCAGCTGCTGAGTCGAACCAACCAACGAACCAACATTGACCTTCAAATGTTCGAAGCACCCCTTTGACTCGGTGCAAAAATACCGACATCGAACGGGACACGACCAAATGCGAACGTTTGACGCTCGACATTGGACACTCGTAGGTTCGAACAACGGCTACACGATGCTATGAACCATCCAACGTCGAATGTTGGAAGGTGTTCGTAGCATCGTGTAGCAGCGGCTTAAATTTGCAGTCTAGATAAGGCTAGAACAGTTGTATACACTCGAGTTGCTAGACTTCTCTAGCAAATATTTGAGGTTGTTTACACAGTAGTGTCACACACGGCGAATAGAATAGTGTCAGACATTTCACACAACACCTGATTTAGATTATAATTTAACATTTCTAAATCGTATTTTGTATTGCCATATTCTATTTTGAATTGAAAACTAATATTTTTATAAATGTTGCTGCAAGACGGCAGTTTCGTACTGAAAATAATTTATTTCATTTTTTGCTATAGTGTAAATCCAACTTGTAAAATTTTATTGCGTTTACTTTTTTCTTAGAGTTGTAATATAATATTATCTCTGTATTATCTTTTGGATGCGTCTCACAATTTAGGATTACCTTGTTGGTAGTATCTTAAATCAACTTTTCTGTCCTTTTGTAAAAAAAAAAACTTCTACACCAAAAGCGTGTCGTGTGTCCGTACCTTTATAATCTTTTTAAAATAAATTATTTTTTTTTTTGTCAAAAGATTCTTATATTATAACATAACCTATTTGTATGACTTAACGTTTATGTAAAAAAAAACAATATGTTTTCATCCAAATCATTTTAATATTTGCGACGATTTGAATTTTTACACAAAATTTCGAATGCGAAAGGAATTTTTATTTTGGAAAAAATTCGCCCACGAATACAACACAAAACGAACTGGTATGCTGTTTTTTAAATAATAAGTATTTCAACTAAGCAGTAATGTATCTTTTTTTTAGGAATAGTACATTATCTTCAGAAATAATGTTTTTTTTAAAGAGAAGTTTTCAAAGCTACTACTAGCAAAGTAGTGAAATTAGTGTCACACAAAATTGCTTTGTTGCGTGAAGAATTCATTAAATTTCCAACAACTGACGTCGAAAAGGCGCAAGTTAAAGAAAATTTTTATAACATTACGCGGTTTCCGAGAGTGTTTGCTGCTTTACATACATACACGGTTACATATACAGGCTGGAAACAGATTTATCGAACGTGGGGCAAGTATGGTGAGAAATTTTTCTCAGGATCAATGTGATCTCTGACACTTTTTGATCAATAATATTTCATTTTTAAATCGCGTTACCATGGATCTGCAATATTTTTGTGTTTGTCAGATTAAATACCCCTGTCGCAGCATCTGCATAACATAGCGAATTTCCAAATTTTAGGGACTGGCGGATCTCATCTAAGAACTGTACCTATTTAAAATAGTTTAGCTTTCTAAGAGTAAAAGATTTTTTAAAATCGGCTGGGTAATTAGTTTTGATATTTTTGGGACCCAAGAACCCGAACGGACTTTGTGCAGCATAGTTGTATCCATCTAAAATAATTTAGTTCTCTAACAGTGAAAAAATTTTCAAAATCGGTCGGTTAGTTTATTTTTTACAATAATGGGAACAGTAAACCCTGGCGGAAATCATACAACATAACCTTTATTCATCTAAAATAATTTTAGTAAAAAGTTTATCCTAACAGTAAAAAACGGGTCCTAGGGATCTCATATAACTTATGGTAGTCCGTAAGGTTCTTGTGGACATCATTTAATTACTTAATGAATTCAAATACTTTAACTTACTAACGGTGAAAAAATTTTCAAAATTTTCGACATTCGCTAAAAAAATCATTGAAAAATATTTGATATGTTTCGATCAATTAATGGTCAACATCAGCAAATAAAAGTTACTCAAATCGAAGAAAAGAATGAGTTATTTGTCCGTAGAAATTAAAATACAAATTCTGAAAACGAGCAAAGAAATATTGAAAAAACTAGATCGGCAAAACATTCTGACAAATAACACTACCCAACTAATACTTGCCAATTTGAATGAAACTTAACATACTTATTAAACAGCGAAAAATATTAAATACGTGTTTTTTTATTTCGGCTAAATACGCTTTTTAGGGGTAGAAAACACCATTCAACCTCTGTAGATGAAAACAGTTATAGCTAGATATTTTTGAAACGACATATTTTCTGAAAAAAGGGCTGAGTACCAAATTTGTAGAATTTGAAGCGATGCACTTGATAGTGACCCTGAAATCGATTTTCAAGGTCAGTTGAAAATGATTAGCCATTGCCGAAGTTTGACCATATCCTGTACCTATAAGCAGTAATTTCATGTATTGACTCAATCTATCTTCAAAGTTGATTTATAGAAAAAATTAGAAGAAAACATTTTTGTAAGTAATTTTAGAAGTAAAGTTAAGAAAAGATTTAATATCACTCTAATTGTAAGTTAAACATTAACTTTATGTTATATTATAAATTTTCAAAATTTTTTAAAATTTTTATTGCTACTCTATAGTTATCATATTAGGAATTCAATTGAACATATGATTAACTATTATTTTTCCGATTGCGATTGAGCAAGTATTTTTCAAAATTACTTCTTGATCACTTATTTTCTATCTTGCATGTGAAATTCGTTCGAATATACTTTGAACCATTTAGGGGTGAAAAGTAAGCTACTCCTTTTGAAAAATATTAAATGATTTTCAAATGACTTTGGAAATTGACCTCAAGGTCAACTTCAAAGTCATCATCAAGTGCTTCACTTTGAATTCTATAACTTTGGTCCTAAGCACTTTTTTCAGAAAATATATCGTACCATAATCCACTTCTATGTTGATTCCTGGTCTCTTTTCCTGCGTTTCTAATATTTATGTCAATAAAAAATGTGCTACCGTAGACAAGGATGAATAGGTACGCATTCAGACTTCACACCGTATTTTTTTGTATTTATTTTATGAGTACCTAATCTTTAATATATTAAAAATTTACGCGAAGATGGTCACTTTATCAGCAGTATCCAAAAAAATTTAAAAATATTGGTGGTTTTTGAAAAATTAACAAAAATCGTATAATTTCTTCTCTATGAAAAATTGGGATCAAAAGAGACGAGAAAAGAGTAAATGGGGACAACCCGTAGGGTCGACCAAAATAACGGACCCGATTTTTTTCATCTGACACAGTCGCCATTTAAGAAGTGAAATTACCCCTCAAAATTAGGGTAAAATTTCAATTTTGCTAGATTACTTGAAAACTGCGGCAGATAAAGAAAAATTTTAAATTGACACAACACTTCATTTTTAGAGAGCTTTCTACTGATATATACAAAGCCAGAGTCGGACCTACTAGAGGGGCTATTTTGGTAAATTTGGGGGTAAAAAAAGTTGTATAAGCGTTTTTCCTAACATCTAAAACAAAAACAAGAGCCTTATCACCATTTTTTCTAAGCATTAAAAGCTGGTTTATATTCGGTTTCTATTGAAAACTCAATTAGACTGCATGTTAAAAGTGAGCAAAAATTAAACCTGCAATAACTTTTAAACGCTGTAGTGAATCTAATTTAAATTTTCACAGTCGATTAAATTTAGAAAAACCATTATTCGCACAAATTTTCATAAGACTGTCACCATTTTTAAGTACCTCCATAATATCCTTAACTTGTAGCTATGGTATAATTATCAAAATTTTTTGCAGGTTTCTTACTAATCATACAACATGTAATGATTCATACAACATACAACACATAATTCCTGAGTAGCCCTAAATAATGCGTGTCAAACACGCACTTGACGACTTTTTTTCTTTATATTTTCACTGAGGCAATTATATCCAGTTATTGTCCGGTTTAATAATATTTAATTTTAAAAAAAGAATAGTCAAAGAACAGGAAAAATAAAGAACAACTTTTTGAAGATAAAATAAATTCAAAGCACATAAAGTTGGAACGAGATTTGTCTTTTTTGAAAACAAAAATACTTGAGCAAGTAAATGTTTAAATTAATAAAATATATTTTTAACAAATTTCTAGAAAATGTTAAAAATCAGTTGACAAAATTCAAATAAAGAAAAATTACATTAAAATATAAATAAAATTTGTTTCACTGTAAACTAGGGTTGTAACGAATATTTACTTTTGCTTTCGCAATATACCAAAGATTCACAACTTACAATCTGTTTTCGCACTTAACAGTTTATTTTCTGTTATAAAAGTTGTGATTGGACTGGAAATTCAGCTATTTAGCTAATATTTTCGTTCTTTACGTAATTAACTACGTATATTGTATATAATATTTATACCTAAAGTAAGTGCATTGTGTGGTCTTATGTTGGAGGAATAGAAAAACGGGAAGAGTAAAGGCGCTCGTAATACTATTGACTATTGTCTTGTCTCATATACATATACTCCCATCCACAAGGAATTCAATTTTGTAAGGAAAAGAGAGAAAATAATTATTCACATTCATGTTTGTTAGTTGAAATTTTTTCACATTTGCAATCGCTACAACCCTGATGTAGTGAACTATTTGATCCAAACCTTCTAGACGAGTTCAGGTTCGGCTGATGATTTCGTTTTAGAATCTTTTTAAAAAATAAATTTTCTTGTAACACTACACATAAATAAAAGCAATAAATTTATTTGAATAACTTCATTTGCTGTATAAATTCTTAATTTAAATGAAAAAAAAAAAAAAAAACACACACATTTGAATAATCAAAACGAACAAAAAACCATGAATAAAAAAATCACGTTTTTTATTTCAAAAAATTTTTTTTACCTACTGTGTAAGAATGGAATTTTGAAAAATAGCAAGTGTGTTGGAAGTTAGTGAACTTTCGGTATAGTTCTAGACAAGAGACCGTCTTCGTTGTTGTCGATCGTTGAGTCATCGTTGGAGGTTCACTTTGGGTGCACTTAATACGAAATTTATAAATACACCTTTGTATATATGTGTAACGTAAATACTAGTTTTACAATGAAAATTATGAATGTGTCTGAGATAAAAACATAAAAGTTGTTTAACTACAATTTGTATAAGGTGCACCAAGAAAAAATAACCAAAGGTCATATATGTGTAGGGATGATAACTAAGGAATCGCTCTGTTAAACATTAGTATAAATTCCCTTTCTAAACGTAAACTGTGTATAAACAGGAAAATAACTTTTTTATTAAAATTTTGTTGAAGTGAAATTGTTCTCTTAATCTTTGCTAAGCTCTAACTAAAAATCTTAAAAAAAAAAATATTTTTAGAATCTACTTGAATCCCAAACCATCTTTTCCTTAATGATTCTTAATCTTGCCAACTTCATTTAGTTACACTCATGATTTTACATCAAATTTTTTTTGCAATCTGTAAAAAGCGTAAAAATTCTATTTTTAATATTAATTCTAAACTTATTACTTGTCCAGGAAATTAAGCCATTCGACACAGTGCCACAATAGTTAGAATCTATCTTTGTCTATATGGCCGGAATGAGTCTAATGCGTCCCGGAAGTCCCGCATTCAGTATATTGAAACTAATAAAAAAATTTAATTGACAAGTAAAGGTTCCGAGGCCGGACCTATAGATTTTGATGAAATTTGATTATGTTGTAGAACAGTTTTCTCAACCTTTCTTCAGGCAAGACCCGGTAAAATTTCGAATAATTTTGTGTGGATTAGTCACATTTATAATCACATATGACATAATTATCAGTTTTTTAAATTACATTTGAACTTAATATGAAATGTGTTTTTTCAACCACTTCGTCTACCATGTACTTCAAATAAAATATCGACACTTTCCTAAGCATCAGAAAAATATTTAAAAGCCGTTCTTTAATTTTAAATAGTATTATTATATCCTGGAATCATTCCCGCCATTAGTTGGAATAACATTTGATCGCGTAATGTGAAATATTGTTTTCCGACCACTTCGTCTGCCATGTAAATCAGTTAAATATCGACACTTTTTAAAACATTAGAGAAATGTTTAAACGCAGTTCTTTAATTTTAATTAGAACTCTTATAATCTGGGATCATTTTCATCGTTAGTTGTAATAAAATTTGATCATGTAATTGAAATGTCGTTTTCCGACCACTTGGCCAACCATATATGTCAGATAAATATCGACACTTTTTTAAGCATTAGCCAATTTTTTTAAAGGAATTCTCTAATTTTAGACTAAATTCTGGTAACCTGAAATCATTTCCGCCATTAGTTGATATAACATTAGGTCGTGTTATGATCTGTCGTTTTCCCAATATTTAGTTGACCATATGACCTCACCAAGTTAGCTCCTCTATTTTATTTTTTTCAGACAAAAAAGTTGTGTCGTATTGTGGTCCAGCCGCGGGACCTTTACTTGTCAGCGTTTTTTTTTTTGCACATGAATTGTATTTTTTGCAAAAATCTAATTCTGTTTTTTACTTTCGCTTATCAATTGTATTTTTGAAAAGAATTTTTTTGGAATTTTTCAAAATAACACGAATAAAAATAAGGTCTAACATCGTTATATTGTCCCGCATTGAATAGAGAAAAAGCTGGCCGCCTTAGTCTATATAGTATTTTAATATTTAAAATAAGAGATATAGGTTATAAACAATAGTTGTTATTACTCTTTTGACTCCTTTGAAAACTACCATGAGTTTACGTACAAGCAATAGTTCACAAATTGAATAAAAATTACTTTAGACGTTATTATTACCCACTACCAATAGTAGAAGCACTTATTGTTGTAACAAAACAAAATTGTAGTATAACTCGATAACAGTTTTTGAATTGGACATATATTTGAAAAATCAAATTCTTTCCATTTCAATTGTGAATTCTGTATCAATGACATAGTCTTTCAAAGACAATGAAATATGGTCAATTTATCAAACCTGCATGACCCATCCACTGTTCACTGAACAGTTACAATTTAATAATCTCTTATCGTTTTCGCAAAATCTGAAGGAACACCTAATTTTAAATAATTATTCTAATTATATTATTAAGGTGTGTTCTGAGACTAATATTATTTAGTAAAACTGGTAACTCATTTTGTAGACAACTTAAATACTCAGTTCCATCCAAACATTTTTGAAATTTTAATAGTCTAACCAACTGATTAATCCATGAATAGTGTTTATGTTTACTGAGTATGTTTATGTTTACTGAGTACACCCATTTTGTTAACCTGAGAGTCATTTGCCCAAAGAATATAATCGGTCCTCCTCTGATCTTTTTGCCATTTTCCTGTAAAGTTTGCGTTATAAAATTAACCTTTCCTTTATATTGACCGGGATAACACTCGCCAAACTTCGGTATATTTGTGTTAAAATTAACTCTGTAAAAATAACTGACGTAACATTATCGCAAGTTAACCAGATCATTCCAATGGCCAAAAAATTTAGATCAAGCTTCTACTACTCGCAGTGAGTGATAGTAACGTCCAAAGTAATTTTATTCGCAGTCGGTCACGCAAAATGGACAAGATTAGACCTGGCCGACCAATAAAACAATAAAATTGAAGGTTTCGCCTTTAATTTGGCGAAATTTTAGCCTTTAAATCGATAGGTAACGAAGTCTCGAAAAATTGACCACTTTTCGAGATCAGCCCGCGACACCGGACAAGATTTTATGCGGCCGACCAAGTTTACTTCATTGTATTACGTAAGATCAATTAGATCAACTTTATTCCAGTCTTTAGTTCGACGGGTAAAGGGGCCTCGAAAAATTGACTACTTTTCGAGGTCGGCCCACGACACCGAACAAGGTAAGGATTGATCGACAAAGTATTTTGGTAACTTTTAATGGTAAAATAACACAAAAAAAATGAAATTTTCTTTATGTCGATAGGTAAAAACTTTCATATTACCGCCTCCCGATCTATAACATTAGAAAGAGTAGCACCTTTCATTCAATTTGCACATTTTAGAGTAAAACCTACTCTGTTTAGTGGATTCTTAAATGTAGACCCTTAATTCTCTCCAACTGAAAACTATTATTTTAGAATTTTCGCAAGGATTTATGAGCTAGGAAGGAATTTCAAATGAATGATTGAAAAGTTTGAAGAATTAATATTTTTTAAACGATTTCAACCTTTGTTTTCATAGAGTAGACGATTTCAATGGCAGAATGTTGATAAAAATTCAAAATATGTAAAACTCTTGTAGATATCTATTCATATTACAAACACGATAATATAATTCAGACTTTAAAGTACCAGAATTTATTTCTTAAAAATAATATATGGTCGATAGAGAGGTGTGTAAGTAACAGAATGGATAACAAAATCTTCTATCTTACTCATATGTAAACTTGACTATATCGTAACAATAAATATATGTATATTACCTTAATAATAATGCTATATAGTTAGCGTGTGATATTAAGATTAACATTGGAATGTGGCCTTTTGAGTGAGCTCCGACTTCTTTCCTGGAAATGAGAAACCTAGTTCTTTAGTTTTGTCCATGGCATTCATCTTGCTTGTTACAGGTATACCTATACCATTCGTATAATCTTGAGGACACTGATCCGTTGTTTAAGTTTGTAGACTTAAGGACTTAGGCCAAATACACGCATGATTTCGTGGCATGTCTGTTGATGTGAATGTGGATGTATGGCATATAAAATAAAATGTTGCTTTGATAAAATTTATAACATATTTATTTATGTCTTTTCATTTGTGTGAACAAAATTTCATTGTTGAAGGTTCCAATTGTTATATACTTATATCTACAAATTTTGGATTCTAAACGATCCTACTTTTTATTTACGTATTCATATACAAACTAAGCTAAGTAATGTACTAATATCGACGTTTTTTTTTTTTTATTAAGTTAATGTGCCGTCAGTTCGACCCTGGTCTGCCAAATTCTAGGTTTTTCCATAAAAACATCATCTTCAGTACAATTTTTTATAGGATGTTAATGATGTCAAAGTACTGAATTAATCTTCTTGCATTAACGTACCTTTGTAAAGAACATTGCCAAGAATGTGCCATCGATGCCACTTTAACAATGGCAACTGAGCTATAACTGAACTACTGCTTGTTTATATTTTCAAAATGGAAATCAAAATCTTTTTAACAATACTTGAGGTGTAATATTATGTTACTGTGTATTGAAATTCAAATTGAGTTATAAAAAAAAAAAATACAGCGTTTCCCAATGATCATTTTTATGTGAATATATTCAGCATTCATTATTGTATACGGTTTAATAATTCTTTTTAGCTATGGACACTTGCGGACCTTGATAAATTTTAATTTTTCTCTGCAGACATGTATCTTCCCAAAAATAGTTTTAGGTAGTAAGAAAAGAAAATGTAAGATTATATAAGAAAAAAATTGAATGAAAGGATTATATAAGAATTGATGAATTGAATTCATCAGGTGAATAGCAGGATATAGGTAATAAAAAAAACCTCATCATTTTCGAAATGAATTTGAAATATATTATCAGTAAGCTGCATAACTGGATATTTTTAAATTCTCATGACATTCAATGCATGGAACAGCACAAAAAGACATATACTCGAATTTATATGAACTGAAAATGACTCGTGCACATAAATTTATGTATCAGACAAGCTCCTAATATAGCTATCTCTCACAAGATCTACTATCTATCTAATATATTGAAAAAGATAGTAGAAATTATACCTAATAACTTTTATATGTGACAGAAATTTATTTTTGGTGTGAGTCATTTTCATTTAATATAAATTGGACTTTAATAAGCAATTGATTTGTTTTGAAAACTAATAATATATAATTATTATGTTATAAATAAAGTATTGCCCTAAAAAACGTACCTTTTTTCAATCCAGACGTTTTAATTTATAGAATCTTATTATTATCATAGAAAATACACTGGTTTAATTTTTCAATAACAAAGTTTTATTAACTTGGGTCAATTAATTTTGTCTCTGGAACCATAGCCGGATTTACATAAAGGCACTCGGGGCACTTACCCCGAGGCCTCCACACAATAGGGGCCTTCACAAAATCTCAAAATAGGGAAATCAAATAGAAAGAATAACAGCGTTTTTCGTTTTTTTCTTGCTCGTAAACTCTGTTTTTTGGGAAAATTTTAAAAATTTCCGTATATCTACAAGGCGGTCTCCAAAAAAGTACTCAGGGCCCCCACGTGTGAAGTACTCAGTGTCACCACATGAGAAGTATCCCGGGGCTTCCACAGAGGTAAATACGGCCCTGTCTGGAACCATAGTGCATCAGTGTGAGAAGAACCGTTGAGTGCTGCCACATATTATGACAGTCCTTTGGTATCTAAGTTGTAACAAATTCCGGTCTGAAATTCAAAAATTAGGTAACCATTCTTAATGTACAACAGAAAATATTTACAATATGTGGTATTTGAGGACACTACCGAAGAACTCAAGTAAGATTTTATTTTTGTTGTTTTAGACGTCTATCTTAAAATGATTTTCGTAATCATTAGTTTTTCATGTCATTTTAGGCAACGTTAAACTGTTAGAGAACTAATGAAGCCCCTAACTACAAAAACCTATTTGGTATGTAAGGTGATCTGTCACCTATATTATAAATCTTGGAACGCCGGTTTGGAGAGCTTCGTTTCCATTCACATATTTTTGTATGTCTAATAGCGTTCTATCAGTTGATACCAGTTTCGGCAATAATGATCCAACGTCCACACGATTTTTGGCATTATTTTTGCTCTTTTCCCAGTACTCCCACCATCATTAGTATTTTTAATATTTTGTTTGATTGTAATACTCTAATACTCAGGTAAATACTCTTTAGTTATATTCGCTATCTCACAGTGCATTTGTAAAACTATATCGATCCACCATGAGATATACGTCAATATCCCACATTTTGTGTGTAATCCTTAAAAAATTGATCGATTTTTTTTTTCGTTATGTGACAAATACAGTGTTATATATTGCATAAACAATTCGTTATTTGGTTACATAATAGTTTGAAATGGAAATCAATGAATCACATAATAATTTCTTACATAAGCAAATTAAAATTAAAATAAATAAATTGCGTACTAGCGTTCAAGTTTGAGATTGAAGAACTTGAATAGGCACAGTAGGGATACCATTATAATCTATAACCATTATAATATATTATTTTATTTATTAAAAATTAACATTGCCAGTATTTATTTGGTACACTTTGCACAAAAGTCACTTTGTTAGAAGTTTTCCTTTTAATCTGTTCCTTTGTTGGTACAAATGCTGCCCAGCTTTTGAAAAAAGTCTCTCTGAAGCTGTTGAAGTTGCTGTGCAACACAAATATTTAATGGCAATTTTTTTCAAGTTTGGTTAAGTGGTTCCTAGAACTTGCCATAAAGTAATGAATCTTGTTTTAAATCAGCTACAGGACTTTTTAAATACTGGATAGTTTAGAGTAAAATCGATGTTTCGATATTATTCTCGTAACATCGATGTGTCGATATTGTCGAGGACATAACATCGATGTTTTTTCTACCATCGATGAATATCGATCATCCCTAAGACACAGTTTTGTATAGATATAATTTTGTAATGTATTAGTCACCACAATGGAATTGGTGAAATTCTACCTTGCTATCTATCTGCCTCTTAACTTTGATAATATTAATAATAATAATAATAATAATAATACCCGGAAACCTTAATGCACCTGACTTCAGGTTGTTCTTATTATGCTAAATCCACCTATATCCATCGCCATAATGCAGCGTTGCGTGTGCTCTACTTTTATCTTCGCCATCATTACGAAGTTGACAAAACACCAGTCTTGCCCTACGATCCTGCGGAAGTAGAATCCTTTGTTGCCAACCAAAAGTGCAAGATCTTTTGGAGTATGCCGGTTTGCAACTTCCAGGCAATTGAACGCCAATAAGCCTGATGTTGTGCTCCAAGATTTAACATCTCAGACTATGTATGTTATCGAGTTCTCTGCTCCGGCGGAAACTAACATAGTCGAAAAGGAGGAGCAAAAAAGGATTAAATATCAAGATCTAATACATGAACTGCGACAACTGTATACCCGGGCTATACTATCCGCTTGGTCGTACTTATAATCGGATGTTTGGGGGGTATGCATAACTCCTTTGTGCGCAATCTTAACATCATTCCGGCTTGTAGATCTCACGCCAACATGTTAGCGGCGTCAATGCAAAAAGCAGTTATTATCGGGACGCTCCGCACGCTCCGGTCGCACGAGACGACTTTCTCCGGGAGTTCATAAACACCTTTGAACGCCCATGCCCCGTTTAGAGCGGGTCCTCGAACATCCATTGGACCTGCCCTCGAATCTCCCACTGCCATGGTTTTGCAGCGAGGTTCGGGGATTTATTAGGTAGGGAAGACCAGGAAGGGGATGCTGTATGACGGACATTACGTACCTGACCTAGAAGTACCTGACCTGGTACGCTGCACGGACACGTTTTCCTCCGCCTGGGGGTTTTTGAAGTGCAGTCGCGTTTTTCGTTCATCTTTCATAATAATAATAATACTAATAATAATAATTTTCAAACGTTATGGTAATTACAATTTGTCTCATCAGGTATTTAATGTGTAATTAAAAAAATATGTAACCTGTCTACCTATATATCTGTTTATTCTTATGTAATGTCAATATCGGTAGTAATTAGAGCGGTCAATAGGAAAATTAGTGTTTGTGACGCTAATAGATATATATTATTATTATTACGCTATCATAGTAATATCGATTATTGGAAATAATTGATTGAAATAGTACAAAGACGTCAGTCGAGTATATAGGTACAGGGTGGTCCATTGGGTACTACCAAAAAGGTTTGCTTTATTAATCAGAGAAAAGACAAAATAGGTATAGTAGAGCCAAGGTATGAAAAGGAAAGGGTATATAATGCAGTTAATGATACATTATTTCAAAATGGTTTCCCTCTTCTACAATTACCACATTGAGTCGATTCTTAAAACTTCTGACTGCCCGCTTGCAAAGATTTACATCTACCGCGTGAACTGAAGCGATTATAGCATTTTTAGTTCAGGAATGGTTTTCGGATTAGCCTCGCAGACCTTACCTTTAAGATATTCCCAAAGAAAGAAATCGCAAGGGTTAAGACCAGGGCATACGAAGGCCAATCTGTTCCTTTTCCACGCCTTTTTGGAAAGTCAAGACGATCACACGATGTTGAAAAATGTTTTTAAGCATGTCAAAAACCTGGTCAGTGTGATGAGATCACGCCCGTCCTGCATAAACTAGTGCTAACCATTGCGAATGAAAGTAGCAAACTGATCTTTGAGCATCATGGCGTTTTTTGTCCCATTTCTTATATTTAAAATGTCTTAACAGTGGGTGTATCTTTTTGTTTCTGGACGTTCTCCATACACGTTGCACGGCTGTCCATGAACAGTTAGATTTGAAGGACCCTTTAATTAAAACACTCGATCTTCGTTTGAATATTTGAGCTAAAACAACGCTGATACCTGTAACACAAGCCGCATGATATGTTTTACTTGCCACGAGCTGATAGCGCAATTCTCAAGCATATGACAAAAGGTTAATTTTTGGTAGTATCCAGTGGGGCACCCTATATATACTATGTGAGTTTTTTGAGAGTTGTCATTTTTATTACAGCCAAATTTGTGTGATAGAAATGGTACCGGGAAAGGTTCTTTTCTTGAATGTAATACAAATGTAACCAACCAGAACACTATCAGTTGAAGTAGCCTCATTTATATATGCATATTTTTACCACCTAATAGATAGATTAAAGAAAATTTCAAAAATTAAACTTGGGTAAAAAAAATTTTTCCCTCATTTATATTGCTAATTAATGCATTAGATCAGTTTTATCGAAAAATTAATATATAGTCTCATTTAAAAATCTATAAGTTTGTATCATAGCTCGAAAACCATAAGAGCTATAAAGCTCCTGACTATAGCAATCGGTTACCCCCCTCGGTATCTACAACTCTTATTTGAACACTTTTTCGATTAAATCAACGGTTTGGCTATAATCAAAATGGCAACTCTCAAAAAACTCACACGGTATATATATATATATATATATATATATATATATATATATATATATATATATATATATATATATATATATACTACCCAAGTAGTACGACTATTCGACACAGTCACCCCCTAGTTAACTACCCCTAGACTTAATATTAGGACATTGAGCAAAAACAGGTCAATTAAATTTTTTGACGTAGATTTCAAATCTGTAAACAAAATTTTTATATTGTTTAATTTTCACCCCTTTTTTGCAAAATTAACCCCTAAATTTTAACCTCCAGCCACCCCTGTTGACACAATTTGAACAAATTGCATACCAATAGATAGCTCTTTAAAAAAGAGCAATATCGCCAATTTAAACTTTTGCTCTATCTCTTACCGTTTTCGAGATATTTAAAAAATTAAATTTTTACCCCAATTTTTGGAGGGCGTTTTCACCCCTTCAGACCGTTTTTCCGCCGATAAAGAAAAATACGTGTCGCTTATTTTTTAGTGTTCTACAACATATCTAAGTTTCATCAAAATCGATAGGTCCGGCCTCGGGACGTTTACTTGTTAGTTGTGAGTGACGCTATATTATCGCTGGTAATATAGCGTATTATTGTATATATACTTTTACAGTTTTACACATGTAGTAACTTATAAAATCATAACTTTTTTCCCTATGATAGTAATTTTAAAACAAGTAGATAAAACAGACAATTCAAAAAAAAACTTCCATAAAAAAAAGCCAAATTTTTACCCGCAGTTCTATTATTGATTAAGATTAATCATATATTCGTCAAATAAGGTGGTCGGCAACTTTTAAAAACCGCGAAATAATATTACCAATTTATAATTACATATTCCAATTTTGATTTAAACGATGAATAAAGAACATTCGACAAAAGGTTAGTTACTCGTCTGATCTGATCGTAGCTAATCTGACTGTGAATGGCAGATGTTGTATTAAGGGAAAGTACCCCATTATGAAATTAAGATTCTTTCTTGAATTACTATAAGTCCCAGTCTTATAATCCTAAATAACTGAGAAAAAGGTGATAACCATAACACTAGCGCAAATGTTTCAATCATGCTTTCTAGATAAAATTGATTTATAAACACGGTGTAACTGTAAAGTTTTTATGTATAATGCAAAGGTATAAATTTTGCCTCAACTTGAAGTATTTTTTTCGGAGTTCTAAAAAATAAGTATTTATCATCTCAAATATATTTAGGCATTATTATACGCCATCTTTCTTTATTTTTCATTTTGATAACTTCGTTATCTTGTATTTCTTGCATCTTCCGTTTTCGTGTTTTTGATGCTTGTGAGTGACTTCCTGGAAGGCAAGTTCTTGAAGAGAACATAACAATCAAGATGAGCAAGAAAATGATTATTAACATTTGAAAGATTTATGAAAATTCATATTAGCAATTGTGAGAAGGTTTTCTTTGTCACTTTTCATCAAAAACAAATTATTAGATTACTGGCTGTCTTTTCGGATATTAGTTGCATTCTTCTTGATGACAAGGTACCTACTTAATACTCACAAGTCGATTCGTCATGTAATAATTCATTTCTGGTAAAACATTACAACGAAAACATTCTCATATTATTGTAATAGTTACGACTTACGAGGTAATTCTACCATGAGTTCTAACCCGGCCCATAATTGTTACATAATCCTAGCAAAATTGAAGACTTTACCCTATGGTCAAGTAGTTTGTTTACAATGAATACCTAACGTTTGCTCGCTATGCTGTGGATGGCTAATGATTGGAATTTTTATTATTTTCAATGACGCACCTCTGTGCACGCACGCACATCGCTCTCGTACACTTCTCTCTTAAAAATGTAAATAGAAGGGCAACTGACCAACGGCAGCCGGAGGCACCACATTCCATTGTCGCAACCAAATCACAAAGCGCGGTTGTTGTAACAACGTCTATAAAACCACATGAATTATTATCATTTTCTCTCTATGTTGTTATATCTCTCAAAAACCAATTTTGTTCTTTTTATGCCGAAGTCAACAACAACGGTACCAAGTATTTAAAAAATTCCCAAATAATAATAGTAACCAATCATAATGGCTCCAGTAACGGTTCGTCATGAATCAACGTAAACCTACATATTATATGTAACACGTTCTTAATAGTCCTGTTCATGAACAAACAAAAAAATTTAACACATTGAAAGTCAGTATCGTTAAAACTGTTCCGATTCTATTGTTAAACATTAAATATTTGACTCAATATAATTGGCTAATAGACTTACCGAATACTTTTAACACTAAATTTGAAACATTAAAAATAAGTCGTATTCGGCACTGACATTTTGAGTTGCCCAGGTTTTCATAATGAATTCTTATTTTCTCAAATGAGTGGGAGACTTCACTTGTTAGCAAACTTTTGTAACACTGTGTATGAGTTGTCTGATTCTCTTTTAAATAGATATGTACCCGCTTTAAAGTAAATTGGTTGTGAGGTCTTATCACTATCTTGTATATTGAATTTTTATAAAATATATTGTAGGTATTATTAATAGAAACGTGAACAGATTGTATTGGTTTAGTATTTCTTTTTCTTTTCGTTAATGGAATTTCCGTTTCATTAAAAGAACCAAAATTTTTTAATTCTAATTATTCGAGCGTCATTACTGTTGTTGCTTTCGTCAGAATGACAGTGAATCGTTATTGATTTTAATTGCTCTATTACGTAGAATTTCAATTAAATATGAATAATAATTATCTGAACCCTTAAAGCAATTGATGGTTTATCTAATCCCTTAAAAAAATTTTATTTTTACGTAGATACTGTTTTTATACAATTATATATTAAAATCTATATATGATTTTCAGGTAGTTAAAAAGAAGGTTTGAGAATTTAATAAAATATTAGTAATTTTTAGTTCAAAACTTGAATCACGATGATCGAATCTAGTAAATTAATTTTATCTACGACTACCATGAAATTGCTTGTTTATTGTACAAAATACTATCTAAGTAAGCTACAGCCACATAGCCGACTGTACAAAAAATGCCCCTTTACACGCATGTATGCTAATAATAACAACGCCTACTACACTTTTATTAATTCTTATAATTATTATATATTATACAGTGATATACATGATACATATTATATGAGAATCTGTAGAAAAATTTTACCTAGCAACTGATTGTTTACGTTTGTTTTTAATAAATTTCAAATACTACATAATTTTAATGTACCTATTGGTATTTGTAGATTTGTACCAAATTTTTGCCGTTTATTGTGAATTTCATTTTAGTCATAGATAAAGTATAGTACGTAACTCGGTTGTAAGGCATATTACACACTCGCGCAATTACGCACTCGCTTCTACGCGGCTCTTGCGTAACTTTTTCGCTCGTGTGTAATATGCAACTTACAACCTCAATCACGTAATGTACTATTTTAATTCCTTAAAATACTCTATAAAGTACTGACATTTATTTATAAAGTAGAATTTTTACCACAATTATCCGTAAAATCTCAGCCCACTATGATTTTTAATAAAAAGAAAAAATATGAATGACATACTGTTACCACAATAATCACAAGATGTTTTTCATATCATTTTGACATCAAAAATAATAGCTAACCTTAAATTTTGTTGTTGGCTTCAACCGTTCAGTATAGATTGGCAAATTATCGCGGAAAAGTTACCGATGACTTGGCCTTCAGAATCCGTGATTTAACATCATTGAATTATTTTCTTTAGGGATATACAAAGTGACAATCGATGTTTTGCAAACCAACATAACTGCGTTATTACTGAAATAAAGCCCTGATATAATGATAATCATGATGAACATTGTATACCGGAAATTATTTTCAAACAATAAATGTCATAAACTCAGTATTAAAATTTAAAAAAAATAAATAAATAAACTTAATTCATACGTCTTTTATTTTAATTTAAAATTCTGTTATTCTAAAAAAGAGATTATTTATAATGTATATGATAGTAAGCACACTCTCGTTGGTAACTGAACGTATTCGTGTCGTTTTAAAATGAAATCTCCCTGCAAAATATGCTATTTATATATGAATTACATCCCTTATACAATTTCCAAAAATGATTTAGGAAACTATTTTAAGCTATATTAAGAATATAAATTTAAGAGCCATTCTCATAATAAAACTCACTTTAACTAAAGTAACTTTAAGGGCCTTTTTTACAATAAAGTTTAAAGACTTTATGTGAACTTAGCACTTTAAGCTATTTATCTATTTTATCTCGATATTATAACTTAACCAATTTAAATAAATTGATAATATTCGATAAGTTATGTTACCAGCCAATATGTATAAATTATAGTTATGTTTATAAAAATTGGAGTGACCAAAAAAAACAAGTATGTAAGCTGTAAGCTTTCTTTAGGATAAAACTTTTTTTGAAGCTGCAACACTTTTGTGTAATTATAGTATTAAACATCAAAAGAATCCTCACAAGTTATTTCAGCTTCGCGCGTTTCCCAGATTTTTAAACATGTTTCTTTTAAGCATTTTCTATATCGGCTTGTTTGTCAGTAGGTACAAAGTCTTATTAACATAAGTAATTTTTCTCCTCACAGTTTCGAATAAAATAAAATATGTTAAAAGAGTGAGAGAAACATAATATCATTACAGGGGCGATTTTAGAATTTTTAGTTTGGGTAGACCCGAATTTTTTTGTATTGTAAAGATGTAACTTATATGTATTATTTTTCATGAAACAGCATAATATTAAATTAAACAAAATATAGTTTTTAGTAACATTTACACGCCATCTCAGATAATCACATACTATTTAGGAGAGCCTATATATAACAGGGGACGGATTAACTCACTTTAGGGTCTTAACTATTTTCTTCTTACCGGCTCCCTCCCAACCAGGGCCGATTCTAGGGGACCAACCGGGGCACGTACCCCCTTCAGATGTTAAGGGGATGGTAAAAGTGCAAGTTCGGGGCCGCCAAAATGTTGAATTTGAGCTTATTTTTTTTTTTTGCTCGTCACTTGTTTTTTGCAGGAATTTTTGAATTTTGAAACTTGATTTTTTCTTGGAGAGGGTGCCAACAACATAGTCCCCCCCTCATAATAATTGTAGGTCCGGCCCTGCTCCCATTCCATAAAATCTAGAGCACACAAAAAGTAGAAAACTATATAAGTAAAGAAAAAATAAATAATGTAAAAAACTAAAAAAAATCTTAAATATTGATTCAAAAATTCAAAATAAATACTTGGACAGGGCCTTTCAAAAAATCAGCCTCTGACCATTTCTCTCATTTGTCTATGCAATGATCCGGCCCTGTATATAACTTAAGTTTAAGCGTTCAATTAGATCTGAGTAACACAGGAAAATGAAGTATAGGTATTATGTTAAATAAATTTAATGAAAGATATGTATACCCTGTTTCAAATACAATTGATCATGAGTGAAAGTTAAAAAATTAAATAATTCTTATATTTAAAGCAAATCAATGTTCTATTCTTTTCTAAAAACAAACTGCAATTTTAAAATTTACGTAAGTGCATTAATGAAAAAGATAAAGCCAAGAAAACGGAAATTATTTAAATTCATAAGTGATGAAGCATATTTAAATTTAACTGAAATGGACCATAAATATAAATCTCAACTAGGTAGGTACATGATAATTTAAAATAAGACAAAAGCTTAAGAACTTATAGGAAAAAGTAACGACGTTTTTTACAAAACGGTAACTTTATTATAATACAGTTACCAAAAACACAAAATTATCAGAAAACTAGAATTACATAAAATTGTCAGAAAATCTTTTTATGATTATGGCGTTTAAGTCTCAAATTTCTTTTTTTTCGTTTCAGCCTGAATAAACTGAAGTCTAAGAAACGAATATACATAAAATTAGAGTTTACTAAAAGTTGTAGTCTCCTTTTTACTATTATATTATAATATGTCCCAGGCTATTGAGTATTTATCCAGCCATGGATGATCTTAAATGCGATTTGATCCTTTTACAGATATATCGCTGACAACATTGAGAGCATATAAAATTTCAGAATTTAGAAAAATACTTGGCTTGAAGAAAAATTCTTTAAACCCTTTATCAATTTTCTTGCTTTTTCTTCATTTTTTCAAAACTTTTGGGTAGGCCCGGGCCTACTCGGCCTACCCGCTAAAACCGCCACTGTGTCATTGTCTTGTCATGTCCTTAGGTTTAGTGTCCTGAAGTATTTAACGGTGTGCCATTAAAAACATTGATGACGCAATTTTTAAAACGATTATTTCTGCTTTCGTTTCGTTCATGTTCATACTTACTTACATTATGTATATATGTATATTTTCGTCGATAAATTATTAAGAGGATTTTTTTGTTGGAGAAATCAAGGATATTGTGTGAATTTTCTGTGACGTTTCCTTGTTACAGTATGTACAAATTGCGATGTTACTACGTTTTGTACATTTTCATAGTTTGTTGAACTTTAACCTTTTACAATAATTTTCTAAACTTTAACTTTTTGATATCAACATTCGTAATACGTACATACATACGTGTATTTTATATACGTATGTACAAGTAGCAAGGCATCATTCAAACCAATCGATAAATAACCGTTAATATATATATATATATATATATATATATATATATATATATATATATATATATATATATATATATTTTTCATTTTGCATACCTAAGTACAGATGCGTATGTGTGTATGCTCATTTGTACTTGTTTAATTAATTTATTATTTACCAATTATTAATTAATTAATTAAATTTCATTACGTAAACGTAAAAAATAAACTTTTTGTTATTTATATTTTTATGTGATTAAAATGTAATTTGATACAATATGGTACATGGATTTTTGTTTACTAAAAATTTTGATTCTTATTAATTAAGCAGGTTCCTTGGGATGATTTTATTTTAAAAATAATTTACGTCTGATTAAAGCATGTGTAAAAAGTAATAATTAAATTGCATTTTTTAAAAGTACGAACAAAGTACAGCTGGTACTGTTATTTACAAAAATTATCTTATACTTTACCGAATTGTAGCATCATATTTAACAATACAGTACCTATCCGTTTTTAGCGAATTTTTGATATTTATGAAAATATCTTCTAAACCAAGTTCCTAATTTCATGGACTAGTTCCCATAGGAGATCAAGGAATTAAATAATTCGGAAATCTTTAATGTGAAAACTTTTCTTTATTAACTTTCCAAAAATTTTTCGGTGTATTTTATACCTTCATCAGTGGCTACATAATAACAAAGTAATCTAGTTCAGGATATTGTAACTTGGCTTAGAAGATATTTTCATAATTGTACTATCCCAAAAAAATTAACTTTGAGGACCGAATGTAACGAAATTTCAGAAGTCGGGTTCCATTAGGCCACTCATTCGCTTAGATTATTGGCTATTGACAAACACAGAGTCACTGTAGACCCCTTATTTGTAGTAATCCATTAGGTAATCTTATCTGTGTGCTTTTCACAAAATTTTCGCTATATATAATGGTAGTAGATGTATTGGGTCATCCGGAAAGTTCGTGCCGTTTTTGGTGTAAATGACCATCCCGATTTTCTTCAAATGGCCGAAAATTGTGAACATTAATTGCTCAAAAGTTGCCGCTAATTCTTAAAAGTTTGCCTCAGGTTTCGCTTTATTTCTTGACGGATAAATTCATCGTCAATACACACAGGTCGACCGGAGGGAGCTTTATCTTCCAAAGAAAAATTACCCTTTTGAAATCTAACAAACCACTTTTTATAAGTTCCGCCAGAAAGTGCATCATCATCATAAACACTATAAATATTTCTCGTTGCGTCAGCTGCATTAGTACCTTTTTTTAAACTCGTATAACCTGACATGATGTTCCTTGATGTCTAAGATTGCTCATTTATTACTGACAAAAAAATAATTATTTAACACTGTTTAAAGATGTATGATAATTATAACAAGCAACACTGTCGGCCTAACACTAACATGTTGCATGTTTTGTTTGCGGTTGCTACTTGAAGAAATATGAATTCATCCGAATGGCTCCGAAAATGGCACGAATTTTCCGGATGACCTAATATATTGAGTGTAGTTATAATGATCTTTTTCAATTTTTATAGACCGAAACAAATTTCTATTATAGTTCCGAGCTTAAATCTTGCCATGCTAGTTGCTATAATAGTTAAATTTTCATAATAGAAATTCACTAAAAATAATATATGGTAAACTCTTAGAAATAAACTCAAAAAGTGACACCCTTCACGACTCTACTATCAGTAACTTTTCACATATATGTAGAGTTTATTTCAAATAACTTGACCCTTCTGTAAATTCAATAGTAACAGTGGTCAACCCATTTGAAATCAACTCTACTGACATACCTACAGTGAAATCGCATTTTGATCTCATTCACATATTTCAAAACTAAAAAGAGAAACAAAGTTAAAATTGGAATCTGTCTATACATATATTTGAATTAAAATGACGTAAACAAACCTATATTGTGAGTTTAGTTAAAGAACGTAACATAATATACAAATAGACATTCATATGTGTTTTGTGTATTCTCTTTTTCTTTTTAAACAGACCTATTAATAATAATATTTGACGTCACAGATTAATAAACAATCAAAATATAAGAATGTTTCAACATTTCGCTATTCCACATACAAATGAAATTATTAGCGAATTTTGCAGTGGGAAATTCAGCTGTTACAACCGCTGGCATGATGTGACTTGAGCCCGGGGCTACGATAAAATTTTTATAGGTTAAATTTATATATATGAGATATACTATATGACTCAACTAAGCATTTCGGGTTAGTGATGCGACTCGAATAGGATTTTGTGACTCGAGTCACTCGAGTAATTTTGCTACGTCACTCGAATTGTACTCGAGTTTTCGAATCACTCGAGTCAACCGAGTTAACTATTTCACTCCCTCCAACTCGAGTAAGATATTTTTAAGCATTTTTAAATACCTTTATTGAATTAGTAATATGAGGTAATATGAAATAAAATACATATGATTAGTGTACATATTATTTATTTATGTAATCAACAAATAAAAGTAAAATGACTTCTTAAGAATAATAAAATTTCCATGTAAGGATGACCAATTAATGACCATAAATAACATTTATGCAATTTTGATTGCAAATAAAAATGAAATTTAGTTATTTTATAATTAGTTTCAATTATCAATCATTGATTATTTGATTAAATATTTTGGTTGTATTTTTGTTATTTAAATATTTCAATTTTATTGACTAAAAAGTGGATAAAGTCAGGTTATTATATTTAAGTCAATTATCGGTATAATCGATTATACCTCGATTAATATACCGATTATAAATCGATTACGATTATTAGTATATAATCGATTAATCGATTGGTAAAATAATCGAATCGGAACATCATTATTATACACCTATACTTTAGTCTTTACTAGTAATATTAACGAAAGCTAAATTCAAAATCACACGTATGTCCCACTTTCATAAAATAATTATTCAATAGTTCAATCAAATCAACCTAATACCTATTAATTTATTGTTATCGTATCAAGTGCAAGTTTCAATCCGTCTCTTTGTAACTAGTGAAGTAACATCTGGCCCTAACCGAGTCTACTCGGTGTGCCGAGTTGACTCGGAAACTCGAGTGCAATTGGACTCGAGTAAAAATTTTTTTTTCACTCGAATACGAGTTTGACAAATTCACTCGAGTCACTCGAGTAAACATCACTCGAGTCGCATCACTATTTCGGGTTCAGTTTAATTCAACAAACAGTACCAATGCCTACGCAGACTTGGTCATTTGGCTAGTATTCATGACTGTTGAACGAAGCCTTCTATTATTTGATGCAAACATTGCAAATCCCAAACCCTTGAATCAGTTCTTAAACCAGATGTGTCCAGTGCTCGAAATACAGATTTTTGGACATTTTTTGTCAAAAAAAGGAATCTTTTACTAAAATTTATTAAAATTTAAATTTTCCCAAATTTTTTTACACCCTCAGAAAGAGCAAAAAAATCACAGAAGCTAGATTTTGGATCATTGTTCTAAGTAAACTGATTTTCGAAAAAAACTAAAACGAATTTTTATCAAAGTTCAATTTTTTTTATTACACCATCTTAAAGAACGGAAAAATTATATAAGATAAATTTTTCAGATTATTCTTTGTAAACTGATTTTAAAGGAAAATTTAAAAAACAGATTTTTATTAATTTACCTAATTTATTTACATTTTGTTTTCATGCAGGGGATAAGAAAAATTATAACTTTCGTAACTCAGAGAACAGACACGTCTCATTATACTAAATTAGTTTTGCTAGTAAATATGTACCGATAAATTTCTTTATTTTCAAAAACTTGTTAATAATAACCCTAGAGAAAAATTTAATCATGTGCTAAATACCTAAAATATTTTATTTTTCTCTTTTGAATCTAAAGTTTTTTCTGAATAAAAATTACCCAACTTTTGCAAATAAATCTTGTGACATTCAAATTAATTCGAACATAATAATTACGTAATAATTAGTTGACGTAAAAAAAATTACTCTCGGCAAAGTATTTTAAAAATTTTGTTTTTTTAACTAAAATGCATTCCTCTTCTATATGATAGGAAGTTACTCCATCAAAAGTAATTCCTGTTAAATTCGATGTGCTGCGCAGGATGCTACGACAGGGCATCTAGTCGTCTATTCCAATAATTCAATATACATACATAAATGTAGACAGTGGTGCCCTCATCACGTGTATGAATTTATAAAAAAAAAGTATTATATTATCTTTTTTTTTAAAAAAAAAATAATCGGTGTATTCATAAATATTCGATATTTAGAATTCACTAGAACGAAATTCAACATATGAAACAGAATGATTAATAGTATGAAAATAACAGTTTTAAACATAACGTTAAATAAACTTTGGACTTGACTTTCGTGTATACTGCGTATTATACATACACTCCATAGTCCATACGCTGTTTTGATTTTTTTCTTTTCGGTATTCACTAGCGTAGTGAAACAAAGTTGTAATGAGAAAATTATTTAAAGAAAAGTTCGGTTCATTGTCTTTTCATTTACTTTGTTTCTGATTTGGCTCTTAGTTAATTATCGCTCTTTTCTTTCCCAAAACCACAAATTCAGTAATTTATAAAAATAATGACGTAAAGAATTTGAATTTAGAATTCGATATTTTTTTCTATACAACTTTGAATTGGAAAATCGTTATCAAAGCAATCAACAGGGCCGGGCCGAACAAAAGCGGCGCCTGGTGCAAAATTGACTTGCGGGAATTTGAAATGAATTTGAAGTGACAAAACAATAATTGTATTTTACTATTTTTAACATTGCAAAAATTGATACAGGAAAGAGCATATAAAAATAATTGAACTACAATATTTAAATAAAATTAACATTTCACCCAAAAAATCATTAGTAAATTAAATAACAAATATAATTGCTTCATATACTAAAAGCCGAATTTTTTATTTTTCCAATTCTTAGGTTATTTTTAGGTTAATTTTTCCAATTCTTAGGTTATAATTAATTAAGTAGATAACTAATGGTAAGACGATTTTCTTTTTTATTATTATCCTGGAAAGGAAATGAGGATTTTTTTTGAAATTCACATCAAAGCCAATTCTTAAGCTACATACAGAATCGTAGCCAAGGTCATTAGCGCCCAACTGAAACTCCAGCAATGTTTTGAAATTTCATCCGTATAAAATGATGTTAATGAATCAAATTACTTTTAAATCATTTATTCTGAAATATTAAATAAAATCAGTTCCTTAAGGTTCCTCGCCCTGCTTGTCAAATAATTTTAAAGTAACCATAATTAATTTCTATATTTTCAGCCTTATCTGTAGATACCCATATTAATATTTTCAAGAATAATTTTAACCTAAAATGTTCATTTTTTCTGTATTTAAATATTATTATTATTCTTTTCAAAGTTAAATTTTTATAAAAAAAATTCTTATTTTTAAATATTATTTTGAAATCCGTCCTCATGGTAGTAATAATTTTCTTTTTTTGTCTTTTCATTAATGTGAATATCCTTTCATTTCCTCAACTTTTATTTATTATAAATCGATATCTCGACTCTCAAAAGGATTATGACAATTTTCAATTGAAGATGTCAAGCAAGCCTCTGAGTAATAAATCTACAAAGTTTCATCAAAATCTGTCCAGTGGTTTTTGCATCAATTGCCCATATCGAAAACCCAATTGATCATACTAGTTATATATATATATATATATATATATATATATATATATATATATATATATATATATATATATATATATATATATATGTAATATTATATACATAATATGTTACACTCAAATAACAAAAACGCTCATTGAGCGAAAAAATCGACCACACCGTGTTGTGGTCTCTTAGAATTTTCCACAACGCTAAATTCACGTTGTGACACTTTTAATAGTATTTTACAATATAAGTTCGGTAAGTTGCTTTTACTGATCGAGAAAATGTTATATTTTCTGTGGTTTTAATTAATCTTCCTTTCCTTTTACGAGAATAAATTTGCAGCCAAAAATAAAATACTTCATCAATTTCATTATTCTCACTAATATTATAGTTTAACAAACTATTTTCCTCAATTTTTTTGAATAGAAAATTCAAAAAAAATATTCACGCCAGTGAAATATTGACACTTAATTTTTTATTTCCAAATATGGTTGTCAATTGTCACTACAAAGATTCGTATTAGCTGTTATGAATATTTATAATAGTTATTCATGGCATTCTATGACATAACATAGAAATATAAATTTCACTTATATTATCCGAATTTTATTTTTTATTTAACATATTTTTATTCTTTAATTATTTTAAATCGATCGAGCAAAAAATATTATACAATACTCGATGCGTTAAGTGCATTTACTGATCTCGAAAATTGCAAAAACTCGACCCTACGGGTCTCGTTTTCGCAATTTTCGAGATCAGTACAGTCGTCCCTCAACTTATTGACAATTTAAGTTATTGACGATGATCGTAGTTTACCTTAAGTTATAGACAAACCATATGTATGTACCCAAAGTTATACGTGCTGTGTCGTAGTGTGGCAATGCGTACATACATATGGTTTGTCTATAACTTGAGATAAACTACGATCATTGTCAATAAGTTGAGGGACGACGGTAAATGCACTTAATGTATTGTATAATATTTTTTGCACGATCGATTTAAAATAATTAAAGAATAAAAATATGTTAAATAAAAAATAAAATTCGGATAATATAAGTGAAATTTATATTGTTAATCTCATGAGAGCGGCAAGTCATTTTGTGCTCGAATTACACACAAAATTTTTTCTACAATCTTATAAAATTTTTTTTTTATTTAAAGGATACTTAAAAAAATAATAATGGACGTTAATATTTACTTTAATATTATAATTTTTACAGCTTCAGAAATATCTGGAGGTGTACTTGAGAAATCACTGTCACTATTACGTATTTCCATCATATATGTACATATTTTTTTAAATTTTTTATTCTAATTATTTATTAATTATAATAGTTATTTATTAGTTTTAATTAATATTTTGCAGTAATTTTGAAATTTAATAAAATTAATATTTCACTTGATTACGATAAACATAATAATATTAGAATCTGTTTATTTATTTGTTACCGTAGAAAATATAAACAACGCCTACCCGATTTGTAATTAAATATACGTTGAGCGAGCGACAAAGTATTACTTTTCCGCTTTAAAGCGCAAAGTAGAAATTTGTTACGAGATGCAACGAGAGTCTTCGGCAAATAGACATTTTGCGATCTCTTTACAGAACGTAAAAGCTTTCTTTCCACTAAGATTGTAGAAAAAAATAATGACAACGCGTTGTGACTAACTCAAAAAGATCACAACGCGAGATTCACGTCATGGCTTTTGTTTTATTTGACCACTACGCGACGTGGTCATTAAAAAAAGTCATAACACGTTCTAAACATTTAGCACAGGACGAACAGGTTGGTCCCTTTAGTCGACGCATTGTAATCAAATACCGCTGAATTTGTGTTCATTGCTAACTGTCACTTCCGAGTGTGAGATCCAGCTAACATCCAAAATCCAGTGCGTCAGTTGGTCGGTAACAGACTGTCCGTCCGTCGTATAAGCTATCCAGAACGCGATAAGGTCAACGTTAATAATATCGAACTTCCCATTTTTTGGCCCTTTTCCACAAATAGTTTTACAATTAATGTAAGTAGATTATATTAACCTTTTTGACTCGTTGGATAGGAAAAGAGATCGAAATTTATGTCCGCTATGATTTGGACATCGGGATCTGTGCTTGATGCCCCCCTATTATCGGTATATTCCTGTTTCGCCTGTTCTCGTTTCGCCTGAAATTAAAATTTGGTACTCTTTGGTTGCGTTTTGCCTAGCCACATGTTAGACGGAAATAAATAATTGTGATTCGCCTGATCTACTTTATAGGTAAATAAAAGAATAAGACAAATTCAAGAAAGCTACTTAAATAATGAAATAACAGTAGGATGATGTTTAGAAAAAATCGCTTACACTGTTTAGCTTAAGATAAATTAATTTTATTAGTTCAAATTAATGTAAATATGTATATATGTATAGGTATATTATTTTAAATTTTTTTTTAAATTGACGAAACATAAAGCGAATAAACTTTTAATAATTACAATAGTAGTTTTTACACCTATCAAAAATTACTGCTAGTCCTAAGTCTGAAAAAAGTAGGAAGTAAAGTTGCTAGATTTTCTTTGAATTTTCCTTAAAATCTCTTATGATGTTATTTTAACATTATAATAAAATAAAAAAAGGCAGCCATCGTCCAATTTAAGGTCAGGCGAAACGATACCACAATTTGAATCGTCAGGCGAATCGGGAAATTTTAATTGGTCAGGCGAAACGGGAACAGGCGAATCAGGCATAAATCCTATTACCAACCCCTAGTTAAAATACTGCCTTTATATAAAAGTTTATCATTTTTTTTTTTCTAAATTTTTAACTTCTGTAATTTTTTTCTTAATAATTAATTAATCATTATTATCTAATAAAGATTTAGATTTGCACTTTTTTAAAAAGACACAGATTTAAATGTACTTGTTTAGCAGGAAAAAACACTGAATCATTTCCTCTTACAATTAGTTTAACTGGAATCAGAATATTTTAAAATATTTGAAATTAATAAAAAATATATGATGGAAATTTTTTAATAACAAATCTTTATGGCAACAAATACTTGAAATCAATTAATATAGTTAGTATTCAAATATGTAGTTGCTACTAGTAATTTTATTGGTAGTATGTACTGTTTGTTGTCTTTTGCGTTTTATTATGTACATAGAAGGCCGAAAGTAATAAAACATTGTAACTGTGCGTAATGTGTGTGGTACGCAACGGCAACGCACATAGTACTCAAACGATAAATTTGAAAAGTGGCCGTAATAAGAGAGCGCATCTAATATAATTTTATCGTATACACATATATATAACCGAAACAAACTTTCGATCAATGCTTTTGTGCGTACCGGAGACTGCGTACAGGTTTTGTCAACAAAATATTGTTTATTTTGTTTTATATTTGGTTAAAAATTTTTATTTTCATTTGATTAAGAACAAAAAAAATTATAGTGTGTTCGATCTTGGAAATATTTTAATTTAAACATTCATTATTTTGATATTTATTGACAAGTTATAATTATTAAATGATTCTATAGAAATGAAAAAGTTACATTAAGTTATTGTAAAGCGTGGGAAAATATTTAATCTGTAATGTACTGTTCGTTACAAAATTATGTGCCCACGTAAAGAACAATCTTAGTATTTAATGATTTTATTAGATGTTATTATTATAATTGTTATATTATTACTACAATTAGTTTTGATAAATTTTTTTTTAAAGGAAAGCTTTTAAGTGGTAAAATGTGATTTTATAAGGACAATTTAACTCATGTGTATCAAGTCCCTAAAGAATATTGTAGTTTTTTCACTTTTACCATGGAAAAAAAGTTAGGACAGATTTGTACAGATTTGGACAAATGGTACAAAACATTTCATTGGCCATTTCACTGTCGGTAAATACGATAAAAACAAAACAATAATTCGTATTAGTAAATTTAACTAATTTCAGAACCATGGTAACAATGTATTAAATAATAATATGAATTATACTAATTTATTTTATTCGTTAAATTGTCTTACCGTATTACACTTAAGTTTTATATTTTTTCTGACATCGTTAGCAACGTTGATGTTCTTCTAAAAGATTAAAAGTTGTAAACTTTTCAACCATTATTAAAATTATTTTTTTAAAATTTAGATAACATATTTTGTTGCTAGTGTCAGTAGTAGCAATAGTAAAACATATTCTTGCTGGCAACTTAAAGCATTTTTATTTTGGGTAGACCCGAATTTTTCTGCATTGTAAACATAAAAGTTATGTGTGTCATTTTTCTTAAAGGTGTGGACATTTTTTTATTGTATAACTTTAAACTGAACAAAATGTAGTTTTTAGCAACATTTACAAGCCATTTCAGGTAATCACACACCACTTAAGAGAGCCTATATATAACCAGGGGTGGATTAACCCACTTTGGGGCCATAAATATTTTCTTGTTACCAGCCTCCCCCCCCCCCGCCTTTACAAGATATGTATATAGCAAACAAATTATAAAACAATTTATAAAACATATAGCAAGCAAATTATTCAAAATATCGGCGTCTAGCTATTTGTCTAATTTGCCTATATGTGATCATCCGACCCTGGACCCAATAATAATATTACAGATAATGGTGGAAATATGTAATTCCGGGCTACAAGAATTATATTATTTAAAACTAGCTGTATCCGCGACGCCGTTCGCGCGACGTATTGTTATAAAATCGGTGACAAATGTATAAGTGTAATAATTACACAGAACTTGTATAGAACAATAGTTTTTACATAATGCATGCACATGCTCAAAATGATTTTCATATTTTCCCGAGAGAAGAAGACATTTTACCGTAAAAAAAGTATCTTAAATGTTGACCCAAATAATAAGTTATCACCACACCAAATTTCATCAAACTCCATTCAATAGTTTTTGCGTAATATGTGCACATGCTCAAAATGGTTTTTCTATTTTCCCGTGGGAATGAGACATTTTCCCGGAGTAAAAAGTATCTTAGATGTTGACCCAGGTAATCACTTACTATTACATGAGAGATTTGTATTTTTTCGAATAAATTTGGATTTGTCTAACGAAAATTTTTGTCAACTAACAAAAACGCGACAGCCAAGCTGAAGCCTTTTTGGGTTGACAGTTCTTCGAGTTAAATTGCTTTTAGGTAAGAAATTTGAGTTGTAGAAAACACAAATTTATTCAGAAAAAATATAAATCTCAAGTGTAATACGGTAAAACAATTTAACGAATAAAATAAATTAATATAATTCATATTATTAATTATTTAATACATTGTTACTATGGTTCTGAAATCAGTTACATTTACCAGTACGAATTTTTGTTTCATTTCTATCGTGTTTACCTACAACGAAATGATCAATGAAATGTTTTGTACCATTTTTATCGCTGTAAAAATCTATCCTAACTTTTTTTCCATGGTAAAAGTGAAAAAACTACAATATTCTTATGGGACTTGATATACACGAGTTAAATTGTCACACCAAATTTCATTAAAATCCGTCCAGTAGTTTTTATGTACTGCGTGAAAAGATAGATAGACAGACATACACACAAAAATTTTAAAAATCGCTGTTTTGATATCTACATCGATAACTATTTAAAGTACCACTACAATTTTTAAAAAAATATTCCATGTGCAGAAACGGTCTCGTTAAAGTTTATTTTAGGTATAGATTAAAGAACTGCTTTTAAACATTTCGCAGATGCTTAAAAAAGTGTCGATATTTGCCTGAATTTGGTGGTCGTTCAAGTGGTCGGAAAACGATATTTCATATTACACGACCTAATATTATTCCAGATAATGGCGAAAATGATTCCAAGCTACAGGAAATCTGTTCAGAGTTAAAGAATTGCTTTTAAAAATTTCTTGAATATTTAAAAAAAGTGACAGTATTTGTCTGAATTACATGGTCGGCCAAGTGTCGGAAAACGACATTTCATATTACACAACCTAAAACGCTTAAAAAGAGTGTCGATCACTTAACATATAGAAGAGTAAATTCAAAATTGTGTGGTCGGCAGTGTGCAGTTCTGAGCAAGTTTGACTACTTTCTTTTCATTCGTTCAGAAGCAGTGAATGAATATATATCAATTGTTAATGATTATTGTATGGTTGTTATCAATCCACCAGTGGTTCGTCCACAAATCTACCTCACGTATCACCCTAAATTTTTTGTTTTAGTTAAAAGCTTTTGGTATTATCTACGTATTAAAATTGGTCTGTCTAATAAAAAACGTTACTAACCTTGCCAGACTTAACCTCAAATTGATAGCTGTTTGAAGCAATGTTATCTTTAAAAGTATGTCTTTTTTTTATTCTTAAAATTAAGTTTGGGACCTCTTATATCAATTACAATTGATCTGGCTTTAAAAGAATATAGCTAAGTTTGTGAAATTAAATTTTAAAGTGTAGCCTTGAATTTTTTTTATAAACAAATACACTTCTTTTGAGGCCGCGACAAATTTTGATTTAATTTTTGATTTTGATGTAGAGAATTAAAATTAAAACCTAATATTATATTAAAAAGATGATATTTTCTTGAAAGCTCATTGGTTTTTTTAAATAACATGGTACTGGCTTAAAAAATTTTGATTCCTTTTAAATGTAGGGAAACACCTTTGGTTTTTCGGACACTTTGTTAAAAACAGTTCATAAAAGCTCAGTGTTTTGCAAATGATGTTTAAAAAGGAAAAATGGTAAAAGGAAACTCAACTTTATTTATTTTTAAAAGCTTTTGCTGATGATACCTCACATAATGCAGTACATGAAAAAAAGATTTCCTACCTACTTCTTAATACGAAAAAGTACCTCAAGAAATTAGGAAAATTTTCTTTGCTATATGTAAATTGAGATCTACATATATTATGTGTACATTCAGGTACGAAAGATGAACGAATAGGCGGACGAGTAGATTCCGAATTTTTTTCGGAATCCAAAAATAATATTTCTACAAAATGATGTTATTACGATTTACCTGCTCAAACTTGAGTTAATTGGAAGGGCTTCCAAATAATGTTTGCCGAGGGCCCCCAAAACTAGCTGTCCGCCGTTGATCAGAATAATCAAGGTAAAAGACTAATCATTACTGACACCAATCACACAGACGAGTCCAGTAGATATTTTTTTTTATCCAAAATCAGTAGCGAGTTACTACGTAATGAATTTTCACATTTAAAATTGATATCGAGCGCGACTTGGTCGGATATTTGAAATCATTACGTGTCTGTGTATTTATGTATTTACATAGTGTCATAAATGTGTCTTTGATTTCTAGAGATATATACAAGGGGGATGGCCGGGGCTACAGCCCCATGGCCTTGGTCTGAATAAAGGGCCCGAAGTGAGTGTTATTTTAAAAGTTTTTAGCGATAGTAGACATTTTTCTCTTTTTTAGCGAATTTTCGAATCAAAAAATTAGCTATTACAGCCACTGTCATGACGCGACTTGAACCCAGAACTATGGTAGAAATTTATTTTGAGGTCCCTAGAAACCGAAAAAAATATCCACTAAAATTATATATATATATATATATATATATATATATATATATATATATATATATATATATATATATATATATATATATATATATATGTATGTATGTATATATAAGTGATGGTCACAAAAATAGAGCCACTGTATAGAAGTTCATAAAATTTGTGGTGAAATTTGATATAAGGTGCATAAGAGAAAGAAGTAGCTATCCAAGAAATATGTATTCTAAGTATGTAAAATTTACATAAAAATTAACAACAAAAGTAATTCCATTATAAAAAAAAAGAATTAGTAACTAGTGGTCATTAAAATAGTCATTACATATTTTGTATCTAAAACCCTAAATATATTCAAATATTTAAGTTCCAATCATTCATTTTTAATAAGTATTTAGTAGCTTATAACTATAGTCCGGATAAAATAATTTTTCACAGGATCGGCTTAACGATTTCAGTGTAATACTGTTAGACTGTTTGTATTTATGTATGAGTCTGCTAGAGCAAATAATGTTCCTTTACATACCTACATACATAAACTGATTAAATTAAATCGAATTAACATAATATGTTTTAGAAAATATTACTAATTTTTCCTTAAAAAATGTTCATACAAAACTAGTATATCTTGCCAACAAACTATACACAAATAAAAGTATACATATTAAGAAAAAAAGATGTAACGTTAATAATGTGTACTACTATCTAATAAAATATTATGTAGGTATTTATTTCATTTTCATTTTTGCTAACTAATATTTTTTTTGTATATACTTTTGAGCATTGAATAAATAGTGGGAATACACTTATATACACAATCTATATGAAAATGAAAAGTGACTAAAGTGTTGACGAATATGGATGGTTAAACAAGACGGGATTTAAAAATTTTCTAGATTAACTGATGTTATATTTGTTAGTATAAATATTTTTAGAACATTTATTAATAAATACTCTCAAATTACAACAAAAATCACATAAAAATTAAAAAATATTCATTACCATCGATAGTTTGTAGGTATTCTGTGTTTGTAGATTATAAAAGGTGTTAATAAATATGACGATTTTGCTTCAAAAAAATTATATCTAAAAAACTTCTATTGTATGGTCCATACAAATATTCTAATATCAATAGTATCTGTGGTTTAAATACAAATAATACATACGTACATATTTATACGTAAGACACGTACGATGTCATCAAAATGTTTTGTTTATGCGTTCGAATGAAATGGACAACTAGATTAAATATTGCTTGATGTACATTGTATGTGTATGTACCTATGTAGAAAACTAAAAATTTTAAAAATTTGTAAACAAGGTACATATATTAAATTTTAAAAAGTTAAAAAGAGATAAGGAGTTTGTTTATCAATTGATACTGAAAGACAGCCGCCTGTGGGAAAGAAGACAATAAATTTTGTTTTATATGTACCTGCCAGCTAGTTAGACAAATAAATATTGCAAAACTTTAATTCAACAAAATTTGGGGCCCCTTTTTATTTTTGATATAAACCTCACATAATAAAATTTTTCTAAAAAGTTTTTGCTTCTCTGTGTTGAATTTCAATAAATTTTCAGGATTTTGTTATTTCTGTTGTAGCAGACTCATACATAAATACAAACAGTCTAACAGTATTACACTGAAATCGTTAAGCCGGTCCTGTGAAAAATTATTTCATCCGGTCTATACTTATAACAAAATTCCGTGATTTATTAAAATAGAATCATGGAGGTTGTTACAATAATTGAAAACTATTTTCTTGAACGTATCGCGGAAAAAAGAGGCTGAGTCGAATTCCAGGAACACCGTTTTCACCTCGTGTCGAATGGAAGTGGCAAAAACATATGATGGGCAGCGCATGGTATTTTGACGATAGTTGGTGATCATGCCGTTATATAACAATTGTGTAATATTGTTATAAGCTTGACCATCACTTTTTAACAAGGCATCACAACGTCGTGGCAGTGATTCAGATAAATGTTAAGATGGATAACGGAATACAGTGTTCTTCCGAAGAAAGAACAAAAATTGTAACTCGACGAGACGAGGGAAAATCTCAACGTGAAATAGTTAGAATTGTCGGTTGTTGAAAGAAAATGGTTGAAAATGCATTGAAACCAAAACCAATTAAGGAAAATCGTGGGGTAAAAAGAAAAAGTACGGTCCAAACTGATCGGCTCATCATTCATATTTCAAAGAAGATCCATTCAAGTCTTCGATAAGCATTAAGGCTGAATTAAATCTTGATGTTGGTTCACGTACTGTACGAAGAAGACTGCAAGAACATAATTTTAACGGTAGGTAAATGGGGAACTTTTTTGGCGACTCTTAAAAATAACAAAAACCGGATAAAATTTGCATTGGTCATATTATCTGGGATGGTCCTGAAGGCATAAAAAACTGTAGAAAAATAAATGATGCGACAAAAATAAATTTATTCAGCTCTGATGATCGGGTTTACATTAGAAGGCCCCAATGCAAAAAATTTCTTCCACAACATATCAAAAAAACATTAAAACATAAAGATGGAAACATAAAACTATGGAGATATTATTTGATTGGTATGGATTTGGACCAATTTCTTGGATCAGAGAAAACAAGGATTACCACGTATATGCCAACATACTTAAAAATACTGTGCTCCCATTTACTAGGGAAAATATGCCACTAAAATGGACATTAACACAAGACAATGTTCTGAAGTCTACGTCTTGGAAGGCAAAAAGAGCTTTCGTGGGTCACAAATTGTCGGTTTTACCTTGGCCTTCTCAATCATCCGACTTCAATCCGATTCAAAATTAATGTATACAATTATAAAATACTCCTGGAAATTATAAAATTAATAATAAAGCACAACTATGGAAGGAGTTTCAAAAATAATAGACTATAAATACAAAATATGTAATGGCTCTATTTTAATGACCACATAATTTGGTTTACTTTTCCTTATTTTACTAATTTTTTTTATAATGAAATTACTTTTGTTGTTAATTTTTATGTAAATTTTACATACTTAGAATACATATTACTTTGATCGCTACTTCTTTCTTTTATGTACCTTATATCAAATTTCACCACAAATTTTATGAAATTCTATGCAGTGGCTCTATTTTTGTGACCACCACTGTATACATATATATGTATATCCGCACGATAACTCTCGAAGTGTCTTACTTTTACGAAATTTTGTGAAAATGTTGGAAGTCCCAAACCATTGGACAAGTTCGTTAGCCAGGCACGTCCGATGCCCGGAACATGGTTTTTGTTTTTGAAAAAAATTAGTTTTTTGCCAAAATTTCCACTTATTCAAAAATTTTTGCGAAATTTTTTTACACCATTTAAAAGAAGAGAAAAAATTACATAAAAAAGGTCTGTAAACTATTATTCTATGTCAGCTAGTTTCCGAGAAAAACTAATTTTTGTAAACGGAAATTCGCTATGTTATGCAGAATTCTGCGACAGGGGTATTTTGGTTTTTGGCAATGAATGTACATTTTATATCTATTTACATTTTCTTTTTTAACATAGTTGCTCTGAGATTTTAAGGTACAAAAGTATACCTCAGCAAAAAAATTTTATCAAAAATTAAATAATGTATTACTATTGTTCAGTTATTACATTTGTATACCACTTATTTTTTGAATTTCCGCGCGCTTATGTTGTAGCAATTTAAAAGAATTGTTAAAAAAGCGTTGTAAAATGATGTTTTTTAAATTATAGGTATTTCAAAAACGGCGTGGTCAATAATTTTTATTTCTTACTAAATATGGTTTGGGCAATTCCATGGAAAAGGCTCCATAATTGAAAAAAAATAAATAATTGTTATTTGTAGTAAAAATACGTTAATATGATGGCAACACTATAGTACTTTAAGTTCCCAAAATTTCAATAAAAGTTTGTTTTTAGTTTTTTAGAAATAGTGTAATTTTCAGTGTTTTGTCGTAACTATTAGCTAATAGTGTATTTTATAGTGGTGTTTTAATTAAATTTTCACGGCAAGTATTTAGAATTATTGTAATCCTAATTGAATCCTTAACGGGAATAGAATTTATTATAAATTTACAGATTTTGAAAAATCTTAAGAAATTTTGTATTTTAGGTAATAAGTAATAAAAATAAGTACATTACCTTTAAAATTATTTTAATTGTACCTTTAAAATTATTTTAAAGTTCCTATTTTATGTCCTATAGTGTCAGTTTCTAGGATTTCATTTAAAAATACTACTTTTTTGCAATTCAAAGTGATGGTAGTGTCAGTTACGTTTTGATCTGTAGTATCAGTCACAAATTATTTTTCGAATAACTACTTTTCTAAAAAAGTAAAGTCTTTCATTTTATCATTTTCCAATAATTTGTTTCATATACTTCGGTTAAATATACAATTTAAAATTATAACGTCTGTACAGAGGAAGATTTTCGAAGTTTAAAAACACTCTCGAAAGCGACTTCCTTTTGCATGTAGTGTCAGTCACATTTACATTTTATTAAATAAATCATATTTCACAACTTTATTTGTGCACACTTTTTATTACAGAGGGATAATTGGGGTATCAACTATAAAACCATGCTAAAATTGAAACTGTAAACATAGTGATATTCGTAATATAAGGCAAAATAAAACGTAAATTGTGTCAAATGTAGAGTCAGTCACATATGGAATTGCCCGTTTGTAACTTTGCATTTTAAATAACATTAAATTCCTTTGACACGTTTTTATTTTATTCAAAAAAAATAGTTTTCCCATAAGAGCTCGTGTTAAAATTACAATACTTTGAAATCCTTTTTCTCAGAATTGGGATGGTCAATTTTTTTTTCGGTAAGGGCTCATATTATTGGTATTCGATTAAATAAATATCTAGAGAAGTTTCCTTAAAATCCTTTGAAAAAATCATTTTATCGACCAACTACCTTAAGTTTTCTCATAATATTTTTTTTATAGGTTAATTAAATTATTTGTTAAGAAACTATGACTTTTCAATCAGTAAATTTACTAATAAAATAGTATTCCGGTAATTATAAACCGGCAAAATTAGTATTAGTAAAAAAAAACGCGCGTAGAAGTTTTAATATTTTCACGATTGTAGTAAGAAGTGCGTTTAATATATTATGTACAATAGTTTTCTGTTTTAATTGTTTTAATATTATACAAACCTACAAATATGTTAAGATTACCTTAAATATGTAAATGTAAAACGCTAGACTGCGCTAGACACAAATTTATGTATATGTATGTAGTGAGTGAAATATCCACACATACACACACGCACACACACAACATACACAAGCGCATTTAGTTTTATTGGTCGAGTCTAATGTTGGTGAGGTGAGGTCGGTGTCGTCCGTTCGTTTTCGTTACCAAACGAGGTGGGGTACGGAGGCACGCACAGTTACTCGTGTGGAGGTTGGGGGGAGATACTATGGTGAGTTTCCGTTCTACGTCTCACTCCTTCGTGTGTATGCGTGCAGTGAGGATGGGAGAATTCAGTGGCTAGACAAACGGTTACGGCAATCTAATTGTAAATAAGAAACAGACGGACGGTTGTGATTTAAATGTTTTATTAAAAACGTTAGTGGATTATTTTTAAAATTAAAGGTTAAAGAAAAATTAGCTTTTTTGCCGTTTGCAATAACTGGATGTGATTGTTGTGTTGTTTCTAGTTTTTGAATAAATTTTGATTATTTGTGGCAAGTGATTTTTTTGATCATGTTGGATAGTGTGCATCGTTTAATATTGTAATATGAATGTTGATTGTTGGCTGTGTTTTTGACTGTGTTTGGTGCGTACACCCCAAATTGGTTGATTTGTTTATGTGGTGTAATAGGCACAATTTTGAACAGGAAGTTGGCCAGTCTCTCCGCTCTCACTGTGTGTGCTTTTCTCTTTTTTGTGTTACACGTGTTGGTCTCCACATGGCTGAAGCCCAGACAACACAAGCATTGACAGGATATCTTCAAGCCGGAAATCATTTATTAAGTAAGATTTTTTTTCTTCAAAATAATGTGTCGGCTTAGTTTATTTTTTCTTAATGCACATTGTATTTTAATAAGATTAAATAAAGAATTATAATTACATGACGCAAAAAATTTGAATTCTAACGCATTTAAATACGCAGTAGGTTTGTCTAAGACAAAAACAAATGTTTTAAAAAGCTTGTTGTTTATTTGCCAAAGTTCAAAGCCCTTTCAGTTAGTTCGTTTATTATATTAAGAACGCTAACTTCTATTATATGTATGTGTACACATATAAGAATACCAATGTACTCTAAACACAGAGCAGTAGCGCGCGTGTATTTTAAAATGGAATGCAAAATCCCTCTAGCCAAAGATTGATGAACTCAAAATATTTGCACCGTAATTAATATTGTAATTATGTTTTTTTTTCTTCTTTAAAATATTATAGGTACAATATAATTAATATTTATTTGTGTATATACATGATAAAATACCACCAGAACATGGTTATGTATAGAAAATATTCAATGAATTTTTTAAACTGATAATTTTTTTCTTGCCCTCAAGGAACAAATTGTAGGCTTGTTATTATAAATATCGAAGCGTGCGCGGTATGTATTTTTAATGATTTGATGAATTTGTAATTTGAAATAAGTTTTTAATAATTTATCAAAGCTATAAAAACTGATTTATTTTAGGTATAAAAATTGATTTATTTTTTTAAAAAAAATGTTAATTTGTTTAGATATTCTTTCCCAATTTATTATTCTTTTATTTTCTTATTATTTTCATTTATTTTAAATTCTCCAGAAGAAAGTTTTTTTTTGCGTTTTATATTCAGCAGTTTGCAGATAAACCTGTTGTTCATTAACACATTTTCAAGCGTAATCCGTATTTAAATCATGCCCTAATGTACCTACATGAAACCGATTGCACGACATTTTTAAATGGCTTTTCTAAGTATGTATCTTTATTCTTTTATTATCTAAAATTTCAAACCTCTTGTACTTAAACATTTCATGTGTCAGTTATGACGAATTATATACTTCCTCTTGAGGCAAATTATTATTTATTGCTTCAAATTTACTGCAAATACCTATTTACTTTACGTCAAAATTAAAACTTCCTTGCAAATTGACTGCAAGCAGGGTAGGTATATAAAATTACTTAAAATTTTTTAGTAGGGTTGGGCGGGGCAAAAAAAGACACTGCTCGAGCGGGGTAAAAAAAAGACATATTTATATTAAACTCAACAGTGTTAAATTCACAAAATAAATAATATTACAACAAAATACATTAGTATTTTAAGCTGTCTGGGCCCAAAAATTATTTTTTGGAACGGGCATTATAACATAAAAAAATTTTCTCCCAAACCTCTGTTATTCATGAGAGAAAAACTTTCATTCCGCGACGATAAACTTTTTCAGTAAGTAAAAAATCTGATAAGATAGAGTGCTGTATTTTTTTCTTGTTATTCTACAGCTTTATTAATGTAAAGTTTTATTTAAATGGTCCGACTGCTTGTAATTTTTTTTTTATATGTTAAAAATACCCCTGTCGCAGCATCCTGCATAGCATAGCGAATTTCCGTTTATAAAAGTTAGTTTTTCTTGGAAGCTAATTATCATAGAATAATAGTTTAAAGGTCTTTTTTATGTGATTTTTTCTCCTCTTTCCAATGGTGTAAAAAAATTTCACAAAAGTTTTTGAATAAGGGGAAATTTTAACAAAAACTAATTTTTTTCACGAAAATTGCCGGAAAAACCATGTTCCGGGCATCGCACGTGTCTGGTTAACGAACTCTTCCAACGGTTTGGGACTTCCAATATTTTCACCAAATTTCATAAACGTAAGACATTTCGTTCGAGAGTTATCGCGCGGACACACACACACACACACACACACACACATATATATATATATATATATATATATATATATATATATATATATATATATATATATACATATTAGTGATTATTTTCGGGCTCAAGTCGCGTCATGACAGTGGCTGTAATAGCTGAATTTCATTTTGGAAATTCGCTTAAAAAAAAGTGGGGTAAAAAAAAAGACAAAACAAGGGTTTAACATTTAGAAAAATTAAAAATTATTGACAAGGATTTTCATTTTAAAACTAGATAATGGCATGTTTATGTATATTTTATGGATTAAAAAATACTGATTCTTCAATAAAACAATTTTTTTGTTAGTGAGCAGACGGTTTTCATGGATATCAATTTCAGCTCATTCGAAAATTTGTATTTTTGACCCATGGAAATTTATTTGTTTTTATAATGTATAACTATGCTTTACTGCACACATTTAGTATTTTTAACTCATTCATAGATTATTTTGATTTATTTTTTTACTTTATGTAAAGTGATGTAAAAAAAAAACAGCCTTAAATTAACATATTTGGTTTTTTAATGAGCTACAATAAATTTTGTGTTAGTTGTACGTTTGTGAGATAAAAATTATTTTAATATTTAAAGTCCAAAGAAATTTCCTGTGAGTCAAGCTTTTGCATCAGTTAACTTTTTCTGACTTTTCTTACTGCTTAATCTTAGCTAAAGTTTTTGGTAAAATACGTAAAATTTAAATATATCTATAAAAAAATTTGTAGTAGAGATAAAAAGTTGTGAAATAAAAAGTGTTATACTGCTAATTACCCAAGCTGTCTATTTTTTACCCTTTCAATCATGTAGTTGCAGTATTCTATTAGTTAGAGGTCTGTCTTTTATTTACCCTCCACTGTCTTTTTTTTACCCCACTTGGCGGGTAAAAAAAAGACAAGGTTTTTATTTTTTTATAGATTTATGCCATTAGCTTGAGTGAAAAAACAGGCAAAATCTTAAAATACAAACAATTTAACATCATACAGTATTTTTTTGTCTAAAAATTCAAATATTTTCTACATGAAAAATGAAGAGATTTGATTTTGTCTTTTTTTTACCCCGCCCAACCCTAGGTATTCGCTCTAACAATAAGTGAAGATTTTAATTTTTCCTAGTATAATTTATTTATCTAAGATTAGTTTCTCAAGAAAGATTTCTTCTTGAGAAAGATTTCTTATTTACACTATTCGCTATCAGTAAGTTAGTCTTTCAAATTGCTTTAAATTTCTTACAATTGTTTGTGTAAATATTATAACCAGATATACCTAACGTTAATGTCCTTTGATGAAATCATCATGTGTACCTTGGTAAACAAAATGGTATATACAGGCACTTATTGGTTCCCGCCTTTGGCCATCATTGGTATTGTAAGATATTTTTGTCGTATTTATAACGTTTTTGTTGCATTTATGTACGAACCCCCTCTTCTTGAACTGATTGTCTTATAATTTTTTATATTATTTTTTTGATTACACTAGTCGGCAAAAGAAAACCAAGTGAGTTTGTGCTCTCATCCATTTTTTATTGTGTTTTTCACATCAAAACTCAATGAACACCACCATTTATTTTTATTTCGCTCAATCACAGCAGAGAAAGTAATTATTTTACTAAAACTGATTTAATAATCATCTAATAAAGATATTTGTTGATTGTATGCTCTTGAATTGAGAAAAAAGGTCTAAAATTCGTAATATGGCACTAACAGTTTCGAAACAACTTTTCAAAAGGTCATATTTTTCTTAATTAATAGCCTATTAGAAACGAATAAATAATAGGTAGAATACAGATTGCGTTTAATTTCCAACACTAGTAAACTTGAATAATTCAAAACTTCTAATCAAAAACTTCTCAAAATAATAACTATTCTGAAAAATTTTCTTATGAAGTAGGTAAACAAGATTACAATTAATTTAACGGTTCAGTCACCTGTAATAGTAATGTTAACATCAATCTATAATATCATTAATATATACTTAGTATCATAGTACTAAAAATGGTTAAGTAGGTACTGTTATTATACTGCTATTAAATGTAATAACAAAGTCATACAAGGCAATTCACTTGAAATTCTGACTGAACTTATTGATTGCAAATATAAAATTATTGACGACATAATAAGAAATTTAAAAATATACTTCTTTTTTTTGTGTTTTAATGAAATTTTATAATAAAAATTTAAAATAAAAATGATACTTTTATATGTATTTGTATTTTCACTTATTTATATGTGTATGTACATATTTATTGACTTACGTAAACACATATTTCTATTGATAAGAATTTAGACGCCAATTTTATTATCAGTAAAATCAAATGAAATTCTTCCATTTTATTTTATTTTTTTTATTTTTTTATATATAGTTAACTAACCACATACCTATATAAAAATAAATTTTGTAATATTTTAAAATTCAGTTAAAATTCTAAAAATAATTTTCTTTTTGTATTTTTTAATTTTGAAATTCGTTTATTTCACTGCGAACAGATTGTGTTTAAATTTTAATTTAGTTCAAGAGGTGGTTAAACTGTGTCAGACGTCTCCGATGAATTGTTTATAGCGACCTCTACAGTATTATTTTTAGACGCGATTTCGAATGAAACATTTTTTATTGTTCGTAATAATTGATTAAGATTTAGTCTGTTTATTCAGAAAATTCTAGAAATAGACAGGCAAATGTTTTAGAAACAGACTTTTTTTTTGTAGATAATTCTATTAATTACGTATTCTTTAACTAGAGCTGACAAATTGGCCTAGTTACATATAACTAGATGCATTATTCTTGAGGTATCAAAGTCCAACAAAAAGGAAAGATATATTTTTAGTAAGAGATATACATATTTTAGTATATTAAGAAAATAAAATACTTTTGCAATAAGGATGAATGTCGAGTAATTATATCTAAACTCCGTATTTAGGTATGTGTCCGCGCGATAACTCTCGAACGGAACGTTTAACGCTTACAAAATTTTGTGTGCATACTGAAAACTAGATTGGCTCGGCTAAGTTCGTTAGCCAGACACGTCGGATGCCCAGAAGTAGGTTTTTCGGGCATTTTTTTTATCAACAAAATGAGTTTTTTGCCAGAATTAAACAATTTTTCAAAATTTTTTTTACACTAAGCCAAAGTAAGAGGCAATATAAAAAATGTTTTTGTACCATTGCTCTAAGTTAATTACTTTTTGAGAAAAGTTAGAAAATATGTTGGGAAAAATCATTTTCCATTACACTCAGTCTTTTTTTTCTGTCTCATTTTTTGCGATGCTACATTCGAAAAAAAGGCTTTATAAGTGGCGTGTCATGGTTTTTTTAATCCAAATTAATGATTCAGCTATATTCTATTTCTCTCAGTTGAATAAGTTTTTTATAATCTATCTATTCCATTTTTTTATAGGAAAATTACCAAGAAAATTTGTTGTATGTGATATGGTCAGAATTTAGATTATGTTTATACATTACTAAAATTAATAAGAGTTTGCTACAACCGGATAAAAATTACATTAAACCATATTCAAACAATAATATTTTTACGTAATTTTCTATCCAAATGACAATACAGTTATAATTATAATGTCTAAACACAGCATTTTACTCGTAAATAAATTTGCACATTCAATTTTTTTTTTGACAACAAAACAAATAATTTTAAATTTTGACATATTATATCATACATTTTTGAAAATTCTAAATATTTTAAGGCGAAAATATATTAAAAAGCTAAAATTTGTTTAATAAAAGCCATACATCTGCTCATTTTACCTCAAAAATGTCTGAAAATAGAATATTTTCCAATAATTAACCCAGAAAAAGCATATAAGAGGTAACTTAGTTTTTTTGAAAATTTCAAAATAAAATGACGTTTGATAGCAGTGTACAAATGACTTTTTTTATTATGTAGAATCTGGTAAATAGAAATCGTACCTACTCGCCTTGAAAAAATCAAGCAAGTATTTAAAACAAAATACTATTTCTTAAAGAAAATATTAAAATTATGCACAAATGCCGTCCTGATAAACTGATATATTTTGTCCATCTTGAGCGCTGGTCCCGATTTTGAGGAGCTGGATTCCCTCCAGGCAAAAGCTCATAGCGAATACACACATTTTTAAAATATCCTTTTGAATTTCGTAACTCAATCATTACAAATAAAATCTAAATAAAAAATCTATATGACCTTTTTTTTCTCAATTTTCTAGCATCGAGTCTAGGGGTAATTAACTAGGCGGTGATTGTGTCGACATTTTAATGTAAAATATAGTAATTTTAACCGTCTTCAAAATAACGTTTCGATTTTAACAATAAAGAAAATGTAAAAAAGTGTTTAGGTTCTGGCAAGATTGTCAAAAAGGGACTGAAATGTTTTTAGATGATATATACAAGAAATATTAATGTGTTAAGTACTTGCTAGACTTGTAGGTTTTATGGGTGGTTTTAGCGAATTTCCAGAATGGAATTTAGCTATTACAGCCACTGTTATGACGCGACTTGAGCCCGAGACTATGGCAGAAATTTGTTTTGAGGTCCCGAGAAACCGAAAATAATATTCACTAAAATTTAAATATTATATTTGTATTTAGTCCCACACCGTTGGACAAGTTCGTTAGCCAGCCATGTCGGATGCCTGGAACATGATTTTTTTTAGTCATTTTTCGTGAAAAAAATTAGTTTTTTGCCAAAATTGTCTCAAGTTAAAAAATTTTTGCGATATTTATTTACACCATTAGAAAGAGGAGGAAAAATCACTTAGAAGGGTGAAAAATCACAGAAAAACGGATTTTTATAAGCGGAAATTCGCTATGTTATGCAGGTGCTGCAACAGGGGTATTAGTTTTTATGTCTCTCACTCAGGTAATATTGGACTGTACATACAATGTATAAAAATGCACTACGTTGTAAAAAGAAGTAATAGATCTTGAAATAGTCTGCTTATTTATATAGTAATGCAATGATATAGGTACCTACTTAAATAAGTAATTTTAAATTAAATGAATAATATTAAGAAATTACCTTTACTAACTCTGAATACTTCGAAGTAAAAAAATGAAGTAGCATTATAAACTAAAACGCACCTATCACTAAAATTTACTCACACTGTCAGCACATCACTTAAAATATAAAATTACTACACTGTAAAATACATACTGTTCAGATCTGTTTTATGTTTTACATGTTTTTTCTTTTTTTCTCAACAAAAATGGCTTCCAATCCATCGTTTTTTTTTCTTCACTAGCTATTCTAGTTAAAGTTGTCAGCGATATACCCGTAGCTGCAGTGACACGATTTTTAACTTGGGTTAATGGGATTTTCACACCATCACTTTCACTTTTCATAAACACTAACACATTTAAAATGATAAGTTTTGCTTGTGGACTTAACATTTTATTTTTAATACTCGTATTGATTTCCATATTTAAATTAATTAAATATTAACAGATAAAAACCCGATTAAAATAGAGGGTATAAAAATGTATAATAATAATCAAGAATACAATAAATTTAAAAAAAATTGTTAAAATATCGAAAATTATATCTCGCAGGTAAAGCACTTGACTAGCCAAAGCTAAGTAAAGTACCTACTGATTCTAGAAATTATAATTTGAAACAGGTCAGTGTTTGAAGTTTGATATTATTGAAACGGCTAGACTTATGGAAATCTTCAATCAGACCCTTCTATTAGAGCGTTCAGTTTTATACAAAAACATGCCTTGTTCTTAGGTATTTATACAGTAATTCGTTTCAGTATATTCTTAGAGAGTTAGACAATTCAAAATTTTTTAAAAAAAATTTCATATTCTATTTGAATGTGAAATAAAAAATAGCGAAGCGGCGCCACCTTTAAATGTTAATATTGAGAACTCATATTTTAACAGAGTCTTTGCCTAAGGATACTCGGTCGAGTTTTGAATGTTTTCTACCCCATATATTATTTTATACGACATTTTATACTTAACATTATATACAATCGACTCTAGTTAATTCAAACCTCCGATAATTCGAACTTCTCTATAATTTAAAGTTATCACGAGTTCCCTACAAAATTTCTTTATATTTGGAACTAAATCAATACATTTTTATGCACTTGGTAATTCGAACGAAAAATTCATTGCTACATAACAAAATGACGCGTTAATTCGAACTCATCGGCGTCAAACACTCGACAATTCAAAGTTGCAGAGAGAAAGAGACAGAAAGATTGTAAGTACATTTTGATTGATTTTGAACCATTTGATATTTCAAACACTCGATAATTCGTAATATTTTAAGAGTCCCTCGAATTTCGAATTAACGAGAGTCGACTGTACATGAATTAGCTTATTACAAAATTTATGGCGAGTAAAGCAGATATAGTTACTACACTGTTCCCAGCGCTTCCACAATACTAATTATTATGATTTTACTTAGACTCTTAGAGTATTTGTATTGTTGCGAGCAAAATGAGCTAGGCGGTGCATGATTATTATTTATTAGGGTTACATACGTACATATATAGAGGATAGAGACAGCGACGTACATATATTTATGTATTATTATTTCAAGTATTGTACATGTGTATTTGATTATATTGTTATTTATACTGCGCCATTAAATAAACATCGAGACAAACATAACTAAACCAAGGTTACTATTACAAATACGGAGTGTATGTTTCATTCAGTTCATATCGTTCATATTTTTAAAATTGCAGTTCTTTTTTCTTTCCTTTTTTTTTTAAATTCAATTATATATTTTTACTTATATATTTTTTGTTAATTATTTTATCGCAATTGAATGGACGTCAAATGTATGTAAACAATAATTATTATTTCATATTTGATTTCGTAGATTTGAAATTTTATGACTTATATTTGATATTGATAGGTATTGATATTTGATTAGACTTTTTGATGAAATTTTTCAGTTTTTGTCCTAATTAAAAGAAAGAATTATGAATGTTAGAAATTTTTTTAGTTGACGAATCATTCAAATTTAAAAAATGTTGTAATCTTAATACACAATATTCATGAGAACCAGATTTATTTTATTTTACTAAATTTTGTAGGTAAACCGTAAACCAGGCTTTTTATATACATTTATGGTGACTACATGTTGGAAAAACGTAAAAATTTCCGGAAATTTAAAAAGCACTGACAAGAATCATGAAAAAATTAGGGAATTTGAAAGCTTTAAAATGGAAGAAAACGTTTGTTTGTACGCTTTTCAAAAAATGCTAGGGCCACGTACATTATCGATAACTTGTTCGAAAATGAATGATTAGTACCTATACGAGATAAATAGGTACATTTGACAATTTATTAGTGTCTGCATATTTAAATAATACTGAAAGGGGCGCGTAAATAACAAACATGTATTGCTTGTCCGGGAACCGAAGGCATTCGATGCAACGCCGCCTTAGTGGGAAGCTATCTTTGGTTTACACATTTAAAGTAAAAGATAAGCTATAAGCAGTTGTTCTTATTTTTTTTATCGCCATCACATTAAATTGCTTAAATTCGTTTTCTGCTATGTGGTCCTAGCTGTACTTGAATAAAATTTATTTCTACAGTATGGCTTTTGTCTGTATTTTTTTATTGTAATTTTTTTAAAGATTAGGGAATTTGTTGTGGTTTTATCCGGAAATACATAGTGGAAAAGTTGAGGAATAAAATTCAAAGAAATCCGTGGCTACCACGAAACTAGCGTGTCGCAGACAGTACCTTTAAAATGGGTGTTGTAGCTCGTTCGCACCTCGCTTAAGTAATAAGTAGAACCAAAAAATATATGTTATAGCGTGCCACGTACCTAGTATATAGGCTGGGTGCGTGATGGCAACGACATCTATAATATACATTTTTCCGGGCTCATTAACGAATATAAATAATGGTAACCGTGGAAATAAATAAATTTAAAATATTTTTAAACAAACCGTAAAATCTGAATACAAATGTTTGCTATTTACAATTAATTTTTTTTATAAATTTGAACAATTTGATTTGTTCAGTTTGAACTTTGAACAATAAAATACTGGATGAAGTATAACAGTTATATTAAAAAAGTAATTAAACAATTTTCGTCGTTAATATGGATATAATTATCAAAACAGTATTTCCTTCCAACCTCGGACTATGCAGAGGAAAAAGTGGCTGGTGCCGGTGAAGTACGTCAGGGAAATTCGAGAATTAAGAAATGCTGGCATAAGTCATTTAGTTTAATGTAGAGTCATAAGACAAACATCAATAACTTTAACTCCTTATGAAACATTATTTCATGTGACTATGTGAGTTAAAATACATCAAATATTTTTAATTCTGTATTTATGGATTGATGTATAGACGCAACTGCGTTTATAATCAAAGTGAATCAATGTAAATATTTTTATTTAATATTTTTTATTCTACTATAAACACATATGAGCCCGTATTAATGCTTGTTTTCTCCACTACTCACGCTGCAATCGATTTAATTGTCCCCACCATATACTTCGCACGCTGCCTATACTTGTAGGACCGCAGTATTATAAAAACGTAGTTACCTACGATAAGAATTTGAATATAATTTTGAGATACAATTTTAGAAATTGTCCCTAAAGTTGTTGCCATTTACTATGATTACTTATAATAAACTTAATTTTTAATAATTTTGTTTTTTAATTATAAGTGTTTATTATATAAGAGCTTTTGCGAACTTTTTGAGTAGAACAAAAACCTAGTAATCTTGTATGTAACGGCACATCAATTATATTATTATTGTTATTTACTTAAAGTATAGGACATATAATATCAAGGTAGATTCAAATTTTTTTTTATAATTCCAAGTAAAATGTGCTTTTAACTTATTATTTAAAGGCCTAGTTCGAAAATAGTGAATCATTTAATTGCTTTAAACCACTAGTTTTTTCATGAGAATATATTTTACATTTGTTTAATTTAAATTAGTTGTGTATAGAAAAAGGAGAATATGATTCATTAATAATAACTCTGGGTGACTATAGCTAAGAGTAAAATTTAATGTATGTATTATATCTTTAATATTTATTATAATAAACATATAACGTACTGTTAAATTATTGTATGGTACCTACAAAAAAATCAAACTTGTGCTCTAGTGGATTTGAACGGAGTACTGCGATTTAACCTTAAGCGTATTCCATATGTTGTATTTAATTCCACACATAATCAAGTTCCCACGTGAAGTCCGACCACCCAAAATGCAAGACAATATCGCAACTATACAGTTATAGTACATATACATTTATATTACGTATACATATACAACAGTAAGAAACAGTGATTGTAAAAATGTTATTTGCAAATATAAATTTTTGGTTAGTTTATATTTAATACCTGTTGCTTGTCCGCGAACTGAATTCATTCGATTAAACAAACCTAAATTAGAATCTATCTTTGCCTAATTTTTTTCTTTGTCTATGTCATTTTCATATCTCAAAAGTCAAAGTAAAGAAATAGGTATAAATAGTTCTTTTTACTCCTTTGATCCTTTTAAAACTGCCATGAGTTAATGTAAAAGCAATATTTTATTTTAAAATAAAAATTGTTAAAATTTCTAGATTACTAATTTGGTTTAAATATAATTTATACTACTGTTCATAGACACATTACTTTCTGGAATCAAAGAGAAATTATAATTATACGTCAAGAGATACTCAAACTCTTTTGCATTGTTCGACTCATGAGTCAAAAAAATTTGAAACTCAAAATAGTTTTGATTCTATCAATATTTTGATTCCAACAAATGTGAATAGATCATATAAACGGGCATCATATAAGTAATAACCAAAAATGCTCATCTTAGCGAATTTTTGAACCGAAAACTGAGCTATTACGGCCACTGCTACGATGCGACTTGAGTCCGGGACTATGACAGAAATTTGTTTTCAAGTCCTTAGAAACTGAAAATAATATTCACTAAAATTTATATATGTATGTATATATGTATTTTGGGCATTTTTCGTGAAAAAATTAGTTTTTTGTCAAAATTTTTGCAAAATATTTTTACACCATTGAAAAGAGGAGAAAACATCACAAAAAAGGTCTTTAAACTATTAGTTAACTAGTTTCCGAGAAAAACTAATTTTTGTAAACGGAAATGTGCTATGTTATGCAGAATGCTGCGACATGAGTATTTTTATTAATTTTTTCGAAAGAAAAAAGTTTAGTTGTCCAAGTTTAATTTGACCCAACTGTCCATCTATTAATTCTACTTTGGCCTTTCTCCTTATTTATTTTTACATAAAAAGTATACATTAATCGATATTTTTGGAAGTACCGTCAGTTGGGGCGAATGTAGACAATTTTTTCAGTTTTTTGGCAATAAATTGTTTAGAGTTTATCTAAAAAATTCTAAAAAAATAATTTAACTGCTTTAATATCACGAGCATATAGGGCAGTAATAAAAATATCAAAATTGGTACTGCAACATTTTTTTTTTTTGGGGGGGGGGTTATATAGTGTCTAGATTCGCCCCTATGTGTGGGGCGAATCGAGACAGTGCTTTATTTGCAATATAAATCACATTCAGTCATGCATATGGGTGAAATCGGACATAAAAAGATAAAAATAGCTGAATTTCCAATCTGAAAATTCGCTAAACTAAATAACTGCATCAGCGAATGACTTTTGATGGGCGGAATAAAACATTTTGGATTTAAATGAATTTTATTTCGATTTGCTTTTGAGTCTATGATGCAAGGTCGATTTGGGAACATAGAAATATTCTGCAGCTTGTCTGAGCGATTTTCTTTTATTTTTAATATCGGAAAGCAGGGTCCAACAAAAATTTAAATTATCAAATTTTTTGATAACGCAGTTCTCCGATAACAATGGAAAATGTTGTAATAAAATGTCGTCTCCGAAAATTTGATTTTCAAATAAAAAATATTAGTAAACCACTGAAAATTTTACTTTTTAATATAAATAAAATACATTGAAGGAAAATTTCCTGTTAATTTTAGGGGGTCCGGACCCCTGGTACCTCCCCGGTTGTTGCGCCTCTGTCGAAAAGAGCCCATTTGATGTTATCTAGACTACAGTTTATGTAGTTTATACCCACTTTCTTTTTATATTGACGCAATTTGGTGTATGAATTCGCCTCACTTATAGAAATTTTTTGTTAATCAATTTATAAAAAAAAAATAAGTACAATACAGCTTTCATTTTTGGTACATACTATATATTGTCAAAAAACCGCAACCACATTTTGTTGCCAGTCCCTACTTTATATATATAACTGTTTTTTTTGTACAGCAGTTTCTTTACAAGATTTCAAAACGCGCGTTATTTTTAAAAATTATAGACAATGCGCCTGTAAAATAAAAAAATACAAAGATGTCAGGTTCACCGCTTTTCTTTGATGACTGAACTCATAACTGACAAAATTCAGTAGCATAAATTGATCTATGACCTTGTACGGTCATAACACTGACGAAGAAATATCGAGAGGCAGCTCTGTCTAGATTTGCCCCTACTGTCTCGGTTCGCTCCAATTGATGGTACGAATACCTCAAGTTACAAAAACAACTTTCAGGTAACACTTTAGCGGTTTGATTTATGCTAAATAATTAAGATAACGTTGTTTATTAAAAAATTTTTGATACAAATCGCACACACATCTGTGGGTACAGTCATATCAAAAAAAAATGAATTTACCGCATTCTCTCTCGTTAGTCAAATCTCAGCAATCCAGATAGCATTCGCTGCCTTAATTATAGAACGAATCACTTGTTCAAAAAAATAAGAGAGATGACAATATTGAAATGACAGCATTCCAACATCTTGTGTGTGGATGGTATGCGGCAATATCCGCTGGTTCGGGCGCGCCACTGACCCTTCCCACCAATAGAACTGTTACTTGTACACACCTGACCATCATTCTTGTTCTTGTTGATCGGCCTCGGCCTCGGCCACGGCGTGTTATACACATTGCCTGGCTAAGATTCCATTCATCGCGGAGGTACACATAATTCCAGCCTATGATCGAGGTGCTTACAATATTATTTTATTAATAATAATACGAAATAGAAAAAGAATTATTAATCATATTAGTAATAAGTACGGTGTGCTGTGTTTACGTATTTATCTGCTGGTTATACCTATGCGTATTTGTATGTTGCATGTTGTGAGTTTTTAATATTTAATTAAAACTTTTAAAATCTCATTCATTCTAATTATATGACAGACAAAATGTCATGTGATCTTTTGAATAATGTATAATTTTATCTCTTGTAATCAATCAATCATGTATAAAAATATGATCGTCAATCAAACGATATTGAGACATATCTTTGTTTAGTTAATTATTCTTCTAGGATTACATCGTATAAAATGATCTATTAATATCAAAATATTTAAAAATATTCTTCAAATTGTATAAATTTTTAGGGTTAAAATCACCAATAATTCTTAACACTCTTTGATTGTCTTGAACAGTGCTTCGTAAACTTTTTTTCTTTCATCACCCCATTTTTCATCACAAGATTTCTTGCGATCTTGCTAGGTATTGCCTAGGCTAAAAATCGTAAATACAAATAATTAGTACATAAATCATTTATTTTTTTGTTGGACAAGTATGATTGTACTTATGTGTATACTTTTAGAATTATTAAAAAATATTAACGATATTAACAGAATTGGTGTATTAATGTTTGATTAACAAATACATATTAAAAATACCCGTCACAGCTTTCTGCATAACACAGCAAATTTCCGTTTAAAAAAATTAGTTTTTCTCGGAAACTAGTTGAAATTTGTTTTGAGACCCCTAGAAACCGAAAACAATATTCGCTAAAACTTTTATATTATATATATATATATATATATATATATATATATATATATATATATATATATATATATATATGTTTTAGCGAATATTATTTTCGGTTTCTAGGAATCTCAAAACGAATTTCTGCCATAGTCCCCGGCTCAGGTCGCGTTATGGCATTGGCTGTAGTAGCTGAATTCCATTCTGGAAATTGACTGAAAGTTAATATAATATGATTAGCGAGAGAGTTGAACTTTTTGTGTAATGATACCAGTTTTTCAGTATTTAATCCAATAAATGTCATCAGTACTTTCAAATTCTTGCCAAATTCTAACATTGGTATTTTTTTATATAATTTTTAGGCCCACGGTTACAAAATTACAAGCAGAAACAGAAAAAATTTTATTTTGAAGTTCAGTATTTCACAAACGAGACTTCAAATTGAGAAATGTATGAAAATTTTCCTTTAAACATTGAAAAAAATTTTATTTTACTGCTTATTAATTCGGATTTTTACCTAAGCATGCATGTGGATTATTATATAGACACATTTTCGGAGTCCATTTTATCAGTGTTGTAAACTCTATTGACAAGTTTTATTCGTAAACAATAATACTTTATAGACAAATGTTCTTAGTAATTTAGTAATGTGAGGTAATTGAATAAGTAAAACTAGTAAAGTAAAAATATACTTACACCAATACACGATACATTATGTATAATATTATTAGCAGCCTATTATCTCATTTTATGATTTTTTAGCCTTATTACATTATAGAACTTTCAACGAAAGTATATTCGTCCCTGTTTTTGTAATATAATTTTATTTAATTATTTTTGTTATTCAAAACTCACGAATTTTGCGAAAACTTATTAATTTTCCTAAATAATTTGAAATTTACGATAATTAATAACAGTTTACAAGAGTGGGTAATTGAATTTCTATACATATCTAAATGATTTAGTAATGTGGTGTGTTGTTCTGTTTCTGGAAAACGAATTAAGCTTATAAAATATTTGAAAAATTATTATGGATGCTGCTGACTCATGTCCCGATATTTTTATACATCGACGTTTTTGACGTCATTAAAAAAGAAAAGTCAAATGACAATCTCGTTCGTAGAATGTTTTTGTACAAATCTAATAAAAGAATTTTGTTTTGTTCAAGTTACCTTGAATGCTGCCAAGTCGATTTTTACTTACATATATTCATAAAACATTATTTGTTAGTGAATATGGTTTGTCTTTGTCATGTATGCAGTAGACTGACTAGTAGAGGATACTGGGGTACAATCATCATAGCTAAGTTCTTTTTATCAATAAAAATTGTATTTCAGGCGCCAATAGTTTTGTAGACGTATCGAGGCATGTCAGTTTATCTTCTAATTTTTGAATTTCTGTAAATAGTATAAAAGGTTAAACAAATTATATTTAGCTAAGTTTTTGTAGAAATATTTAGTAAAATTTTGCAAATTCTAAGAACAGCAGTTGGAATTTAGCTGTAGGAGGTACATAGTTTACCATGTGAGTCTCATTAGTTCAGCACTTAATTAATTTTTTATTTCCACAAAAAAATTAAGAACCTTTATTTTATTAAAAGTAACCAAATTGCTAAATTTTAATAGGTTTCTGAATTTCAAAAAGATAGAGAAAAACTCTTTGTATTTTATTATACGTTATTTATTTATTCATGTTACTTAAAATTACATTACAGGCAGTGAAAATTGTTATTAAATGAAAAGGAGTTAATTTAGAATATAGTGTTTTATAAGTTGAGTTTTAATGTACCTACAAAATTCCGCACAGCTGTATGTAAAACATAGTTTGCCTAGAATCTGTAGGTCCTAGATCAGGAGTGGTCAACCCAAATGATCTTGCGGGCCACTTTGGAAGCGCATCATAACTCCACGGGCCGCATATATGTGTTCCCATATATTATGTATTTTTTTTTTTTAATACATTGATTTTTACTACCTTGGTCATTATAAAATGAATATATTTTGTATATAAGTGTGATGAATTTCGTTAACCAAAAAAAGTTAAGGCGGGCCGCGGATTGGTGGCCACCCCTGCCCTAGATAGTATTCAAGCCTGCCTTATTAGAGGGTCAACAAACAATTTCGTCGATAAAAATTTTTTATATAGTTTTAAGTTCTTAATAAGTTGAGATCGCCTTTTCCATTTCTACTAATTAAATCTATTATTTTAATTTAGAATTTCAAGAAATATTATGTGCAATCCATGAAAAATAGGTATCCTTTTCACTCGTTGTAACTGTCTAACTCTTTCCACTTTCATTTTGCTATTTTTTACATAAATAATTATATTTTAATTATGGTAAATAAATTTCAAGATTGCTTCATGACATTCGTAACACATCCTTTCCTTGACTTTATATATAATGCTATTTTTTAATGAACTGTATTATCGATAAAATGTTACTTTAAAACGTCACCAACAGATGTCAAGTGTTAGGCTGCTGTAAGCTGCTTGCAAGGGTTTGCTATTATGAGTTAACTATAGTAGTAACACGTCACTACTTCTGAGAATTGTTATATTTTATGAATCTTTTTGTTGGATAGTAACAAATGAAGTTAAACGTACGTTTTACATACTAACAGAGTTCTTCAATTAATATTTCCATTCACCAAAAATTAGATAAAAATTACCATAGATTAATAGTTAATAATGTTTGTTGTTGTACGTACGTATTTCAAATATTTTTTCCCACAGGAATCAGATATTTGCCGGGGTGCGTAAATACAAAGGCGACTGCAACACAGACAGAAGTTACTCTGTAAATACAGCCGTGTCTGTATGAATAAAGTACTGCAAACACGATTACGGTACAGACATTTGAAGACTGTCTGTAACGTTATTGGCTTCGAATAACCTTTTGTTTTATTAAAAACGACTGCAACACAACTATACTCGCCCTGTAATACAGCCTGAAACGCACACTTCTTATTAAACAAACACCGCTGCAGTTCAGTGAACGGTTCGTACCATTGGGCCATATTTGTTTTTGAATAAATCCTGTGTGGAGTACACCTTGTTGAATTTCACAAAAGAGACACACCTCAAATTAGCCGTCCAGTTGCTAGACTTTAGGCTTTGAGCAAAAATAGGTAAACTAGTATTTTTCATGTAGATTTCATATATATGCTACTCAAATTTTAATATACCAGAGCATATCCGCCCTGTTTCAAAATTTTCAGTTGGTTCGACCGTAGCTTTATATACATCAATAGAAAGCTCTTTAAAAATAAAGTGTTGTGTCAATTTAAAATTTTTCTCTATCTGCCGTAGTTTTTAAGTAATCAAGGAACATTGAAATTTTACCCTAACTTTGAGCGGTAATTTCGCCCTTTAAATGGCGACGGTGGCAAATAAAAAAAATACCGGTCCGTTATTTTTTCTTATACTACACGTATACGAAGTTTCATCAAAATTGCGAATTGACAGTTCAGAACCTTTCCTTATAAGTCTTCTTCGAGAATACAAGGTGAACGGCCTACTACCTCTGAAATAAAGAAGAAAGGACGCAACCGTAGCATCGGCGAAAATATTAAATTGAATCGCCCCAATGCTAAGCAACATTGAACTTAACTGTCGTATTTTTTAACCCTAGAATCATACGTACTCGTCAAAACGACGAACGAAATTCTCTACCTGCTCCAATACTACAACTTGTCGGTGCCCGCTTGCTGTGAAACTTCTGTTATCCAATTTATTTGTTATTATAACACATAAGACGTATAAATTTTGTTTATAGATATTGTCGTTTTTTTTATACTGAAATAGTGTGCGTCAAAAGGACGACGATGTATGATTAACCTATATTTTTTTTAAAGATTTTGTACTCCACATATAAAAGTTTTCCTAATTTTTCTAAAATTTATTAAAGATATGGATGTTATAATTAATTTATTCAATGATTATGATAATGTGAAAAATGATTACAGCTGTTTGACTTATAGAGACGACATAATACTGAAGTTCTAATATATTGAATCGAAAACTAAAGAATGCGTTTCAAGTGACTTAATAAAAGGTTGACAATTTATTTTGTGGAAAATATTTTAATTTTTATTATTTTTTGAGATCTTATTTTAAAAATTACTAGCAAAGTTTAGAAAATTTACAAATGTGCCTAATGGGGAAATAACTACATATTTATAGGAATATTTATGACTGAGAAATTTCACATTCTGTAAAGTCACACATGTCCACTGACTCATAATAGTTCATAAATTAATTATTTGAAAGACATGTTTTATGATACAATTGATGTATTTATCTATTTTTTAATTTTTATAGTGAAAATATGCTTTGATTAAAAGATTAAAAAAATTAATAAATATTTATATTAAGAAATTTTTCCAAATCCAATTTTTTTAAATATTTTGTTCGCTTTTATAGTATTGTTATGTAAAAAAATGTTTTTTGCAAATGAACTCTAAAACTCGCCGTAAAAAATAGTCCATTCGTCGAAACGACGCAGATGTTTAACTTGACTCGTAGACCAACGTATGATTCTAGGGTTAATACAATACTTTTAGTTTATAAACATAAATAATATAATTAAAATTAAGTAAATAAATAAAAACAACATTTTGTAATTTTATCAAATTTGCTGCTTTTTTGTTTTGTATTTTTTTCTTTTCTTGTCTTTTTTTTTAAATTGCTTTATTTAAACAAATATGACTGTACTATTACAGATATTACTGAATTGAAGTACCATTCAGATGAATTAATAATAATGCTTTAAATCTTATGCACTAGGACTAGGGTGGTCTGTGATGAATCCGTCCTTTCATTGCCTTATACAAACGTGGCTGCACTACAGGCGGCTGTGTTACCACTGTGTTCGGACAAACTATTCCTACTTTGTCATTAACGAAATAATGCAGTACAGACTATGGGTGTTTGTGCTGCAGTCGCTTTTGTATTTACGCTGCCTGCTAAAAAATTAGTTTTTTTTTCTTTCTCAGTCTTCTCACTTATTTAAGCAAAGTTTCAAATCGATTGGCTGAACTGTATAGCTTGGAAGCGGGACAGTTAAAATCACTTTCGCATTTATACTATAGGTATTAATTCCAAATACTTTCCAAGTTTCCCTGATTGAAAAATTTAAATACTTCAGTTGATAACGACGGTTCATAGGTTGATTTGAAATGTAAACATGTTGAAAAAATTGTTTCCCAAAAATATTTTTTTGAAAAATCCAAAAACATCTTTTCAAATTTGTGTTTGATTTTATGAATAACGCTGTACCCATTGAATTAATAGTAATTTGATAGTAAATTTTAGTATAAATTCTATGTAAATGACGTCATTGAATGAGTCAAGATTGAATGATTGATAAAGTGTGACGTGTTACAGTTCTCAGAATTATAATTTTTTATCAATGGTGGTTATATTTAAATAAGAAAGCATTCATTAAAAAATTATATGTATATCTTATTCATGTTTCATTTTGAATAAATGTATGAATGTATTATGCATATTATTTCTCAAAATATTGCAAATTAACTTGTTAGAGGGTCACGAGGTGTAAGGTAATATTATATATATAGAACTTTTTACGATATTTGAAAATTTCTTTGAAATCTGCTTATGAATAATGATTGTATTTTGATATTTTAATCATTGGATGTGGTGCTGTAAGTACTCTTCTTTGAATTAATCGATAATTGCACGAACTAAAAATGATGAGTATTTTATATTGGAAAGTACAGACTGAAATTTACAAATCTCTAATGCCAATATGTATTTTCATTTCTCCATAATCGTTTGTTAAGTGTAGAATTAAAAAAAAATTTTTGGCCAGTTTTTACATATTTCCGTATTTTTTCTTCAAACAAAAATTTTCCTGGAATTAATTAGTAAGAAATTACGATAAAAATGGTAGTTATATCTTGAAGCAAGTAAATGTGTTTTTGGAAAAGGTATTGACGCCATGGCAATATATGAAAAATGTATAACATACTAAACCTGTAGCGGCTAAAGAATTTCAAGTCAGTTTATAAATACTTAATTTCTTATTTAAATTTTATAGAGCTTTTATAAATAGCACGATTATTGGCTTTTGGATTCAACTATTTACCCGCATGGAAAATAACCCCGACAAAATAATCGCGGATAAAATAATCACGGTTACTTTTTTTAAATTATAAATCATAAAAGCTTTACTTTGTGACATTGAAATTTGTAATTTGTTAATTGGTGTTTCATTATCTTTATTCAATACTCTAACCATTTTATTATAAATAATTTTATTGTAACAATAATTAGGTTTTTGAAGAAAAATTTTTTTTGTCATAAATGGAAAGATCATTATATAAGTTTTATAAGAAAACTCTTTTTATTTTTTCTTTAAATGTAATATTTAAAAAGTTATACCAAATTAAAAATAAATTTTTAAACTTAGAACCGATAACGGGTCAACAGTTCCCGAGCTCATACGTGACGTCATAATGGCAACTTACCTAAAAAACACTTTTTTATTCTGAATTATTATTTGTCTTTTTATTTTGAATTATTGTTGCTACGCAATTGTTTCTTGCTACAAATATTTTTGTATTGAATATCTTAAAAGTTTATTGCAATTGTCTTAAGAGCTAAAAAATTAAGAAAATATTACTTTTATTTATTTGCGCCTTGATATGAAACTGTAAATATTTCTCAAATTATGGCCCTTACGTGAATAGTCCAAAAAACCTTTTTTGTTGAACATTAATATAAACATATTTCTTCATGTTTTTTTTTCTGAAAGATATTGTAATAAAGTTGGTTTATTGGTACGTCAAAGGGTTAAAATGTTTATTTATCAAAAATATGTTTGTATAGAATTTTTCGGAAGAAATTAAATAAAGGAAAATTTTTATTACTTATTATTTTTAGCAATATTATAGGTACTTTTGAACAGAAAAATAAATATGCACTAAAATATTTATTATCGAAATAATATAGCTGTAAATACTACGACGTAGACGATACACTTATACATACATGTTTATAATATTATATGACGTAGTTGTCGATATTTTGAAAATAAATTTTATATATATATATATATATATATATATATATATATATATATATATATATATATATATATATATATATATATATATATATATATATATATAGGGTGTTAGTGAATAAGTGCGAAAGATTTTAACAGGTAATTGCTGAGGTTCTTTTATGTAAAAAAGTTCATATAAACCCAGGTCCGAAAACGCTTAGTTTTCAAGATACAGGGTGTTCAGTTTCCCGTTTTTTCTAGTATTTTCCTGAATATTTCAAAACCATTTTGAGATATTGACACAAAATTTGGGACATGTTATGACAGAATAAATACCCATATTCTGCAGTGGACAGAATATTTTCACTCAAACCAGTGGCGTCCGAACAGTCATGTGATGACATATTTTTGAAGAAAAAAAGGCACGCCAATGATTTTTTCCAATTTGAAAATGTTTTTTCAAATGTCCGATAAGTTGTTGACAAAAATGACCTCTTAGTATTTTGTCGCTTGTGTAGCCGTTTTGAAGATAAAAAATAATTTCCAATTACTGTTCTTATCACAAAACCGGGTTAGGTTCTCCTATTAACTGCTGAGGTAACTTTATGAAAAAGCCTTAGCAATAAAAAGGCGAAGACGCTTCACTTCTACAGTATGACCACATAATTTGTTTTTAATTTAATACAGAAAAATATTTTTAAAAAATAAGAAACTGAAAACTCTGTATCTTGGAAACTAAGTGTATCACCCATTAAAGTCTTTCGCTAACACCCTATATATATATATATATATATATATATATATATATATATATATATATATATATATATATAGAGAGAGAGAGAGAGAGAGAGTGAGTGAGTGAATCTCCTATATTGGACCACTTTTGCCATTTTTGTTTGCAACAAGGAAACCAATTAAGATACAGCCCTCATTTGTGGTTGTCTGATTAATCAATCTTTATGCTATAAAACGAAAACATTAATTCCTCTCTAGTTGAATTTTAAAAAGACTCTACCTTGGGTAAAAAAATAATGTCATTTGGTCCAATTTAGGAAACTACTTTCCTAAATTGGACCGGTTGGTTCTTAAATTGGATCACCGTTGATAATAGCATAATTAAGCAAAAGCTGAAGCTCAAAGAGCTCAAAAATTATGATTTTATTCTACTTTTATTATAATGTATTACAACAGAAATCAATATTACATAGGAAAAGAAATATATAGTTGAAACAAAAACTACATATCAATTCTAAGATTAAAAGCTCAGAAATTATTTTTTACAATAACACAAAAGTACTTTTTCACTCTCTCCGAAGAATTTGCACATTTTAAGTGATTCCATTCTTTGCACATCATGCACTGAATCATTGGCTCAATTCTATCTTCTTCACAAATTCCACAGTACCAACTTTTAGTTTCTTTGTTAGATTGACCACTAGTGCTATTAGCTACTGTTTCAAAAATCATTTTTTCTTCTTTATTAAAAGCCTGAACTGGCCGTACCGTTCCATTGGCCGTACTTTCCTCGTGATGTCATTCTAAAAGTAATAAAAATTGTGAATATTAAATGGTTCTTAAATTAAACCGGTCCATTTTAGGAACTTCTACTAGGTCCAATTTAGGGGACCATAATGTTTTTCTACAAAAACCGTTATCTACATCTAATCCATTATATTTTTAAGATTATATCGACTGTCTTTTAATTTTCTTAAAACTGACGCGGTCCAATTTAGGAGCTGGTCCAATATAGCAGACTCTCCCCTATATATATATATATATATATATATATATATATATATATATATATATATATATATATATATATATATATATATATATATAGGGCAACCCATTACCGTTACTTTTCTTATTTTATTTCATAAGAGCTATGTTATGCAGGTGCTGCGACAGGGGTATTTTGTTCATATAAAAAAAATCGTAATAATTTGTTTTTTATGTGAGATACTCGATATTATTATTATCATGGGATTAAAAGGATTTTCCGAAAAACTTTCTGCAAAATATATCCCCAATGTACTAAAATATTCAGTATATTAAAAAAAAAATATGATCACTGCGGTACGGTTAGTAAAATGTCGGTTAATTTTTTGTACCGTTTACGAGAAAGAGATTTACTTCGCTCATTTCTTATTTATTTTAAAAACAGATTTAAGCGTTTAGTTCATTTCTTTTTTTTTAAAATGAGACGATGGTAATTCGCAAGGTTTTTCAAAATGAAACATTAACATTTTTGTAAATTTTTAAATCTAATATAAATTTCTGTCTACAAGCAATGCAAGATCTTGTCAGTGATAATTTTATGTTCCCTATTCTTAATAAATGATTACAATATCTTGTGGAAAAGGGGTACAAAAACATTATTCCGTAGCTTTCTTTTCATCTGATAAATAGTAAATTTGAAAACAACCGGAGGAGAGACATACCAACAATTAATTCAGTAGTGCTTGATCAAACAATGCATATTCTTTTTCTTACAAACGGCGTTAGGCTTTTCAAGTAGTTTAAGGCAGTTTCTAGTCTAGAATTTTTTAAAATTTGATTTTTTTTTTGTTTTATTTTCTGAAAGTATAAACCTTTAAAAATGTGTTCTTAAAAGGAAATTTAAATATTTTTAAAATTTTCAATGTTATAGCCATTTTAATACGGTAGTTTCAGGTATTAGGTATTATACTTCAAAATTTTAAATGCATTTTTCTCAAAACTACATTTTTCAAACTGGTTGACATGATATCTCGAATTCTATTTATCTATCCAAGTCAACTTAAAAAATTTGGCATATACCTCCAGTAGTACATGTTTACTTTATGGTAGGAACTACGGCTATCGCAAAATTTAGTTTTCACTATTTTTAATAATAAAATACCCCTGTCGCAGTATCCTGCATAACATAGCGAATTTCCGTTTACAAAAATTAGTTTTTCTCGGAAGCTAGTTGACATAGAATAATAGTTTAAAAGTGTGATTTTTGCTCCCCGTTTCAATGGCCGAAAAAAATGTCGCAAAAATTTTTGAATAACAAATTTCAGGGTGACCATCGACCTGGAAAAACTGGAAAAGTCAGGGAATTTCTAATTTCTGGAATAGTCAGGGAAAAGTCAGGGAATTTCAGTCGCAGTCAGGGATTTTTTGTCAGTTTTCGCCCCGACAAGAGCGTCGAGACTGATAGTTTTACTAAAAAGTTTTTTGACGACCATTTTTTTTTTGCTCTTTAGTTGTATTTTTTGCCACTGACGAGCAAAAAAAAAGGTCGTCAAAAAACTTGATTTTTAGAAGTAATTAACATTTAAACAATATTTTTTTCGGAGTAGGCCCTGGAATTTTATTCAGAGTCAGGGAAAAAGTCAGGAAATTTTGAAATTGGTTTAATGGCCACCCTGGATTTTTATTTTGTTATTTTCGGACATTATAATGTAATGTAACTGATATTTGAAATGAGGAAGATCATGTAAACCCCGCTTAACAACTGTTGTAATGATTTAATCGCCTAACTTTTAGTAGTTTGATAATTTTGCTTCCAGATATCATTTAATCAATTAAAATTTTTTTTCTTTATGAAAATTGTGCTTCCATTTTAAATGATTGTTTTTTCAATACTCTTAATTAGTTTCCTCGACAATATCTATTGATAGCTTTAATTTTATGTTGATAACTATCTTTGAAATTTATAAAAAGAAATATTGAAATATTTTTACTTTATAAACTGTGTAGTAGAAGAATGAGTGAAACTTTCACATTATAAACTGACACAAAGCTATTTGAGAAATGTTAATTGTATATTATTTAAATTGGTCATTCTATACAAACACAGTGGATACCTATACTTGTCTTTTTCTAATTTACTTTGTCCGTATGTTATATCCGTCTCGGTGTATACTAACCTTCAAAAGTTTAAATACTTTTACGTAAGTGAATGCACTAGTTAACTAGTTAGTCAAATTTTCATCAAAAATATTTACTATTGCACTGCATCCAAGGTCACCGCCACCATTATTACCCCAACATTTTTTTAACGTAAAACAATTGAAATTAACCTCTAAATATAATATATTTAGAGGCTAATTTCATTTTTTTTAAATGGACTTGGCACTTTTTAAGCCGACGAAATATAAATTTCAGTAACATTTAGATCTGTTAAAAATATCGGAAGATTAGAGGGAAATTCGATTCGAGTGGTGGAGTTCTGCTCCTCACGAGTTTTTAGTGGAATTTTTCCACGGAAAAAATTAGACTTATACAGCCTATACGATAAGAACGGCACGAGGTGAGAGTAGAGGCGTTATCCGTTTTCGGACCCGTAGAATACGATTCTGAAGAAAAAAAATGTCATATATATATATATATATATATATATATATATATATATATATATATATATATATATATATACACATATATATATATATATATATATATTCCCGCTACCTTTTGACATATGTAGAGCCCCCTTATGGAAGGGAAGAGCTGAAATTTGGTAAGTGGAGCTCATTTCGATGCACCACATATTATCAAAGTGGGGTCAAATGTTGGGCAAATTTTGGATCCGACCCAACCTTTAAGGGGGTGGCGGGGGGCAACAAAACAATAAATCTTTTCCAAACCGGTTGGAAATAACGTTTCGGTCAATCATCTACAACATATCCAAAATTCAGTTGATTTGGAGGGAGTAGAGGGAGAAAAAATTATTTTGGCTGGATCTAACACGCCCACAGCCCCCCAGAATTAAGGTAGGTTGAAATTTGGTATGTTGATCAAGTTCGTACCTAGGTTGTGCTTTTTGGAGGTTTTAATATTTTACCCCCACCCTCACCATTTTTAAGCTACAATTTCATGCTTTTTTGACGTTTTCAAAGTTTGTACCACTCGCAAGGTCACCCAAATAAACCTAGAAGGCTGAAATTTTGTATTCGGATTGAGTTAGTATCAAGGGGGTGCCTTTTGGGGGTCTCAACTTTTAACCCTTACTCTCACCATTTTTATACCAAAAAGAACATCATTTTTCTGGTTTTTTAACAGTTTTATTCGGGTCAAAATCTCCCCAAATAAACCTAAAGGGCTGAAATTTGGTGTATAGGTTCAGTTAATAGCCAGCCACTGCGTTTTGGAGGTTTCAACTTTTAACCCTTACCCCCACGATTTTTACGACAATATTTCCTTGCTTTTAGCGAATTTCGAATACTCGAAATTCAGCTATTACAGCCGGTGTCATGACGCGACCTGAGCCCGGGACCATAACAGAAATATGTTTTGAGTTCCCTAGAATACGAAAATGATATTCACTAAAATCTCTCTCTCTCGCTATATATATATATATATATATATATATATATATATATATATATATATATATATATATATATATATATGTATGTATGTATGTATGTATGTATGTATGTATGTATCCGCGCGATAACTCTCGAACGAAACGTTTAATGTTTATGAAATTTTGTGTGCGTACTAAAAACTAGATTGGCTCGGCTAAGTTCGTTAGCCAAACGCGTCGGATGCCCAGAAGTAGGTTTTTCGGGCATTTTTTTGTCAACAAAATGAGTTTTTTGCCAGAATTAAGCAATTTTTCAAAATTTTTTTACACCAAGCCAAAGTAAAAGGCAATATGTGTAAACAATGTTTTTACACCATTGTTCTAAGTTAATTAGTTTTTGAGAAAAACTAGGAAATATGTCGTTCTCCATTGCACTCGCACTCACAGTCTTTTTTTTCTGTCTCATTTTTTGCGAGCTACATTCGGAAAAAGAAACGCTTTATAAGTGACGTGTCATGATTTTTTTAATCCAGGTTAACGATTCGGCTATATTCTATTTCTCTCTCAGTTAAATATGTTTTTAATATATCTATTCCATTTTTTTGTTTGAGAAAAAAAAATCACGACAATTTGCTTTATGTCGGAGGCGATAGATTGTGTTACCACGGAATTAAAACTATTAACATTTTGGTACAATTGATTTTGGTACATGATTTTTCTTGTTTTTTAACAATTTCGTTCGGGTCAAAATCTCCCCAAATAAACCTAGAGGGCTGAAATTTTGTGTACAGGTTAAGCTAATAGCCAGACACTGTTTTTGGGGGGTTTCAACTTTTAACCCTTACCGCCACGATTTTTACGCCAATATTTCCTTAATTTTTTTGCTTGTTTTCTAACACGTCTAGAGACTTTCTAAGGAAACCTAGAGGGCTGAAATTTTGTACGTGTATTCAGTTAGTATCCAGCTAGTACCTTTTAGGGAGTTCACATTACTTTTCGCCCCCACTTCTCCCATTTTTACATCGGAATTGAATGCTATTGTTAAATGTGTTTTAAATGCATTACTTTTATTCTAAATACAAGTAGTCGAATAGTAATTTTAAAAAATTTAAAAAAAAGAATATAATTTTTTAACAAATGAAATACATTCATGTTAAGTAATTTAAAAATGTTATTAAGTCACTGTTTATTTATAAATTAGGAATTTTGGATTTTTATTATTTATAAAATAGAAATTTTGGATTTTTTTGGAAAGAAAAAATATCTTCATAAAAGCCTTTCAGTTTACTATTTAAGTTCCTTTTTTAATATTTAAAAATAAAACACAAAGGCAATTGGCGGATAAGCATGGGTAGAAATGCCCTCGTACGAATTGTGTTGGCTTTTTCCCTGTTAACTGCTATCGGCACAAAATTGAGATTTACTGAGATTCAGCCCTTAAAAACTTAAAACCTTTTTTGAAAGCCCTGATCAACCGGACACTCATCATCAGTTTTGAAACCACCAAAATGACAAATCGCTTGTGGACTTTCAATTAGATTTCGCTTGTAGACACTCAATACCGAAGATGAAAGGAAAAATTCGACTTCCGTGATGGGGCTCCGCTGCTCACGGCGTTTTTCAAAATCTATCTAAAAATTCTATTATTTTCTCAAACTCTGCCAACTTTTACTTTGTTTACTTAATCTTTGCTTCGAATGCTTCAATCATTATATGTAATCATCCGGAATTTTTAACTTTTACTGTATATATTATTCATCTATTACTTGTTTCTACTAGGTACACATTTTCTGATTAATTAGAATCAGTTCATATTTTTTGTGTGATAGTGTATGTATGGTATGCAGTATAGATGAGATAGATACACGTCTTATTATAAATTGGATTGGTATTTTATATAGCTCTTGTCTTTTTCTCTTTTTTATTTTTGATCAAATATGTTCAATGAATATGAATGCAGAACAAATGACCTTGATCATAGGTCAACAGTCTGGTTCTGCCGTTCCGCAGATGGAATGCAACTTAACTCAGTATGTACATTTATATGTATATAATCTATATAAATACATACATGTACTCGTACAAGATTCTCATTAACCGGACACTGATTTTTGTAACAGTACTTTTTTCAATAAATGTTCGCTACTCATACTCACATTCATAGAATGATTGGTGCCGAGCATAGCACAAAAAAAAAAACAACTACAATTTATTAGAATTTTGTTTGCCGTCTGTTTGCTAATGTTATGTGTTGTCTGTCTTTATTTAACAAATTTATGTAGTTTTTTCACTATGTTTAAATATTTGCATATGAATTAAGGTATTTTTTTGTGATTTTGTTTTAAGTAGGTTCTCGATAGTTTCATTACAATTTAAATAAGATTTTTTTTAACACTGAAAAATTGAATGAATGATGGACAGTTGAACAATCTCTGTACACCGTTAGATTTGTGAATACCATATATTTTCGAATTTATGAATGAAACTTTTCACTTATACAGGAGATTTGCATTTTTCCGATTAAGTTGATGTTTATTTAACAGTTTTTCGAATTAAATTGCTTTTTGGACAACAAATTTGAATTACAGAAAATACAAATTTATTCAAAAAATATGTAATACGATAAAACAATTTAATGAATAAAATACCGCGGAACCACCGTTAACCGAAACGCAATTTCAGGCGATTTCTCCGAAAATCAAATATTCCAAAATTCTACACAGTCAGTTATTTATAGTGTTCTACTTCATTCGCTAAACGACTCAAAATTAGCTATTTTCATATTTAAATGGTAATTTTCGCGTGAAAATGGCGTCCAGTTAGCAGAGATTCCACTGTAATTCATATTTTATCATATTAACACGATGATAGTCATGAAAAATTATGACGAAATGGCAAACTGGTACACTATTTTGATAGCTAATACCTACACTATGACATAATGGAATTGTTGACGTCGTGTTATGTAGTGTGTTTTCGAAGTTTCACTTGACGTCGTATGACGTCAATGACCGTTCAGGTGTTAATATATTGTTGTTATGGTTTTGAAATTATCTAAATTTACAAATAAAAACTTTAGTTTCATTTTTATTGTTTTTACCTATCGGTAAAACGACCAATATGTATAATGTTTTGCAGAACTAAGTAATGTTTTTACTACCATTTTAACCCTAGAATTATACATACTCGTCAAAACGACGAACGAACTTCTCTACCTGCTCCAATACTACAACTTGTCGGTACCTACTTGCTGTGAAACTTCTGTTATCTAATTTATTTGTTATTATAACACATAAGACGTATAAATTTTGTTTATAGCTATTGTCGTTTTTTTTATACTGAAATAGTGTGCGTCAAAAGGACGACGATGTCTGATTAATTGATGTTTTTTTTTTAAAGATTTTGTACTCCACATAAAAATTTTCCTAATTTTTCTAAAATTTATTAAAGATATGGATGTTATAATTAATTTATTCAATGATTATGATAATGAGAAAGATGATTACAGCTGTTTGACTTATAGAGACGACATAATACTGAAGTTTTAATATATTGAATCGAAAACTAAAGAATGCGTTTCAAGTGACTTAATAAAAGGTTAACAATTTATTTTGTGGAAAATATTTTAATTTTTATTATTTTTTGAGATCTTATTCTAAAAATTACTAACAAATTTTAGAAAATTTACAGATGTGCCTAATGGGGAAATAACTACATATCTATAGGAATATTTATGACTGAGAAATTTCACATTCTGTAAAGTCACACATGTCCACTGTCTCATAATAGTTCATAAATTAATTATTTGAAAGACATGTTTTATGATACAACTGATGTATTTATTTATTTTCTAATTTTTATAGTGAAAATATGCTTTGATAAAAAGATTAAAAAAATTAACAAATATTTATATTAAGAAATTTTTCCAAATCCAATTTTTTTAAATATTTCGTTCGCTTTTGTAGTATTGTTATGTAAAAAAAAAATGTTTTTTGAAAATAAACTCTAAAACTTATTTTTATTTTAATACTTTGTTTAGTAGTAGATGCCCAGCTTATGCATTTCGGCCATTAAATCTTTCTGAAACAAGTTTATAAACAGCTATATAACCTAACACGTGAATAACGTTTCTTTTTCCTTTTTATAAATTTCACAGACAGCGTACAGTAATCTAAGCTAGCATATCGACATTACTTACTATACAGTTGATACTGACAGTGTCATCTATATTTACTTTTTCGTAGTTTTGGAGTTATAAGAAATGGACCATAATTGACTGGCCATACCACCTTTTCGTACTTTAGATGCCTACCCTAAGGTCTTATGAAATCTACTGCAATGTAAGCAAATGAGAGGTTCAGATATGGTCGTCCTCGTCACCGATTTCAATCAAATTTCGTCTGCTAGTGGAGCATTATCAATATTAAAAATTTACAATATTAAGGCTCACCTCTCATAAAAACAGGAAATATTTTTATTTAAAATTTGAGCAAAAATATAGGTAAGATATAATCAAGTTATTTAGTACTTTCCATCGAAAGAGGTGTAGCCTTGCGATAGAGCGACGGAATGCTGATAGTGGTGTACCGGGGTAGAATCTCGACACAAGTGATTATTCTATTTTTTTATTTTTTTTATTTTCACAGCAATTAATTTATTAATAGTTATGTTAACAAAATTAAGCTACGAAATATTATATGAATTAATGAATTAATATAATTTTTCGTAAAATCTTTTTTTTTCGATATGAGTATATCACAATATTCACAATATAAACACAAGTCAATTAGATACATTAAAACTTTTAAAATATGAAATTTTTGCATTTTAAAAAATGTAAAAATATGTGGGTAACATATTTTTCAAAATGTAAAAAAGTTCATATTTTAAAAGTTCTAATGTACACCGATATACCGTTAAGCGTACGACAATACACAAATGTCGTACGCTTAGAGAAATCATATACAGAATGTTTCTCTACACAATTTATTTTTATATAAAAATTAAAATATTTTTCTACCACGACGACCATACCTGAACCTCTCCTTGTAAGAGAACGTTGGAATTAAATTACGACAAATTAAAAATTAAAGGACCGGCACTGTTTCTTATTGATGATTCTTATCAGTACATTAAATGGATTAACTTAACAAAATAAATATTAAGTCTTATTTTTGATAATGATTAACCGCCTCTGTTAAACTTTCATTGAACTGACCCAGTAGTAGAATAATGAGTTTACTTGGAAATTAGAACATCAGTATAACAACGAAACATGGTTGATATCAAGGTACTAGAACAGGGGTGGCCAACCCGCGGCCCGCGGGCCGCATGTGGCCCGCCTGGAATTTTTCTTGGCCCGCGAGATTCATCACACTTGCACACTTGGTCACCGAATGCACGACGATTGTTATGTATTGTTAAGACCATTATTGCTTGAACTGCACGTTGCTCTGTCCGCTAATACGTGTTATGTAGTTGTGTGTGTGAATACTCACACAAAAGCAAACATCAAATCCACACGACCACAAACTGTGTACCTACACAACATAGTGGTGGGAAGTGGAGGGGATTTTTTTGTCTAGGCAGGTATCAGTAGTACAGAGATAGCAAGTTAGTTTCTGAAATTTAAAATTAAGCGCTGAGAATTTTAAAACTGAAACAACGGTTTTTATTGTTTTTAACAGTTTTAATTGTTATATTTAATTCAATTTTTATTGTTTTTATATTTAATTCAATTTTTATTGTTTTTACCAGTTTTCAACAGTTAGTATTTCCCTTTGGCATACTTCACTTCACTTATAATCGTTAAGTTCAGATCGAACCCTGATTGCTTATCAGCGCCGTTCTGGGTAATTATTGAACTATTATTTCATCAAATTCAGGGACCACTTTTTCGATTCAAATCCCATATGAGATACATCTCCTTTAACTCTACCCTCCATAGTTAAGATTTAGAATAAATAACCATGTATCTGAATGTAATCTGTACACATTTGAGAATGGTCATATTGATCGAAACATGTCATATGAGTTTTTATATTCAGTAAAAGTGGTATTTTGTAAAGTAAAGTGTTTTTTATTTACTACCTAATATAATTATTATTTTTTTAAATTTCTAAAGTTTTCTTATCGTGTTCTCCATAGATACGATTTATACGTAAAAAACTGCTTATAAAAAATTGATAATAGTATTTGATTTTCTGACTTACAAAGGCAAATCTATTTTACTGAAAGAAAAGTAAGCGGTCATTTAATAAATATGTACATGTTCCTTTCGAGTAAGCTTAACTAGATTACCAATAAGATACGATCGTTTTGAAATCGAAAATCGGTTTAATTCACGAATAAGATTATTCATTAGTAATGAAACACCCTGCCTACTCTGACATTAATATTTATATGAAATTGATACCTAACTGTACGAAACACTACTAGTGCAACTGCGACTTTTTTTTTTTTTAAATTTAATCATTCACTGAAATTATAACCGCAAGTTTTCAATCACTCCGTATAAATCCGTGTAGCAGAAATAGAAAATTGACCTCGTTACTGTGTTTGATTTGGTGTTGCCATATGTTGTCCATTTTCGTTCATTTTGCCTCGGAAAATGAATTTTGCCGGAGTTCCGTGCTGATAAAATGTACGTCATTTGTTTTGAGTAAAATGTTGCTGTCATTAATCTAGTATGTGCCACTACGGCCAAATAAAATACAAGCATACTAGTGGAGTGTTAGTAGTATTATACATTACCATATTTTCTATTGTTCCTAATTATTAAAATGTGCTACGTGACAAATCTGTAAATTAATTTTTTGTTTTAATTGTATAACATTTTTCAAACTGTTTCATTTTTTATCGTTTCTCATGGTTGCGATGTTCTTTTGTCTAATAGAAATGGCTTAACATACCAAAAATGATTGTCAAACTTGCTTTAATGCAAAATCTACTATCGTTACTAACCTACTGAATTTCCAACAACATAACAATGTCAAGTTATAGTAAGCTTTTATATTTCTCAAAATTGCTGGAATATCAGCTTACATATTTAGAATTTCTGCTTTTAAAGTATAATTGTCTAAATTCTAGTATTAGCTAGTATTTATTGGGCAACAAATTAAAAAATGACCACATACCGAATATTTTATTATTGTTTTATAAAGTAAAGTCTAATATGCTAGCATTATATGATTTTTATAGTATACCTTATCCAAAAATTTTGAAGGATGATTTTTCGAGAGGGTGTTATTAGTGACCATAAACTTTCAAGAAGTTAAATTATTTTATTGCTTACAACAAATACCACCCTATGTTCACTCCAATTGTATTTAAATTTGTTACCTGTTTTACAAGCGACGGTTTCTTTTTGCATTTATATAGATAAGTAGGTAACGTGCTGCGAACAATACTGCTGATTATTGCCGTACTTGAAAAGTTATCTCAATTAAATATTGGCAAACTATACCCGTCAGACTAAGACGAACTTTTCGAATGTTATACAGCTCTATTGTATTATCTGACGCAAAATCTCAAACACTCAAGTAGGTAAAGTTTAACCATATTTAAATAGGATGACTTTTCAAGTACGGCAATAATCATTAGTATTGTTCGCAGCAGGTCATCTACTAGCCTATGTAAGTGCTAAACGAAACCGTCACTCGTAAAACAGGTAATATATTTAAACATAATTGTAGAGAATATAGGGTGGCATTTGTTGCAAGCAATAAAATAATTTAACTTTTTAAAAGTTTATGATCATTAATAACACCCTCTAAATAATTTCTAAAAATTAAAGTCAAGTAGATACTAATTTCGGAGAAAAAAAATTAATACATGTTTCGATCAATTTACCACGATTTCTTCTTATACCTATATCTGAATATATAGTCAAGTTTTTATAGTCTTGTAATATTACAGGCAATGTTACGAATGCCCGCCCATACTTATCTGATCAGTTTTTTATTTCGAAAATCAATAAAAATCACAGAATATCGATCTGTGACCATTTTAATTAATGTTTTTGGGCTAGTGATTTTACACTGCTTGTAGTGTTCATTGGTTGGTCAATTTTTATTTATGGTGGTAGCGTATGGAAATAAGGTAATGTTGAATTATACCCCGTTTCAAATACAATTGAGCGTGAGTCTCGTTAAAAAATTAAATAATTCTTATATTCGAAACAAATCAATCTTCCATTCTTTTCTAAAAACAAACTGCAAATTTAAAATTTACGCATTTGCAACAATGAAAGAGACAACGCTAAGAAAACGAGAATTCCTTAAAATCGTAAGTGATGAATCATGCTTAAATTTAAGTTAAATAGATCATAATAAGCTAGCAAAGAATCGGTAGTAAACATTATTTATAGTTATTTCTTGACTAGTAACTATTAAATTAGCAGTTTCAAGCAAAATATTTTCAGATAACTCTAAAGCTTCATGGAACTTTTAAAATATAACTGTTTCGGAAACAAATTGTAAGCCATTAAAAATGTATGGGAAATATACAAAAGAACATAGGTATAGCTCGGGCCTTTTAACTTGGCAGTAACTCGCGCATGATACAGTTAGATATACACACACCGGCATAATTAGCGGAACATAAAAAAAATATAAAAAAATATAAAATCCTATTTATTAAACAAAGTTGGCTGTTTTTTTTTTTCATTTTCACTTAAAATAATATTGAAGTAATGAATCAATTGACTTTTCATAGAATTGTTCTTATTCATTATTGATGCAAATCTTTTTAAGAGGTCTGTCACTTTCGAACTCAAATGCCGTTTCTTCTCAATGTAGTCGAGCTTCAGACTGTCGTAATTAAAGAAGGGCAAAGATTGCCTCAGGAGACTATAGATAACATCATTCTGAGTATAGTAAGACGAATGGAAGCTTTGACAAGAGCACGGGAGAAACCACGCGGTATTAAAACGCTGTGTTTCATTTTCTATTTGTTAAATAATCTTTAACTTAAATGATTCTTAGACGACATAAGATTCCAAAAAGTTGGCATTTCATATGGTTAATTGCTTTCGCTAACAAAAATAAAGGTATATCAACTTGTGAACATGTAATTTTAAGTGAATAATTAAATAAGACTAATAGTTTCTTAAAATTAAATGGTTTGCTTGATTTTTAGAGATATTTTGTATGTTCCGCTAATTATGCCGGTGTTTGTATTTGAAAATACATTACAAGTAAGAGACAATAACATCTGAAAAATATCTAGGTTTAAATCATATTAAAAAGAGACATCTTTTTAACAAACATACTGTTCTCTTTCGTTCCCTCTTTTATTACCTACTATTAGATGTACGTGTTAAATTCGTTTTCTGCGCACTGACAAGTTAAAAGGCCCGAGCTATATTAATTTTTTTAGTACTTAAATATTTTGATTATTTGGTTTTTATTTTATGTTTGGAACTAAATATTTAAAAAATAATTCGTTATAGTGGTTTTATTTCTAATGTAAACGTTTAAATAATATATGCAAAATTATTTATTTTAAAAGTACATTTTTACACGTTGATGGTCACAAGGACTTATGACAGAACTCCTAACTGGACATTATTTGAACAAATTTACACCAATATACAAGCGTAGGTCGCTTTTTGTCCAGGCATCGCAGAGATGTCATCTAAAATTTTGAAGTCAACTGTGCGATTACCCCATGTAGGACAAAAGTAAAACATTTCCAGTAAATTTTTTAAAAATTATCGGACTCAAATCTTCTTGCAATTTATGAATAAGTACATAAGTAGATAAATACCGTTATTCAGCTAAACCTTTTTTTTTATGCGGTCCTTTTTTGTGCGATTGTCATTAAAATGCATAATGTAAATCAAAATCAAGAAAAAGTAAGAAACTTAAACGTTAAAAACTTGAAATCAACTTGAAATTTTGAGACAGTATTCTTGAGATATTATGAATTCAGTTAAAAAAATAAAAAAAAAAATGCAAAAAAAAATTATTTTAATACCTTACCCTGCCCTTAAATGGTGTAAAAAAATTTCGCAAAAATTTTTGAATAAGTGGAAATTTTGGCAAAAAACTAATTTTTTGCAAGAACAAAAACCATGTTCCTGGCATCCGAACGTGTCTGGCTGACGAACTCATCCAAGGGTTTTGGACTTCCAGTGTTCTCACCAAATTTCGTAAAAATTGGATACTTCGGTCGAGAGTTATCGCGCGGACACACACACACACACACATATATATATATATATATATATATATATATATATATATATATATATATATATATATATATATATATAATCGCAAGGTACTTGCACGGTAGCCATACAATAAGTCCCCCTGAATCATTTGTGTACAGAACTAAAACATTAAAAATGTCCGAGTGGTTGAAGGACGAGTTACGTGTGATTATTCGCTACAACTTTGTGCGAGGCCTGTTCGTAGATGAATGTGTAGAGAAAATGAAAACTTTACTCAAAGAAAAGTGTCTTCATCGCACAACTATGTACCGGTGGTATCGTGAATTTGAACGTGGTAATTTCAGTGTTAATGATCCTCCAAGATCGGGTCGTCTTGTTGAAACAACTGTGCCATAAAACGTAGCAAAAGTCGAGTTATTAATAAAGGAGGATAAACGAGTTGTCCTGATAGTCAGTGCACAGTATAGGTGTCTTGGTATGTCAATAAATATTTGCCTAAAGTTATTCAGAAACCTAAGAGATTCGTCCAAACTCAAGAATGGATAGCTGGCATTTTCACCACGATAACACTTCTGCTCATCGAGCTCATGGGACAGTTAATTTTTTAGAAAATACTGACATTAAAGTACTTGATCATCCTGTCTACAGTCCAGATCTTGCTCCTGTGACTTCGCTTTGTTTCCGATTGTGAACGGCTAGCTGAAAGGTCGGAAGTTTGCGAGCGATTCCGAGCTACTGGCGGCCTGGGATCAAGTGTGTTCAGAACTGCCAGAAGAAAAATAGCACGATATTTTTGACAGTTGGTTTTTAGGTACCACTAACAAGGAAATGCACCCAGAGTGAAATTCGGGATTTTGATGAAACTTCGCTGGTGTGTAGAATAGGCCAAAATAAGGGACCCGTATTTTTTTTTATCGGCCATCTCCGACGTTTAGGGGGTAAAACCAGCCCCTAAAGTTGGGGGTTCAAATCGTATTTCTTAAAATATCTCGAAAACTATAAGAGATAGAGGAAAACTTTAAATTGACGAAATTTTGCTCTTTGAAAGATGCATTCATCTGTATAGGTTAAACCAGGGCCGGGTTAATAAGAGGGGTTGGAGGGGTGAAAATGTTGGTTAATTTTCTTGTACAGCCTGAATGGTTCAATGTATAAAACCTTTGCCATCGTAAACAGAAAGAGCACCAAAAATTAGGGGATACGTGTTTTTGCGTTTATTCGAAGTATCTGTGGTATGCAAGCCATATAAGGAAGAAAAAAATAGGGTAGATTATATTGCATTATTATTGATTGCAAATACGTTTTATATCGTTTATTACTTATTTCTAGTTCATCTTGCTTGCTTTTTTCGATTTTTACGCAATCGGGTTTTTTTGATTTTTTGAATTTACTTTTTTATTTGTCTTTTTAGTGTTATTTAGAAGAAGAAAATATGTACATTATATGTAGACTAATTATCCGAAATACGGACGTTAATTCGCATTATTATTATATAGGTACATAATATACGACGTAAACTTTGAACTTCCATCATAATTGTTCACTGCTGATTTACTTTGCTCATTTAATTTAAAAAATATTATTTGGGTTTATACGCTCAGCAGAAATCAAAATTGCATTAATCTGTTTGACTACGTAATTAATAATAATTTTTTTTTTTAAGTTACAGATTTATTCAACATTTTTAAGATATACCAAGTAAAAACGTAACCCTTATTGAAGATTACACTCGATCCATCACAGACTTTTTCTCGAAAACTATGTAACATAAGAATTTGAAATTTGACATAATGTTAGGTCTTGATGACGTGCATATATAAATACTTCATTTTTGTTTTTTAAAAAAATGATCCATGGCCTCTACATCCGGATCTTCCCTTTTCCAGTACATCCGTTCGTTTTAAAATGATATACATGTCCAGTCAACGATTAAAAAAAAAACTGATTTAAAATATAGGGTCTGTTTGGTCAAAATAAAAGTTTTAGATTTATCGTATACTGTTTGAAAGAATCACTTAGGTACATCTAAGGTTACTATAGATATTTTTTTTATATAATTTTTGATTAGCGATGTTATGGATATCCGTAACCGTAACCACCGGATATTCGAAATAATTATATAACCGAAACCGTATCCGAAAATAAAAGTTTCGGATTTGTTTCGGATAATAACAGACAAATGCCGTTGGAAAACTGAGTTTAAATCGAAGCAAGTTTTTGCTGCATATATTTCTCTCGATGGATTTTGTTCCAGTGACGTTGATTCGTTTTTGACGTTCACTTTTTAGATTAAAGCTTTCCCCTTTTTTTTTCTGAAAAATATGTTCACTGAAAGCAATTATCTATAACCGTAACCGTATCCGAAACATTATCCGATAATTTTACATATCCGTAACTGAAACCGAAAAAAATGTTTTTAAATATCCACTGACTTTAATTATATAAGTAGCTCAAAATTTTCTAAAAATGACCGTTTCTTTTTTGATATCTTAAGTTTATAAAGCTAAAATTTTGATTTTAATAGCGTTAGTCATAAGTCATAAATTATCGAAAAATTACGGGTTTTTTCAACAGTGTAATAGTTGCTGAAAAGAAAATTTAAACAGGAAGGCGAAAGACAGTTATAGACACGGACTTACTAATGTTTCAGTATAATGCGGGGCAATTCATATATATTTTTCAGTTACTACAAACAAATTTTGATCAACTGCGTGTGTTGAAATGCAAACAAAAGTTTGTCATACGTAGTAGTGTCTCACAAGCACTCGATAATATTTGAAATTAAAATTGTAACTGTTTCTCGAATCAGAGAGAGTACTAATACACATAGGTGATTGAATGGGTGTCCGGCTTGGCCGCTTACCGAGCATGGGATCGTTGGTGTAGGGTCAGCACACCTGGCTAGTTACCAGGAGATCCTGGGTTCGATTCCAGGCCGATCTGGCTAATTTTTTCAATCACTTTGTGATTTTTAATTTACATGTGGTTTTTGGTCATACTATACCAAAGAAATCGAGTGCTTAAAGTTTCAGTTTAGCTGAACGATTAGTGAACATATCAATACTGCGTGTGTTAAAATGCAAACAAAAGTTTGTCATACGTAGTAGTGTCTCACAAGCACTCGATAATATTTGAAATTAAAATTTGATAAGATTTAAATATACATAGATGAAAATGTTTAATCTGTTGACTCACTGTATGGAACCTTAATTATGCGAGTCCGGGTCACTTTTGGACGATCCTGATATAGAATAATTAAATGATATAATTTCAGAGCAATCATGTTCCGATTGCTACTAATTTTGGACCATGAATGGATTTGATTGTATAATAAGGTAAATGGAGAACGAATAGCAGAGTTTAAAGCCTCTAAAATAGTAACTTATGTCATGTGCATAGCTAGTCTAGGGTGTATAGTACCTAAAGAATCAAGTGTCTTATAGTGATTTGACTTTTATTCATCAAATCTGAATTGGAGGTTTTGTACATGTGCCTGCTAATAATGTTAAAGTACATAATAAATCTTCTTGCGTTAACATACCTATCATATTAATTTTTGTTTCCCAGCGCTCCCACTATACATACACTACCGTTCAAAAGCTTGCAAACACTATGAAAATTCAGTAAAATCATCACTGGATAGATATTAATCACATTTATTTGGTTTAAAATATAAGTTTTATTTGGACATGTTAATCCATAGTTACACTAATATTGCTACAAAAAATAAATTTATGGCTTAAATATTAGAGTCTAACTTCATCAAAGTAACCACCTTTTTTCTTGATGACTTGTTCACAAATTGTGGGCCGCCTATAGAAGTTAATCAAAATATTCGTGGTCCAGTTTTTCCATTCATCTTTTATGAATGTCCAGAGCTGTGCTGCGCTAGATGGAAAACGATTTTTCACCAGCTACACAGTTACTTTAAGAGAACAGTTGTCTGTTGTGTTATTAGCGAGACTGTAAGGTAGCGGTTACACTGGATACGAATTCATCCGAAAATTCATTCGTACGAATTCGTACGAGTTTATCCAAGTTAATACGAATTAAACAAATGCATACATTTAAACATGCGTGGTTACACTGCTTACGACTCTTTCGTACGAGCTCGTACGACTTTTTGATACGACCAAAATATTTTGTTTTTTGATGCGAATTCGTACGAAAAAAATGACGGATTTAAAAAAAATGATCATTTTTGTTGAACAAAGGTGGTCTTTAAGGGATCAAAAACATAAATACTGTCATAATAGAAAGTTAAATAAAAAATTGTGGAATGAGGTGGCAGAGGAAATGTTTAGATAATTTTTTAATTAAATATATTACGATATAATAAAGCTAACCTAACCTAACAAAAACATTTTAAGTATGTGTAATGAAAAATTAATTAACTAAATATTGAAGCTAAAATTCAGTAGATTTTAAAATATAACTGAATGTGACTTGTTCAAATACTCTAAAAATTTCTGTTCGCCTTGAAAAATTTATCAAAGCAATTCCAGAACTCAGCTTTTTTGCTCTACATGAATAATAAATAATCGTTTACCCAGAATTGTTTGTTTTCTATAATTAGAAATTTTGAAAACGATATTTCTAATAAATAAGATTCGGTGGCTGAATCCATTGTTTGATATCATGCAATATGTATTAACGGTTTTCAGTTTAAATTTAAATACGAATTCGTATTACGATTTCGTATCCAATGTAACCACACAGTCGTACGAATCATTTTTCGTACGAATTCGTATCCAATGTAACCGCAACCTAATAAAACACATGCAGTTATCAGAAGCAATACGGGAGACTATCAACAAAAGATGTAAAAGCTTTTATAATATCGTTAGTTATTATTCCGGTCCGAACTAATTTATTTTAATAACAAACTAATTTATTTAAATGCCTGGTAAAGAAATTTTGTAATCTGCAAAAATATATGTGTTTCCAAACTTTTGAACGGTATTTATAGAACTAAACCACTATTGGTTACGGAACTCACATAATTACCTATACAGCACAGACTATAATATATAATACATACCGTCAGGTGGGCCGAATCTGGACGATTTTTTCAGTTTTTTGGCAATGAATTGGTTTTTATCTAAAAAATTCTAAAAAACTAATTTAAATACTTTAATATTACGAGCATATAGGGTAGTAATAAAAATATCAAAATTGATACTGCAACATTTTTTCTTAAAAAAAAAAAAAAAAACAAACAAAACGGGATCGTTGCTTTGTCACTTTTCACAACAAAAAACCGAATAAACACGAGTCGACTTTCGGCCATTACGCCATCCTCAATCCTCAGGTGAAAAACACAACTAAAAACTGTTCTTTTAGGCGAAGCTATTTATTATAAAAAATGAAGTGAATAATGTATTAGTGGGGGAGGTCCAAGGGGTCCAACTTTTTTTTTTTGTTTTTTTTTTTTGTTATATAGTGCCCGGATTCGCCCCTATAGCTATGTGTGGGGCGAATCTGGACAGTGCTTTATTTGCAATATAAATCACATTCAGTCATGCATATGGGTGAAATTGGACATAAATAGATAAAAATAGCTGAATTTCCAATCTGGAAATTCGCTAAGATAAATATCTGTATCAGCGAATGACTTTTAATGGGTGAAATAAGGCATTTTGGATTTAAATGAATTTTATTTCGATTTGCCTTTGAGTCTAACATGCAAGGTCGATTTGGTAACATGGAAATATTCAGCAGCTTGTCTGAACGATTTTCTTTTATTTTTATGCAGGGGCGCAACAACTACATATCTACAGGGGGTCCAACAAAAATTTAAATAATCAAATTTTTTAATAACGCAGTTCTCCAATAACAATGAAAAATGTTGTAATAAAATGTCGTCTTTTATATTTACGTACAAAATATGTACGCAAATAAATATATATATATATATATATATATATATATATATATATATATATATATATATATATATGTATATATATATATATATATGTATATATATATATATATATATATATATATATGTATATATATATATATATATATATATATATATATATATATATATATATATGTATATATATATATATATATATATATATATATATATATATATATATATATATATATATATAAATTTTAGTGAACGTTATTTTCGGGTTCTAGGGACCTCAAAACAAATTTCTGCCATAGTCCCGGGGTCAAGTCGTGCCATGAAGGAGGCTGGAATAGCCAGTTTCCATTCTGGAAATTCGCTAAAAGAATAAGGTGGTTGAACATTTTGACTTTTTAGTAGATATGTATATTACTTGAATATATTTTTTACACTAAATCAGTGTCAGGTAACTACTCATCCCCCTTACAACGCAATTTTTTTCAAAATGTAATAAAGAATAAATTTCGTACTTGTTTTTCCACTTCTTTCCTTTCATTAACGTTTCATATTTTCTCGTAAAATTCAAATTTTAAATATTTATAAATAAAAAATATTAACAATAAAGCTTTTTTGGATGGATGTTTTATATATGGATGAATTTTAGGTATTAAAAAAAAGTGGAGGCATAAGAACTTAATCTCCAAAGACGGGTGATTACATGGAGTTATATCCATCTTCAAACATTATTACTACAGTTGAGCCTCTCTCGTTTATGCTGCTACTTCATCCGAATTTAGCATTACTTCTTAAGGTCTAATTTTACATTAAACATTAATGTAGCCACAACAACTCAATATATAATTGTCCTAATATTTTAACCGAATTATTAATTAGACGATAGAAATACCTAAATGATAGAAAATAATAGAATTTTAAAACATTTTGTAAAAAGAATCTTGTCTGTGGGTTTGATACATAATTGATATGATCATAAAATTTGGTAGACATAGAAGCTTGGAATCAATCTTACTTTAGTTAGGTATGTTATACTTTACTTTTACCATTGTATAACATGTTAACACGTTAATGGTAAACTACTACAAAATGATAAGCTTAGTGTCTAAATTTTTTCGTGTTAACTAATGCGCTTTTGAGCATTAGAAGTTAACACAGATGGATGGTTAACACAGATACTCTCATTTATAGGGATTTTGAGTGACAAATATGCTAATTTCAGTTACAGATTCTTGATGGTTGTATTTGTTTATTTCAAAAATTGACTGCAATTCAGTAAAAATACTCAAAATCTAGCAGCTGGCAGTAATAAATTATTGTTTAATTCTTACCTAAAATACTTCTTGAACAATCCCCCAGTTTTCAGAATTTAAAATATTGATTACTTACTAGGTCATTAACGAATGATCACTACCTTCAGGATTAGTAAATTGATAGTATAGGTACTCATATCACTTTATGCTTATCTCTTCATAATTATAGGTCGAATCTGACTCTAAACGTCGATGGTAAACTCTAAACTTTTCATTAATATTTCTTTCATTAGTATTTTCTGTTTTTCAGTAGGTACCTCAAAAAATAAAGTTTTAAAGAGAAATTTTTCAAAAGATATTAATTATTAATATCTGTTACTTATGCGTAATGCCTACTAATGAAAAATGATAACTAAGCTTCTTCAAAAATATTGTTGGTGAAAAACTAGTGCAAAATCAGTGCTAATTATTATTTATTTTATTCAAACTTTATGTACATCTGTAGTCTATTTTATGTAAGAGTATTTTGCTGACGAAAAACGCTAAACGAAATTTCCCATAATTACATGAAGTTTTTCTAGAAAATGTTCTCATTTTTAAATTCTTCAATTTTTTTATTTAGGCCTAGGACCTAGGTAATTATAAAATTAAGGGCTAATTTTTAAATTGGAGTCCGTAATTCCTTTAGTAAGTCTTTTTTCTTTTCGCTATGTACTTATTTAGGTATTGATTAGGTATTTTCAGAACTTTATTTTGTTTACAAGGAAAATATATGGTAAATAAAATATTTTTCGAATATAGAAATTCAAATTACTGTTTTAGTTAATCCAACTTAAAGTTTTTATTTCTATTTAATTTTGTTGAATTTATTTCTGTTTTGTACTTTCTTCTTTTTTTAATTGAAGATTTTTTTTTTAAGATGTAACCTGTAAATGAATTTTCGCCGCTACAAAATTTTTGTTGCTAAAAATTTCTAAAATTTATATCAAAATAAATCAAACAATTCTTAAAAATTATTTTTTAAAATAAATCAATAAAATTTTAACCAAATTTTTATTTTATTTTACAAACGCAACAACCGTTTTATTAAGACGCAGTTTATTTGTGAATAGTACCTACTACACTGACTACACCAATCAAACCAAATAACATGATAGTTTTTCGTCCCCAAAAACACATTCAATATAAAAAAAAATTCAAAAATTCAATTGAAAAATGAATTTTGCAACTTTTAAAATTTTAAAATTTAATAAAAAATTTCAATTTGAACGATAAAATACATAGTTTCCAAGGAAACGTAGATGTTCACCTCGGTCAGCCATATTTGCGCGCGCCCACGGTGGGCCGGTCTTGCGCGTCTCGGACCAATAAGAGAATTGCGTCGTCTGCTCTCGCGAATTTTGTATGCATGTTCCGCGTATACGTACATATGCTAACATACATATACATATATGAAATGTTTCTCAAATATATTTCATTTGCAGTGTAGTAGCCTTTGTGTGCATGCAATATAAAGTTTATATTCCAATAATTCGCGCGAATACACAGCACACACACAAGTAAACGTTAATTTTGTGTATGTATTTTAAAAGCTATTTGTGGTGGTATTGGTTGACGACCGGTGATTTTTAAACTTTCAATTGCGCTACTATATTCATGTCTTTAAAAATTATATGTGTATATGAAGTTATTGTACAATGTACAGTACAACCCAAATTATATAGTTCATATGATTTTTATTTCCTCAATTTTTTCATGTTTTTAGGATGTTTTTCTATTACTGTTGTACGTACCTACTATGGCTATTATTATTACGTCATTTTTTCAAAATCAATTTTAAATTTTATCAAATTTTTAATTGTTTTCAAAACTATTCCATGTATTTAATCAAGGAAAATGTATTCAATTTTGGGAAACACGTACGCAGAAGACCTATAGGGTCTGTTGGGGTAATTTGGGTATATTTTTTACCGTTTTTTAAAATCAAAGCTTTCTAGTTTTTTTTCTGTCATTTTGTTCCACTTTAGTAATATGACCATAGAACACTAGAAGCCAACTAACATAAAAAAAGTGAAATTCGCTTGGAGTCCTTTGTAACCCAGTCACAGCTTAAGGCATTAGTCCGTCAGTAGTCGTCGTCGAGTCAACACACCATTATATTAACAATATACGCATTGTTAGTTGAACACGTTGAACAGCTCTCTCTGGTAATACGTGTATTGTGGTTGTATTAGTGTATACACATACTACTACAAAAAACCAAACTAATACACTGCAAACAGTGTGTATGTACACAAACAGACTACGTCACAAACTCATTACAAGTGGAACAGAGGCAAAGCCAATCTAGTTTGTCCCCTTGAATATGACTTTCCCCAATAGTTTGATACTGTACCTACCTATAATCAAATACTAAACCTCTGTTATTGCCATAGTAAGTATTTGTTTATGTATACCCAAATTACCCCAGGGTTTGGGGAAAGTGGGTATAGTATGTAGTATACGTTTAAAACTGGCTTTACAGACATTACTTAGGGTTAGTATAGGTAATATTAGAAATAAAATTAGCATAAGAATTGGGGAAGATTATTTATTTATCACGTAAAAAGATTATAAAGTAATATAAACAAAAACTAGTTGTTGTTCCAATTAAATTACATGAGATTAGGCTTTACTTATCAAATTTGTAGTATCTTCCATTGAAAATAGGGACAGGAAATACATTTGCAGTTTGGCCCACATCCACCCACTCAATATCATCTTTCTCGGGAAATATGTAAAGTTGACTTGATTAGTTTACAGATAATCAGTTGTGTACCCAAATTACCCCGTGATATTAAAATGAAATTTCTTTAAAATCTTCTTCATGTACAACTGTAAACTTTTTTTTAAAAATGTTCCTAAAGGATGTAATGTACACATACATGAATTTGTTAACTGTACTAGCATTCTTCTGTGAACTACAAACGGTTGAACAAAGAAAATCAATTAATCAGACTTTCAACAAATAAAAAAAACTTTATAATAAAAATAAAATAAAATTTTTTTTTCAAAGCACCAGTGTCACCAAAGTGAAATGTTTTGAAGATATAATACCTAATATTGTAACAAACAATATATATATTAATTTGACAGTCAAATATAGTTTGGCACTAAATATATAAAAAAAAAGTATCACTTATACTCAAATTACCCCAGTATACCCAAATTACCCCGACCCACCCTACACTTTTTTTTTGATAGCCCAAAAAAATTAATTAAATTTTTTAATAATTTAGGTAATGTTTTTAAGGATGTCCTATTATAATAAACTAATTAAAATGAATAAAATATAATAAAATACGTCGAAAAGGTAATTTTAATAAAAATGAATAGTAGGCGTCTATATATAAACAAATATTTCCATAGGAAAATTTATTTACAATTGACGGTAAGCGGTTACTTACGCTCCTAGGAAGGTAAGTAAAAAATTACTTACGTGCCTAGGCAAGTAAGTGTTGCTTACGCGATAAACTACCTCATAATGTAAACACCAATTTACGATTCAAGAGGCTGAAACAAATTTTTACTGGTAAATTTAATTAATTTCAAATCCATAGTAGTTAATATGAATTACCTATAATATATTTCATTAAATTGTCTTACCGAATTAACTCAAATTTGTTGTCTAAAAGCAGTTTAACGAGAGGTACCTACTAAGCAACAAATTTTCATTATACCTATGTATGTAAACACAAATTTCTTCGAAAAAATACCAACTTCTCGTATAATAAGTGAAAAAGCAGCAAGTAACAAAGTAAAAGACTACAGGTTACTTTCAACAAGCTTCATTACTCGTAAGAAAAAAGTAGTTCTAAGTAGCGTGTACCACTTCCTTAAAATGTTAATATATGACCGTTGTAAACCGCTAATGGTTTTTATTTATTTGTCTATATAAGCAATCTGAAAAAGGGGTCTGTTCAAATGATAATCAGAAAACACCTGTCTGTTCCAGAATGTATGCCTTCTTTGTGTTTTGTGATAATTTACAACCAAGTACTTTAAATTAAAATAGCTTGATATGTAAATATCTAAATAAAATTTAAAAAAAAAAAATACTTCTTTCAACTAACAAAATTTGAAAACATTTTCTTTCAAAGTTCAAAAAACTATCCATTAAATCAGGGGTGGCCAACCCAAAGAATCTTGCATGCCACTTCGGAAGCGCATCATAACTTCGCTGGCCGCATATAAAATTATGTGCTCCCATATATTATGTATTTTTTTAATACATTGGTCTTCACTACCTTGGTCATTATAAAATAAATATATTTCGTATAAGTGTGATGAATTTCGCGGGCCAAAGAAAGTTTTAGGCGGGCAGCGGGTTGGCCACCCCTATGCACTAAATGATTCTAATTTCCGTAGCATAATTCATTATTGCTTGAATAAATTTCGAAATACTTGTAGCTATAATATTATAGCTAAACTGTCAAATTTAATGGTAGGTACAGGTTTCCATAAAGAATATTTAATATCAAAATTTAACAAAAGTCTAATTTTAAAAAAATTATTGTAAGTAAGGCAGAAAGCATAAAATTCATGTGACTGGTTATTGTTTACTTCCGATGATTTATGCTCTAAAAAATCAGATTTCAACGATTTGCTCTTTTAAATGAAAATATTTTGAATTGTTTTCTTTTTTTAGTGGTAGACTTTTAAATAAACAGGCAGTCTTTGAGTTACGACGTTTCGAATTAGTTTAGATAATATTTTGACATTATTTCTCAATCTTACATTATTTGTTTCGAGTTTTATTATTGGGTTTGATACATTTTTGCTGATATTTTTGAGAAAAACAATATAATTTAATAACTACAATGAATTTTGAAAATAGTAATATGAATTGTTGCTACAGATCGACATTATCTAAAATAGAAGAGAAAAGAAGAGAAAGTTAGCAAAGTAATCTCACTTGTATATACATAGGTATATGTTTTTGAAATTTTCCCAGTAATTTAATATATAAATGCTGTTTAAAGTAAATTAAGAGCTCTGGTAGGACTTACTCCTTCACTTTATGTTAAAATAAATTGGAGTTACGTCATTTCGTCTTGTGTCACATATTTCGGGAACCTAACAGAAATTTTAGATTCTTTAATTTTAACCTTAACATTGTCATAACTAGAAAATTCGCATAAACCAAAAATTTTTGCGTTGTCATATCGAAAAAATGATGTACCTAAGTAAACTGGTAGGTACATAATTAAATCCTAAATCGGAATAATTTTTTTTTCATTATGAATTTCTTGATTCAATTCTTTGTTTTATAATTTTACAGAATTGTATAATGTACATCAGTGTTTTTCAGCCTTTTTCATGGCGCGACCCCCTTAGTGTGGAAAAATATTTTGCGACCCCCTACCCTACGCTATTACTAACTTTTTTTATGTTATAAATATCGAATCCCTTCATCATTATTGATTATTTTCTTAGTTAGATATTGATTAAATACATAATTAAGAACTTGAATATTTTTATATCGGCATCGAAGTTGACGACTTATAGTAGCTTCTGAACCTGTAGAATCTGTGCTCGTTGTAATTATATTGAAAATGGATAAGTTTCTGAAAACATATGCACAACCGTCAACTTCAAGTTCCAATGAGAGTAATAAAAGAAAACCAAAGAAAAAGTGTCTATATGACGACAATTTAAAACTCGGATTTACTGTTATTGAAAATAAGCCGTAATTTAGAAACTACATCGCGCGAAAGTATGAAACTATCACATTAATATAACCATTAATTAACCTTCTCTTTATTAAACATTATATACTGAATTAGAGTGGTTTTATTTTTAAAGTAACTGCGACCCTCTTAAAAAGGCTTCGCGACCCCAGGGGGTCGCGACCCACAGATTGAAAAACACTGATGAACATCATGTACATACAAAGCAGTGAAAAATGGAAGGAGAAGGGAGGGAGGCATTAATGTAATTGATTATTTCCGTTACCCTTTAATTTTATAAAAGTATCCCTGGAGTGTACAAAACTTTTTTTTATTTTTGGTTTGCTTGTTTTCCCTATTCTCGGAACATAAAACTTTAGCAATAAAAATAACACAGCTTCTTCTCGTTTAATTGTTAATATATTAAATTAGCAATTATTTTTAACCTGTTTTCGTGTATTAGCATTATTCTTTTTACCCAAGCAAAATTTCTTCGTTTCGTTTCCATATTCAAACATATTCTATGAAATACTTTTAAAACAAATTTTTCGGTCTACTAATTTTCTTTGCGTATACATTTAACTTAATTAAAATAATTAATTTTTTTTTTTAAATTTATATGATTACGTGTGCACTTCTAATCATTTTATTTTAAATAGGTAAAACAAAAACATCTATAAATTAGAAATTACAATTAAAAATAAATTGAACAGATCGATTAACGAAGAATTCCATTTTTATAATGAATTAGCTGGTAAAATGTAAGCATGAAAGCTAAAAATTTTGAAACATTTGGCTATTTTATGTTTGACGTTAAGGATTAATAGGAACTACAAAATCCAGAAAATGCTTATTAGTTATTGTCTTTGTGTTCTTTTTTTTTTAATTATTTGTTTTAATTTGAAATTACATTGAGAAATATTTAATTTTAAAATATTTAAAAAAAAAAAAGAGTAAAAACCTAATAAAATATGTATAACTAACATGAATTTCAATTAATTTCTCAATTTTGAAAATTATTAAAATACTCTCTGTGTATAAGAATTTGTTGGTCCTTTTCTTTAATTTTCCTAAAAAATTAGTTTTTTTATCATTTAGTGGATTCTATTGAGTCAGAACTAAAAATAACATACTCGAATTTAAAAATCATTCTTAATCTTGAGAATGCTTTAATGCACTAACCACTTTATTCATTCAATAGACGCACTTTATACATATTTCTAAATTTTATAAGTACCTAATATTTTTCCTTTTTCTTGTATATTTCTGAGCAAAAATGAGTTTCTGTTATTCAAATTAGTGAATTACACATAAATACAAAACTGATACGTCTATCGTAAATAATTTTGTTAAAGATGTCCTCCTATTTGCTATAATATGTATTTTTAAAAAAACCAACTTCAAGATTTCAAATTTTGTAATCCATCTTAAATACTCTACCTAATTTATAAATTTCATTAAGGTGTTGAGCGAATCCATTAGTACATTAGGTAATAATTAGTTTTTCTGAAAATTCACTATCTTCTATCATCACAAAATGGCTTCTTATGGGAATAAAATAGTCGGTTATTACTTTTAATTTTTTTTATAAGGGTAGATCAGTCTATTGATATTATTAGGAGTGATATGGATATGCGTAACCGTACCCGAAGTAAAAGTTTCGGATATATTTCAGATAATTATAAGAAACTGCTCTTGGAAAGCAGAAGTTAAATCGAATAAATTTTTTGCTCATGCATTTATTTTGATAAATTTTCGTTGATTCGTCTTTGGTGTCCACAATTTTGGTGTAATTTTTCTTTTTTTTCCAAAAAATAAAGTTTGCTAGAAACAATTGATCATCCATAACCGTAACCCTATTCGAAACATTATCCGAAATTATTGTATATTCGTAACCGAAACCAAAAAAATGTTTTTGAGTATTCGTATCCGGAGCCTCGTATCCGTGATATCGGTAACCAATATGTTTATATTAAAATGTAAAAAATTTTATCTACGACTACCATGAAATTGTTTGTTTATTGTTCAAAATACTATCTAAGTAAGCTACGTTTTACACACAGCCACATAACCAGCTGTACAAAAAATCGCCATTTACACGTATGTATGCTAAAAATAATAACGCCTACTACACTTATTAATTCTTATAATTATTATATATTATACAGTGATATACATGATACATATTATTATGTTAGAATCTGTACAAAAATTTTACCTAGCAACTGATTGTTTACGTTTGTTTTTAATAAATTTCAAATACTACATAATTTTAATCAATTGGTATTTGTAGATTTGTACCAAATTTTTGTCGTTTATTATAAATTTCATGCTAGTCGTAGATAAAGTATAGTACGTAACTCGGTTGTAAGGCATATTACACACTCCCGCAATTACGCACTCACCGCTACGCGGCTCTTGCGTAACTTTTTCGCTCGTGTGTAATATGCAACTTACAACCTCAATCACGTAATATACTATAAAATTAAAAAAAGATGCAGCTAATGTTACTTTTATAAGAAACCATACCTACTCACTAACAGATTCAGTAATCTTTAAAGAAGTTTATAAAATAGATGCATAGAATAGTTTTAAGATGATATACAAAATTTGAAATTTTATAAAATTAGTTTAGATTAAACGGTTTCGTTAAATTAATATTAAAGAATAAAAAAGCTAAACACAATCGGAAGAAATTTCCAAATAATTTTTTCTTAAATATCTAATTTTGTTAAATGGAACTACATACTTTGATATAAAAGTTATTATAACAAAATTTTATTACATTCTAGTTCTTCTATATAAAAATAACACTAGATAAAAAAACATTTTTTATCAATTTAAAAATTTTCTTCAAAGTTGTTCCATTTTACTGTACCTACCTAATCTTATTACGTTAAAAAATATTGACTGTTTTCGATAAACAAAAGTAAATGGTGAGTCATACTTCGCTTGTCAATAAAAAAGTTTAAACGGTGATTTGTAGTTTGCGAAAAATAATTGTAATCATATCCACACATATCCTAACACAGAAAATTCATTGCAAAAATTCATACCTGATATATTCTTATCAATCCGGTAGCAACTCGAGTCGGTTTGGAAAACAATTCTAGACGGTTATATGCGAAGAAATTTTAGTATCCGCAGAGCGGTCTTAATAATGACTAAAAACGCTTTACGCACAATTTTGACAGTTTGGTATTACCCAAAACTGCTGCTTAAGGGGAGTTCTAATTGAGATGGACCAAAAATTATGTATTTTTTTGGAATTTTTTTCTCAAAGACGGAAGCAAATATAAATTTCAAATTTTGTACACATATTTATTAGGTATTAAAATATACAAAAAAAAAATTTTCAAGGAAAAACATAAAATTGTCCATTTTGTAGATAGCACAGTGTGACGATCCGAAAACCGATGCCTTGTTGGTGGACATCATAGCGCCGGTAATAAACCACTGAAATCAAAAAACAAAAAAGATTTATAAAATATATGAACAGTATCGGCACCTATACCTTATAAAATCAATAAATTGCTGAAAGGAAAAAAAAATGGCGGATTTGTGAACTTTTGATTACGATTTTTGTCTTATTTTTCGCTCTTTAAAGTAAATTTAAAAATAAAAAAAATATTGAAAGTGTAGAGGTGCCGAAGAATTAAATTATCTTTAAAATCAAAAATTAAAAAACAGGATCCATCGAATAGTTTTTGAGTTATCCTGTCCACCAGTTCCAAAAATGTGGTTCCGAGATATTATAAAATATATATAAAGAAACGTATTTTCAAAATTTTATATTTAATAGTCATTATTGCGTGAACTACGTTTTTTGAGTTGTTTTTTTTTTATAGAAAGCTGGATTCGGTTAATGTGCAAAAACCTTTTTTTAAATTATTTTCAGCAAAGTCACTTTGGGAACATATTCTACTCATAATTTGCTATCAATTTCGGCAAAAAAAAAAAAATAGATTTTTTGATCAAATCTCAAGTAAACCTTCCCTTAAATTACTTTCAGCAAAATCACTTTGGGAACATATTCTACACATAATTAGCTACCAATTTCTGCAAAAAAAAAAAAAAAAATAGATTTTTTTTAACGACGCTCAAGTAAACCTCCCCTTAAACAAATATATTATTGTTTCCAAATGTAATAGACTCTACATACCTAGATACATCAGATTTCGATGGTTATAAATTCATGCTGTATCTGACCGTTTATGAATTTTCAATACGAACGTTTATAATTGATCAATTAATTTCACTTAAATAATAGCATACCCCTACATAGTAGTTGATGGTTAATATTTTTCCAAAATGAAAAATTTGAATATTTTTTTAGTACTGTGAGTATTTGTGAGAGGAAGTGATTAAGCATTTAAAATGTACGTTGTGCCTTTTTAGTCTGTTGCGATTCGCATAATAAATGATTAACGTAAAAAATACCAAACGTCCACACGGCGGAAATTAATTTAAATTTTTATTAAAATTATTACGTCATCGAACCATTATGGATTTTCATAATGTCCCAGTTAAAATTAATGTGCGTAATTTGTATTTAATATTTAATAATTTTACTAACTAGAATGTGGCCTGACTATTTTAGCTAATATTGTAAATACAGCTTTAAAAAGTATAGGTCGCTCCAAACTGTAAGAAAAGCTCAAGAAATCTATCTAGATATAATCTAGAAATAATCTAGAAATGGAGCCTTTTAGCGAATTTCCAGAATAAAGTCCCTAGAAACCGATAATATATATATATATATATATATATATATATATATATATATATATATATATATATATATATATATATATATATAGTGTGTGTGTGTGTGTGAGTGTGGGTTCGTACGATAACTCTCGAACAAGAGGCCAGACTACTATAATATATGATAGTCGCCAGAATTTTACGTCATCAAATTTGGCTCCACTTTCTATGGTTATATACATATTTAGAGTTTGTGTTTGTATGTGTGGTATAGTGGAGTTAGTATGTGTGATATTCTGTATGTGGGTAGCCCTGTATGTATGTAGCGCGAGGTGCAAGGTGGGAGTGGATACATACTATCGAACAATTGTATGTATGTACCTGCTACTAACACGATCAAGAACCACCATCTAACAATGGTTGTTTACTCTTGTAGAGCTGATGGACGACTAGTCAGTAAGCACTAAGCGGTATAAAATGCAGCTTATTGCAATTTTCGGGCCACACTTTTTTATATATACGCTTCGCCTGTCTCATCTGTGCTCTCGAACGTAACGTCCTACTTTTACGAAATTTGGTGAAAATATTGAAAGTCCCAAACCGTTGTACGAGTTCGTCAACCAGGCACGTCCGATGCCCGAAACATGGTTTTTTTGGCAATTTTAGTGAAAAAAAAAAATGAAAAAAAAATAGTTTTTTGCCAAAATTTCTCTTTATTCAAAAATTTTTGCGACATTTTTTTACACCATTGAAACGAGGAGAAAAAATCACAAAAAAGGTCTTTAAACAATTATTCTGTGTCAACTAATTTCCGAGAAAAACTAATTTTTTAAACGGAAATTCGCTATGTTATGCAGAATGCTGCGATAGGGGTATTTAGTATTTCGAGTACTGTTGATAGTTTCAACACAAACAATTTATTAGAAAAAAAAAAATGAAAATTTAAGAATTTTTTACTTACACTTTGTCAGAGCGACTGAATAATATAATCTAAAATTTTGATATTTTTTAGAATTTTGGGTGCCATTAAATAGTCTTTCGATACTGGTTAGTGATCCGGTTACACTTCCGGTTTTGTTCAAAGCGATTAACGCTATACGAAATATTGTCTGAAAAACAGGAAAAAATCAGGGAAAGATCAGTATTGAGAAAACTGGTTTTTCCCGTTTATAAATTTAAAACGAATCCTTCTTTACCAAGCCCAAGAACTCGGTTATCCAGGTACTAGGTGAAAATTCTGAAAACTGCAAACAAACTTAAAATAGATTTTTCTCGAAGCTGCATTTACATAATTACAGTTTTCGAGGCGGTTTTCATCATTTTTAATAAATTTTAATTTTTAAGATCGAATCGGTAATATTCGTTTTAATAGTAAATTAAATTACTTTTTATTTCGCTATGCCTTGTACAATTGTACTTCCTTGGTTTTAATGTACTAATTCCGAAAATTACAAATTAACGAATATTTACTAAAACTAACTAATCGTAAAGAGAAAATTAGTAAAATATTACATTTATCTGTTTTTTAAAAGTTGATTAATTTACTTTATTTTAAACACTGTCATATCGAATTCTTAGTAAATATTAACATCCTTGGAATGACCTATATGAAAATATTAATCTGTACACATCATTTTTTTATTATAGACTATAGTATTTATTTAATTCATGATTAATTTGAAGAAATACCTATTTACCTTTTGTAATTACTTAATAGCACAGTATAGGGATATATTGTGTAATACTGGTATAATATACTGTGTTAATAGTTATATATTTTGTGATATTTTTTAAAAGTTGATTCATAAAAAGAAACAGAATTACCTGTTTTAGAATTGTGAAGAAATAAGAAGGCGAGACAAGAAGAAATTATTGACATGAGTAGAAAGAGATATTGTAAGAGACTCAAAAGCATTATCCTATTGTGAATTTTAAGTTATGGACTCTTAGACAAACTGTTGTGTCAAGTCAGAAATATCTGGGTTTATTGAATAAAATTATTTGGTCCAATTAGTCACTTACAAGGAGATGTACTCAGAGTGAAATTCAGGATTTTGATGAAACTTCGCTGGTGTGTAGAATAGGCAAAAATAAGGGACCCCTATTTTTTTATCGGCCATCTTCCACGTTTAGGGGGTGAAACTAGCGCCTAAAGTTGGGGGTTCAAATCGTATTTCTCAAAATATCTCGAAAACTATAAAAGAGGAAAACTTTAAATTGACGAAATGTTACCTTTTGAAAGACCTATTCACCTGTATAGGTTAAATCAGGGCCGGGTTCATAAGAGGGGTTAGAGGGGTGAAAATGGGGGTAAATTTTCTTCTACAGCCTGAATAGTTCAATGTATCAAATTTTTGGCATCGTAAATAGAAAGAGCACCGAAAATTAGGTGATACATGTTTTTGCGTTTTTTCGAAATATATGTGGTATCCAAGCCATATAAGGAAGAAAAAATGGGGTAGATTATATTGCATTATTATTGAATCCAAATACGTTTTATATTTTTTAATTTTTTATGTTTGTTTTCATCATGAAAATGTAAATTTTTACTTTCCGATAATGATTCATGTATTTTTCAGTACTTACTTAGTTGGTAATTTAGACATTTGTATATTTGGTTACTAATATTCGATATTTGTTATACCTATTTCTACCATAGTTCTCTGGTCTGCAAGTGTTTATGAATGTGCAACAAGAAGCAATAATCTTCCGTTCAACAACTGCCTTTATCTTCTTACAAATTCATTTTTAACCAAATTAACGCGGTTTATTTCTTTCTCAACATTCAAACTATTTTTCTTACTCTTTTTTATAGGGTGTCAACCCCATTTCTCAAATGGCAAAATTTATTACAAAGCAGCTGAACAGTGAGTGAAAGAGATTATTGCTTCTTGTCGAGCATTCGTTAACACAAACACACCAGAGAACTTTAACTTTCGCAGAAATAGGTATAAAAAATATCGAAATGAGTAACCAAATGTACACACATGACAAAATTACCAATGAAGTTAATACTGAAAAATATATGAATCATTATTGGAAAGTAAAAATTTACGTTTTCATGATGAAAATCAAAATAAAAATTAAAAAAATATAAAACGAATTTGGAATCAATAATAATGCAATCTACCCTATTTTTTTCTCCCTTATATTTGGATACCACACATATTTCGAAAAAACGCAAAAAACACGTATCCCCTAATTTTTGGTGCTCTTTCTATTTATGATACCAAAAATTTGATACGTTGAACCATTCAGGCTGTACAAAAAAAATTTACCCCCATTTTCGCCCGTCTAACCCCTCTTATGAACCCGGCCCTGATTTAACCTATACAGGTGAACAGGTCTTTCAAAAGGTAACATTTCGTCAATTTAAAGTTTTCCTCTATCTCTTATAGTTTTCGAGATATTTTGAGAAATACGATTTAAACCCCCAACTTTAGGCGCTAGTTTCACCCCCTAAACGTGGAATATGGCCGATAAAAAAAATACGGGTCCCTTATTTTTGCATATTCTACACACCAGCGAAGTTTCATCAAAATTCCGGATTTCACTCTGGGTGCATTTCCTTGTTAGTTACAATTTCTAAATTAAACGAATACCTCGTTCTGTTTTTGACATTGGCGGAAACCTCGTATATTCCACGATTATAGTTAGCGCTTTTTTTTCTTATAAGTATTTCCACAGCGAAACTTAAAAACAACAAATCCATCCAACTTTTAGTTATTTCAGTTATTTATGTTGGAATGTCTTTTTTTTAAATAACTGTACTTTCATATTTAAAATTCTTTTGTATAGCGTTTTTATTATAATTTTTATTCAGAAAATACAATATCCAGTTAGTTCGTTTTAAGACATGAACATTTTAAATATTTAGCTCTTTTGAAAATGTATTTCAAAAATAAAGGAAGAAATCTTACCTGTCGGTCTATTTTCGACAATTAAAAAACTATTAGATTTAACAAAAAAGCCTTTTTTCAACTAAAATAACGCGTTTTGGTTAATATTATATTATGTTTATATTTGAAACTAAATTAGCCTTTTTTCTTCAGTTTTATTTTAAATTGTTTAAAATATATGTATAAGACAGGTTCTCTTCTCTCGTACCCGTATTGAATTTGGCCCTTTTATTATTGGGAAGGTCATTTTGCCAACATTGCTACACCAGTTTTGAAAAATTAGTTGTCTAGATCAGTGGTTCCCAAACTATGTTCTGCGTTCTCAAAAACGCTTCAGCTTCGCTGTCGCGTTTTTGTTTCTTGACAGTTCTTCGCGTTAAATGGCTAGACAACAACTTTTCGTTAGACAAACCCAAATTTATTCGAAAAAACAAACTTCGCGTGTAATAATAAGTGAAAATAATTTATAATAAAGAATAGACATTCAACTAATATTCAATATATGGCTGATATAAGTTTCGATACATTTCTCAGATTTTAAAATTAAATTACTAAAGTACTATACGTCAGAACTTGTTGATCTTATTTTTTTTAAACGTTCCTAAATTGTTAAGGTTTGTTGAAATAATTTTTATCATTTAATATTTTGCAAAAGGTATTTTTTATTCATGTAATTAGGTGATAATTTTTTACTTACGTAATTGGGTGGTAATTTTCGATGAATTTTGAGAATTCCCCCGTTAACTGTGCGTTAAAAAAAAGTGATTTTAAAAAATTTGGATCCCACTCTTCCTTAATCGTTATAAGTAATGCTTTAATGCGCCAGCCATCCTAAATTGATTTCTTGTAGATATACCTTTTTAGTTTCTAATTTATTTTGTAACTATATGTCAAGGGTCGTTAATTAACAACTTAAAGAAAAAGAAACAATTATTGTCAGAAACGCGAAAGCAATATAAGTGCTAAATGACGGGGAAAACATTTAGGAGATAATATATTTTAATATTTCTGTTTCCAGACACACTTGCCTACTTTTTTCCCAATATAATGCACATTAAAAAAAAAAAAATGAGTGCTTCTAACAAGTAACTAACTCCGAATTTTCCTAGACAAATATTTAAAAGTAATTCAGTGTATGCATAGAATGTCTTTTTTTTTTAAATTTCTATATAGAATCGATCAGGTCGGTCCGACCGCCTGCACCATTGAACACAAATGCTTCTAAAAAAAACTATAATATTGCCATAATAGGAAAACGTAACAGACAAATTAACCATAATATCTATCAAATTTTCTTCGTCCAAAATCAATATCTTATGGACTTTAATTGTTCAGAAATTGTTACCTACTTGAGTGTTTGGGGCTGTCTGTAATACTGTCAGTATTTAGAAATACTGACATTATTACTGATCGTGTATTGATAATACTGAAGTATTCGTATACATATAGTTATATATATAATTTATATTATAAAAATGATTCATTATTTTTGTCATTAAATACTGACAGTATTACCTTATCGTGTACAGGCAGCCTTTGGATATGGGTCAAGTAGTACTGTGATGATACTACTTGGCCCATATCTAAAATCGTGTTGATCTGTCCATACACCAATCCATAACTCAAAAGGATAAAAAATTGTGACAAGGAACTCTTAACATCTTGACAGTCATAATCTGTAATAACGAAACGCCCAACTGGTATACTATTTTGACAGCTAATACACTTTATATGGAATTGTTGACGTCCTTCGACGTGGTGTGTGAGTTGGTAAGGTTTCACTTTAGCCCAGGTGCTAGGTGACATCGAGTATGTATGAAAGAGGTATAGAATTTGACTTTTGATTATTGTTAGGGGGTTTTAGGTGAGTATAATAACCCATGTCGTCGACCTCTAGTGTGGTCGACAAATTTGGGGGGGGGGGGGAAGTTGCAGAAAAAGCCGATCGGGAGATCGCTTATATCTTGCTTATTATTGATCGTAGAGTGATAATTTTTTTTAATTTGTTTGCAATGAAATGATCTAAAATTTATGTCATATGCAAATTTTTGATATACCTAATGGTTTTTGTGTAAAAAAATGAAAATAGAAGGCAACGTTAAAATTTAAGTATTTTTAGTATACAGGGCTAGTCAAAAGTATAAAAAAGACAAAAATCTCAGCGGGAAAGCATTTTTGGGATAAACGATGAGAACAAGGGTTTTCACCATTTGTTACGGCGCATCCGATGATGACCTTACTGAAAAATACAAGGCCCGACGATAACGCGGGAGCCTGGGCTGTAGCCGCGGGACCCGGATTTGGTACAGAGGTCTGGTCAAAAGAATAGGAGCTTTTTTAGCTCGTCACTTGTATTTTTGGAAAAAATTTTAAAAAAATTCATTTATCCGTACATAGGGTCGATCATTTCTCTCCACGGCCCTGTAAAATACGCGATTTATACGTATTTACTTATTTAATAAAAGAATTGTTTGTATTTCGAGCAGAATATTTGTATAATTTAAATGACGTCATAACGTTAAACGAATTAATTAACACTGAAAAGATCCACACATCAGATCATAAATATTAATAAAAAGCGATATTTGCTCACATTTAGAACAAGTGAAACATTGAGGAGTAGTATAAAAATTTATACTAACGTGTCTATAAACGCTATAAAAAGATATAAAAATATTTTAAGTTGTTAAACCTTATATTATTGTTATTCAGCGTTCAGTTTATTGTTGGGTGCATTGCTCTCTGAAAAAAACAAGTACATAGTGTAAGTTCCTCAGAATGGCTATTTCCTCATAACACAAGGATACACACTACACACTACACATAGAAGAATACATTGAACATTAGTTTAGTCCATACAACATGTGCCGACTTCTTGTAACACTGTCTGTCGCCACTTGTCTATATATTACGTACTCTCTTCAACTTGAAATTTTTATTTAATTTATCTTGCTTTGCTTGCTTTCATGTTTCGTTTTTTTTCTACAATATTATGTTTGTAATGCCGCGCCCGCGTCTTGATGCGTGCGCATACCGCATCACTCACATTATGGCTGCCATCCATGACGCGCCAACATGGTTTCTTACCATTAATGTCATTTTTTATGGGAATTATTTACGTTTATTTATTGAATTTTAGTGAAATGTTAATTGATTTTTATTAATTAATTTATAGTTAATAAAGTTTTAGTGTTAATTTGTTCACAAAGTGTGTAAATGATGTTTCATTTCGGTTTGGGTAAGTGGACCACGTGGTTTGTTCACATTGTTGAAGTTCAAATTGTTGATTGGTTTAAATTTTTGGCATTATTTTCAGTTTTTTAAGATAAATGTGATTTTTAATTTATTTTAAATTAATTATATGAGTGCAGTAAGTGTGTATGATATTATAATTTTTATTAAAAATAAATTTAAAAGAATCTTTATTTAAGATTCCCACGCCTTTTTAATTGTAGACATAACGATTCTTACTTTCAAAATGTGTCCAATCATTGGTATATTTGATATAATTTTCTTAATATTAATTAGATTTCTCGTTAAAATACTTAAAATGTTTTTTTTCTTTTCTTTTTTTTATAATAATAAGAATGCATGGTCATTTTTTGATGAATATTTTTTAACCGGAAATGTTACATTCCATAAATTCTTACTTGATGAACATTATAGAGAATGTTATAGATTCTTAATGTTTATCAAAACAAGTTCTATCCAAGATTTACTTTTAAAAAAAAAATAAGCAGATTTTTAATTTTACGTTTTATATATAAGGGGGAAAAATTTGGGATAGATATATTTAGCGCATTTACAGCATATGTTAAATTCACGTAACTAAATTTTTGTTATTAAGCTACAAAATGTTGGATTCATTTGATCTGGCGCGTAAACTAATAATAATGATAGCACACTATTCACCAGATGTGTAAATTTCAAAAATAACACTACCTAATCAGCAATTAATCATATTAGGACCACAGACCAATGAACTATTATATTATACTACCAGACAAGGCGCAAAGCCAGTTTCTAGGCATTTTTCTTGAAGCAGGTAACAGGGTGAGACGGGTGAAATTTACTGAAATAATATAATGTCAATTTTTGAGCAAATGTGACTATAATTATTGCAGGATATAATTTGTATACGTAAAAAATAAAGCGAATACCACTTTTTTTCTTTCAAAATTTTGCAGTTTCTTTTCAAGAAAAAAAAAAATTTATTATCAATATTATATTTTGATAATAATTATTTGAAAACGTTACTATTGATACAATCCATTACTATATTACAGAATACTATTAAGGTCGGAACTTGGTCGTAACTGGTTGCCTCAATTACACATTTTTATAATTAGTCTATATAATATAATATATTAATATGTTCACTGATCTGTGATTAGGACATTATTTTATACTCATGATTTTTCTTTTACATATATGCCACCTACATTACGTTTCAGGTAGCAAATTGTCTAGAAATAAGAATCAGATTAGAATTATAGTTAGGTACTTAGAAAAGATTCAATTTTATACGTAATTCTTTTTCGGTGAGTTCTAGAGAATATTTTTTCCTAATTAATTTGGAATACAGCATTAACTTTATGACCTGAGACATCAGGTGACCGAACTTAAGGTGATTCGTTTTCTGTTTATCGGTCGGAATAGCATTGTATAATAGCTACTTTTAAAAATGTCCAATTTCTTTATATTTATATCTATTAATTTCTTACTTTCTAAAATTGAGAATATGTACTTTCATAGGCCTTATAAATACCCTTATATCTTTGATATAGGTTTGTTCTATTTTCATTTAAAAATATCAACGGTTCAGATAATAATGAATTTGTCAAATCGAATGATCACAAGGAAACACAAGTAGTTCGAGAAATATTATTCAAATGATATTTGTTCTTCAGTGATTCAAATGTTTTCAATTGTGTGGTACTACGAAATCAGTGGTTTTTTAGCTATCATTGTTGTTTTATTTTTTCAAATTAACTGAAGTTCACTCGTGAATTCATCGTTACTATTCATTTAAAAAAATGGGAAATACAAGTAGAAAAATGATTAAAAAAAAAAATTATTCATTTCGTTTAGTTCTGGTATTTCAAACATATTTACTTTATTAATTTTTGCTAGGCTGTATAAGAATTCAACTATTTGATAAAAATCCTGGTCTATTACAGTTCAAATTCAAATTTATAGAAAAAAGAACATTGAACTAGTGATAATGTAAAAAGAAACAATGCTCATATTATATTTAAGCGCTAGTCTAATCTGGCTATGTGGTTTTATGCAAGTTTCAAAATTCCTAGGCGGAATGAAATTTTTCTGTAGATGTTACATAACAGTTTGATTCATCATATATTTATTTACTAACGGCTGTTCAGACAACTGAAAATATATTTCTATAAAATGCTATAGGATGATATCCAGCAATTAAAACTTCAGTTTTCTATTTGCGTTTTTTTTCAAATTATACGATCGTACCATCATTTTTTTTTAAATTGGACTAAAGTTGTAAGTAGTAGAAGATCAGTCTCGATCGTAGTATTTTTATTACCGGGGATTACTACCTCAGAAATCTAAAACGGAAACAGTTTTATCCATATTTTTTACAATATACATATGAAAAAGTTCAATGCAGGTTAAAAAATAAATAATTTATTTGATATAAATATGTTGATATGAGGTTTTTATTCATACTTACGTTAACAGTCAGATCAGTCAATAAAATCCCATGACCGGTAAATTTATTTAAATAAACAACCATCATATCATATATTTATTATATTATACGTAAATACATAATAATATGTGTATGTACAGTTTGAAATTCATTCATAAATATTGTGTAATTGTTGACAATTTCGCTGGTAAGTTGCAATGAACGGTAAGACGACGTTCAACAATCTCTTATCATCAATTCATTACATACAATAATATACACAACACATTGTACAATGTACATCCATACATCAAGTTCAAGAACCTTTCTCCGCTTTTTAAATCTATTTAACTTTTTATTAAACTAACTAAATAAACAAATTAACTCACAGCAAAAAGACTAATATTTACAAAAATAAATGCCTAAACGGTCTTCATCTTTTATCTTTTTTTTTTTTTTTTATCAAAAAACAGTTTTAACGTTGAAAACGTTTATGAGGACTCATTTTAAATTTCAGATGTAAACTAGTGCTAGAAACTTAAAATTTACTATAAGTGTAAGTCTTCACCTGGAACGTTTAAAAGAAGAAGTTTATTAAAATACTTCCATTATTTGTGTCCTTTTACGAAATTTTCTAAAAATGCATATATGTATGTGCAAATATGCATATTATGCATGTGAATATGCATTTAATATAAATACTAGAGTAACATAGATAAAAAAGAAACATATACAATTTATAATATTTTAAAGAGAAAGACGTGTTTATTTTTAATGATATTTCTTCAAATTAAATTTTCAGTTCATTTGCTGTTATTTTAAATTATCAAACCGTTAACTGTCAATTTAGAAATACGAAAAACTCAACATAAATACTCCATTCTTCACCTGTATTACTGTTTTTATTGCAAATTCAAAGGGACATGTTTTAGTTGTAAAATATATCAAATATTTTTTTTTGAAATCATAATTTTTTTTATCGTATTAAAGAAAAGATTACGAAAAAAATAAAATTCAGAATTACTTAAATATGAAATTCAAAGATATTTTCAACGTTAACTGTCAGAAGCCGCAAGTTTGTACCGTAAACAGATATACCAGAAATGCAGAGTGAGTCGGGAAAAAACCGAAAATTTCTCTTAATTATTGTATTTAATAGTTTAAAATTTGAAGACTGTTATATTTTAGTTTATCATAAGCCACTATTATTGTATTAATTAAATAAGTAAGGTTCTTGAATATTTTAAAGAAGAAATTATGTGTCATTGAAGACGGAAGTAAAGGGGTAATTTTTCTTACTTTTCACATCGAAAACCGTTCATATTTTTCATTTATTTTTAACTAAAATCTATAGGTGTACATATACTCGACTTAGCGTTCATACTATCAAAAATGGTTTACAAAATACAAATAACCGTTTTCAGTGGGAAAGTAAAAATAACAGTAAGTGTATACCACTAATTGTAAGGTTATTTTCTGACAGAAAGGTAATTAGTAATAAAGTTCTAATATTGTATATAGTTATATATTTTTAATTAGTCAACTTTTAGCCAAGGTAATAAATCTACTTTTGCTTGCTTTACCTTTAAATAATAATTTTGCGGACCGTACTTTTAACATTTTATAGTTTTAACGTGCTCAGTAACGTTAAGTAATCAGTTCGTACAATTCATTAATTAACAAAAGTTTTTTCCAAATAATTCAATAATTTGTAAAAAATAGTATTTTATACACCAAGGGACTAAAGTGTGAGTTTTAATCCCGAGTGTGATGTTTGTTGTCAGAGAGCCTGGTAACGGCCCCAGGGCAACAAATCACATGAGGGATAAAAAACACTTCAGTCCTGTGGTGTGTATACTATTTTTTGTTATAAATAAAAATTTAAAAAAAATTACTTAAATATCATTCAAATTGTATGTACAATAATATTCCAGATAAATCAATCGAATTTATACAATACAATATAAATGTTTGTCTCTGTCTACAAGTTTGAATTTGTTTACTATTTTGCTTAAATTGTGCTTGCTGATTGGTTTAAAAACGGGAGCATAATAATTTTTTAGTCCCTTGGGAGTAAAAGTGGCACTTTACTCCCTATTATGAGGGACTAAATCATGTCTTTTAGTTCCGGAATTGCAAAAAAGAAATTTAGTATATTGAATTGAATTTGTACAATAAATTCTAGTTAAAAATTGTATAATAATTAAAATTATCTTTCAATTCTTTCAATCCAAAATGTTAAAAGTGATAGAGCCGCAGCAGAACAATAAATAAATATTTTTATAAATTGATTGATAATTCAAACTGGTTCAAACCATAAACATTACAAATTTGAAAGTTGCATAATAAGTGCAAAATAAATTAGTTGCAAAATAATATCTACAGATGCCGCAGACGGTACAATATTTATTCATTGCATACAATGTATTTCAAACTGTTTTTGATCAGCACAATATATTGCACAACTCTTCGATATAACCTACAGTGATTAATAATAATGTATGTATAACATCAAATTTTGTGCAGTATTATTTGAGCGTGTAGGGCTAGGGGCCACTTTAATATTCTCATAAATATATCAAACAACAAAATTACAAATTTATTCAGGAAAGAAGTATTTTTTTAATCTAGGAAAATCAGATTAATTTGAGACTATAATAGAAGAATCAGTAATAAAAAAAAATAAATAAATAAAAAATAAAAAAATAAAACCGGAACACATTTAGTATTCCGTATAGTAAATAATTGAAAAATCGTGATACACAAAACCTAAAAGCGGACGGCCATTTTTATAGTACCTACTTAATAAAATATATCTAATCATACCAGCTAATGATGTACATTTTTATAGGTAGACTTCAAGCATACATTCAAGCTGAATAAGTACGCGGCTTATTAAATTATAACACGTATACATTGTCAAACAGGGGGGGAGCAATTTTTTTGCAACGACATAGTCAACTTGTTTCAATTTTGATCGGTAAAGTCCGCGGACAATTTCGACCGTCGATTAAAAACCCGAAATACAGTATTTTTTATTGCTTTAACAAAACAGGAGGAAAAAGTATTCTTTTCCATTTCACAAAAATGATAGCATAATTAGAATTACAATTTTTAAATATTTCATGATTTTCAAAATCTTCGTAATAACTGCGAATATGAATAAATATATTTTTATAGCTCGAATTTGTATTATTGTAAAAAATAATTACTATTTTCTTAAAATAGTGTGCTGACAAATTATAGAATAACGTTTGCATAAATTTTTTAAATCAAAAAGTAATTTTTATTTATTTTTATTGAATGGAGAATTTTATTTATTGGTATTGTAATTGTTCTTTTGTTATGTAGTGTTTTTAAATAAATTACAACTGTAATTTAGTTGTACACTAGTAAATTGTTAATCTTCATCACTCCATTAAATATTACAATTTTTGATGTCTGAACTCAGGTTAGCCTCCCATCAGTGCATCATGATCCACATTATGGAAACTCATGTTCTAGTTTATTCTGTGGCTGTTATTGTGTAGGACATATTAAAATTTCAGATCGATCGATCAAATGATTTTTAAATTATCGTGCACACCGATTACAGAAATGTTGTTTTAAGAAATTCACAGTTAAAATTTTGACAAAATGTATTACCCATGGTATTGTCCATAAGAGTATTTGGCTCTGTAATCGTCTGTAACTTCAAAAGTATTTAGAATATTTCTATGAAATTTCCAGAAATATCTATCGTACGTTCGAATAGGATGCTTTCTACAAAACGGGTTTTCCAATCCGCGAAAGTGTAACGCCATCTTACGGGAGAGGTAAGATTAATTCGCTATAAAATATGGATATTTTCGAGAAATTTTTTTGACGATATGATCAATATAAATTTATTTATGTAGTTAGTACATAATACAGGGTGTCCACATTCTGGAAAGTCAGGGAAGGTCAGGGAAAAGTCAGGGAAGGTCAGGGAAAAGTCAGGGAAGCTCGTAGGCGTCAGGGAAAATCAGGGATTTCACGAAATGTTCTGGAAAGTCAGGGAAAATAGGTGATAATATATTTCCCAATGATTATAAATGAAGAAAAATGTTTATGTTCACAATTATGTTCACGTAAATATATCACGTTAATTTAGACTCACGGATATTTTTATTTCCTTTGAATTAATTCAATAAGTAACATAAAATTGTATTTTAATTTTTAATTGTTTATTTGAATGTGAAAACACTAGCCTTCATTTTTGTGACGTCATTTTTTTTACGTCAACTTCAACGCCCTCTGTGCTAGTGAAAAAAATTATAATTAAAGGGAAAATTTTTTTTTCAAAAATATAGATCCTGTTACCATATTATGTTAAAAAAATTTCCCTAAAAATAAATTTTTCACTTAAAAAAAATTATTTAAAAAGTTTTTTTTTTAACTTCACTCGCTAATTAATAGTACCTTAAATAATTTTGTAATTTGTTTTTGATAGTGTCAACTACCGCATTCGGGACCAATACGTAAATAATAATTTTGTTTAAATAGTTTTTTTATGTAGTTAGTTTAGCTTTACAATTCCTTAATTTCAATCTTACACGTACCTATTCGATAAAAAAAAAAAAAAAATTACGTAGGTATGTATTAAAATTTAAATAAAAATCGTGTGTTTGGACATTTATATTTCTAACCATTAATGGGAAACAAAAAAGTAATGGTCAGGGAAAATCGAACCTAAAGTCATGGAAAGTCAGGGAAAAGTCAGGGATTTTTTCTTATGATGGGCTGTGAACACCCTGTAATAGAATGGTATTTGAGGTATATTCTATAAAAATTTCATTGAAAAATATGTAGAAATGAGCCAGTAACGACAAATTTTTGTAGATACCTCAGAAAAGAGTTACATTACGGTAAACCGTATTAACAGTATAACTCATCGCTGGATCATTGGAAATCAAAAAATCAAAAAGATTTCGTTAGTTGATAGGTTTTTTAAGGTAACATCGTTGAGGATTTATTTTTAAGTTAACTTTTTTTATTTTTAGAAGTCAAAATATCGATTTTTGATTAAGAATTCAGCAATTTTTAATTATAAAAAATTATAATTATAATAAATAAAGAAACTCAATAGCGTTACCTCGTAATTTATGTGTAGAAAAAGTGTGTAAAACTTCAAAAGGATCGATGCAGTCGATTTTTAGTTGGGGGTTCATCGACTTTGAAAATGTTAAGTGTGAGAAAACGCGTTTTTAAATTTTTTTGGGGTATGGAAACATATATATATATATATATATATATATATATATATATATATATATATATATATATATATATATATATATATATAGAGAGAGAGAGAGAGAGAGAGAGAGAGAGAGTTTTGCTCTAATAGACTTTAAGTTTTAACACAATATTCTTGTGTTGTTGTACATTCATTTGACAAATTTTGAAAAAAAAAAGAAAAAAATATCTTCCCCTCTTAATATGAATTAGTTACATGCAGTTTTATGTCAAATTGCCGAAATTTCGTGGTTTCTAAAAAAAATTAGAAATACAAAAAAATCGTCAAGCATGTGTTTGGACATGTATAAAGTCGACGTTGTTCGGTAACTAGAATTTTTCACAGCTTTTGGGATAAAGTATAAGAGATTTAAGTACTTTATTTATGGATTATTATAAAAATATCCAAATAAATTAATTCATTACCTAAATTAAAAATAAATTGGTAACAGATACTCGAAAATATTAGCTATACATGTGCCGCTAAGATTACATGTAGGTACCTACTTACTGACTGTCATTTATGGATGGTACTGATTGTGGTTGCTAATTATTGTTGGCATACATGATTTAAAAAATCCGGCAAATACGAGTTAAACGTGTATTAAATCAGAATCTCGTAGTTCAATACCTATAAGTTTTTCACAATTCTCAGGATAAAATATTTTTTGCTTTTATTTAATATCAGAATTAACCCTTTAATTTGTTAATAGTATGATTATCTAAATCTTTTACTTTCTATATATATTCGATTTTAAAAAAGTTGCAATTGTAATAGTTTTTGTAAAACAACACTGTCTCTTAAGGTTCGTCACTATTACAAATGATCAAGTGTGGGTACACCACCTAATGCGATGACAGAAATCACGAATTCATAAGAACTTCGTGGTTAGAATTATGAAATCTTAAAAAATTATAAAATTATCGAATCAGTGTACGAACCTGTTCGAAATAATCTGTCACATCACTACTGTATAGTAATGTTATTTACAATATAAACATAATTATTGTTCAAAATCCTGTTAATTTTTCACTAAGTAATTCATTTTCTTTGTTCTTTATTAATTTATTAATTAACTCCCGTACTCTCACCATTTTTATTATTGTTGCTTTGAACTTTGAAAACTTTGCAAGTTTACTTCCATAATTAAATTATCATTTATCTTTTGTAATTAATTCTTATATGAGTGAGTAAGTAAGTAATGAACTAACGATAATAAACAACAAAGTAAATATGGTGCTAATCTTTTTTTGTATGTTTGTTACAGACAGATGGTGGGCCGCATATTGCTGCAGGTGATGCGCGACGCCTCAACCACCTCGGTACTAGCAGATTTACCTGCCATTATGAATTTGGTTGAAACAATCTTAACTGAAGATGGTGAGTTTCATTTATTTTTCTTTCTTTATTATTCCTTATTTGGCGTTTGATTAACAAATGACGAATTACAATTTACAATAAATTAATTTTCTTTATTTATTACCTCTACAAAAAAAAAAAAAGAAAAAAAAATGTTTAACCCTCATGAATAGTTCAGCACTACTGGTAGTTAGCAGATGATGGATACACTTAAAAGTATGTATTTCTGATAGAACGATATCATTGATCAGTATAGTTAGGGAGCTGATGCCAGTAATTTTTAAATAATTTCATTGTTTGGTAGAAGGTGATAATACCAAAGATTTGACTAAAATAGACAATATAAACACTTTCTGCCATTAATTTGTTGCTGCGGTTTCGAGGCTCTTCACGAGGACTTTCCAAAACTGTAAAACAATACTATTACCGGCATAAGTTTTCCCCGCTGCGTTTCCACTAATCCTATTTAAACCAATTTTCAAGAAAAGTAAACATTTTCCTCATAAAATAAACTTTTTGCTTTTGCAAAAGTTGCTAACTTTTTCAAAATATTCGTTACACGATGGTAAAAAGCGACACAAATTACATAAGTTTTCAGTCGTTACCGTATGTAAATGGGTTTTCAAAAGTAATTTTTGCGACCAAAAATTGACTGTTATACAGGATGCTGCGACAGCAGTTTTTTTAGAAATGTAACTAAAATCAGAGGTCTTTATTTCTACTTCCTTTATTTCTCTCTTCTTGGAAGTATATAATCTAAAAATATAAATTAAAAAGAGGATGAAATGATTTAATTGGCCACTTTTTTTACGTGTTCGTAATTATTATTTTAAAAAAAAAAGCAGCAATGTGGACGTCTACCTTCCACATTACATTCTTACTGCTCTTAACTCTTTTTTAAGCGATCTTTTTTATCCGATTTTTTATGCGGTTTTTAAAAAATGGCCATTAAAATGCATAATGTGAATGAAAATCAAGAGACAGTAAGAAACTTAAACATTTACTATAATATTTTTCTTTGATAAAAATACTTTTTAATGACTTAAGCATTTAATTTAATCAGTACATTGCATAAGAACATAAGTTATTGCATCATTTAATTTTTTTTACACATGTATTTTTCAAAATTTTCATAATATAAAAAGGAAATAAAATGTTCCTACGTGTAAATTAAGGCTTTATCTTGTTTAGAAAAGCAACTTCTATTGAAATTTTGACGTTTTGAGCGTTTTGAGTTAAGAATTTTCGATGAAACTCTTTTTACAATCTGGACGGAAGTAATCTTTTTATAGCTATTTATGATATTTTTGAATATATTTTTTTATGAGGTGCCTATCCACCGCACAAAAAAAGGATCAGCTGTATGTATCAGTCGCAAACACGATGATATAATTTAAGCTCTTTTTTTGAATTTTCAAAAAAGTCAGCAATATCTGAGCTCGATTCTAGTTTCGTCTTACTCGCACAGTAGTAAACTACATATTATTACTACCAAGGACAGTAAAATCATATACGCATATTCCTAAATTGCCACCACCTCCCTAGCTAGTATGTTAGATACACAGTTTTTTAACAATAGTCGAATCTTTAATCTTTATTCAGTAGAAATTGGCAAATTATTATCATGATAATTGATAAGATTATTAACATCGTTTCAACGTTTACAAATTATGAAAATTTGTAAAAAAAAAAAAAAAAAAATAGAAAAAAAAATGTAAAAAACAGCACTATTTTAGAAAACGGTCAGTCAGGGTCTGATGAATTAAATTCCACAGTTATAAAGGATTATTTTCTTTGGGGATATTTAAAATATCTGTTTTGTCATGGTGGTCACATTACTGGAAATGTCACGGAATTTTAAACTATTTGGAAAAGTCAGGGAATTTTACCAGAAGACTGGAAAAAATTTATTTTTATAATTTTGTTTATTTAGGGATAAAACTTCAATCAATTTTTCACTTGTTTTGAGATTAGATTTAAAAATTGGCGCGGATTTCGTTTTTTTTTTTGCTCGTCAAAGTGTTAAAAAGTGTTTAAGAAATTTTTTTTAGCTTTTTGGGATAAAATACGGGCGGCATTTTTCACAAAATAGTCAAGGAATTTTTTAATAAAATTTCTGGAAACCTGGGAAAGTCAGGGAATTTGACCTGGAAAAATCCGTGGCCACCATGTTTATACTGATAAACCAGTAGCAGTTAACACTTTGAAAGTCAGTACAATATTGTGTTATTACCGAAATAAGGCCCCAATTAATTCGAATAATGTGATTCAAAATTGGACTGATCGAACGCGATTTATAAGTATGTGTGGTGGACATATTCCGGAATAAAATCATCAGAATTCTGTCAAATAAAAAGCTTTTCAACTTAATTCGTACCTCTTTTATTTCAGTTTGTTTTATCATGTTAAAAAAAACACCGTTTAATATGTACCTAATTAATTTGTTCATTATTAGTTTTTTTTTAGAACTTCTAATATATATATATATATATATATATATATATATATATATATATATATATATATATATATATATATATATATATATATATTTGACGTTCCAAACTTTTTGTGACCATCGTGTACAAGATATAAATGTTTTACTGCCTCAATTTTCATCGGCAAATCATATTATATTTGACGTAAATAGTAACATAATTACGATTCGCAAAAAAGAAAAAATCAATTGACCAATTGCATATATTTTAAGAATACAGTGAGAATTAGAAAAAGACGTAGACAACTAAATAATCTCATACATCAAGTTTATAATTATGGTGTTTTTCTATTATAAAAGCGAAGAAAATGGTCTATTTAGTGGATTAGTTAACTAAAAAATTTAAATACTTATTTTGGTGAAATTGATAAATAACGTTTTGCTTTTGTATTTCGCCATTCGTTTCTACTTCTTGCCCCTTTGTTACTATCGAATATAATTGAGAAGCCACTGACTGAAGTCTTATTCGTATGAAGTTTCATAAAGTTTTGTCTAGTAAGCAAATGCTATACAACAGATGTTTGGATATGAGAATCAATTTTTTCGTTGTATTGTGAGTTACACCTTATTTATGACTTACACGATTTATGAAAATATTTTGCATGGAAAGAACAAAGTCGTGATATATACATTTTCGCAGTCCTTACAGTCTTTCCTATTCTTGAAATTGTTACTTTGGAAAATGATGATCCCCTTTAAAAAATTAGTTATCCAGCAATACTATAATAGGTAAAATATGTTTTACTGATTGACCTTATCAATAAATTTTTCCCAATGAGTAAATTTCTAATTAAATTACTTCCACATTTAATTATCCACAAAAGGATCTAATGAAGTAGAAATGTGTGTAATTCTCAGTTATTTGATTTCTATTCATGGCGTGGTGTGTTTAATGCGATATAATGATTATTCTATGACTGTTGGCGGAGGGGGGAGGGTATGTCAGAAAACATATAGGTACCTCTATCGATAAATAAATGTATGTGTACATACTTCTAATACGTATATGTATTATATAGCTTAAATTACAGAGAGATACGCATAACGGAAGTGCAGTTCTATTTCTGGTAACTGCTTATTCTATCCGTGGTGCATTCTCATTTCTTGTTCTGGCTTGTTTGTGTGCGTTGATTGTCTCTCTGGAGTATAAAATGCTGTTGTACTCGATTTCCGGTCCGTACAGATCCAGCCGACCATTAGCCACGTGTTTGTCGCGTGCTTATATATCAACCGGATATGAACATTTCTTTCTTAAATACTTGCCTCAAGAACAGACGACAAGCTACTAAGAAGACAAACTTCTCCCTTTTTTAATATTTTTTAATATTTTTTTTATTTATTTATTTTTTTTTTTTTGTAATGCGAAAAAAACGTTATAATTATTTGTAAGTTCATGTACATTTACAAAAAAATCTACTTCTATATTCGACCATTCAAATTAATGAAGAATTTTCATTGCCTTTCTATGTCTTTCACAAAAAACAATTGTTTAAAAGAGAAGTTTTCGTTAAATCACGTAATATAACATTTAATTTTTTTTAAATTCATGTTAGAATGTTTAAAACACAGAACACTAGAAGGGAAAAAAATCAAAAATGTGTAGCTCACTTGGAGTCATTTGTTGGTCTGTCGCAGCTTAAGGTGATTAGTCGTCCATGCATTGTTAGGTCGTGGTTACTGATTGTTAGTCGTGGTTAGGTCATTGTTACCAGATACATACATACAGTAGAGATGTCGATTTTAAATCGATTAATCGAAGCTTAAAAAATCGATTCTTTTTTTGATTTTTTACATTTGAATCGATTATTAAAAGTAAGAGATCGATAACCGATTTTTTCCAAAAATACTTTCTTTTAATTGTTATTCTATCAAGAAACATGTGTTAAAATGAAACACCAAAAACGTTATTGTTAATTGTCACTTTTTACTCGTTATTATCAACGAACCTCTTGGCACTATATAACTACATATACACAGAGAAAAAATTTGTGTTAAAATTAACACATTTCACATGTCCAGAACGGTCCACTCAATTTTTTTTTTTTTTTTTGTTATTTTAAATCTTTACACAAGATTTAACACACGAAAGAACATACATTTTGTATTAATTTTACACAATTACTTAGTTATAATTTTACCATAATGATGTGTAAAATTAACTGATTTAGAATGTAGAAGTTTACTCAGTAAATGTGTTGGTATATTATTTTTTTAAGTTAGTATTTTTTTTATTTATTTATTATATAACTAAATGAAAGGAAATAATAAAAAATAATTTTTCAATACTTAAACTTTTTTATTTAATATTTCTACAAAGTTGTGCTCTGATGAAAATAGTGTTGAAGCAATACCCAAAAATTGTGAAGATGGTTGTCAAACTGAATGTGGAAGGCAAAATAGAACGACTACTCTTCCTTCTTTACCTGATCTTCTTTTCCCTTTGAATGTGTTCTGGAACGCCGAATATTCGATAATTTTTAATTAATTGAAGTAAATTCTGCAAAGAAAAAAATTCAATCTATAATATTTATAATTAACTTACCAATATTTAATATCTAAATAATTAAAACCAATTTAACCTTAGGAATACGCTTTTGATTTTGAAATATTCCGTCTGCTTCTATACATAGATATGTTTCTGTTGAACGCACGTCGCACAATACTCCCATGATTGGTAATGATGCTATATCGATGCTACAAGTTACCACTACCCCCGCTCTTTTAACTAAATCAATAGATGCACGCGAAACCAGTTTTTGGTGTTGGAAATACACAAATAAGTGTATTTATGACATTCTTTCGCATTTTACACAAACACTGTGTTATTTGTGTGTTGTTCAAAACAGATTAACATTTTAATTTTGTTAAATCAAAATTTTTGTTAATATTTTCATTTAACACAAACACTAAATGTTACATTAACACAGGGTTGCGTTACTTACTTAACTTTTTATAGGATAGTGGCAAATATTAATGCCACTACAAATAAAGATCATTTTCTTTCTTAATTTCGATTTAAATTAATCTTTATGGACTTATTTCATTACGTATGTAACCAGTGACCAATACGCCTAACATTTTCATTCAAGTTAAAGCTTGTCGCGTGCTTTACGACGAAAACCAATAAAAGTGGCAAGCATATTTACCACCGGCCACTTGTACTTTTTCTATACAAATTATAATACAATACAACATTTTAATAATAAATTGATTTTATTTAATTTTTAGTTGGTAGAAATCATCTAGAAAGTTCATTAATTAAGTGGTTAATATATATACCACCGTGCGTGCACACACAATTGTTTTCTTAAACTTTAGTGGCACTATAATTGACGACCCCTTAGAGCCTTATTACAAGTAATTACAATTTTTTTTAGTATTTTTTCCTAGTTCCATAGACTAACGTTAATTTAATTAAGTTTTTCTTAAAAATCAAAAATAAAATTTTATGTCCTATAAAGGATTAACACAAAAATTCTAACCACTAGTTTTTTGTACGCAGAACACAAATTTTTTCACTGTGTATATACGCACTATCTTGTCCAGTAGGACTTATTAATACAAAAGGAAGGAATACCATCTATCTGGCAAACGAGCCCTTTCCCACAAAAGCGACTTATTAGGAAACATTTTTTTGTCAATTTGTTTGAAATTTTTAAATAATCTTGATTCATTCCGTGGCATTCGTCCTACATATTCAGTTTCGTTATTTGCTATAATTATAATTAAAAAGTTAAATTCATCGGCTTTACAAATATAATGTAAGACGTTTTTAGACGATATTACCCATGTACTATCAATTGAGGCGTCCCTTAACAAAAATTGTCGGCTAATTTTATTAAACTTTTTAAAATTTCGATTTTTTAGATCGATCTCACAGATTCGATTTTTTTAGCGGATTTTTTTTTTTAAATTGATTTTTTTAATTTCGATTTAAATCGATCCAGAAATGGATCTTTTTTTTTGGAGAATCGACATCTCTTTGGAGACATGATTATAAAAAAGATATCGCTCATTTATTACTTACTAGATGTGTCAATCGGGTGGAAAAAAATGGGACCTAACGGGAAAGTCAAACGGGTGGGAATAAAGAATTTTTACGGGATTGACAGCGGACCGAAACATTGAAGATAATGCAACTGCGTTTCGGGACCCGATTTCTACTCTGGGTTCCGTCGAGAACGGGATTAAAATTGATAAATCAGGTATGGGTAGGATTTAACAATTTTTCTCAAGATTGGGAGCCGACGAGAATGGCAAATCAATTTCGAGAATGGATGGAAATGGGACAAAAAATTACTCCCAACGACAATACTTATAACTAAATTATTCAAACACAGCATAAGGTACAGCTTATTCACGTGGGGTAGAACATCGTTGCTATGGTTGCCAACATTACAGTTTGTCTTTTTTCAACACATACTGTGGTACTCGTGGTACTATAGTACATTATGTACACTTTTAACTCGTTGTAAGCAATATCAAAATTGAAATAGAATTATATGCCTTACTCTTTTTACGTATATGCGAATTTTATTATCTAAAAAGAGTAAGTTATATGATTCTATTTCAATCTTTTTTTATTATTATTTACGAGTCAAAAGTATACTTTATTCTATACTCCTTACCTTTTTAATCAGTCTATTTTCTCCTTTTCTTCACTCTGCTATGAAAGCTCAGCCAAACTTGAACAGTTATGTAAAGTGTTCAATAGAACAAGAATTTTTGATAGACATATTTGTGATATCAAAACTAACAAGTGACTTTTATCATAAAAACACTACAATGCTTAAAAATTGTGGAAATTTTTAACTTCCCATAGGAAGTTATTGTAATGGGTCCGATTTTACGAATCGCTAATTTTGACATATCTCCACGTTTCAAGGTCACTAGAATCCGAATCTATCGTTTTTAGCGTGATGTCTGTGTGTGCGTTCGTTCGTGAATTTTTTTTTCGTCTCGCATATCTCGCGAACAAATGATGATATCAACTCCGGACTAATTTCATTAGATGCGTAACCAAAAAATGAAAACCGGATGAAGTTTTCAGCAAATTCGGATTAGCGGTTTGGTTTTTGTGGTAAAAAAACGGAATTAGCTTTATTAAGATAACATAGATTATATGGGTTTTTTACCATAACATTATTATATAATGGCCTAAAAACCTTCCTTGATGTTAAAAACGCCAGTATTTTATTATAAAATTTAAAAAAAAAAGAAATTTTTTTTGAAATATATTTTGTGTCGCATATCTTGAGAACAAATGATGTTATAATTTGTTTGATAAGGGTGGAGGCCCCCATCCTTAAGTACAGAAGGCGAAACCCCCGGTATGGTGCAAGGGGTAAAGCCTTTATCGAGGGCCCAGGGGAGGAGTCGCCTGAAATGAAAAAAGAATTATTTATGTACAGTAGGCTCTAATCTTTAAGGACACCCAATGGGAAGTTGACAAAGACCTGTCCCCCAAATTTTTAAAAATTTATTTTAAAAGAATATGAATAATATTATTTCGGGAAATGGCCTAATGAACTGGCCTCCACAATTTATGATTTGACGCCAGTGAATTATTTATATATAAAGTCTGTGGTTTATGGTGACAAACCAGGAACAATTGACGCTTTCGATGTCCAAATCACTCATGTATTATGGAATTGAAGTTTTAATTACTAGATAATGTAGTTTGAAATTGGACTGACAGAATGCGGTTTATAAGACGTCTAGTCGTAGTGGACATATATCGGAAATTACTTTCAAACAATTATAAATAAATATTTCATATTTCAGCTTGAGAGTTGAGGATCACTGGTATATTTATTAATTCATTAATGAGTAATTAGTGTATTATTTTTCAGAGAAACAATTCCATTCAGTATTTTTATTGTATGATTCATATTTCAGTAATTTTATGTTGCTTACTTACATTTAAAACAACTATTTTTAACAGTTCTACATACATATTACATATATAGAGATATTGTTAAATTATGAACAAATTTAGTGAATATTTTCATTATGATTCAGATCAAAATTATCACAAGTTCACCGGAAATGACGTATACATATGTGATACGATGTCCATTCACAATTGTTCCAGGAAGTTGAAAGTAACATATTTCGAATATTTATTTTACACATTTTTTTCTTAAATTACACACCGTTTTTAAATATAAATATTTTTCCGGATTGAAAAATTAAAATATTGTCAAAAAATGTTTGACATAAAAATTTAATATTTTTTTTCTTTTTTTAGTGTTCAAACTTGAGTTTAGTTTTTCTCTCTCAGATTTATTGCGTTTTTTTACGTGATTTTATATTCAGTTATAATTCCTCTTAGCCCTTTAATATGAAAATGTTTTTACCTAAAATCACTCTCAGTGCGTGTTTTTTAGAATCTGCATTAAATAGTATTGGTAATATCAAATATGTATTAAGCCCAGAAATTAATATTCTTAAGTATTTAAAAAGTGACTATAGTTTTGTACTAATAATAAATTCGTAGAAAATGTTATGAGAGTCATTTGCTTTCTGAATATTTCACTCATTTCATTTCCGATAAACTGTACAGCAAATATGTAAGTGTTGACAGAATTCAGTTTCAAATATATTTGGTTGTACATTTTTTCAAAAAGATACAACCGGAGATCTCTGGGCGGAATTAGTTTGCGTAAATAATTCACGATTACGTTAAAATACATTTTAATTTTTTTTTTTTCAATATACCATCCATCTATCACAGAAAAAGGAATTGAAATAGATTTTCTTGGACTTTCCTATGTATTTAAAATGTGTCTGGATATCCAGAGAGATATATCCAAAAAATTTTTTTTGAGAGTTTTTTCCACAATTCTTGGAATAAAATATTTTTTACTTTATTTAATATTAAAATTAGCCTTTAATTCGTTAATAATACGATTATCTAAACCAGGAATGAGCAACACGCGGCCCGTTAAACATGTTTATGCGACCCGCCAAGCATTTTTAAAATTGAATTTATTTTATCGACTTTCTCCCATCAATATATTGTTATAAAATTAATTATAATAAAATGGTAGTATATACTAAACCGAAACAGTTTACGATTTCAAATGTTCAAAGCTGAGAAGACAGAGGTTTCCGTGAAAATGTTTTCCTCGCCATTTAATATCGATGTGGATGCAGTTCTCGAAGACTTTCAAATGGAAGTGATTGACATACAGAATAATACCGATTTAAAAAATGCATTTTTCTCAGTAAAGGGCGAAAATTTTTATAAATTTTATGTGATCCCTGGGAAGTTTCCGCTTTTGACGAAAAATGCAAAGCAAATGACGTCTCTGTTCGGAAGTACGTATGTTTTGCGAACAATTTTATTTTCAACCATGAAATTAATCAAAAGTAACCACCGATCAAGACTGAGTGATGCACGATTAGAAAGCTGCGTACGTGTAGCTAGCTACCTCATCAATTCCGACTGATATTGATCAGCTTGTATCAAAAAAACAGTGCCAAATTTCTCATTAAAAATTTCAAGTAAATTCGTTTTTGTGTTCTTTTCTTGTTTTTTTGTTTTTATTTTGCATTAAAATTTGTATATGAAATCTTTACTTTTTTTATAAATTTTATATTTTTTTATTCTAATGTTTTTTATAAATAAAATTTTGTAAATTATTGATAAGTGTTCCTTTATGTGCGGCCCGCCAAAAAAATTTAAAATTTAAATTGACCCGTTGATTAAAAAGGTTGCTCACCCCTGATCTAAACCTTTTACTTTCTATATGAGTTTAAAAATTCAGTAATAATTTTTTAAGATCGACACTGTTTCTTAAATTGCATGAACTCCGACACTGACTAATACAAAGTGATCCAATGCGGGTAGAACACCCAGCGTGATGACAGACAACGAATCCATAAGGATTTCGTGGTTGAAACTACAAAATCCTAAACAAATATTCAAATATTCCACAATAGTGGCAGGTAGGCGTGTGTGGAGTTTTTCCGAAAGGAAAACTTACCAGTTTTTTTCACAGTAGATTAAAATAAAATGCGTTACATTTATTGGCTAGTCAATAAATAAATTTATTGACTGTTCAGAGTTCGAAGTTTCTTTTTCGGAAAAATCAAAGTGGCAATTTTTTATTTATTTATTTTTTTTAATGATTTATTGGTAAATGATAGTACAGTCGAATATCCGTTATAAGACTAGTCTAGGGGACGTAGGGGAAATTTTGGGCTGAAGAACTCATCCAAGATTTTTGGATTTCCAACGTTGTCACCAAATTTCGTAAAGCTAGCAGTTTTTCCTGAAGAGCTATCGTGCTGATACATACATACATACATACATATATATATATATATATATATATATATATATATATATATATATATATATATATATATATATATATGTATCAGCACGATAGCTCTTCAGGAAAAACTGCTAGCTTTACGAAATTTGGTGACAACGTTGGAAATCCAAAAATCTTGGATGAGTTCTTCAGCCAAACACGTCGGATGCCAGGAACATGGTTTTTGTTCTTGCAAAAAATTAGTTTTTTGCTAAAATTTGCTTAAATTAAAAATTTTTGCCACATTTTTATTCACCATTGACGGCAAAAAATCACATAAAAAAGGTTTGTGAACTATTATTCTGAGTTAGCTAGTTTTTGAGAAAATAAGAAAATCCGCTACCGGGGCGGTTCTAGAAACCTCCGGCGGTGGGTGGAGTAATGTGAACGAACATTTTTCTAACCTAACGGAACTTGATCTAACCTAACCGAACCTAAGGAAATTTTTTCTAACCTAACCGAACCCAACAAAATTTTTTCTAACCTAACCGAACCTTATTGTTCTATAATTTATATAAACTGAATTTATTATTATTAGCGAAATTCCAGAATGGAATTCAGCTATTACAGTGTCATGACGCGACTTTAGCCCGGGACTATGGCAGAAATTTGTTTTGAGGTTCCTAGAAACCGAAAATAATATTCACTGAAATTTATGTATTATACAGTATAGCACCGATAATGGAAAGATCAGTTTTGGAAATTTTTTGAGAGTATCAAATTGAGAGCATCAGAGGCAACATCACTTTTGGAAAGTTGCATCAAAAAGGTCAAGTATTTATCAAAAAATTTCCAAAATTAATGTTTCCATTATCGGTGCTATACTGTATTTATATTTAGTCCCACACCGTTGGACAAGTTTGTTAGCCAGCCATGTCGGATGATGGAACATGGCTTTTTTGGTCATTTTTCGTGAAAAAAAATGAGTTTTTTACCAAAATTTTCTCAAGCTAAAATTTTTTTGCGACATTTATTTACACCATTAGAGAGAGGAGGAAAAATCACTTAAAAGGGTGAAAAATCACACGCTATGTTATGCTGCGACAGGGGTATTTATGTATTTCCAGGCAACAAGAACAATCATGTCTATGTTGCATGTATGTGTACTTATGTAATACGGTATATCACCGATATCATTTAAATAAAAGCGTTCATACCATTGTTTTAAATTTAGTTAAAATAAAAATTATTTAAAATTTTTCCCTTTTTAAATTAACAGTATTTAAAATTAAGATTTATATTAATTAAAAATAAAAATGGTATCCATTTTTGTTTTAGCCCGATAATTATCAAGATAGTACGTTAAATGCTATAGTGTAGTCGCCCAATTTACGCATAGTTTAAGTCGTTATATTAACGCCATAATTATTTCGTTAGACATTAGACATTACGTTAGACGTTAACATTAGTGTGGTCCTAGCATAACAATAAATTAAGATAGACAGTTTAAAATAAATTCAGTTAACAATTTAAAATTGATAAGATTTGAAATTTTATTCCGATGTTTTGGAATGTCTTACATAACTTTTACAAAATTACCAGGAAAAGAAATGACGTGTAGGAATCTTTGGAGGGAAAATTTGATTAACAGAAGTCGCAATGTGTAATAACACTGAAGTCTTTCTTTAACAGGAATTGCTTTCCGATAATAAGTATATATTTTGTTTAGATATTTTTGGTCCAACTATTTCAGTTAATTTTTCGAAATCTGATAGTGCCGATCTTATAAAATTTCCAAAATATTAGAAATTTTCACAAATTAAATCAGTTAGTAAATTAGAAGCATTATAACGAGTTTTTTTTATGAATCAATACCATCTACCAACATCTTTTTGAGTTGTTGGTTTTTAAAGACCACATGATAAAATTGGCGTCATAATGTGAGCGATATTAATAGACCATAAAACTCTTACTGCGATAACTTTTCATTTCAAAATTTATTAAACTTATTTAAAAAATTATTGTGTAGCCGGAACATAAACGAACATCAACGAATTGACGTTAATTGTTTATTTGCGTTCGTTTGTGTTTGTTTTTGTTTGTTCATGTTCGTTCACGTTTGTTCGCATTCGTTCGTTATATGTAGACCGGGCTTTAGATACATGTAACATGTTCGAAATGGATTATCCATTTCCTTACTAATCTAGTGACGGAAAAAAAAATATTCTAATTTTAAATTAAGTGAATTAATTACAATAATCGTTACTTTTAAGTAAACTGATAGTCATTCATGTATTACCCACTAGGAAATATAATTTCTCTAATAACTATTCCTGAATAAACCCAACGTAGTTGCATTTTATGGCGACTAGGTTATATATTCAGGAAAGATTAAAGGAATGATTTGCAAATCAGGTAACTTAAATACATGTAGTTATTTGATAAGAAACTGATTCAACATTTTTTCTTGTTTATCCAAAGTTGGTTTAACAGATAAGTAATTCCATTTGATCATTTTAGGAACAAAAAAAATTTTTTCTTATCTTTGTCCATATTTTTATTTGTTTCCCAAACTTCATGTGCAACTTCTGTCTAGTATGAGAATTGATATTAATATTTTTATTACCTATATGAAACATTCTTAATATAAAATACGTTTAAATGTTTGAAAGTTGATCTCAAAAGTTACGGTAATCATTTATCTTAGGAACTATTAAATAAATTTCGGTGAAAATTTTTTTCATTTGGGAAATGCTACAGTTTAAAAAGTTGCGTGACAGGGCTGAAAGATACACTTAAAGTCGTTATTATACAGGAAGCGTGAGGCGCTTGTATTACGCGCACGTGTAAATTTTTAACATTGAACGCATTGAATCTGTATCTAGTGGGTATGTAGGTAGTTAGGTACCACATAACCACTAGATACAGATTCAGTGTAACAATTTACACGCGCGTGTAATGCAAGCGTCTACACGCTTCTTACATAACCACCACCATAACAGTTACAAAAATATATAAATGACACGTTCAAACTATACTGTAGGTATATTGTATTTTAATTGTTTGCTAATAAAAGTGATATAAACTCAGTAGCCTAGCCGATATTTTAAGAACTCCATACCGAGTGTAAAATTTCGCATTTTGTTAAGTTGTTTTCGTAGACCGAAACTACATAGATATATTATATAATATTTTTTACAAATATTTATTGGCTCTTAAGAAGATTATGGTGCAAGCGCTGGGCAGGAAAAATAGTTGAAAATTCAGATGAAGTCTACTGTTATTACTCATGGATCAGTCCATATTAAACCAACAAAGCGCTCAATTCGACTATTGATCTTTTTGATACTTGGGTTAATTTCACTCTTTAACATCCTGAATTCAAATATAATTTTTAAAAAAATTCTGAGTCTTATAGTTTTTGAGGTATACAATCTTAAAAATTGCAAAATATCACTATATTCTATTCTATGAATCCTAGAGAGTTGCTTGATATAGCTCATTTTAAGGGGATTCACTATCGGTGAAACAATTTTTTTTTATTTTCAAATTTTTCTCTGAATTTTTGGCAGTTACGTAACCATATAAACTTAACAATGATAAAAATAATTATGTTTAAATTTTTTGAGTTTCGCGTTACCATAAAAATCCATTATTTTGAAAAAAATGGTAATTTTTTTAAACTGATATTCTGAAAAAACTACTCAATCAATATTGATAAATTGGGTTTCAAATTAAAGGTAATTAGATACACTATATCATGTATTTTCACTATTGTATTTTTTTATCAGAAAATTAATAGTCCAATATTATTCAAAATACAAGAAAAGTTAGCTTACAGAACTGTTAATATGCAAAAAATTTCATTCTTCTGTCTTCAACGGTTTTCTTATCCAATTTCATCGCTGAAAACATAGAAAATTTTCGGATAATTGCAATCAAAATTAAGATACATTGTGAGATAATGTGGATAAAGTATGCAGTTATATTTTATAGTGGATAAGGTATGCTATTCAGTTATATTTTCTTATTTAGAACTAAATAAAGTATAAATTAAAACGAAAAAAATTTTTTTTTTTTTTAAATCATATTTTGGCTGTTTACGGATAGCAAATACCCTTAAAGAGGATTTAATTAATGGACTTTAATTCTAATCTTAAACACTTTCTGAAAAATAAAATTTTTTGAGGAAATCTGGAAATATCAAAAAATTGTTCTTAAAAATTTTTTTGAGATAGTGTTTTTTGAAAATTATGAAACTAATATATATTTTTTATAATCGTGACTTGGTGATCACACTACAAAAATTTCAAAATGAGACCATGATGGGGGATCAACAGTTATGATAAAAAAATGCATTTCATTGTTCTGTATTTGACAATTCGTTACAAAAAAATAAATAAATAAAAGCAGGAAGTTCCATTTCAAGTTTCAGGAGAAGAACTGCGCCTATTTGTAATTCATTTAATCACCTGCGGTTCTTTTTAAAAACTTTTATTTAACTTGCTATGTTAGTATGTTGGTTTAGATCAAATCTTGTAATCAAAATTTAGACAGGTTCTAATTGAGCTAGAGGTTTCAAATTTTGCATACGTGTCTAACCTTAATGACAATGCAATATTGTATAATTAGTTTTTCCCTAATTCGCTCCAAACCAAAATTGTTGATTTTTAGTCCTATGCAATTTTTTGACATTTCGAAGTGTCAAATATTGTCCATTGATTTTACATTGCAATTTTTTGTTTCCATAGTTATGTCTGATAAGGGTAAATTAACCGGTTAAAATATAGGTAAAAAATTACTTCTTTAATTTTTTTTTTAAATTAATTGATATCAGACTAAAAAGTAGAAAATAAAGTAAAAAAAATTTTTTTTAAGAAAAAGCTTTTATTTAAAAATGGGCTAAAAAAATAAAATATCTTTTGAGTGAAGTTTGAAGCAACATGCAACATAACTTCTTAAAAGCTTGAGGCGTTTAATTAAATTTGGTAACTACTGAAAAGTAAAATAGCTACACTTATATCCAAAACAGAAATGATTAATGATAACGCCTCAAGCTTTTATAAATTATGTTGCATATTGCTTCAAACTTCACTCAAAAGTTATTTTTTTAGCCCATTTTTAAATAAAAGCTTTTTCTTAAAAAATATTTGTTTTACTTTATTTTATTTATCAAATAATGATCGAAATGTTGCCAGATTCTGGATCAGTTTTGCGGGTAAAATACACATAATTGGAGGGGTCAGTGTGAACCAAGTCCATAACTTCCTGAAAAAAAAAAAAAATGGTCTTGGTTCACTTTTACACTGACCCCTCCATAATATGTAGCCTATCTTGAAAACGCGATTATCAACAGGCTGTGGGAATTCATTGAGATAAAAAAAAAAAATCAAAATGTGTATCTATACTCTTCTAAAGCCGGTTCTACACGATGCTAGGAACACCTTCCAACATTGGACGTTCGATGATTCGTCACATCGTGTGGACGTTGTTCGAACCCACGAGCGTTCAATGTCGAGCGTCGAACGTTCGCATTTGGCCATGTTCCAGCCGATGTCGGTATTCTTGCACCGAGTCAAAGGGATGCTTCCAACGTTTGAAGGACAATGTTCGTTGGTTCGACTCACAGCGGCTACACGACTCGTTCATATGAATAGAGACAGCATCAGTGTATAACATTAGAGATGATAACATCCTCGTGCACTGAATAAAGGTTTGTATCAAACTATTTTCATCATAATATGTATTGGATCATTTGGATCAAACATTCGATTCACTGTGTAGCAGGAGCATTCGCAGCATCAACTGTCGAACTTACTTGCACCAAACGTTCAGTTGAACGTTGGAGGGAACGTTCCTAGCATCGTGTAGAACCGGCTTAATGTAAAAATGACAGTTTAGTTATCGTATTTAGACCTATTCCATGTCAATTCAACACACTCATTTTATCACACCGCCTCAGATTTTCTTAAGATTTGGTATACTTATACACGGAGAGAAAAATCCTATAATTTTTGTAGAGAAAATTTCAGAAAAATTACTATGCTCCCCTATAATCCATGCGCGATCGACGACCAAAATAAAAAATATGTGCTAGCATGGTAAAATTTAATGTGGTGCTAACACAACTTTTATCACACTCTTATGCATGTATATTATAGTGTAATTCTTGTTGTCGTACTCTTTCATTTGCGCATCTGACTCGCGACCTTATGTTGGTTGCACTGTACCTGTAAAAACATGTATACAAAAATGATTGCCAACAATATATTGTAATACATATACTAAAGATAGGTAAATAACAAAAAGATGAATTAAACGATGACATCATCCTAAGAGAGTGTAAAAGCAACTGACTACTAGCTGCTTCAAGGTGCTTGGTGGGAGCTGTCTGACAAAGTTTCTTCCACAGTCCACACCTATATGGTTCGCATGTAACCCATGTAACTCGCTGATTGAGGTACATTTCATTACAGCGATCCCAACAAAACCAACCTTCTTTCTGTTTTTTTTCTTTCTATTAGGAGCATGTTAGCATGGAAATTTTTTTAATAAACACAATTAAAAATTATTTTTTTGTCGGTAATGAAACTTTTTACTGTGCTGTTTTACAAATTTTACGGAGATAATATTACGAAAAGAACATTCCATCCTTTAAATTTTTTATGATTAATTATAATCTTTATATTTTTACCTTACAGAATTTAATATGTTCGTCTTTTACACGTCGATTGTAGTGCTGAGCACAGTAATTTTTATAGGAATTTTATCTCCGTGTACTAAGTACTAAGACTAAGAAAAGTGTCAATTTTTATGTCATCGAAGGATGATATACTAATATCGTTGTGTGATCATAGTGGGGGAAACATTATTATAGAGTTGTATATCCATATTGAATAATTATAGAGTTGTACATCCATATTGAATAAACGCAAGAGGGCTGTAGAGTTAACAACTATAGAGTTAACAAAAAATCATAAATTAACACTTTCACTGAGATGACATTACTTGGTGCGTGTCAAAAATACGTACTTAATGAATTTTTAAATTCTTATTTCAAACCGTTTTCGAGATATGGCTATGTAAAGTTTCCAAAAACTTACCAAAAAAACGTAAATGTTCATTTTTAAATTGTTCTAGAAGCTGTTCTAATTTAGCTAGAAACCTGGGGGGGGGGGGGGGGGGGGGGGGGGTGTCATTTTGTAGCATTTTAAATACTCTTTCAAATGATATACAACAAGGATGTTAATAAAAATATTTTTTTCAAAATCCATGTAAAGATTTTGATTTAATTTTTTCCCAAAAAGTACATAATTTAAAATTCTAAAAATATTTGTATAAATTCTTAGTACTGTTCTGAATCATGTAGTAAAATATGAATGTGGGATCCTAATGGGTTCATTGTTTAAAGAAAAAATATTTATGTTGCTGGTTTTCCACTGCTATCCAATTTTTCTTCGACATTTTTCCAAAAGGTACATAGTCTTTAAAACCTTCCAAATATGTCTATAAAAAGTGAATACTATTATAAAATAATTTGAAATATGTAATTGGAAAGACTTCCTGAACCTTTGTCTTCATGAAGAAGATTTTAACATAAAAGCTGCGTGGCACTTTTTAGCAACAGCACATGGGAGAAGGGGAGGTTTGAGATAAATATTTAAAAATTGGCTCTTTTCTTAGTCTTAATACCTAGTATGAGTATACCAAATTTTAAGAAAATCTGAAATGGTGAGGAAAAATTTCTTTCTAAAGTGTGTTGTTTTGACATGGAATGGCTCTTTAGTGTGTTTAAATAACCTAGTTTCGGATTCAGGTTCGGCATCGGCAAAAGATCATGGTGTTAACTGAACATGTTAACTTTCAACTGACATACTTTTACTTACCTTCTTCAATCGGAAACTAATTTTTGATGAAAATTTTATATAAAGCGAAAGTAAGGACAAAATTTACCAGAAAATATAAGAAGGTATACCTAATAAATGAAGTGAGATACTTTTTGAGCCAAAACAGTTTCAGTTGAGTTGAGACTCTAGTAATATTGCTAGTACATACGAAATATAGGAATGCGAACTTAAATTTCAAATATAACAGTAATAAATAATTGAGTCATATAGGGGATTTATCATTAACATTACTTAATTATTGCTATCAACATTAAAAATTATAATTATTATTTTCTTTTATTATATTATTATTTTTAAACATAAAATTTAATAAAAACAATTTTCTGATTTCAAGAAGTAATGATTATTATGTAGAAGGATAACGCACACATACATACATATATAACGTTGTAGAAAAGATATTGCCGTATATGGGTAACAGTTAGGGCGTATGTAACAGGCAGGGTTGATGCGCTCAGAATAGCGGTACCTCACAGGCAGGGTATTGATCCACACACCACTCCCACTCCGGTATTTCCACCACCATCACCATAGAATGTATATTCTGCCTGTTTGTCTATGTACATACTATGTATGTACGTTTATTTTTTGTTTTTTCAAAGAATTAATTTTCTCACAAAAAATTCTTTTTCCTAATACGATACGTGGAAATAATTTTTAAATCTAATTTTTTAATTAATAAATGTTTTTTATTAAAACACTTTATATATAAAACCAAAAAAACTTTTTTTAGCAAATAAATTCACTGAGTTTTATGATGTGTTTAATGTCCTTAAAAGCTTTCAAACGTAATTACTTACCTTTTTTTCTTACTGAAGGTAGAAAACAATGTTTTTTATTATTTTTTTACAGCTGATTGCCAGATTTATATAAAGTTCCAAATGTTCCCTTTTATAAATTTTTTATATGAACGATTTGGGAGTGTAAATCATTGGGTGGATTCATTCAACCAAAACCCAGCACTTTTCACGTAATAATAGAAAACCAGAAATTACGATAAAGATATAATTATGTTTGTGGAGTTACAGACCCTTTGCTTCGTTCGAGAGTTATTGTGCAGGCATATATATATTCGTTTTTTTATATAAAAAATAGGTGGTGAGGTTAGTTTAGTTGGTTTAGACAAAATATTCCGATGTTTGAGATAAAAACTAGGAGGTGGTGAGGTTGTCTGCCTGCTATCCTTTATCCACTGTCATTTGGTAATTAATTTTACTTTTCAGTAGATAGTAAGTCGCGGGAGCGAACTAACCTACGACCCTTTTTCAAGATAAGATTAAAATCTGACCGCGAGAGCGAATTAGTAATTACCCTTCTTATTTTATTTTTTATCATTTTTAAGAATAGTTTATTTATTGTCCATAAAATAATTTATGTCAAAAGGTTGATTTAAAAATTTCAATTTCAATTCGATTTCAGTTCTTGTAATCTTAAAATTTATTTTGATTTCCATAGGTTTATTGAATTTTAATAATCTGGCAAGGAAAAATTAATTGATAGGTAATAATAATAAAAGTAAAGTGAAATTACTTTTATACATATAATTTTTAGTGAATATAAATATTTATTTAACTGTAAGAGTGCTCTTAGTATGTAAAATCTATATATTTAATTTTGTTATTATTCAAGAGAAAATTCATTAAAAATACGATTTATTAGTGATGACTTGCTGCTGTATCTTAAGTACAGTAAAACTTCGATTAACCGTCATCGTCAGGATTAGGACTATTATTCGATTATTAATCGAATTAGACTTTTAAAATTATTAAAAATATTCATTGCATTTTAGACAAAAATTCTCAAGATCTCTGTTGTAAATGTGACTTTTGGTAATCTATATATCGTTTTAAGTACTCGTCAATTAAAAATATCTATAATATATTAACCAAAATACTAATTATATTGCAATTTTATCTTTCATTTTTTTCATTTATTTATTAAAATTGAGGAGATTTTTGATTAATAGAGTAATTTAAAAAAAAAAATGTCTGAACAAAAAATGAATAATACCTTTTTTGTTGTAAATTTTAAATTATTCACTAATAATAGTTTTTTTTACTAGTTACAATTAACGTAAAATGTAGTACATAACATAATAGTAATCTACAGTAATATAATAAACCGGGAATTTATAATAGACGTAACATACAACTTGTAGTGAGTCGTGTGCTCGTGTGTAATCGTACATACTAGAAACATCAGTATGTAATTGTGTATGTATGTATGTGTGTGTGTGTGTATGTACTGTGTGTAATACTGAGTTTGTGAATGAGTCGCGGTACTCCGACTCCTCGTCGGCGTCGTCCTCGTACAAGTCATTACTATACAACATCCTACTACAGAAGCAATGGAGCCCAACCATAGTATATATGTATAGTATAGGTACTTGTTGTCAGATGTCGTCTGCCAACAAGATGATAATACAGTGTTCGATCGTATCGACTCACTAGTTCGCTAGCTTACTGCATAAGTAAAGCATACACCGCTTACACTGTGGTATAGCGGGATAATTATTACTATAGTTTTCTTATTACTATAGTTTTTCACAAAAGAATTTCACTATTCAATGCGTTGTTATTATTAAATTTTTTATCATATTCCTTTTCTGAATCTCAAAAAGAATTTTAATCTTTCATGTTTTTGTTTTTATTATTCATATTGACGCTTTGAGTCTTTGTAACATAATAATTTTACACAATTACACGAAACGTCAAAAATGTTGAATATATAACTTAGATATATATATATATATATATATATATATATATATATATATATATATATATATATATGCCCCAACATTTATATATATATATATATATATATATATATGCCCCAACATTTATATATACAGGGTGTAAAGTAAATAAGTTTCATAATTTGCAGGAGAGAAAGGTCTCAGTCTACTAATTAAGTATTGCTAGTTAAATTTTACCGATCAAGTTTCATTTCAGAAATTTTCGATTGTCAAAAACGTGTTAAAAAATGGCCCCTAGAAAAAAAACCTTAATCAGGCTCTGACTACCTAACATTTTTTTGTTTTTGTTTTTTTGAATGTTAAACTTTTTGTCAACAAAATATATTTATGTACTTATTTACCGAATCTTTTGAAATTATCTGTACAGTAGCGTACAAAAAATTTTTAACATATTTTGTAATAAAACAAATTTTACGTCATATTTCATAATTTTAACATCACTGACTTATATCAACTTTAATACAGTTCTCTCACATATTTAATATATTAAACACACATTTAACACACATTGCCGAAAATAATTATCATAGTCAATTAACAATAATTAACCATTTCAAATTCAAAATTATACAAAACATTATATTTTTCTATCTATGTACTTTTTGTTAACGCGTACAAAATTTCATTCTTACAAAAATAAGATAAATTAACATTATTTTTTCTTGTTAAAACTTTTATTTCAAATTAGTATTGCTACAATAGTAGTTAAATGTTAGCATACTCCATATGAAAGATGTTGATTACAAAAGCTTTTATAAAAGAAAATTAATTCTAAAAATTTATTAATTAAAATTTTTATTTTCGTCATTGTACATGAAACTTATTTATTAACTTGTGTTGGCTGATGATACGAACAGCTTACTTATAATTAGGTCAGTAGTGTGATCTGATCAACTGATCACTGATCACTGACCTGTTTAGAAAACCAGCTGATTTTTCAAAACATTTACTATAAAAAATTTGTACAAGGTGTCAGTTTAAATACAAACCGGCCTTATATCTGTAGAACTGTAAAAGAATTAAAATTTCTCAAAACCGTTTCTAGGACATGGAGGGGGAACCAATGTGGTCAACATGAGGATATTTTGCAACCAATTCACTAAAGTGCAGAATCTCCGAACTTATTTTTTTAAGTTATAAGACCTCACTCATGGTAGAAAGCTCTTTAAAAATGGTATTCGTTAAAACCGAATATAATTTTAATTTATCGATTATTATTTGAAGGATACGAAAAATAAATTTCAGGAAGTTGAGATGTATTTTCTCTTATTCAAATTTACAAGTATCAAATCCCATGCCTATTTGAAATAAAATCGTAAGAAATTATAATCTTAAAATCGAAAGATACGAAATACTTATTATTAATTTTTCCATTATTTTTGGAAAATTATAAAAAATAATATTTGAATCAATTTATTCAAATTTATTGTTATAAATGTCAAATTATCTATTATTTTCCAAGTTTATTTTTACAAATTATAAAATCAAAATGCACAAACGAACATTACAGACCGGGAGGTAATAACAGAAGACCTTCCACGATTTTCACACTTATGCCTCGGGGAGTTTTGAAAGATATGAAAATTTTAAAAAATTTAAGGATAAAAGGCCGCTAGAATGTTAGCAGCTGGTTGTAGAGGATACTAATGTGGATCATAATGGTTCCCAATCCATCTTAAAAAATGGTTTTGAGAAAATTTATTATCTTTTACAGTTTCAAAGATATGATTATCAATTTATCATGATAGGAGACCTGGTATGTTTTTAAATTGACACCTTGCAATTTATTGTTAAACATATACATATACATACATACTAATACTCGTATAAAATGTAGTAAAATCTATCTTAATTTGTACCTCTTTATATGTATGTGTTGTGTATAAGAGAGTCGACGTACATACATACATTTATCGCAATCATAGGGTCCGGAAGAAGAATTTAAAATACGAAAACTGAAGTGAAATTTTATGTTAAAGTATATTTCGATATTATACATCTCCCAAAAATTAAAATTCATATTATTAAGAGAAATGTTGAAAAATGAATAAAATTTTTATTTTTCGTAAGTAATTTCAAAAATAATTCCGTGTACTTTATTGTGCAGTGTATCATTAGAAAAATCCCTTAAAATCAAACTAAGGTTCTTTTAACAATTTTTTTTTATAACTCGTTTCAGAATTATTGTACTTCAAAGTCGATGTGATTTTTAAGAAATCAAATTATCACTTAATTGGCTTTTCAGTAACACTAGTGCAAATAACATTGTCAAGTAATTTATTTATTTTCATAATAAACCTTAAAAAATACCATAGGTTGCACAGCTGCGTGTACTAAGGAACTTTGTAGCATGTACTAAGGAACCCTGATTTAATGTGTGTGAAATACACACTTAGCTAACTTTTATATGTATGTGTAGGTAAGTAGCATTCGCCTTTCACATATTATGTTTATGTTTATATGTAGAAGTTAATGTCGTCATTTCATAAAATGTCATGGAAAATAATTTATGTACATACATATTTTTGTCGAATTGTTTCATAAGGGAAAGCATGCAAACTTTTAGATTTTGATGATTTTTATATTTTTATAAGCTAACAGTGTTGTGGAGTTGGGCTGGGCTATTAGTTTTCCGATATCTGTTGGTTCTGTAAAGTACATAACGACATAGTAACGTACCTAAATTCGTTTACTTGAACCCGTCATTTTAAAAGTAAATTTATTTTATAATTGTAAAATTCAACCGCCATTTTTGAAGAAGCTTATAAACCGATTTGGACGTTTTAAATTTCTAAGGATAGTACTAATCAAGTACTATCAAACGGTAAAACAAAATCAATGAAGAATCAACTCTGTCAGCTTTTACAGAAAAATTTCAAAATTTTTTCATAAAAAATTGTCATAATACGCATTATTTATTCAGTTAAAGAATTGTCTATAAGGGGAAATCATCTTAGATCATACTACCTACTCGAGTGTCATGAAAATATGAAGTAAAATAAATGGAGATGATTCTTGGAAAAATTTTGTAACAAAAATTAAAAACTTTTGTGGCAAGATTGAATAAAATACTCATTATTTTGAAAATGACTAGAGATAAAGAAAAAATGCAAAGGATGACTACCACAATTTTTTTTTAGAGATATTGAACGATATAAAAGTTTTTAAATTTGTACAAATAGGGGCGGCTGAGAGTTAAATTTTAGGGGATGAAATTTGTAGTACAGGAGTGTGAGAAAATAGTAACTAAAATTTTGACGTCAAATTTTGTTCTCATAATGTTCTAGTCCTTTTTTATTTATCCTTTTAAAAAAAATTTTATATTACTATACAATATGATCCATAAGTGTCAGTATGAATTACACGTGATTAAAGTTAATAAAAGTGAAAAAAGTTGAGCTGAATGATTTAAATCGCAACTTCAATTATGATTTCAATCCAGTTTCCTTTGTATGTAACACTTTCATCGGTTAATAAATAAGATTATTTGACAATTTTTCATGAAACAATTTGGAATTTTCTTGTAAAAACTGGTAGAGATGATTCCCCATTGATTTTCTTTCCTGTTTGATATTATTCGATTAGTGCTATCCATAGAAATTTAAAACGTCCAAATCGGTTTACAGGCTTCTTCAAAAATGGCGGTTGAATTTTTCTATTATAAAATAATTTTACTTCTGGACTATTGGGTTTAGGTGAGCGAATTTAGGTACGTTACTTATTTATTTAGCGCACTATTATTTTGTGTTATTTTCGTCTTTCCTATTGCAATTGATTTGGAGAAAAACGAAAAAAAATATTTTAGGTGGTTTACGCATGGATCATTTTGCCCACATGTACTTTACAGAAAGAAACAGTTATTGCAAAACTAATAGGCCAGCACAGCTACACAACACTTGCAGATTATAAAAATACAAAAAAAAATTAAAATCTAAAACTACGAGTTTTGGGGTGTTTCCCCTGATGAGAGAGTTAGCCATTTACAAGTTCCAATTTGATCTGTTTCAACTTGCAATGCCTAAAAGTCGATCTTTGTAAAAACTAATACTTATGTACTTATTATGGGTTATTTATGATGGTTTTGCAGCTAAAATAAAGTTCATGATTTTAAATAAATTTTTGATTGTAATATAATTTGCCTTTTTTCACATCTGTCTCTTTTTATAAACTTTTAACATTTTAAAATTGTTTAATAATGAATTTTTGATCTTAGTGAGAAAATTGAGAGACGAAAAAATAAACGGTTATTTGAGATTGTTATTAATTTCTGTTTATTCTCATGTACTTTACTTGGAAACTATGAAATGTGGAAACACACTGTAGATTGTCAACAATTTGGGATACCAATAGGCAATAGGTAATAAAATAACTAATGTTAATGGCAATCATATTTTTGTAAATACCTTTTAGATAAATACATATTTATGTGTACGTTAGATAGATTGTGAATAAAAGAAAAGTTTTGTAAAGTGTTTGTGTTGTGTATCAACAATTAACAACAAATGGAAAAATTACAACCAATGGAAGTTTTTCTTGTGTAAAATTCTATTGTTCTGTGATGTTCTTTTTTCTGTTTTTTGGCAATTCATAAGTATAGTTTTTAATGTGATTTGTTATTAAATTAATACTGCATAATGCAGCCATGTTTTATAACTAATATCAGAGTTATGGTTTTTGCAATATTCATAATGTCCTGTGATTTGGGAATTCACACTTTCCTGTGAAAAGCTACAAAAATATTTTAATCAGAATTTATGGAAAAAAAGTGTTTGGTTTCCTTTGTCCGATAGTGTATGTATCATTTAAACAGTCAGCAGATGTTTAAATATAATGGTAAAATAATTTTTTTTTATATTTTTATTTTTAATAAAATGTTTATTATACAGGGTGTGAATAATTGTAATTTGGTCAGAGCCGTATTCAGGGAAATTTATATTAAATGACGAGCTGGCTGGGATGCGATTTTTTCAGATAGCGAATTCCGAAAAAAAATTTATGTCTTCAGCAATTATACACCGAGATAAACCATCTGTCAAAAGGACGAAACTTATTTACTTTACACCCTGTATATATATATATATATATATATATATATATATATATATATATATATATATATATATATATATATATATATATATATATATATATATATATAAATGTTGGGCCATCAAACAACACAGACGGAAATAAAGTTGATATTAAGAAATAGGGCGAATAGCGAATTAACAGAAGAGGAGGCTTTAGTAGAGATACGTTTAAGATATGGTGACAGTTGTGTCATACGTACGTGACAAATAGACGTATTGAAAATACCACACATATTTTTGTGAACATTTACTATACATTCCGTTAATAGTGACTTCTACGGTTTTTTTCCCGTAACTTGAATTTGTATTAAACAATACAGTCGAACCTGGATAAGCGAGAGTTCAGGGGATCGCGATCAATTTTTCTCTTATGGAGGTTTCTCACTAACCCGAGTTTCTAGCTTACAGAGGTACGGGAGGGGTCTATCTCACTTATAGAGGTCAAGAAAAAATATAACCAATATGTAGAGAAACATGCATGTATTATATGGATACTACTTATTCGAATAATACGAGTATGTATTTGGATATAGATATGCTTAAACATTAAAACATCAAAATTTACTTGAAAATATAAGTTTTTTGAAATTTAAGAATGAATCATAAATGGCAAATGTTAAATACGTTTAGCTGTCGGTTATAGAGGTTCAGGCAATTAGCAATCTCAGTTATGGAGGTCCATGAGCGAAAAAAGACTCTCACTTGTACAAGTTTTTGTTTCTCACTCATAGAAGTTTTAGAGTGGTAAAATTACGGGATCTGACAATTACTCCCACTTACAGAGTTTTCTCGCTTATCCAGTTGTCCCGTACTCCGGTTTGACTGTAATTACTTCAACAAATAATTCCGTATTCGGTAATTATTTTTTTCATCAAATTATATGATAGAAAAAAAGCTTCCAGTTCATTTTTATGTAAATTTTTTAAAAGAAGTAATCTCTTATAGAAGTTCTTGTTTTTTATGAAATTATGAAATTTTAATTTAAATATTTGAAAAATTAATGATCTATTATTGTAAATAATAAACAAATATTTTACTTCGCAAAAATACCACTTTTATTTTGAAACTGTGACAATATTGTTTCTAACCGTCAGTTCATTTTCAAACAGAATTCTGTTTGAAAATGAACTGACGGTTCGAAACAATATTGTCACAGTTTCAAAATAAAAGTGGTATTTTTGCGAAGTAAAATGTTTGTTTATTATTTACAAATATGGAAATACCATAAAGTAACGTTCAAATCTAGTTTTGATGTGACAATTTAAAAATGGCTTCATGTATGAAGAACAGTTTAGCAAAAAATCTTTTCTAATGGTTTTACCACTGGAGTTTCCTATAGAGTAGACCCTGGCACGAAAATTACTTATTTTCAGAATAAATTGCGCATAATTAGCTTTGTTTCAATTTGTACCACCTGAAAATTATCTTTAAATAATTTTCACCCCCCGGAAAAATGAAAAAAACAAATAAAATAGCGAATCTGGAAAAACATATACTCCTGACAGAAAACTTTTAGATTTTAATAAAAAAAATATTTAGACACCTTCCTTTTAATTTGTTCCATCCAGAAATTTCAAAATTTTCATTTGCATCCCGTAGAAAATGAGAAAAATGACATTTTCGTGGGGTAGTCCAACTGTCAAACTGATCATAACTTCTGCGCATGCGCGGTGGAAAAACCATACTCTGACACGAAAATTTTTAATATTCATAAAAAAACGATATCGGCTTTTTTCTTTTGATTTTGTACCATTTAAAAAAATATATATTTTTTATTTGCACCCCCGTAGAATTTGTAAAAACTAGGGTTACTTATAGTTACGCAACAACCCAGCCAAAATATTTTTTTCTTTTAATTTGTTTATAATGCCACCTTATATTTATAATATAACAGTAATAATATTTATACAGTAAATGTGTAACTTAACATTAAAAAATGGTAAGATCTTATAATTATAAAATTTAAACATAAACAAAGGTCATAAATTGGTAACAATTTTGAGGTTAATTTTGGCGCGAAAATTTTAAATTAGAAAGTAATGTATGTTTATTTATGCACGAAAATTACTTATTTTCAGAATAAATTGCACATAATTAGCTGTTTTTCCATTTGTACCATCCTAAAATTACCTTTAAATAATTTGAATCCCTCGGAAAGATGAAAAAAACAAAAAATATAATAGCGAATTTGAAAAAACATATACCATTTGTTGATGTTAACAGGGTGGCCACTTTCTGGAAAATCTGGAAAACCTGGAAAAATCAGGGAATTTAGGTACTCAGGGAAAAGTCAGGGAAATATCAGGGAAATTTCGTTGAATTCAGGGAATTTTTTCATCTTTGATATTCGAATTACTTTTAAGACAGAAATTATAAGTATCTTTTTTAAAATAATTGTATTTTTTTAACAACCAATCCAGTAGTAAAAAAACAGAATGTAACAATTGAAATTCAAATATTTAACCGTTATCGAATTTCAACAAATAAATTTTCGTTTTAGCAATACATTGTTAAAAATATGCCTATATTATATTTTTGCTCTTTTTTATTAAAAAGTTTAAAATAGTTATTATGTCGATTATATTTATCTCTTTTATATACGAAAATACACAAAATAAAGAGAGACAAAAATTTGATACGTCTACAATCACTTATGTTGATAACATAGGCAAAAATTAAGTTAACTTGAGGTTTAGCATTTTTAATAAGAAAATTACTTTTTCAAATCCACGACAGCGATACTATTTTATTTTTATTCGGCTATCAGATGTGATTAAATACAAATCAATTAAATGTAAATAATTTGTTTTCTATAAGCTCAATTTGAGAATCTATTATAGGTAAGTACAATAACTTTCGATTGATTGAATGCAGGCCCGTAACTAGGCTGGGGCAGCCGGGGCAATGCTCCGGCTGCCCCAGCTAAAAGGGGCCTCGAAGAGAATCAAGAAATTCCAAATTTCTTGGCAAATTTTAAGGGCGGTATTTCTGTAAAATTAAGACAGCAAACGACTGGAAAGCAAAAAAAGGCCGCTTTTTGGGTGGAATTTTTTGTTTTTGCCCGGGGCGGCGTAGGGGCCCCGAATGTACTTTCTGTCGCGGGGCCCCTGAAGACCTAGGTACGGCCCTGATTGGATGGATATAATAAGGATCTATTTTTAGTAAATATCAGTTTCTTGACCTATCATCTTTTTGTCAGATTCTACTTCTATAATATTATCTGTGGTCAATGAGATAATTTTATATAAGGTGGACTAAGGGGACGGTGGTCCGTCCAGGCTCCGGCGTAATATAATTTAGGCATTCTGTAAATGTTTTTTTTTTTTTTTTTTTTTTTTTTTTTTGTTTTGCTCGTCAATATATTTACACGGTATAAAGCAAAACAATCCTTTTTAGTCGAATTTTCTCCGAAAAATTAGACTTATACAGTCTATACGATAAGAGCTGCGAGAGGCGAGACCAGGGGCGCTATCCGTTTTCGGATCCGTAGAACACGATTATGTAAAAAAAAAAAGATGTCTGATATATATATATATATATATATATATATATATATATATATATATATATATATATATATATATATATATATATATTTTCCCGCAACCTTTTAATATGTGTAGGGCCCCCCTATGGAAGTTAAGAGATGAAATTTGGTAAGTGGGGCTTATTCCGATGCACAACAATACTATCAAAGTGGGGTCAAATTTTGGGCAAATTTTTTTTCGGACCCGACCTTTAAGGGGGTGGTGGGGGGCGGAAAAGCAATAAAACTTTTCCAAATCGGTTTTAAATAATGTTTCGGTCAATTATCTACAACATATCCAAAATTCAGCTTCCTAGGATGATATGGTGGGAGTAGAGGGGGGAAAAACGATTTTCGCTGGATCTAACAGGCCCCCAGCCCCCCAGAATTAACGTAGAGGGTTGAAATTTGGTGTGTTGATAAAGTTCGTACCTAGGTTGTGCTTTTTGGAGGTTTTAATATTTTACCCCCACCCCCCTCATTTTTAAGCTACAATTTCATGCATTTTCGACGTTTTCGAAGTTTGTACCACTCGCACAGGTCACCCGAATAAACCTAGAGGGCTGAAATTTTGTATTCGGATTGAGTTAGTATCAAGGGGGTGCCTTTTGGGGGTCTCGACTTTTAACCCCTACCCCCACCATTTTTATACCCAAAAGAACATGATTTTTCTTGTTTTTTAACAGTTTCGTTCGGGTCAAAATCTCCCCAAATAAACCTAGAGGGCTGAAATTTGGTGTACAGGTTAAGCTAATAGCCAGACACTGTTTTTTGGAGGTTTCAACTTTTAACCCTTACCCCCACGATTTTTACGCCAATATTTCCTTAATTTTTTTGCTTGTTTTCTAACACGTCTAGAGACTCCATAAGGAAACCTAGAGGGCTGAAATTTTGTACGTGTATTCAGTTAGTATCCAGCTAGTACCTTGTAGGGAGTCCACATCACTTTTCCCCCCACTTCTCCCATTTTTACATCGGAATTGAATGCTATTGTTAAATGTGTTTTAAAAGCATTATGTTTATTCTAAATACAAGTAGGCGAATAGTAATTTTAAAAAATTTAAAAAAAAGTGAACTTACTTTTATGACAAATGAAATACATACATATTAAGTAATTTAAAAATGTTATTAAAGTCACTGTTTATTTATAAATTAGGACTTTTGGATTTTTAGTATTTATAAAATAGAAATTTTGGATTTTTTTGGAAAGAAAAAATATCTTTATAAAGGCCTTCCAGTTTACTATTTAAGGTCCTTTTTTAATTTTTAAAACTAAAACATAAAGACAATTAGCGGATAAACATGGGCAGGAATGTCCTCGTACGAATTGTGTTGGCTTTTTTTCTGCTACCTGTTTTCGGCACAAAATTGAAATTTACTGAGATACAGCCCTTAAATACTTAAAACCTTTTTTTAAAGTCTCGATCAGCCGAACACTCATCACCAGTTTTGAAACCAACAAAATGACAATTCGGTTGTAGACTTTCAATCACATTTCGCTTGTAGACATTCAATACCGAAAATGAAGGGGAAAATTCGACTACCGTGATGGGGCCCCGCTGCTCACGGCGTTTTTTTAAATTCGTTACAAATTACATTTTTTATTCGTAGTTTTATGATGTAAGTATAGTCAGGGAAAAACTAAAATATTGTCTGGAAAACCTGGAAAATTCAGGGAAATTTGATCTTGCGAAAAAGTGGCCACCCTAGTATGCACGAAATAAGTAATTTTCGTGCATAAATAAACATACATTACTTTCTAATTTAAAATTTTCATGCCAAAATTAATCTCAAAATTGTTACCAACTTATGACTTTTGTTTATGTTTAAATTTTATAATTATAAGATCTTAAAGGATCCCTCCGGATAAGATAGGTGAATCTGCTTAAGGCCCAACCTGGGTCGGGAGTGCCATGGTACCGTTTGTCCTTGCAAATGTATTCCATAGCTGCAATATCAGGTCAAGGTAGATTTGCGTTTTCGAGTTGTACCAAAGTGTTCAATTTTGGACTTTTCCCGATTTTCCGCTTTCCTTCGTCCCAAGTGCATAAGTATTATATATATGCATGTAGGGTTCTAAGAGCTCCATAAGACAGTGCATACAGCTCTCCAAAAAACGGTGTTTAGAAGAAGATATTTGCAAAAATTTCTAAATGACCTATAAAAACACACAAAACGCGACCTTGGACCAAAATGAGACATTGATTTTTGAAATCTACGCCTTTGAATTAGTAAATATATGTCTAAAAATATTTCGCAAAATTGGGCCAAGTAAGGCTAATTTAAGGATTTAAATACAAGGGGCTCTAGTGACAGCCGGTGTTGCAGCCGCCTTAGTGGGCTTGTTTAGCCATAAAATATGGCGACGCCTTCGTCTCACCCTTAAAAAAAGCAAGCGTGTGCGATTAAGGCTCATTACCAGTGTTTTCATCAGTATGGAAGGGTCTCACAAAATATCATAAATCAAAAAACATGACCACCGTCACAAAAAGGTAAACTGAAAAGTTAAAAACAAGTTATCCTTGAATTTTTATCGCAGTTGGGGAACAGTTTTCTTAAGGACACATGCTTCTGAAAGTTCCTTACCTCCCAACTTATCTTTACACTGAAAATGGACAAAAACTAAATATAAGTGCCGATGACACTATAACATGGCCTAAAAAATGAATAAAAATCAGTAAAAAAGTGAAATTAAAAAAAGAAAGAAGAAGAACCAGTTTAAAAATGTGGAAACTTCTGTTTTTCGATTCCTTCTACTTTCCATCTTTTTAGTTCGTTTTTTCCGCAGTCGAGTTTTCCATTTTTTTAAAATTTATTTTTTTATTTTCGTCTTTTCGAAAGTTTGGAAAACGAGAACAGTCGAAAGATAAAAATATAAAAAGTCAAAAAGCAAGAAAAACTTTTTTCCTTCCTTTGTGATTTTTATACATATTCTTTTAGGTATATTTTTGACTGTTTCCGTTATCCAAACGGGTGCTTCTATTTTCTTTTGTTTATTTCACTTTTTTGCTGATTTTTATTCATTTTTTGGGCCATGTTATGATGTCATCGAAACTTATATTTAGTTTTTGTTCATTTTGATTTTTTGCTTGTATTTTTCGATCTTGAAAATGATTAAATAATCGAAACATGTCGAGCCGCTACTTCTAAATTCGATTTTGATCTTACTCACAGTTTTGCAGGTTGTCGTTCCCTCGTTGAAGATTTTGATTTAAATTCATGTTTCATCGTCTGCTAAATTTTTAGTACACGTTTTAAATTAAAAGATTTTAAATTAATCCAGTAAATGAATTAAAGTGTGCGATCGATTGCAGAACAAAGCATGCTACTGAAATGAGAGATAAAAAAAAAAAAAAATAATCCCAGAATTAATGAACCGTAAATCTAACAGTCAAAATACAGAATAAAAATTTTGTCTTATCAGGAAAATAAGAAAAAATTAAAGAACCAATTAAAAAGTGTGATTATATAAATTAAGATATTTATATAAACTTATTTCTAATATAATAATAAATTGGTGATTGTTTAAGACGGGTAACCGTCCCGAAAAGTAGCTGCTCTCTCACATTGAAATTTTTGTTAAAATAATATAGTCCCGGAGTAAGTCAAATGTATCGCGGAAGCCTCGCATTCAGTAGATTGGAAATAATACAAAAATTTAATTAACAAGTAAAGGTCCCGAGGCCCCGGACCTATCTTGATGAAATTTGAATATGTTGTAGAACAGTATTCCCCAACCTTTCTTCAGTCACGGCCCGGTAAAATCTCTGATAATTTTGTGCGGACCGGTCACATTTATAATCATTAATCACCTATGACATCAGTTTTTTAAATTAGATACGTTTAAGTATACTTAATACGAAATCTGTTTTGCCGACCACTTCGTCTACCATGTAATTTAGATACATATCAACAATTTCTTAAGCATTAGAGAAATATTTAAAAGGCGTTCTTTAAACTTTAAATAGTATTATTGTATCCTGGAATCATTTCCACCATTAATTGGAATAACATTTGGCCGTGTAATATGAAATGTCGTTTTCCGACCACTTCGTTCGTCTACTATATAATTCAGATAAATATCGCCACTTTCTCTAAACATTAGAAGAATGTTTGAAAGCAATTCTTTAATTTTTAATTTAAGAAAATAATAATAAAATGCACGAAATAGTTTAAAATAGGGGAAAAAAATTTTGTAGTTAGAATTAATATTAAAATTTTAATTAAAAATTCGTGTATTAATTAAATTATCATCTTTTTGTTACAGCAACAGTGGTGCGTACGGAATTAATTGAACAAATCCCGCAACTTGCTATGGTGTGCATGGAATCGAACATTCCTGAAATGACCGAAGCTATTTCAAAATATTTACTGCCATTAGTTGTTAATTGTTTTAAAGATAATGATGCGCAAGTATGTATGAAATTAAGTTTTTATTGTTACAATTTATATTTGACAGAAATTTATTGGCAATAAAATGGTGTTACATTTAGGAAAAATTATGACTAGAATTCCAAAAGCCAATCGCCAATTGGTCTCCAATTGGGCCATCATTAAAAGTTTTAATATGAAAATAGAACGAAAAATATTATCTAAACATATAGTAAAGCTATTAGCCGAGTTACCGAGCATGCTTAGGCACTGGCACTTGCAGACTGGTAGGTCGAGGGTTCGAATCTCGCGGCCACCTGTACTCATGAAGATTTTCTCCATTTTCCCTTCACAGTTCCAGACAAATATCGACATCATTCCTTTAAAAAAACGGCTGCCTTCAAACGCACACCTTCCAAACCCTATCCCTCCACCTTTTCTTACCTTTTATACGCATTATGCACTTTAATGGATTTTTTTTTTAAATTACATAAAAAATGTCAAATTTTAAAGTCAAAAATTAAATTTATTTTAAAATATTAAAATGTGTTTCTTTTCTAATTTTCTAGGTGCGTAAAACGTCACAAGCCACACTGTTAGTTTTAATGGAAGATAATCTCATTAGTAAACAAATGGTGGAAATAAAAGTTTGTCCGACTGTTTTACAAATTTCATACGATTGTGCTGAAGATAAAGTTGCTGGCGCTGTAAATGTAAGTATTTCCTATTTGATATATGGTTTTTTTTTTTATTGGTAATAAAATATTTTCCATTCCAATTTCTTTATGAAAGACATGGGTAGTGAGATGTTCGATATTTAATATTCCGTCTCACTACCTTGTCTTTCATGAGGCATTTGGTAAAGTCTTCTTGTTCTATTGACTTTATTTTAATTTATGGAAAAAATATTTGTATTGTTTTTAAAATTTATTACAAAATTAACTCTTATTGTACGCCACTGCACAGTTCATTACATTGATATATCGTCTAAGGATTAAGTGTACACTAAGGGTTAATACTTGCAGAGGGAAACAGTACAGAAAATTGATTTTTAATTAACTGAACCATTTTTTTAAACTCAAATTTCAGCATTTAATTGAAAATTTCCATGCTAGTGGCATCTAACCTGGTTGTTATAGATAATTTTTTATAAATCTATCACAGCCAGCTTTGATGAGCACTATTGTGGAATTAATCATCACACCACGCCCTAATTTGGGTGATCAACGTATTTATGAATTAGTCCATCTCATCAATTTGGTTGTGAAATGATGTTAATTTTATATACATATCACAGCCACTTTGATGAGCTTAGCCTAATTCACAAGCAACGTGGGAATAATTTGTTGACAAGTAAGCAGGCAGGTAATTTTTGATTTTACTGATTTTTTTAAATTTCTAGAACAACGCTTCATTTTGTTTTAGTTAATAATTTTAATTTGCAAAATCATTTAATTTAAAAGAAGGGGTATCAAAACGTGGGAATCATAAATTACCGAATATCCACACTCTATAATATCGTTGAAAAGTCCTTATTGCTAAATTTTTAACGTTGGTTAGAAAAGTAGAGATTACTAGCTGTACCCGCGACGTCGTTCGCGTGTCGCATTGTTACAAAATCAATGAGAAGTATATAAATATAATAATTAAACAGAATTTGCATAGAACAATAGTTTTTGCGTAATGTATGCATATGCTCAAAATGGTTTTTCTATTTTCTCGAGGGAATGAGACATTTTCCCATAATAAAAAGTATCCTAAGTGTTGACCCAGGTAATCAGTTTCACCATACCAAATTTCATCAAAACCCGTTCAATAGTTTTTGCGTCAAGTGTGTACATGCTCAAAATGGTTTTTCTATTTTCCCGTGAGAATGAGACAGTTTCCCGGAGTAAAGAGTATCTTAGATGTTGACCCAGGTAATAAGTTATCATCACACCAAATTTCATCAAAATCCGTTCAGTAGTTTTTGCGTAAAGTGTGTACATGCTCAAAATGGTTTTTCTATTTTCCTGTGAGAATGAGACATTTTCCCGGAGTAAACAGTATCTTAGATGTTGACCCAGGTAATAAGTTATCATCGCATCAAATTTCATCAAAATCCGTTCAGCAGTTTTTGCATGATGCGTGAACAGACAGACAAAAAATTTAAAAATCACTGTTTTGGTATCTTAATCGATAACCATCTACAGTATCAGTACAATTTTAAAAGAATATTCCATGTACGGACGCGCTCCCATTACGGTTTTGTCATATGTGTAGATTATTTTTTTTTTTAATTTAAACGCGCAGCATCCAAGGCTATATGCGTTATAATTGGAATTTAGCACTAAGTTTTTGATTTATTATAATTATAGTAGATTTTTAATCACAACACTTATGTTTCAAGTTTTCTTGCACTATCTGATTTAAAAAGCATTTGTAAATTTTGTTATTTAGTTTAGTGAGGCTTAGGAATTTTAGAACTTTCTGAATATTAGAATCATTGTTATTTAGCATTACTTCTAAGGAGTCAGGTATGTAGGTTTAGTATTGTCGTATTCTCTACAAAACAGGAGTAAGTGTGTTTGATGGATAAGGTAGCGGTTACACTGGATACGAATTCATCCGAAAATTTATTCGTACGAGCTTATCCGAGTTCATACGAATTAAACAAATGCATACATTTAGACATGCGTGGTTACACTGCTTACGGCTCTTTCGTACAAGTTCGTACGACTTTTTGATACGACCAAAATATTTTGCTTTTTGATGCGAATTCGTACGAAAAAAATGATGGATTTAGAAAAAATAATCATTTTTGCTGAATAAAAGCGATCTTTAATGGATCAAAAACATAAATATTATCATAATAGAAAGGGATACAATTAGATCATTTTTTAATTAAATATATTAAGACATAACAAAACTAACCTAACCTAATAAAAACATTTTAAGTATATGTATTAAAAATTTAAATAAGTATTGAAGTTGAAATTTAGTAGATTATAAAATATAAGTGAATGTGACTTGCGACATATTCAAATACTCAAAAAATTTCTGCTCGTCTTGAAGAATTTCTTCAAAGCAAATTCAGAATTCAGTATTTTCTGCTCTACATAAATAATAATCGTTTACCCAGAATTGTCTGTTTTCTATAATTAGAAATTTTAAAACGATGACTCTAATAAAGATTCGGTAGTTGGATCCATTGTTTGATGTCATAATTCGTATCACGATTCCGTATCCAATGTAACCACCCAGTCGTACGAATTCGTATCCAGTGTAACCGCAGCCTAATGGTGAATTACATGTTGTGCAAATGGGGGGGTCCCCGTTGTTTCTTATGTATGAATGAGTGATCTCTGTATGCCCAATCCTCAATCGCGCTAGTAGCACCTCCTCCCTTCTGTTATCCCGAATACTAGTTTCACAGAGATGTACGTTGGCTTTGATGAGACGTAATTTGTTGTTGGTCGTAGTCAACCATTTTTCATTCCACGAATTGTGGATAAGTTTATATGAGTGTAGAAAAAGATCTTTCAGTGGAATTTTGTTGGTGCTTATATTTTGGTTTATATTTGCATTTTTCGCGAAATAGTCTGCAAGTTCGTTACCTTGAATACCGCAATGTCCAGGTATCCAGGTGAAAATAACTAACGTTATTTAAATTTAATTTATTCAGTAGAATAATTATTTCCTGTACGATTGGGTTAGCGTCTGTGTTATAATTTCGTAGGGAGTCTATTGCGCTCCAGGAACCCGTACAAATCATGAAGTTTTCATTAATATTATCTTTTATATATGAAATTGCTTTGTATATTGCATACAATTCCGCTGAAAAAATTGTATACTCTGAGGGAAGAAGAAATGACATGTTTGAGTTGGACAAGATAACGGCTGCACTAGTATGAGTCTCCATTTTTGATCCATCCGTAAAAATGAGAACGAAATCTGCATATTTTGATATGATTTCGTAAAACAGATGTCGGTAAAGTAATGGTGGAGTGTCATTTTTAGGATATGATCTTATGTCGTCTAAAATATGAATTTTGTTTGCAGTCCATGGTGAACTTACGGGGTTCTTAAACGTCCAAACTTCTTTCAGTATAAGAGATTCTGGTATATTCATAAAAAATGGCTTTGGAAATTTATGTTTCTTGTCGAAAAGTTCTTTGTATTGTGGTTGCAACATTTTATTTCTTAACGGACCTTTTCTACATTTAATGCGGTATACCTGTTTTACGCATAGATTTCTTCTGAATATTAACGGGAGAACTCCTGTTTCTGCATAAAGACTGTCTTTAGGTCTAGTAAAATATGCACCATTAACTAGTCTTAAGCCTTTATGTACGATTGGATCAAGAAGAGCCAAAACGGATGGAGATGCAGATGAATAAATTTGGCAGGCGAAATCAAGTCGTGATTGAATAGTGATTTTAAATATTTGGAGAAGTGTAGTTCTATCAGCTCCCCAATTTTGTCTGCTTGACAATTTAAGGAGGTTTAGATGTTGGTTGCATTTTTCTTTCAATTTTAAAATGTGTTTCTTTCATGTTAATCTTGAGTCATAAATAAATCCTAAATATTTAATTTCACTGCTGGATGCTAATTGTACGTTTTGGAGACTTAATGGAGGCATTATTATATGCCGATTTAGACGGTTAAAATTGACACATACTGTTTTTTCAGTGGAGAATACTATTCCTTTGTTTGAAACCCATGATTGTAAGTTATTTAAACAATTCTGAAGCTTATGTTTGGCATACTCAATGTTATTTGTTCTTATGTATATTATACAGTCGTCATCGTAACCACAAAATTGTACAGGAGGATTTATGACATCTACGGTGTCGCTTATAGCGATATTAAATAGGTTAGGGCTAATCACTCAGCCTTGCGAAATACCGTTATCTAACTTAAAAGTTTCAGAGTATACATTGTTCACTTTCACTTGAATTTTGCGATTTTGCATAAAGTTTTGGATAATTTTTGGTAAGTGACCCTTCAACTGCCAATCCGATAGTTGTTTGGTAACAGCAGAGTGCCAGATTTTGTCATATGCGTTTTGCATATCCAAAAATATTGCGATCACAAATTGCTTTTGAACAAAAGCGTTTTCTATTTCCGTTGTTAATAACGTGTGAGCATCTAATATGGAGTGATGTTTTCGAAATCCATGTTGCCAAGGGTTTAATAACTTCTTATTTTCTAAAAGATACGTAAGTCTGTTGTTTACTACTTTTTCGAATATTTTAGAAATAACACTGGTAATCGCAATACGGTAATTAATTACGTTTGATTTATTTTTGTTGGGTTTGGGTAGTGGTATAATGGTAGCAAGTTTCCAACTGTCCGGGATAGTTTCTTGTTTCCAAATTAAATTGTAGGTTTTTAGTAGGTAATTAACAGAATTTTCATTTAAATTTTTTATTATACAAGGGTGGATATTGTCTGGACTAGGAGTTTTGGTTTTAAGTGATTTGATTGCAGATTTGATTTCGTTCTCGGTTATATCGACATTGTACTCTTCCATGCTATTAAATTCAAAATTAAAGTCTCTATGTTCGAGACGAGACTTAAGGCTTCTTGCTTCCTAACTCAATATGGCGTCGCTAGAGATGGAAGAGAATTTTTCTGCAAAAATTCTTACAATGTCATTCGCGGCAGTGTAGGTAACGCCGTCTGATACTATTGTCGCTATGTTAAAAGAACAGTTTGAGTTTTTACTTTTGTTTATTTTATTCCAAATTTCCTTTGTAGGGGTATTCTTGTTTAGGTTAGATGTAAATTCTATCCAACAGTTCTTTTTGGCTTGTCTCACCAGTTGTCTAGCTCTTGCCTTTAGTTTCTTATACTCAACTCTATCTTTGTCGATTTTGGTTATAATATATTTGCGTAATGCTGCTTTCCTCTTCTGGATAGCATCAGCTATTTCATTATTCCACCATGGAACTAAGCGGGATCTATGCATTTTAATTTTTGGAATCGTTTTTTCAGTGGTAGTATTTATGGACTTTAATATGTAAGTCATTGTCTCTTCAACTGTGTTGAATTCGACGTCTAGATTTAAGTTTCTATTAAAGAGGTCCCAGTCAGTAGTTCTAAAGTTGTATTTTGATGTAAGAAAGCGCGGTGCGTTAAATTTAGTTTGTATAAGTATAGGATAGTGATCACTATTGAAGGTGTCTTCGAGCGTAGTTACGTTGAATTCAGTCAACAGGGAGTTTGAAATAATGATGAGATCTAAAATAGATGTGGAACCGGTTGCTACATTAATGTGAGTAGGTTGGTTGTCATTAATGATGCTTATTGAAGGATTGTCCGATAAGAAATCTTCCACCATTTTCCCCTTCTGATTACTGTAACGGCAACCCCATAGTTCATTATGGGCGTTGAAATCACCCAAAAGAATAAATGGGCGCAGGAAGCTGCATTTTAATATTTTTTAGATCTATACTTGTTATTTCGTCTATAGCAGGGCTGGCCACTAACTTTACCTTTGGGAGCCGCAAACCCATGAAGCCGATTCGGAGCGAGCCAAGCCATTCTGAGATTGATGGTTCACACAATAAATACACTTTTTACATTTTTATGAAACTAAGAATATTTATGACATGAGAATGAAAAATTTATGTAATATGTAAACATACTTTGTTTTAGTTAGTACATGCACCTAGGTACCTAAAACTTAATTTTGAGATGTACTTTTTCTTGTGTTCATTTTGGCCGCGAGCTGTTTGAAATCTGGCTTATAAGTGGTAAGAGCAGTTCGCACGAGTTCAGTTAAGTGTTAATCAATTAGTTCAGATCGATACTTGGATTTAATAAGCTTCATTGTTGAATACAAAGACTCATAGGCATAAGTAGTTCCAAAAATTGAAATAAGTCTCTTAGCACATTCTTTTGCTAATGGATATTTCTCTGCTGGAACATTTTTCCAAAATCAACAGTGGAACCGCCAATTTTTTTCAGTCCTTTTAACGCTTCGTCTTCTTGCAGTTCAAGTATTTCTAACTCTGTTGCTGCTATACATATACTTTGTTATTGGATATGAAAGGGGACAGCCGTCACTTATAACAGCAACAGCAAAAGGGTTGTCTAGGAAGGAAAAAGAAGTTTTCAGTTTTCTCAAATCAGTGAATCTGTCATTGATTTCTTCAGCAAGACCGATCAATTTACACAAATAACCTTTTGTTTCAATCTGGACGTCATCGTCAATAAGGCTTTCAGAAGTTTTCTTTAAAATTTGAAATGAGCGAACGTTTTGGTTTCAAGATCTCTCTAAAAAAGCCTCAATTTGTTATGAAAGCTAAATACACTGTATGCTAAATCATAAATAAGCTTTTCCCTACCTTGTAGTCACATGTTCAGCTGCTGCAAATACTGAACATCATCTCTAAAAAAACTTAAATCTAACAACCACTGTAGGTCACCAAGTTCAAAGAAACATTTTCCCTTTTCTTGCATAAATTGTTTAATAGGTTCAAGCAACTGAAAAAATCTGCCAAGAATACTAAGATACATCATCAGGAAGGTCGTCATTATCCAGCTCTTCTATGAAGGATTTGAATTGTCTGTGTGTTTTAGCACTTGAACGAATGTAGTTTACAATTTTAAAAACTACTTGCATAACTTGTGGGTATTGGAAATATTTTGCTGCTAGGTGTTCTCTGTAAATGATACAATGTACATGTACAAAAGGAGGGTATGATTTGTCAGCATTTAAAAGCCCAATAAAACCTTGTTTGTTCCTTGTCATTGACGGTGCACCGTCAGTAGCAATGCTGCCGATATTCTCGATAGGCACTAAATTTTTTTTTTAAAACATCAACTAGGACTTCTTTAATGTCATAACCACAAGTAGTATCCTTCAATGTAACTAGGTCTAAGAGCTTTTCCATGATTTCAAAGATTATTGATACATATCTCACAAATATTGCTAACTGTGGTTTATCTTTAATATCGGTAGACTCATCCAAGGCTAGGCTCGTTAAAAAAGATCGTTATTTGATTTTTTGCGAGAAATTTTAGATTTTTTTCTTGTTTCAAATAGACCTATCAAAACAAATTTTCGAGAAGCATTAAAGAGCCGCACAAGATCGACTCGCGAGCCGCAAGCGGCTCGCGAGCCACGTTATGGCCACCCCTGGTCTATAGGGTTTAGATAGACATTACAAATAGAAAATGTATGTATTATTATTATGGTGAAACTGAGCTGCAATTATTTGCAGTTCCGATATTATTTCTATGTTAGTTAAGAATATAGAGTTTTTGATGTATAATATTACACCCCCTCTAGCATTCTGACCCGTTGTATCATTCTTTTTTTAACGACTGTAGGAGTTAATAGGAATTTCTTCATCATCTTTCAGGTGTGATTCTTAAAGTGCGATTAGTAATGGGTTATACAGTTTAATAAGTTGTTGAAGTTCGGTTAGATTGTTTCGGAGACCATTTAGATTCCATTGCAGTATTAAGATTTCCATGTGCGGATTAGAATTTGTGGACATTATGTGTTACTGGATTCATCAGTTGAAAGGAATTGGTCGGGATTCTTACTTTAAATGATTGTTTCTATACGAGTGCATGGTGGCCACATTACTGGAAAACCTGGAAATGTCAGGGAATTTTTACTTTCTGGAAAAGTCAGGGAATTTTACCAGAAGACTGGAAAAAATTGATTTTTATATAATTTTTCACTTGTTTTGAGATTAGATTTAAAAATTATTGCGTATTTCTTGTTTTTTTTTTTCTTTTTTTTTTTCCTCGTCATTTACTTTTTGTCAGAAATTTTTTTTTAGCTTTTTTGGGATAAAGTAAGGGTGGCATTTTTCACAAAATAGTCAGGGAATTTTTTAATAAAATTTCTGGAAAACCTGGAAAAGTCAGGGAATTTGATCTTCAAAAATCTGTGGCCACCATGGAGTGAATTTATATTTAAGAGTTTTATTTATCTCAGGTCTAATTTTATCCATGGTATCTAGTATATCGTTAACATCAAGATTCAGCTCTTTAGCTATTTCACTTGGATTCGATTTTGGTTTTAGCGCGTTTATGAAATTAATTAGTTGAATGAATAAAATTGCGTACATTTCTGGATTAGTGTTCATTACTTCTTTTGCTTTTTTTAATTGTTCTACCAACTTGGAATTTTGTTTGGATTGTTCTGATGGACTTACGAATGTAGATTTGACAGTGTTATTTGTAAATTTATTTGCTTCGCCGCTTCCCTTGATGGATTTAGGCGTTCGACGGGCTTTTGCAATCTCATCTGAAGATTCTGTATTTCCTCGGGACCGTTTTGTACTTCTTGGTATGGTATAGTCATGGTCATCAATTGATCCGTTACTTGATGAATTATCTTCAATTAATATATCTGATTTTGATGATGTACACGGGAGGGTAATGTTTTTTAATTCATGTGTAGTGATGTTAGCTTCAGTATTATGTATTGTAGTCACTACGTTTGAGTCTTCTGATGCAGGTTTGGAGTTGATCTGCGATCTTTGAGAAGTAATTGTATTGTTAGTGTGGGATGCAGTATCTGTAAGTGTTACATTTCTTGGTTAGAAGATTGGCTAACTTCAAAAATGCATCACTGCTTGCATGAAGCAGAGTCAAAAGTTCAAAAATGCATCAGACGCATCACAACGAAAAATCAAAAGTTCATTTTTGCATTTGATGCGTCAAAACAATGCATCAAGAAATTTGGTGATGCGTGTCCAAGATGCTGTAACGTGTGTAATGTAGAATTATAACTACTTGCCATATTATGTAGGTATTAACACCAACAGGAATAATTCCGAAAAACTAATCGTTGAAAAAGATGAATGTATTTACCTTTTATTAAAATTGTTTAGACTATTTGAATACATTTTGCACTCAAAATATGTAATATTTTTTATTCAAATAATTTGAATATTTTCAATTTCAAGTAAGTCCAAGTTGAAATTCAAAGATAATATACCTATACAAGGACTGTATTGCTATATTATCTATAGTCTATCATGCTACATTATCTGTTTTATCTGTAGCCAAATCAGAGGCTAAATGATGCCAATATCCCGTTCAAAAACATCTAATGTGCATCAAATTTCAAGAGAGCATCAGCAGTGCATCATGTAGTATTAGACGCATCAGTAAAGTCATGATGCTGCATCGATGCGGTAAAGTTTACATTTTTGAAGTTACCCATTTAATTGGATTTATTGGACCGTTGCGTTGAGTGCGTAGACGCATTACAATTTCTGCATTTATTTTCATCTACGAATATATATAGGACGAAACTTTCACCATCTGCTATAATTTCTATAGATTCCGGAATAGTGGTTGTGTTAGATGGGTCAACGTATACTTGCCTTCTTGCGATAAGAATGTGTTGATAAAGTGGATTTTTAGTGTTAATATTGATATTGATGACGTCTGATACTAGTTGAATATGTAGATCTTTTAAACGATTAGAGATCATATTATTATCTAGGACTGAGTGAACTCCAGAACTGCAATAATATTTTTAGGATCTGTACGTTTTGCGACTTCTGGAATGACGATGGCATATTCCTTTGAATAAGTTTGGGATTTTTTTGCATATGAGATAGGCGTTGGCATATGAGATAGGGGAGTGATTCATTTTGATAAATAATTTGAGATAAGTTTTACTGTATTCGGAACTTATTAAAGTATTGTTTAGATAGAAATAAATTAATTAGAAACTTTATGTAATAATATTGTTTTGTAATAAAAAAAAAAATAAAGCATTGTACGTATGATTGCTCACCGCACTGTTGATGAGCCACGACGTGGTCACTTGATGATAAGCACAATATAATTAGGCACCAACTTGTTTTATATATTAAATATAATTATGTAAAAATTAATTGGCAATTAAAATAAAATTATTAGTAAACAGTTCACAACAATTAGATACACTATTAGGTAACAATTATACGTCTGAACTCTATCAATTTTCACATTCAACTCAGATTATTTTTTTAAAATGGTTAAAAACTTGTATTGCTTTAAAAAATCAGCTTACGCCGAATGATATTTGTAGTTAGACTATATTATATTCTCAAATTCTACTCTGTACATCTGTAAATACTAATTTTTGATCAATAATATAATTTTAATTTGAATACAATGATTTACATAATATTATATTTTTAATGAAGCGTTGTATTTATGAATTAATTCAATTTGATTTATATTTAGACAGTGGAGTGTAACTCAATCGTCTAAATGGTTGTGAAATGGTCATTTTTCATGTATTTACATATCACAGCCATTTTGACGAGTTGTGCTGCATTCAATAACGCCAGCACGACACCGATCAACTGATCAGCTTTATACAAATGTTGGCATTTTATGTCTCTCATCAACTGGATGTGAAATGTAATTTAATTTCATATCACAGCCAGCTTTGATGAGCGATAAAGAATAGCCAAATCTTCAGCGATTCATCTGTATCTATCCGGAATCAATCATTGAATCATCGAGATTAATGGATATCATTTTGTAAATATAGTCAGTTCTGAAATTATACGTTGTAAGTTAAAATGGTATAACTCCATTAAGAGAGTAATTTTGTAAAGGCTTTAGCACTGATCTACAGCAGCAGATTTTTTTTAAAATAATATTTATTTTATAATTTAACTAAAAGACGTAACTCACAACGACATAAATCGAGGACTGCCTGTATGTGCAGTAAAATTATGATTTTATTAAAATTTGACTATATTTGTTATTTATTTAACTATAAATTTATGAAATATATTTAATTCATTGAGTGCCCATTTGGCTGCGGTAGCTAATTGGCTTTTATTTAAATAATGATGTAGCAGTTAGTACGGATTTCTTATTTAACTTAAATTGGTAAAAGAATAATGTGATTACCGTTACTCCAGAACCTTATCATATTTAACACATATAGTAGATTTAAAAGCAAACGAATAATTATTATGTAATCCAACTGAATCAGTAATTTAACATGTTGATGGTCATGAGGCATTATGACTAAACACTCAATTGATATACTGTTTTAACTAACATACCAATATATAAATAAATGTAGTTGGCTTTCTATCTAGGCATAATAAGTACGATAGGTCTGCTACACAATACCACTGCAGTGCCTATAGTGGCTAGATAGAAAGCGAGCTATGTTTGTTTATGTACATACCTTATTGGTGACGCGGTTGACGTGGTTGTGTCGCAATAGGGTATCTGACTGTATTCAAAATTTGTTTTAAATATTAAATAATTTTATGTATTACTTGTAAATATATTTAATTTTATTAGTGACAAATAAAAATATTCTTTAGTTATTAAAAATTCTACTTTACATATATATATCAGCGAGGAACTCGACGAGGGACCTCGTCCAACCTCGGCGAGAATGTGGAGACTCCTTTAGACTAAAATTTCATTCTGTAAATGAGTGTTTTATGTAGCTACTAGTTAAAAAAAGTTGGCACTCAGTGTATTAAGAATTAAATGTGTACAATTTTAATTTCAGAGGAGCAAGTGTTATGGCTTTTTACAGTCATCAACTGGATGTGAAATGTTTTATTTTATCATATCACAGCCAGCTTTGATGAGCGTAAAGATCCATCTGTCCATCATTTTAATAATTATTGTAATTTTATTTATAATATTTTTTTTAATTTAATAAATGTGAAGAAATACAAAACTGAAATATGCATTTTATTTTTATAGTTTATGTCAAAAATGGCACCGTTATTAGGAAACGATACGACAGAACATTTATTTCTTCGAAGATTTTCAGAACTGTGTTCAGTTGAAAGTTTTGCGGTGCGACGTATCTGTGCGGCTAGTATTGGTGAATTTTGTGCCGTTGTTGGTACAGAAGCTTATGAAAAATTTCTTGTAAGTATTTACGAATATAAATATTAGTAGTATTACTTAAAACCATATATCGCGAGTACTCTTTCTCAACCTCGTATATCAAAAACTGCATGTTTTAGGACACACAAAAAGCATGAAATATTGTATTTATATATATACTTATATCTATATATATTTAAATATGTAGGTAGCCAACATCAAAGGGTGTTATTAGCATAAATCTTAAGTTCATAATGATGAAAACACAGATTTAAATACGTTTTTTTTATGTGTCCAAAAATTGGGACTTCTCAGATACGAGGTTGAGAAAGAGTACGCGCGGGATGTAGTAATGTAGTATACATATATTGCTAGCACCACAGAATAACCAGAAGCAATATTTCTATCTCTACTTAGTGTGACCGTTGTCGCCGGCGAATGACGTAGCCACTGGTACCCCTACCAAACGATTATGATAAATACAACACACATCCTGTATCGACGCAAACATGCGAATGTGTTAGTGTAATATGTTGATGAATGACTACGTACCTTGCATATATATGTATATAGCATATACTGTCATCGCCGCCCCATTTACGTAACAACTAACAATTAAAAATAAATTTATTTATTTTAAGAAAGATATCTCTTTATTTTGAGAATTTTTTTGTTCAATAGAATTTTTAAACTTAAATACGACACACTTCATATTTTTTTCTGTTAAAATTTCACGAGTTAATTAAAAAAAAAAAAAATGACAAGAACGATGTGACGAACAGTAACAGACTAAATCAGAAGCGGTGTAAATTGCAGCTCATTGCAACTTACGAACGACAGGATTTTATATGTACACTTAATCTATCTAATCTGGGACTAGCACTTAGTATTTTTGGTCGCAAACATTAGAGTGCAAACGATATCACTCTCTCTTTTTATTTAGTGTACCTATTTTCATTGTGCACATGCGCTGGCAATTTTAAAGATGCCTCCATTTTATCTACTTAAGTTATCATTTTATCCATTATTACCAAGTACGAGTATAAATTATAAAATAAATTTTATTTAATTTATAAATAATATATAAATAAATTTATATATATATATATATATATATATATATATATATATATATATATATATATATATATATATATATATATATATATATATATATATATATATATATATATATATGTATATAAGGACTGGCGGTACGAAGTGGGACTAGCAGTAAATAAGATATTGACATTTAAGGAGATTTCATGGTAGCGCCGTGGATATTATTACTCCGAATGCAATGAGATTTGTAGAGGACCATCTAGGAACTCGACCGCATAATTTGTGACAATTTCATAAAAAATAATTGAATAGTTTAGAAGTTATACCACTTGGTGTAATTTAGTATATTAATGGAATGACATGGTAGCGGCATAGCTACCGTTACTCCGATTTCAATTAAATTAATAGGTGATCATCTAGGAACCAAACTGCATAATTTCTCAAAATTTCATTAAAAATAATCGAATAGTTCAGAAATTATGCCACTTGGTGCAAACTGGCGACACACAGACGGACAGACAGATGAATGGACGGACAAGACACCAAACCAAAATTGTTCAGGAAGCTCTAAAACGTAAAATGTGCGTAAAAAATTTTATTTTGGAGGGAAAGAATTTATTTTTCAAAAGTGATCACAGTGCTTCCGCTACTTTAGTAGTTTCGGAAGCAATAAACAAAATAAACACTAGTGACCGGTGTTTATATGTACGGAATGTACATTCAACAGTTAGTAATCTTCTACGTTTTCGATAACTTACCGAAATTATAGAATAGTAGTGGGGGTATTTATTTGCCATTAATAAATAGAACTGATTTCTGTTCACTTACACTTGTAACTTTACTTCCTCTTAATACTGTTACGATGTGGTTGCACGTAATTTTTTGTATACAAGTTGCGAGTACTAATGCTTAGTACTAATCCCGTGTAAACAAGGCGTTACCGTTTATTTTGCAACGTATTTTAAATGTATTTAGTATTTTGCATAAAAAAGTTTCAATATAATTTTATTAAAATTGTTTCAGAACATTTAAAATTCATTTGGATTCCGTCCCTGTTCTATTTATGATTAACATGGTACATATATGTATAATTCAAAATGTACTTAATAATTAATTAACGGTACATATGTATTATGTAACTCATCAATGATAAACATTATTCATTTTTCTAAAGAATTCTATGACGTAGTGCGCAAGCGACTTTTAACATAAATGCAAACCGATTTAAGTTAACTGATAAGAGCAATCAGATATACAGTCATCAGCCAGCAGGCAGTGAGTTTCACTCGTACCTACGAGTAATTAGTTTGCAAGTGTCCCTCTGACACTTGATATTAAAATAATTAAGTGGACTATGGGACGGTGAAACAGACGTCTCATTACCACCCGGTCACTTGGCCCTTCAGGTTTCGTGATCATGATTCTTGCTCGATATTATTAAACCTTTGGTTATTTAAACTATGTCATTATAATATACGTTCGGGTAACGATGGGAGAAATTTAGTGTAGTTAGTGTTTAACACTTTAATATTCCTATATTTTGACGCCAATAATATTTGGTGATATTTAATTAAAAAGGTAAGTTTTTTTCTAATGAAATTTAATTTCATTTTATTGTAGCAATTGTATGTATCGAAATTTATTTTGCATACATTTGTGATTATTTCAATTATTTTTTTTTTTATTATTTATTAGTATTAAGTTTATTTATAATTAAGCATTCGTTTCTCCCAAGTTACTTCTGCGTATGTAAATTTTTTTCTATATAATACGTAAATAGCCGGTATAGTATTGTATATAAAATTTCACACCTTTTCGCCAGGTAATATTTTTCTGTTTAATTGTTATCAAACAGTTGTAATAGTTTTTGGAATTTATATTTGTCGATTGATTAATTTAATTAATTGATAATTTGTTTTGATTGTTCAGTGTTGATGACTTAATAATTCATTATTTATCGATTTTATTTTGTTTTGTTTAAAGATTCCATTCAGTAACTGTACTAATTTGAAATTTGTTATGAATTAAATTGTAAATATAATTTATATTGTTTAAAATTTAATCTTCTTTATTTTTCTTACCCCTCAGACATCGTGGTCAATTGTGGGGTTTTGATGCAACGATTTAGACAGTTTAAAGGGTGTTTACTTTTCGCGTATTCTGCTTATAAATGTGTAATCTAGAAATTTCTATTAATAAACATTGTTATTTATTTCTTTTATTTTACTTTCTAAATTTCAACTTCCAAACACCACTAACTTATTTTCAGATTTAATTTTTTAAAGCTTATTCCCACACTGTTATAAATTTGTTGTAATTTATCAAAATAACTGTAAGTCTAATACACTTTTGAACAAATGAAAGTCAAAGCAGAGCTGCAATTTTCTCATTAATAGCGTCTGGTAGCAATAAAAAAAAAAAGATACGGATGGAAAACAAATACTTATTTTTTTCCCTTGGATTGTCCTGATTTGATTTTATCCAAAAGTGGCAACCCTGGGTGGGGAACCTATCTTACATTTGAAGATCAGTAAAATATTTTTGAGATGATTATAACATACAATCCTGAAGATATCATATGTAGATATTATTGTATAAGGCAGACTATGATCAATCAAAATTTTTCATCCAAAATATTTTGCAAAAATTATTTTGTTTTAAAAGTATTCTTCCTGTTATTTTCCAGTTACCACGATTCGTGGAACTGTGTTCTGACGATGTTTGGGGTGTTCGTAAATGTTGTGCGGAAGTCGTTATGTCCGTTTCGTGTGCTTGTCCACCATATTTACGGCGAGGAGTTCTGGCGCCGGCATTTGAAAAACTTTTAAACGATCAGTCACGATGGGTGCGCATGGCTGCATTTCAAAATTTAGGGCCTTTTATATCAACGTTTGCTAGTCCAAGAATAACTGGATTAGCGTACAATCAAACTGGTGAATTAGTTATAATTAATCCAAAAGGAACTGAATTTCGGTAAGTAATTTTATAGTTAGACTATACTACATTAATTTTAATAATTATATTAATGTTTATAAATATTTGAAATTTTCTTGACCTTCGTGACTTAATAAACACAAATAACTTAAAATTATATTACGATATCAATCACTTTAGTCAAATTACACTACGTCACAAATGAAAAAAAAAATTATATATTTTTTTTCTAACACGTACCGTTTTTTCGGTAACAGTGAAAAAGATCGAAAAAATGAACACTCAGTACAGATATATATTTTACATTTATTAAAAATTATTTGAAAGCTTCAAACGTCAGCAGTGGAGATGGTCACTTTTTTTTATCAGTATTTTGTTGTGGCACTCTGGTTTCTTCTTCTTATTTCCGGGGTCGCAAGTTGTACGGCTGGTGGTCCTCCCTGTCCCGCGGTTCTGGTGGTGTCCGGAATTTTGCGAACACATGATTTTCGCGGAAATTTGCGAACAGTAAGGGTTTTTACTACCTGAGACTGACCTGACAAGATTATAAGCATACTTGAACGGCGGAAATTTGCAAACAATCTTTTTTTTCCTTTTAAAATTTGTTAAAATAGGGTAAACCCTCATTTACAGAATGAACTTAATGATATCAGCTTGGAAAACCTGACACATTCTGTTTTTGTTTATACATCTTAAATGTTGGAAAAATATGACTGACCTCCCACTAACACCGACAACAAAATAGTGATAATATTATTTTATTACAGTAGATAACAATATTAAACGAAGGAGAAATAATTCTAATTGTTAATAAATACACCAATAAAATGACAAAACGTAAAGACAAACTTAATTATGTTAGTTTGGAAATCCTAAATAATTTAAGTAATACTGCTTAAATTTTTTGAAAAGGGAATGTGTACGCCCATTATTATCATCTATACGTAACACAATGAAGTAATAAGAATTAACGGTATATTTTTAAATATTTTAAAAGAAAACTGCTTTTTGGTAAATACGTACTATTTATTTACTTTTTATTATCTACATCCACCATAAAACACATTCCTTAGAATTTTCCCGTAATGAGTCACCGCTAAAGTGCTAAATATCAATATAAATCATGGTTATCGTCTAGCTTATCTCATTTACGTTGTAACTAGCAATATGGAAATCGTCTTAACCAACAGAGCTCATGTGCTCAGTACAATGGATTTGCTTACCGAAAATTTCGGCATTCTAAGGAAAATATAACGTGGATGTGTTTGCGCCAGAAATCAATAAAATGCAAAGGAATATTGCGATCGAAATAATAATAGCTATTATCATTTTGCCAGGCCAAAGCTTGGATAAAGTGTGGATAGAAAAATAGTGTACCGTCATAAATGCTTACAGCAAATCACGAAATTAGTAAATAAACAGGAAAATTTAAGTTTTTCACATTACTTTAATCTTTAATATCTTACTAATCAATTATGCGCAAAATATTATTCTTTTTTATAATAAAATGTTTATTATATTTCATATATTTTTATTTTATTTCATTTTTATAATATGAAAATTCTGAATAATACATCTGTAAACAAACCTAATGATGCAATACCTTCTATTCTTATACAATGTACATGCTGATTAAATGTCGAACTTGTCGATTTTTCTCTTTTATAATGGGTAATAACATTTTATGCAACATATGCAACAATGTGCATAACTTGCACATTTTCTATAAAAATAATATTCCAAGACATTTTGTTTAAATACATAATAAAGGAGCGTTCACCTTATTTTGCTATATTCTAAGTGGAAGTGTAAAAAACTAAGTGTTCGCAAATTTCCGCTATTCAAATATGTAGGTAATCTTACCCAGTCAGTCTCAGGTAATAAAAATCATAACTGTTCGCAAAATTCCGGCATTCGTTCTGGTACCGGTCGCTCTCTCTTCCCCCACTTCTGGATCATCCCCTATAGTCGTGGGCAGCTCCCCGAGCTCGAACCCATCGATTGCTTCCTTGATCCTTATATTGGTAGGCTTGAGTGAGTTTCAATGTACCTTAGTAGCGGACTCTGTGTCCAGTGTACGAACACCAGCAGGTAAAACTTGCTGCACCCTGCATGGCTTGTCCATTTTGACATCAGTCCTGTGTGTACCCACACGGTCTTGTTACTGGTCCCTCTTCTTCATCGGCCCGTGCTAACTGATGGTAATCCCTCTTCTTCATCGGCCCGTACGAGTTGATGGTTATAGATCGCCTTGTTGTGTTGGTCTTCATGTGCGAGGAGTCGAATGTTCATCGTAATGGTTACCGTGCCTCGAATACTACTTTTCTCTTCCTGGGTCGAATGTTATGCGACCCCTCCTGAATTTGCCGCCGTCTTCCTTCTTGTGTTGGTCCTTCCTATTGGATGTTGTGAAGCTCCCCGAGCTTACACATCTCTTCCTTCTTCGTCGTAGAGGTGCTACTGGGCGGCCAGTTACTTTCCTCCGCAACTGGACTCTTTTCCAGACCTTGTCCTTATTGTGCCGTAAGAGGTGTCGCCGATTTCTTCCCTTGACCTGTCGTATGTGTTGTCGGTCCGACCTTCCCCTAGTTCCTGGACTTTTCATTTGAGTCATGGGCAGCTCCCCGAGCTCGAACCCATTGGCCTTCCGCCTTGTCGCTGAACTGGCCGGAGCGGATTGGCCTTCCTGTACCACAGTGACAGGTTCTTCTTTTGGTTCTATGACTTCTGCGGCGTTCATTCTTCCTTCTTCGGTTGGTGGTTTGGCGGTATCTTCAACTTCTCTGTGTTCGTGGATTTCATCGTCGGACGGTTCATTTATTGAACTGAAGACCATGTGTCGCTGTACGATTCCCTCTTCCTGGCTCTCCTGGGGCTGCGTTGTCTGCGCCCTGTCCAAGACGTCGTGTGGGATGGTCGTCGCTTCCGTGACATCTTCCGGTCTTGTTTCTGTGACCTGGATCCGTCCGATGGTATCAGTCGGATTCGTGTGGATTGACCCTTCTGTTTCGTTGCTATTGTGGTTGCGCTTTTTGTTGGTAACACATAGTTCGTCGGTGGATTGTTTGAAAAGTTCGTCTATTCGTTGTTTTATTCTTGTGGTTGATTTCATCATCATCATTGACGCGAACATTTCTTGTATCGTGTCTGATGATATACCTGAAAATATTAGGTATGGCTGTGCCGCTTCCCGGTGTTCATCCAGTGTTGCCTCCATTCCCTTAGGTGCCATCCTGGTGTCCAGTCCCTTGGACACTTGCACCATACTGAAGGTGAACGGAATCTGCCGGTATTGCGTCCTTCCAACTCCCTTGGCCTCTTCCTTGAGTTGCTTTTTCCTATTTATAGCTCGGGCGCCATTTGTTGTATTCGATCCTTGTCTTTGTTGTGTCCGTTTTCTTGTTCGGTCCCTGCTCGGGCGCCAATGTTGTGGAACTCTGGGTTCGACTGTGACGAGTTCTGTTGGAGTACCCAACTTTCCAAATATGTTTTTTCAATTAGTAAGACGGAAGTTTTTTTTCTAACAACAATTTATTAACAATTTATGATTCGAAATAGCAATGTTTAACAAAATGAATATTTCTTCCAAGTCCAAATTCCAAAGCCAAGTTGTTCCAATTCACTATAGCGTCCAATTGCTAATTCAAATCCAATTCGATGTCCAGTTTCCGTCCGGTCCGATTCCTTGATTCACTATGACTGCTATTTACCAACACTTCCTTCTAGTACTCATTGCACACGACTGATTATACTCAACTCATTCCTCCGGCCTGGGTGGGCTGGCATAAATACTCTGCTGGAGCTGACGTCAGGTGTTATGTTGTCGAGATGTTACGTATTTGTTTATCGGTTGCCGTTCTTCCAGATTCTTCGAGAATATTCCACCATAACATAATAATGAAAAAAAAAAATGTGATTACAAAAAATTGATTTTAAAGGTTGCCGGCGTTGGGGACAGAACCCCGGTCCTTTGGGTTCACGGTCGGCCGTCTTATCCGTTGCGCCACTAGCTAGATGAAAGTTTATTGCTTGAAGTTGATACCATTCGTATGTACTACGACTGGTGGGTATCGAAATACAGTGGAGCCCCGTTAGGCCGTACGCAATGTTAAGTACAGTAGAGTCTCAACAATTTATGATAAAAATATGTGTAAAATAAAAGTAGTTGAAGAAATGATCGGTGGGTACCTCAAAAATTAGACGTAATACGAACATGTGATGCCCATTACTTACAAGCTATAATAGATTGAGAGACGGCTACATACAAAAGCTTGTTATCGCTACATGACTGGTTTCTATTGTAAAAGGATCCTTTTGTGGGTCAAGTTCAAATTGTCTTGTCTGCCAACGCAAGCCCGTGGCTTAAAGTAGGAGCGACCGCTTAAATAGGTCAAATTTCGATATTAAAAATTTTATAAGGTACATGGGTTAAAATTATAAAAATATTTATTCTTAGGATACGCAGGAAATTGGCAGACTGTTTGCTAGTAGCGAAAGTGCCGGCAGATAGCGAGAAAGTGACGTACGATTTTCAAATAAAAAGTTAATCGCATAAGCCGTCTGCAAAGTGGCAGACAAAAAACCTATGGCTAAAACCGCGGAAGACAGAAAGTATGAAATATATAGGAAAATTTTTGGAAAATCAATAAAGAAAAGTTTTACATTGAAGATCTTGAATCATTTAACCTTAGAATCATACGTTGGTCTACGAGAAACGTTAATCATACATCGGCGTCATTTTGACGAATGGACTTTTTACGGAGAGTATTAGAATTTATTTGCAAAAAAACATTTTTTTTACATAACGATACTACAAAAGCGAACAAAATATTTAAAAAAATTGCATTTGGAAAAATTTTTTAACATAAATATTTATTAATTTTTTTAATCTTTTTACGAAAGCATATTTTCATTATAAAAATTAAAAAATAGATAAATACATCAATTGTATCATAAGATATGTCTTTCAAATAATTAATTTATGAACTATTATGAGTCGGTGGACATGTATGACTTTACAGAGAATGTGAAATTTGCCGGTCACAAATATTCCCGTAGATATGTAGTTATTTCCTTATTAGGCACATTTGTAAATTTCCTAAAATTTGTTAGTATTTTTTCGAATAAGATCTCAAAAAATAATAAAATTAAAATATTTTCCACAAAATAAATTGTTAACCTTTTATTAACTCACTTGAAACGCATTCTTTAGTTTTCGATTCAATATATTAAAACTTCAGTATTATGTCGTCTCTATAAGTCAAACAGCTGTAATCATCTTTCACATTATCATTAAAATTGAATAAATTAATTAGAACATCCATAACTTGAAAAATCATTCAACTGCAGGTAGATTAAGATACAATCTGATTTTGATGTTTTTGACTTTTGTTTTTTATTTTTGATTGTTTGACCTGTGCGGACATGTAGCTAATATTTCTGTGATCTACAGCGTTTTTGGTTTTATCTTGTTGCAGGAAGTCGGTCTTTGTTATCAGATTGTATCTAGAACATCCATATCTTTAATAAATTTTAGAAAAATTAGGAAAACTTTTATATGCGAAGTACAAAATCTTTAAAACAAACATACGTTAATCATATCGTCGTCCTTTTGACGCACACTATTTCAATATAAACAAAACGACAGCAACAATAAACAAAATTAATACGTCTACTGTGTTATAATAACAAATAAATTAGATAACAGAAGTTTCACAGCTAGCAGGTAACGACAAGTTATAGTATTGGAGCAGGTAGAGAAGTTCGTTCGCCAATTTGACAAGTACGTATGATTCTAGGGTTAATTCCCGCATTTCTTTTGGAAACTAGTCCACAAAAATTGAGAACTTCGATTTAAAAAAACTTATACATAATTGTATTTACCCAAAGAACTTATAAAATTAAGTTATTTTTCACTTGGATGGGAATTTTTTTTAAAAATTGCACAAAAATAGTTTTTTCAGTATTGGGAATCGTAAAACTTAGATACTTGAACTAGTGGTAAAAAAATTAACTACTGCCAGTAGGCAAGATTTGTTTATTAGATTTTGACAATTCACAAAATTTGTGCTGTTTAGTCTACGGGAATAGACTGGCATATTTTTTTGAATATAATCCTTAGTTTTTCAGAATAATTTTACTGTCTCCAAATAAGAACGGTCAATTCCAAATTGCTACCATTTTTTTTTTAAGTTTCAATTTTTGCCATCTGGTGATGAATGGAAAAACTACTGCCAGTAGGCTAAATGTTAAACCACGCCTCCATTTGATTTTCCAATTTCAAAAATTAAAATAAGAATTGTGTTCAAAGACACTACCTATGCTAAATATGTAATTAAAATTAATTGAAGCAACTTGAAAGATTAAAGAAATGTTCGCGAAATCAGTCATTTGAGTCAAAAAATCCAACAATTAAATTTTTTTTTTAATTTTATTTAAATATATTTTTTTTTTATTTATTTTTATTTTAGATTAAATTCACCCGCAGTTTCTTCAGATTATAAGAAAATCTCTGAAATGTTTGAAATGTCTTCTAATAGTTGTACTTCATCCAATTATTCACCATTGCGCAGTTTTTTAGACGAATTAAGTAAACAAAAACAAGAAAACACCATAATCAATAGTAATCTTTTCGTAAATAACGATAAAGATTATACTTCATCCAATTATTCACCATTGCGTAATTTTTTAGATGAATTAAGTAAACAAAAACAAAGAAACAATCAGGAAGTTACAGGTGATGACGAGAACTTGAATTCAGTTAATAATGCAGCCGAAACGAATATCGGCAAAACTGAATCCAATGATTCCGAAAACAATGTGGATAATTCAAACATGGATACAGAAGGCACTAAACATATTATTAAAGATATATTCACAAAGGTTGAAGAAACTTTTACGTTAGATAACGAGGAAGAAACTATGTCAATTAGTAACCACAGTTCTAGTGTTAGTGATATAATTCCAAACGATACAGGTTCCGGTGATTCGTTTGTCGTAACACCTATGGACATTGATGAACAAGTAGAAATTTTTGTTGACAATGCAAATCAACAATCACCAATATTGTCACCACCTGTGTCTTCGTCCACAACAGTACTGCCATCTACCGAAACCATACAAACCGGATTTATTAATGAAAATTTTGCAAATCATGTACATTTGGACAATAATACGGAAGTGAAAATAGATGATACAACGAAACAAAATCAAAAAAATAACAAAAATAAAGATCGTAAACGTGCGAAAAATTTTAAGGGAAATAAATTTAAGAATTTAAATGCTCAAAAAAATCAACCCAGTGCAAATAATGATGCCTATTTTATTTCAAACGATTTTTGGGAAAAATTAAAAATTAGTGATGATAAAAGTACGAATAGCACGGATTTGGCAAGTAATTGTCCAGTAACTGGCGTAAATAATTGTACGAACGATATAAATAATATAAATAGTAATAAAATTATTAACAATAATTTTAATAAACAAAATGAAAGTATACTGTGCTCAGAAGAGAAATTAAATAATTGTAATAATAGTAACGATGAAAAAAATATTCCTAGTAATGAAATGATGGCGTCCACCTCAACAGCGACGTCAACGGATAGTAGCAGTAGTAGTAGTAGTGGTGGTAGTACAAAAGACAATAGTAGTCAAGAGATAGATGCGGATTTAGAAAAATATAATTCACATCAGTATTGGTACATAAGTCCAAACTTGCCTTTAGATATGAGTATTGTTGAAGCTAGCCGACCGCAACCCGTAGTACAAGAAAGTAAAAAAACAACTGCAAGTAAGTATACAATTTTATATAATCCTTGTTTTTCCCCTTTTAAGTAGATAATCTCTATATTAACGATTGCTTTTTTTCTTAATTAAACCCTTTCCCTTCTTAACCTTCCTGAGAAAACGTATATCATATTTAAATGAATACACGATTTAAATAAAAACAATCAGTGTTATTCGGTTTTTTATGTACTCCAAAGAGTCTAACAAGGAGAGGGCACTACCTCGAAAATTGACTTCGGGATGGGATTTCGCAGGATTATAGTCCCTCCAAAGATTAATTAATTGTTAAAATATAAAGACTCATTGGCCAGTCAATTTCGAGAAAAACGCTTTCAAAATTCTAGCTTCATTTATTGAATGTTTATATATAAGTTATTGGTGTGTCAAATCAACGAACAGGTGGTGCAGTCGGTGGATCGGCGACTAGAGTGCACGGGTTCGATTCCGACTGACTGCAAGTATTATTAATTTTTTTTTTTTTTAATTTTGTTAATTAACTATTAAAATTAATAAATTTCAAAAATAAATAATTATTTCTAACAATAAATATCATAAATTAAAATATTGTATTTTTTTTTTTAATTCGTAACCATTTACTTTTTTAATAAGTAATTTGGTTTTTTTTTTTAAACAGGTAAATAATAAAATTACCAAAACCATTTTTTAATTATAAATTTACTTATAATCTCATACTAGTATCAGAATGATAATTTTTATAAAAACATTCAAAACAGAAAATATTTTAGGTTACGAATTAAAAAAAAAAATACAATTATATTTTAATTTATGATATTTATTGTTAGAAATAATTATTTATTTTTGAAATTTATTAATTTTAATAGTTAACGTAAAAGCCCCCATTATGGAACGGTATCTAATACTGGAACAGTTTTGACATTTACATATTTATTTCTTTAAGTAAGGAAACATTAAATACGAGGTGAATTTAAATTGAAAAACAATCATTCTATTAATAATAATTTTTGTTATCAGACGTTTCTTTCAGAAATAACTTCATTAATATGTAAATGTCAAAACTGTTCCAGTATTAGATACCGTTCCATAATGGGGACTTCTACGTTAACTAACAAAATAAAAAATATGTAATAATACTTGCAGTCAGTCGGAATCAAACCCGTGTACTCTAGTCGCCAATCCAGCACGCTACCGACTGCACCACCTGTTCGTTAATTTGACACACCAATAACTTATATATAAACATTCAGTAAATGAAGCTAGAATATTGAAAGCGTTTCTCTCGAAATTGACTGGCCAATGGGTCTTTATATTTTAACAATTAATTAATCTTTGGAGGGACTATAATCCTGCGAAATCCCATCCCGAAGTCAATTTCCCAAGTCGTGCCCTCTCCTTGTAAGTTTCAAGAACATTAATGCTTTTATTCGAGATCAAGGTAGTTTTCCAATTACGGCATAAGAGCGCATTATGCGGCATAATTCTTAGCATTAAGTGTTCCAACTACCGCAACGCCTCGCACAATCGGGCATTCGATAGCTTTTCTGCTCTCTGATGTTGCACAAGTGGTACCAACAAGTAAACATGAAATCTAAGGTTGTTTTCTTTTGAATTGGCACCATTGACGTATTTTTATCGTACACAATTGTTAAATAAAGTTTGATAACATCAAATTTAAAAAATACCCCTGTCGCAGCATCTGCATAACATAGTGAATTTCCAAAGACTGGACACTGGCGCATTCTCATATAACAATTTGTATCCATTTAAAATAGTTTAGCTCCCTAACAGTGAAAAAATTTTCAAAGTCAGTTGAGCAGTTAATTTTTGGCGCTTTTTGGGTCTCCAGGACTCTGGTGGATCGCATATAACATAGCATATGTGTATTTAAATGAAATTAAATTTTTAAAGGTGAAAAAATTTTCAAAATCGGTTGGATAGTTTTATTTTTGGCACTTTGGGACCCCCGAACCCTGGTAGAACTCATACAACATAATTTATATCCATTTAAAATAATTTATCTCTTTAACAGTAAACAAATTTTCAAAATCGGTGATGACGCGTTCTTGAAAAGTTATTTAATTTTTATTTTGAAAAATGAAACAGATATAAATATTGTTAGTGTAATGATAAAAACAATGAGGCATTTATTGTAACGAAATTCAGCTAAACTCTTATTTTTTCTCAAAATTTAGTTCATTTAGAACAGGGGTCGGCAACTTTTTTTGGATGGCGGGCCACTTTAAAAAAAAAAAAAAATAATTTTTAGCGGGCCGCACACTCAAATATTTTTCAATGTAGTATGTGGCTTAAGTCGGTTTTTTTAAACGAATTTTCGAATCAAAAATTCAGCTATTAGAGTCACTGTCTTGACGCTGCTTGAGCCCGGAACTATGATAGAAATAATTTATTTTGAAGTCTCTAGAAGCCAAAAATGACATTCACTAAAATTTATATAACTCTCGAACGAAAAATCCCGTTTTTACGAAATTTGGTAAAAATGTTTGGAAGTACAAAAAGTCAGACACGTCCGATGCTCGGAATGGATTTTTAGGCAATTTTGCCTAAACAAATTTTATGGAAAAAGAACTTTTTTGCCTCAATTTCCTCAAGTTTTTGTCACATTTTCTTACATCGTTCGAAAAAGGAGAAAATAATCACATAAAAAGGGTTTTTGAAAAATAATTCTGTCAAGTAGTTTCCGAGAAAAACTGATTTTTGTAAACGGAAATTCGCTATATTATGCAGGATACTGCGACAGGGGTATTTTCTTTTTTTAACACAACTTAATATAAATATTATTAAAAATCAACATGTGGAAAAATTTTTAGTAACAGTTTTATTTAACTGTTATAAAACATCGGAAAAAGTATACCTAAAGTATACTCAACTATGCATAGGCAGAGCAAATTGTTCGAAAAGTTATATTGCTTGGCGGGCCGCATAAAAGCTTGCAAAGGGCCGCAGGTTGCCGACCCCTGATTTAGAACAATGTTCGATTCCGACTGATTGCAAGTATTATTACATTTTTTTTTTTATTTTGTTAGTTAACTATTAAAATTAATAAATTTCAAAAATAAATAATTATTTCTAACAATAAATATCATAAATTATATATATATATATATATATATATATATATATATATATATATATATATATATATATATATATATATATATATATATATATATATATAAATTTTAATGAACCTCATTTTCGGTTTCTCGAGGCTTCAAAACGGACTTCTGTCATAGTCCCGGGCTCGGGTCTTTTCATGACACCCGCTGTAATAAGTGAATTTTTTCCAAAATGGAAATTCACTTAAAAAATGGCCAAACCCACAAAATTTTTCTCCAATCTGAATCGAGTCTAATGTACTCTAGCGGTGCATTTTACAACCAATCTATTCCAATTAACGCTCGCATAATGCGGCATTAAGACGCACTGTGCTCTGGTAATTAGAAAACACCCCATAATAGGAAGAACATCTATTCTAACTGGAAAATACGATATTTTTCTTTTAACGTCCTTTTTGTATCTAATTTTTGTGCATTCCAATTTATCCATTTTCTTTAAGAGCAAAATTTTTACTTTGTCTGCTAACAATATGACAGTACAACTGTTTTATATTGTATTTTCGACTATAATATTGTAGTCAGCCATATTATAATCACATATACTTTGAATTATATTATATTACAAAGTATCATTATATGTACTTTGAATCAGTCGAATGTCAAATGCTATTCAGTCCACCTGAATTTTAATTAGTTTCTTCACAAAATGGCTGGCTTTTAATTAGGAATTTCGTGAAATGGCTTCATTTCACGAAATGTCTGTACATAACTGTATACGGCTAAGTTATTCGAAATATTCTTAAACTTACACGATGTAAATCAAATCGATACATTACTATATTATACAGCTAAATCTTTTTTTGTGCTATTTTTTTTATGCGTTTTTTGAAAAAATTTCAGTGCATAATGTAAATCAAAAGCGAGAGAAAGTAAGGAAAATTAAACATTAACTATAATAACTTTCTTTGAAAAATTAATTTTTAATGGTTTTTAAACATTTAATCAGTACATTGCATAAGAATATAAGTTATTGCATCATTCAGTTGTTTTACAGATGTATTTTTCAGAATTTTCATAATATTATAAAAATGAAATAAAACGTTTTCATGTGCAAATTAATACTTTATCTTAGTTTAGTAAGTTGTTTAAAAAGCAACTTCTAAACAAATCATGAGGTTTTGAACGTTTTGAGTTATGTTTTGATGAAACTTTTTTTATGCGGTCCCTACCCACCTCATAAAAAAAGTTTTTTTTTTTTAACACTGGACCGAACTATACTTTTTATAACTATTTATGAAGTTTTTGAATACATACTTTTTTGTGCGATTTTTTTTATGCGGTCCATATCCACCGCACAAAAAAAGGTTTATCTGTAGTTGATAAAATATTAAAATTTGGAATTCATTATGGTAAAATCGTTTTTTATTAGAAGTTAATTTTATTTATTTATTATTTTTTAGTTAAGTTATATTCCGACGTCCTAAAAGCTGGTGATAAAGAAAAAAGTGATACATCAATAAGTACAATAACAGAAAATAACAGCAGCAATACGACGGCCTCTTCGTTATTAAATTTAGAATCACCAAAACAGCATATTGTACCACAACTTTTAATAGATCATTATATCTCTATGACCGATCCTACGTTAGCAAGTTCAACTGATTCAGAACTTAGCTATCACTGTGCTTACAGTTTTCCCGCGGTGGCTCTTACATTAGGCAGAGAACATTGGGAAGTTCTATGTCGTACGTATAGCACGCTAGCAACAGATTTCCAGTGGAAAGTTCGACGTGCAGTAGCTGGTTCTTTGCACGAAGTTGCCACGATCTTAGGCGAAAGCTTAGCTACGGAATATTTAGCGCCAATATTTGATGATTTAATTAAAGATGTTGATGTGGTGCGAATTGGTATTTTAAAACATATGGCCTACTTTTTAAAGGTAATTTTTTTAATATATTTTTGTACTGGGAGGACCATTAATCTTGAAATGTCAATGATTATATTTTTATTTTGCCGTTCTATACAAATTTGACAAATACTATTTGATCACTGGTAGTATTAAAGCCATTAAGGGAATACTGTATCTTGTGAAACTAAAACAAACTTACGAAAATAAACTAACTGTAAAAAGCACGTTTTTAAAAGTAATTATCCATGAATATCCTGCCAAATAAAAATTATAATTAAGTAAAAAATGTAAAACAACATAGATTTAAAACAAATACATAAACATAATTGTATGTAATTTTATTATTATTAAAAAACCATTATTAAATAAATTTAATTAAATGGCAGGGCTTGCTCTAGCGTTTACGCCGCCCCGGGCATAAGGGAATAATCCCGCCCCGGTGGAAAGTCGGTCACATTCTTTTTGCTCGCTGAGTATAAAAATGCCGCTCTTTTTCGGTTTTTTTACACTGGTGACCTTTTTTTTGCTCGTCAGCTCTAAAATGCCGCCCTTTTTTTGCAAAATTCCCGCCCCGGGCAGACCTTTTTTTTCCTTACTTGCAAAATACCACCAAAATTTTCAAAAATCCCGCCCTTAAATTTTGCCGCCCCGGGCAAATGCCCGGGTTGCCCTCTCCCCTGGAGCGGGCCCTTTAAATGGATAATTTTTAGATTAAAGTGTAAACACAAAGTAAGGGATTCTTTTAATCACGGCAGATCCGAATTAGGATTAATATTTAATACAGTACCAACGTTATAAAAAATTCACTAATTTTTTCAAAATTCACAAAAAACGAAGTTCATTAGTCTTTCTGTGGAGATTAGACAAAGAGACGAAACTCAATGTGTTCAAAAGTGTCCAAATCAAAGATGGCACTCGTATTCGACGGATACGAAAGCGGTACAGTACTTATTCTCAAATGGAACACTCTCAAATGGAAACGCGGGCTTCTATATTATCTTTGTTAGCTTTTGAATAGAATCTTCTAGAATCTTTTTCAATGTTCAACTCAATTATAAAGTGGGTTTTAAAATAAACTTAACAATTATTTTTATTTTGAGTCGCATCATTTACATTGTATATTATATAATTCGCTGACGTCACTATGTAAAATCGGAGTCAGTACCATTGGATATCCGCCGTATAAAGAAATTTAAACTATAAGAGTTTATTTCATACATAGGGCAATTCTATGGTCACTTACATTACAATTGATTTGAAATTGCGATTAAAATCTTTTGATATTTTCGTATTTAATGGATAAATTCACTAAAATTTACTCAAATTAAATCGAATACGATTTCAACTTTTAAACAAAGGAAATAAAACAACAAAAAATGCATAAACTTTTTTTTATACAAGATAAAGTAGGTGGTCACTTAAATTACTCAAAAAGGAATACAATTTTCCATCTTCAATACAATGAAAATTTTCTGCTCTGTTTTGATAACATACAACTTCATTTAAATAAATTTAAACAAATAATGTTTCAATAAATTATTTTAATAAGAAATTTCATCAAACATTATATATTTTTGATAAAAATGTAACTTTTAATCGGTCACTTACATTACACCCCCTTTGGTCACTTACATTACACACTTTAAAACAAGTTTTATTAAAAAGTAAGTAGTTTATTAATTTGATTTCTTGGAAAATATGATAGATAACAAAGATAAAAATTTATTTTTAGTAATTAAAAAAACTTCTGTCGGTTTTGATAGCCTCCATTGCTCGAATTCGTAGCTTGACGAAAAATTAAAATAATACTTAAAACAGTATAATAATTATTACACCAGAAAGAAAAAAGTAAATTTAGCTGTATTTTAATATTCACTTGAAAAAAATCACAAGTTACGGTATTTTTTTTATTAAGTAAAAAATTTTTAAGCTAAATTTTCAGAATAAAACAATTATAGCTAAAAAATAAACAAACGTTGTAATCAGTTATTTAGTCTTTTGAGTATCAAGTAAGCATGATATTGATTAATTATTTTAATAATTTAATTTTTACTAAAATTCGATCATTTCATGGAATTGCCCCATATGTAATATCTATGTATTTCCTTATTATTAAATATCATCAACCGACATTGGTGATTCTCAAATGGAAACACTCACTTCCCCAGTCCCGACGTGTTTCCATTTGAGAATAAGTACTGTATTTACATTCTGTTTTATCCGTTTTATGTTACTATATTCACTATATTCACATCAGTATTCGAGCATTATTAACGCCGCGAGTAGTAAAAAAGAAAGCCTTATATTTACCATTTTCCTGACCAATTTTGTCAATTGCTCTTATATAAGTAAGATCTCCATCTTATAATACTGCATTAGTTTTTTATTGAATATATCGGTTATTAAGTGTTTATTATGATTAAAATGTCTGATGACATATAAATGCGATCCATTTTGTATACATCACTTAATTATTTTATCTTAAGCCCATTTAATGGGCTTAGACTTTATAGCTTTAGATTACATTACTTTTAGTATTTTATTTTTGTTTAAAACTTTACTACAAAACTAGCTTGTTATACAATGTCTGTATTGACATGTGTACATTGCTTATTAGATTATATAACAAAATTCTGCTTGCTGATTGACTCAAAATTTAAACTAGCAGGCGACGCTGCATAAAAAATAGCACGAAATCTGATACTAAAATCAAGCAAGCTCACATGCATGCAGCAGGCCATCAGAAATCATTATTCAGTATGCAGTACTACCATTAGAACTCGAATCAAGCGAATTTACACAAAAATTACCATCGTATGCGACAGGTGGTAAATTTTACTTAACTTTTTTATTTATTTGTTTTAGTTAATTCACCCTCAGCGGCGTAATCAGTATTTACCACGGCTTTCGGAATTTTTAATAACGGATACCGTTTTAAATTGGAGGTTCCGATGTGAATTAGCAAGTCAGTTACTTTTGTCAATACCACTATGGACGGGTCGTGATGCTGCATTACATATTATGCCGTTGGCCATGGAACTTCTCCAGGATAAAGTGGCCGCTGTGCGATCAACAGCCGTCCTATTAGTAAGTGATAATTAATATAAATTGCCGAACAGAAAATCAAACGATTCGTTTCTGTTCAGGTTTCAGAACTAATACACCATGTTGAATCTGATTACTTAAATAAGAAGGCATTTGCATCCGATTTAGCACATATGTTTAATGCACAGTTTGCGCATTCGAAAAGTTGGATACGACGACAAACATTTGCTGATCTTTGTGCTAAATTAGTTAGTCGTTACGTGTTGCCGCCAGAAACATTCGCCAGAGATTTTATGCCACATTTTTTAGATCTTAGTTGGGATCCAGTCGCGAACGTTCGGTTAGCTGTTGCCAGAACGTTGGCAAACGACATTTTAAAGAATGGTAAGTTTATCCTTTTCTTTTAAGTTATGTTTTCACGTTCTACAATAGGGAATATGCATACATACATTTTTTAAAATATTTTATACATATATGTTACAAATTCTTATGACAGTTCTTTTTCTTTGATTAATTTTAGTTTTCATAACGAAATTAATGTAAATTATCTACCTTAAATAAAAATTCCATCAAAACAGTACATTTGAGCAATGAGCGATCCTATTGGTTGTGACGTATAATGTATGTTTTCACCAAATATGCCAGATATATGTATTAGTGATGGAGAACTATCGATAGTCCGGACTATCGATAGTACCAACTATCGATAGTTATCGATAGTTTTTGATGCTCAAGTTTTTTGAATTTGGATAGCCGGTGAACCAGAAAAAAAAAGGTCGCCTGAAATTCCCTTAAAATGGTTGTTTTTATATCTCTGGCTATAATTTTTATTATCTTTGTAGTATTTATAAGTAAACGAGATGACTGAAGAAAACTATCGATAGTAAAAAAAAAAAATATCGATAGTTTTCGATAGTCAAAACTATCGATAGTTATCGATAGTGCTATCGATAGTTCTCCACCACTAATATGTATATACTGAATGAAATATGCACTAAAGGTATAACGTAGAGTACAATAAATAATAGGATACACTCTATAAACTTTGTCACTGATACGAAAACATATATCAAGTAGAATAAAAATTAATTTTTGAATATTTAAAAATATTTAGCAACTTGTCACAATCAATACTCACTATTTTTAAAATAAATTGATTTAGATATCTAGGAAAATATTAAATTAATGATCATTATTTTTTTAAAAAAGGATTTGCTATGAAAAAAATAAGAGAAAAATATTTATTGATTTTAATTTTTGAAAAAATTCGTAAGAGGAAACGATCTTAAAAAAAAAAATTGAAAATTAATTAATAATAATTATTTAATTCATTAACTATTTAATATATTTGCTAAATTTTATTCGTCAAAAAAATTAAATATTAACAGATATGGGAAGCAGTGGAAAATAAACGATTCGATTTTTGATATTATCCGAAGCAGTAGAGTGCCTATAATAAATAGAGTGGTGGCATGTGTGCTGAACGCTGATTGGTTCCGGCATTTCCGGTAAAATACATTGGAAATAAATTAAATGTTAACAAAAACCATTTAGTTTAACTTAGAAAGAATAATTAAATTAAAAATTTTTAATTGTTCATTAATTCATAACTTATTAACAGTGATTATGTACTCATAAATATTTACCCAAATATGTGATAATTAATTTTGAAGCTTCCCGCTCTGTTTTGGATACAAAATAGACATGTCACGACTCTATTTATTATAGGGACTCTACGAAGCAGTGCCGGTAAGTGCCATCTACAGAACGAATTATATAACAATGCTGCTGAAGCAGTGCCGGTAAGTGCCATCTACAGAACGAATTATATAACAATGCTGCTGACCATCATTTTTTTATTTTTCTGAAATAAAGGCGCAAATTGTACTCATAATATATTTTTGTAATTTTTTGACTTCAGCTTAAACTATTTTTGAAATAAATGATGAAAAACATGCATATTCCCTATTGGGTATTTGACGCAAAAAAGGGTTCTTTCATTTTTAAATGATTATATTATGACAAAGTTATAAGCGTTCCAAATATTACCCTTTTAACAAATAATATCGTTCAAAATTATAAAAATTTTAATTAAAAAAAATTACGTTAATGATGACGTAATCAAAAACAACAATATGAAATGACTTACGTCACCGCTCAGTACTTGTCAAAATATAATTTTATATAGTAACCGTAAAGCAGTCTCCACATTCTCGCCGATGTTGGACGAAACGAGAATGTAGAGTCATTTCGTTGTGTCTCGCGGTTGGTGCTTTAATGCTATTCATATGCTTCGGTCAACCTCAGCGAGGAACCTCGTCCTACTTCGGCGAGAATGTGGAGACTGCTTAATAATAAAATATTTGTCATTCTGTTTCTTCCATTATAGGTATTTGTATTTTGTGCGTTTTGTGTTATTTTGCATTTTTAACATTATATTATAGACTCTAATATAATAATAATTAGAGGCAGATGAATAATTTAAAATACTTTTTAAAAAAATTGGCAAATACCCAATTACAGTAGCCGTCCAAGTTAGTCACTTCCGAGATAGTCACTCTTCGAGTGAAATAGACATACACATACGTCATCCACATACTATGTTTGCTCTTGTCTATACGCACATATGCGTCACATGTAATACTCATACATACATACCCCGTGTACCTGCCGTGTGGTACTTTGTAAGATAGGGTGCGTTTGGCAGAAAATAGAACTTACAAACTTTTATAAGTAAAATGGCGGTCGTGCTGTGTATGCTACTTTCCGCTAGGACACAAAAATAGTTTTCACTGGGAAACATAACCTCTAATATATTAAATCTACGATTTTTGTATACATAGGTCTTCATTATTTGTTGATTCATTGTTTGTAATTGTTAATAATATTAAATAAAAAAATTGCACAGAACAACTATTCACAGAATAACTTCTTTAAAAATAAATATAAACAAACATGGCGGAACAAATTAGCGCCTAATATAAGCGCGTTCTGGCTGAAAATGGTATAGTATAGTTTGTGCTTTAGTCCTAACAAGAACTTTTTTCTGCCAAACGCACCCATAGCTACAGTGTAATGTGTGTCGTGTGTGATACGTATGTACGTATATTAGTCTAGAGTGAAGACACTGGTCCGTACAAACGAGATCACACATTTTTTATAGTGGGCTCTAGTACACACTATGTCGTCAAAAGTATGGTGACACCTTGACTCAGGGGGTGCCCACACGCGGTACTGTACTTAATGTTGTAGCAAACTGCCGTGTCAAAATTGTGGGACACCCCCTCCCCCCAGGTCAAGGTGTCGCCATACTTTTGATGACGTAGTGTGTGCTAGAACCCACTATAAAAAATTGGGAACGAGTTTGTGCGGACCAATGTCCTCACTATTCATACTAATTTAAATAATAAATATTTGTAATGTTGTTTTTTTCTAAAAATTCAAATATGTGACGTAATTATGACGTAGATGACGAATTGCGCAAAAAAAAAGCTTATTTTGGTTTCAACTGTAGTGTACCTTTCTCTGTCTACTTTGACTTGAACATAATTTTTTATAATAATATTGTTGAAAAAATTCCAATTTGTTATGTTAACTAAACATTTACCCCACCTGACGGACGTCTATGACTTCCAAGATAGTCACTAGAGGAACATTTGTGTGACTATCTTGGACGGCTACTGTATATGATTTATCTTAGATTACCCTAGGTAACAAAAGTTTTTTTTCCTCGCGAACGAATTTATGTGATTCATATTCCTTATGCTTTCTATAGTGAAACGCAAATAAAACATTTAAGTCACGTTACGATTTTGTGAGAAAAGTATTTATTTTTAACATTTAATATTTTTAAAGAAAAAAGAAATTACGTAGACCTAAAAAACGAACTTTTTAAATTTTTTTAAATTTTAATGTGCATATAACTTTAAGTACATATGCATGTTAAAATTAAGAAAAATAATTAAAATGCCATTAAAACTATGTGAATTAAGCTGAGCGTCCACTAGGTCGGAAACGCGTCGCGGCGCGGCGCAGTTCCGCTCTCGGAGATAAATACACCTGAATAAATGCAAGTGCGTCCACTAGGTCGACAGAGCGGCGCGGTACCGCCCCGGAGATCTTATTGATGTAAGAACCGCGCCGCGCCGCGTTTCCGACCTAATGGACGCTCAGCTTTAATATTGTAAGATAATTTTAAATGAGTAAATCTGATGAATAGCTAATGTTTGTTGTTCTTCTTTATGGGTACTCATTGGTAGAAGCGTAACTACCAATTTTGCCCCCTGGAGCAAATTTGACTCAAGCAAATCTTGCCTCAAAAAAATCTTTTTTCTGTAAATGAGGAAAGTAAAATTGCTGTAAAGGCTATTGGCGGATAAGCATGGGTAGGAATGCCCCCGCACGAATTTTGTTGGTTTTTTTTCTGCTAACTGCTTTCGGTATAAGATTGAAATTTACTGAGTTTCAACCCTTAAAAACTCACCCTTTGGTGGTTAAAAATTATTTTTTGCAAATCGAAAAAAAATTGTAACTTTTGAATGGTTTGACAGATTTGGCTGAAATTTTTATATGGTATAGATACCTCTATAGTGTACCTCAGAAAAAATTATCAGCTTCCAAAAAAAATCATAATCCCCCCCCCCAAAAAAAAAAAAAATTATTTAATTTTTCAATATTTTTTTTCACCAACTTGTAGCTATGGTACAATCACCAAAATTTTTTTGCAGGCTTCTTACTATGACCGATACAACATATAATTTTTTCAGAACTTTTTTCCGGGTGCGTCATAGTTAAAAAAAATAAAATGTCCGAAAAGATTTTTTTTTCGAGGTTATGTTCGTTGTACAATCACCCAAATATTTCTGCAGGTTTCTCACTATGATTGATAGAACATATAATTTTTCCAGAATTTTTTTCCGGGTGCATCATAGTTAAAAAAATTAAATGTCCGAAAAATTTTTCTAGAGATACGTATAGGCTTCCGGGTACTCAGTCGATCGGGAATCGTTTGCAAGTTTTGAATATGTTCATAAAAACGTTTGCGAGTGCGTAGTTTTCGAAAAAAAGAAAATAGTCGACTCAAATCTTCAAATTCCTCGATCAACCAAACACTTATCATCAGTTTTTGAAACTACCAAAATGATGATTATTGCAAATGAGACTGATAAATATTTTTTTAGACGTTACGTCCGCTGTACATTCACCAAAATATTTTTACATGTCTTTGATTCTATTTGATGCAACATGTTATTACACATAGCAAGTTACATTTGATACAATATTATAACTACATATATAACAGTAAGTTCTGTTAATTATTGAAGTTCGGATTAGATGAGCGGATCTCCCTAGACAACCAAGATTAAGATACTACATAGAAGTTTACCCAAGTTTAATAAAAAAGTATCTGTCGATATATTATATTAAATATTATTCTTCATGAGTCTAATTTGTAGTAATTGTTATTTTGATGGTTTCAAAAATTAATGATAGGTGTTCGGCTGATCGAGGAATTTGAAGATTTGAGTCGTCTATTTTCTTCTTTTCGAAAACTACGTAATCACAAACGTTTTTGTGAACATATTCAAAACTTGCAAACGATTTCCGATCGACTGAGTATCCGGAAGCTTATACCTATCTCTAAAAATATCTTTTCTGACATTTAATTTTTTTAACTATGATGCACCCGGAAAAAAATTCTGGAAAAATTATATGTTGTATCAATCATAGTGAGAAGCCCGCAGAAATATTTTGGCGATTGTATTATGTTATTTTTGTTATTATGTTATTATGTTATTTTTTTATCTATGACGCACCCGGAAAAAAATTCTGGAAAAATTATGTGTTGTATCAATCATAATGAGAAGCCCGCAGAAATATTTTGGCGATTGTATTATGTTATTTTTGTTATTATGTTATTATGTTATTTTTTTATCTATGACGCACCCGGAAAAAAATTCTGGAAAAATTATATGTTGTATCGGTCATAGTAAGAAGCCTGCAAAAAAAAATTTGGTGATTGTACCACAGCTACAAGTTAATGAAAAAAAAATATTGAAAAAATAGACAATTTTTTTCGGGGGTTTATAATTTTTTTTTTTTTTTTTTGAAGCTGATAATTTTTTCTGAGATTCACTATATAGGTGTCTAAAACATATAAAAATTTCAGCCAGATCCGTGAAGCCATTCAAAAGTTATAAATTTTTTTCGATTATCACAAAATAATTTTTTACCCCCAAAGGGTGAGTTTTTAAGGGTTGAAACTCAGTAAATTTCAATCTTATATCGAAAGCAGTTAGCAGAAAAAAAATCAACAAAATTCGTGCGGGGGCATTTCTACCCATGCTTATCCGCCAATAGCCTTTGTAAAATTTTCATTTCTCCGCCAAGCAAAAAATTCTTCTTTTTTCCCGCAGGAAATACCGCTAACGAGTAAAGAAATTTCCAATTTTCTTTTACAGACTCTAAGGACTATAACATAAAAACATTACCCAATAAAATATTTCTTTTACTTTCTGAGCCTACATTTTATAAGTTATGCCCCTTTTCGTCGTGCGCACTGAAGCGACTGCTCCACATGCTGCATTGTAGTGACACCTCTGCTTATTGAACTATAAAATATATCCTTAATTTAATTTTTTTCGTGCAATGGACAAAATTTTTTTACTTTTTTGTCATTCTTTTGCTTGGTTCTAAATAAAATATATTGTTAAAGTCTTCCGTGACGTTTTAAAATATACCCACTATTTGAGATTTGACTGTGCAAAATTAATGTTTTTCTAGTGTCAAGAGTAATACCACCTACACATTCCACGGTATGTTTTTCCCGAAGTTTTTTAGTGTTGCCCAGTGTTATTTTTTATTTTTCTTTTGAAAAGTCTAGGTATAATAACTAGGAAGTCTTCTTATCTACGGCATATTAAATTCTTTACCCATTAATGACCACAATATTACACGTAATGCCGTGCGAAAGTCAACTTTACGGTCTGTTTTCTTAATTTAATTAATTAGAGGTATTTAAATATATAAAATTACAATTAAAATTGCTCTTTGAACCTTTCTCTCTCAGCTAGTGTAATAATTACCATTAAAAAGCTTCCAGTTAAATGTTATACGTATTTAAAAAAGAGTCTGCAATGCGCAATGCAGGTTGCCACAAATTTTTGCATTGACTTTTACATTTATTAACACTTTCAGTCCCACGGCTTCGGCATCCGAAACCAAACAAAACATCCCCAGAGGCCGACCGCGATCAATGATTAATTGATTAGTTGGTTACGCATTATGTGTGCGATGTTTACCATCATTCATCACACGGATGTGTTCCTACTCACATAATATGTACAAAAATACATACCAACACAAACTACTCTTTTGGTTTATGCTTTCTATGTATAAAAAATTTTAAGATAAACAAAAAATACATAAAAAATATAATTTATGTTTTTAAATAAAATTGATTTGAATGTCAGTGCATATGTAGTATGTACGTATGTTTACAGTTTTACACATACATGTTGAACTGTGTTGAATCTATTCAGTGTTTGAATTATTTTATGTATTTGTTTTTTTTTCTTTTTTAAATATTGCCGGCTTCCGGGAAAGTTTACTATGAAAGTGCTCGGGCCTCATAGTGTTAAATATTAATTTAAAAAACCTTGTCCGAGTGTTAGTAAAATATATGTTTAAAGTATTAAAAATGAAATAATTTATAAAAATAAATATTAAAATTGAAAATTTCAGCAGAGAACTGACAGATATGTTTTAAAATACGCTGGGTCGTAACGTAATCAAAGAGTAATACCTTGTAGAGATTATTCCACATATTTTGTTACAAGTATTTCGTGGCTAACTTCATGAATGAGAGATAAAGATAATTAGTTGTAAAATAGCTAAACAAAGAAGGAATGAAATGCGAATTACGATTTAGTAGTTTAATATTGTATGAATTATTTTAGAAATTTTGACAAATAAAATAAAAATATTGGAAAATTAGAATATTTTGAAAAAATTTTGTGTGCAAATTTTCCTGAACATAAAAATTAAATATTTTCAATAAAAATAACATGATATTGGGGTGACAGACACATGTTGAATAGCATGAAAGAGCAAAGTAGTCTTTCAAAATTAGTGTTAAAAATTTTGTAAATATTTCAAAAACGTTAGAATAGCAAAAGTTCGAATTGGGCGTTATTGCTCATAATTTGTGTAAATGGCAAAGTAAAACAATAATTATTAACTTTCAACAAATATTTAAAAAAAAAAAAATTAAAACGAAAAATTTAATCACAATAACCTCAAAAGGAACGTGTCTGTCAGTGTTTGTTTAAAATTTCATTCAGAAATTTATTTTTTAATTTTTTACAAAAATATTACAAAGAAAGTTTTTTTATGGTAACCATAAAGTGTCCTCATACTAATGAAATACAAAAAGAAAATTTATTTGAATTTTACAATTTATTGAAAATTTACATAAATTTTCTCTGTTTAAAGTCTACCTGTTCCACTTGAAACGGTTCAGTTTTCAGCAATAAATAGTACTCCTTTTCTTTAGATTTACAAGTTTTATAAGAAAACATTTTTGCTTATTTTCAGAATATTTTGCTGATCCGAAATGTCCAGAGCATGAAAACTTAATAAAAGTGCTTAAACGATTACAATCCGATAAAGATCGAGACGTACGTCAAGCTGCTGCTGCTGCAAAGGTTTAAAAATTGTGGTTTCTTTTCAGATTAAAATACAGAATCAAAATAGTTGTGGTTAAATGTTCATAAATTATTTATTATTCATTCTGTATTTAAATCTAAGTTACTAAGTCATTTTTGCCTTGTTGATACCAGTGATAATAAATAATATATAAAAACATTTTTTTTAAAACTCATTTTTAAAATAATTACCTCTTTATTATTGCATTATTTAAAAAAGACTGAATAAATTGTCAAAGAATAAAAAAAGATGATTGTTCATATTAAAACTATTAAAAAATTTTACCTTTTAAATCGTAACAGTTATTAATTATGATGCTTTTATGTTAATTGAAAAAAAAAAAATAAAACTGATATTTTCGAATGTGTACAATTTTAATGCGTTATTATTATACAGTTTGTTAATAGAAAATGTAATATATTTAACTAATATAATAAAAAAATTATGAATTTTTATGTAAATGGTTTTTTTTTTTAATTCTACCTTGGAAAACACTTGCAGAAAATTTGTATGTGATACAAATTAAGGGGATTTTCACTGTTTGCAAAATTGTACGCACGCGCAATCTAACTACGCAAATGTTGACTATGTAAATATGCAACCAACGCAACTGAAGTCAGCAAAAAAAATGCAGACTAGTACAATGACCAACATGCGTAACACACTCATAGACAATCGTAATATAGACTGGGTGCGTGATGGCAACGACATCTATAATATACATTTTTCCGGGCTCATTAACGAATATAAATAATGGTAACCGTGGAAATAAATAAATTTAAAATATTTTTAAACAAACCGTAAAATCTGAATACAAATGTTTGCTATTTACAATTAATTTTTTTTATAAATAAATTTGAACAATTTGATTTGTTCAGTTTGAACTTTGAACAATAAAATACTGGATGAAGTATAACAGTTATATTAAAAAAGTAATTAAACAATTTTCGTCGTTAATATGGATATAATTATCAAAACAGTATTTCCTTCCAACCTCGGACTATGCAGAGGAAAAAGTGGCTGGTGCCGGTGAAGTACGTCAGGGAAATTCGAGAATTAAGAAATGCTGGCATAAGTCATTTAGTTTAATGTAGAGTCATAAGACAAACATCAATAACTTTAACTCCTTATGAAACATTATTTCATGTGACTATGTGAGTTAAAATACATCAAATATTTTTAATTAATTTATAAATTGACGTGTAGACGTTAATACTGTTGACAGATAAATAAGGAATGACATATTAGTTGCAACTGCGTTTATAATCAAAGTGAATCAATGTAAATATTTTTATTTAATATTTTTTATTATACTATAAACACATATGAGCCCGTATTAATGCTTGTTTTCTCCACTACTCACGCTGCAATAATTGTTCCCACCATATACTTCGCACGCTGCCTATACCGTAGTTATATATCTTACCTATAGATCGGTCTACAGAATACATATATAATAATAATAATATAATAAAGTTAGTTTCATAAAATTGTGGACAAGTCTTGTGACATAAATTTTTCCTTATGGGAATCCAATGTTGTCAATTAATATGTAAATCGTATGTATACATCCGAACGGAACACCCCGTATATGGGTATTGGAAATTGTAAAACTTGAATACGCGAACTAGTGGTCAAAAAAATAACTACTGCCAGTAGGCAAGGTTTGTTTATTAGATTTTGACAATTCACAATTTTGTCACATTTACGAACATTTATGTTGTTTAATTTGCAAAATACAAATTGGCATACTTTTTTGAATGTCATTCTAGTTTATTCTCAATAATTTACTGTTTTCAAATAAAAATGGGCAATTTCAAATTGCTGCCAATTTTGACTAAATATTAAACCACACCTCCACCTGATTTCCCAATACGTTACACAATACATATCATACATATTATATGTATAATCAGTGAGGGGAATTTACGTGTAAACAGTCAGTGTTGACGTTTACATTGTAAAGAGATGTAAACAGAGTAAACGACTGTAAACTAAAATAAATGTAATTTGTCAATATTATTACATAAAAAGAAAAGTGAAGAGTCTAAATTTAAAAATTTTAAAAATAAAGTAAGAAATGGCAGTCTCAAAAGGATATACATGCAGAACTAAATTTTCAATTAAAAAAAGAAGGAAGAAAATATAGTGCTCTGTGTTTAATTTGTAAAAAAAACTTTGTTCACTATATCCACCCAAAGACTGAAGTTTTCATTTTTCAGTTCAAAATAAATATGAAGTTATAAAACAAACATTTTTGTATTTTGCTTATTGATGTGATTCTTTTATTATTACAATTTACAATCTAATTTTTAATCTGATTACGTTGTTTACGCTCTTTACATATTTACTTCCAAAAAATATGTTGTAAACAGAAGTCGTGTTTACGAGTAAACTGTGCTTGTAAACACTGTGAACAATTTACATCACTGTGTATAATACATTATCTATACAATATAGTAAGTTTTAGAATTTTGACACGTAATATTTTGAAAACTAAGCAAGATATTGAAAAACTTTATTCTTCCTTTTTTGTTCTCCTCACCAAATTCTATAAGAATCTACCTTTAATTTTTATTACCATGGTAACGGAAACCATCTTTTAGTAACCCCTAGATTTCGACATTCGGAGGATCGAAAAAATACACTTCCGGTCTGCGTCGCCAAAAATCCGTTTAGGGGGTGACTTCTTAAGGAGGGAGTTCACGCCAGAAACGGCTAATAAGCTAATTTTTTTCGAATCTCGTTTTTTGTTTTTATTTTGTTCTGTGGTTCTTTACAAACACAGTGATATATAAAACATGACCAAAAAAATTTTTTCTCAAGTAGAAAAAAAATATTTATTTATTTGTGAACCGCTGCATAGCCAAGTTGCTGCTCCTTCGCAGACAACGCTCGCCCCCCCCCCCTCGCGATTTGATCAGTAATATTTAGTTTTGGTGTGTACTTGCGTTATAGTATGCACTAATTGTAAGATAATGTTCTTTTATTTGTATGCCTTTGTAGACGTTTTAATAAACAGTGAGTAAACCGCTTCTTTTGTTATTATTTTTGTTTTTTATCGTTTCCCGAAAGTTGTGTTTTTCCCGACAAGGAAAATCATATCTCAAGTTCTAGAAAAGATACAGACTTAATTTTTTTTTATTTTGTTCATAAACATATTGCGCATAAAGTGGAGTATGCTTTTTCCATTTGAATAATTGTAACTATTTTTAAACATTTTTTTTTTAATAAAAAATTGGGTTTTATAATTTTTAGAAGTTTGGGATTACAATTTTATAGTTAATTTTTAAAATTACCTGGAACCCATACTCAGCTTTATGGACAGGTCCTTTAGGAATAAAATAATGAAAAAATATTTAAAAAATATTCATTTCTTTTTGAGATATGGCGTTCCTTATAAACGCTTAAAAACTTGTGAAAAAGGGCCCCCTCCCCCCACAGGGAAGAGTAATGAATGTTTCAAAAACAAAATTTTCTATTTGAAACCCTCCCTAATTTGGAAAAAAATTTCAACAAGCAAAGTAATCATAAATAAAAAAGTTGTATTTTTATTTGAACTCCCCCCTTAAGCCAAAAGGGTTATGTAAAAAAAATTCCAGCTTAATCGGAGGTATGCGGTTTTCGGAACTCCAGCCATCAGTAGTAAAATAACAATAGATAAATTAATATTAAACTAACAAAATAACTAATTTCTGAAAAATTTACCTGTTTTTATTAGTTAAATAAAAGTTCCTTAACAAATATATGCTCATATACCTACACCCTACACCCAAAGTAGATTAAGAAAGGTATGCCGACGCGCAGATCTTGATAACGTACATGGCGAATTTACATATATACAGCGTGAGTTTTTTGGGAGTTTCCGTTTTTATTACAGTCAAACCGTTGATTTAATTGAAAAATTGTTCAAGTAAGAGTTGCGGATATCCACGGGGGCAACCGATTGCTGTAGTCAGGAGCTTTACAGCTCTTATGGTCTTAGCTCTTATCAACGGTTTGGCTGTAATAAAAATGGTAACTCTCAAAAAACTGACGCTGTATAAATATAATAATAAGTACTATCCTACAAATCTAAGAAAAAAGTAAACGTAATAAAATTTTACAAGTTGGATTTACACTATAGCAAAAAATGAAATAAATTATTTTCAGTACGAAACTACCCTCTTGCAGTAACATTCATAAAAATATTACTTTTCAATTTAAAATAGAATATGGCAATACAAAATACGATTTAGAAATGTTAAATTATAATCTAAATCAATAGTTTTAAAAATTATATACATTCATTTAACTTTTTGAATTATGAAGTTTTTTTTAGCTATGTAAATCCAACTTGGTTTGTCACATTTTTGTGTGAGAGAGATAAGTAAATTAAACTGTCACTGTACAAGCTGATTTTTTATCCTTGTCATCTTTTTTAACCAATCATATTTTTTTCAAAATTTTATTACCTTTACTTTTTTCTTAGAGTTGTAATACAGTAATTGTAATGTTGTCTTTTTCTAAAAATTCAAATATGTGACGTATTATGACGTAGATTGCGAATTGCGCAAAAAAAGCTTATTTTGGACTCAAATGTAGCGTACCTTTCTCAATCTACTTTGCCTACACCATTAAATAAAGTTGTAAAATACGCTGCTAACGGGGTGTGGCACATAGCTTCCTCGTACTCGTAACAACTTTAAAACAGTATTCTGCCAAATATATACATAGGACGCTCTAATTAAGCAATCCACTGGGACCGTTGGAGGAGAAATTGTTAAATGAGAAAGTCGTAAGTCATGGGCGCCTATCCTACTGATTTATATATTTGCGTAATTTAGTAGACAAAGGAAATCGAATGTTATACTAATGAATATAAGTGACGACTTTTAGAAAATTAGTAAAGATGTCGAAAAATCATCTTCACTATCACATTCATCAGCGTAAAAGATGCCAAATAGCAGAAGAGGACAAAAATTCTAGAATATTCTACTCGTGAACTAGCTGAGATACCAAAAAACAAACTTCACTATTGAATTGGGCACTAAAAATTAGATTAAGCAACGTAATTTGACAAAAATTCTAGAATGTTCTATTCATCAACTAACAAAGATATCGAAAAATCCATTGCACCATTTAATTAATCATCGAATAAAAGACGAAATATCATATTTTGATAAATGTCAATATCTTTGCTAGTTGACAAATATTCTAGAACATTTCTCAAAATGTGCTATTTGGTCTCTTTTTTTGGTAGCCAATGCAATAGTGACGTCTGTTTTTGGATATCTTTGCTAGTTGATGAATAGAATATTCCAGAACATTTGTCAAAATGTGTAATTTGGCCTCTTTTTCAATGGACAATAAATATTACAATTGATTTTTCGATATCTTTGCTAGTTGACAATAGAACATTCTAGAATTTTTGTCAATCTACACTGTTTAATCTCATTTTTAGTGACCAATTCAATAGCGAAGTCTGTTCTTTGATATCTCTGCTAGTTAACGATTAGAATATTCTAGAATTTTATGTTACTCATTTTGCATTTTGCATATTACGTATACAGAATATGTGCATATATAGCTGCAGTGAAATTATAAAATTTTTAATAGTTCCTCTACGCAGTTTAAAATGTGTATTTTAATTTCTTTTTAAATACGTATGTAATGCCCAATAAGATCACTCTGTATTGTGCCTTGATAATTATACTTTAAAGTGAGAGTCACCTTATGTGAAAATTGAAAAGACGCACAAGAATTAAAGTGTAAATAGCATACAAGCACATTCCAAAATACTCGCTTTGACACACGGAGGGGTACACGAACGGAGGGGTACAGTTGTTAAATGGGGGCGTGCGTTATGAGAGCTGGCTATGTATACCGTGCAATTATATTTTCGCTTTCAAGTTCATAAAAAATTGTTGTAACTCAAAATACTTAAAGGCTAAATTATAATAGCAAAAATATTTTAGAAACTAACCCCCAAAATACTTTAAAAATTTGAGCGAAATGGGATTAGCAGTAAATAAGATATTGACATTTAATGGGATTTCATGGTAGCGCCGTGGATACTATTACTCCAAATGCAATGTTTGTAGGGGACCATCTAGGAACCAAATCGTATAATTTCTGACAATGGGGTATTTGACAGTATCAAAGAAAAGCAATTAAAACAAATTTTAATGAAAATTTATAATAAAAGACAGCAATTAATTATACTAATTCATCTTAACTATCATTATTTGATTTAAAAAAAATTTAAAAAAAAAGTAATTTTTTAGCTAAAATGCACGTAAGCAGAAACGGGCTGTGACGTTGCTTTCTCTTATAATTCAACACTATCGCCACTAGTGTCGCTGCTTAAATTCCGGTTAGCAAACATAACTATGGAAATTATTTCGGCCTTATTTTTAAAAATTAAAAACTTATACATGCATAATACATAAATATGTGTTTTAAAATAATTTCCCAAAATTAGTCAGATTCCCCATTTCATAAAAAAGAATTGAATAGTTCAGAAATTATGCCATTTGGTGCAATTTAGTATATTAATGGAATGACATGTTAGCGGTGTAGCTACCGTTACTCCGATTTCGATTAAATTCATAGGGGGCCATCTAGCAACCAAACTGCATAATTCCTGAAAATTTCATTAAAAACAATCGAATAGTTCAGAAGTTATGCCACTTGGTGCAAACTGGCGACATACAGACGGATGGACGACAGACACCAAACCAACATTGTTCAGGAAGCTCTAAAACGTAAAATGCGTGTAAAAAAAAATTATTTTGGAGGGAAAAAATTTTTTATTTTTCAAAAGTGATCACAATGCCTCCGCTATTTTAGTAATCTCGGAAGCAAAATATAACAAAAGAATGAACCGCCATAAAATCATTGACAATAGTGAATGCATTTTAACGGAGACTTTGAAAAAATGTAAGTCTTTTAAGCAAATTAAGTTTTTTAAGTAAGTCAGTTGAGCAAAATAAAAAAAAATAAGTTTTTTTAACATGCGATTCTTAAAGATTTTCTTTATATAAAGAAAATAAGATTTTTTTAACATGCGATTCTTTGTGTCATACCTTAATTTATCATTATTTTACAGTTTACTGTCCTTTTATGTATTGGTAGTGATATAGTTGTACTCCAATAAACATCAAACAACTGTAAATAGAAGTAGTTTGGAAAAAAAATGATTCTTAATTTGTTGATTTACTTTTACTTATATTTATTTAATTTAAGAGGGGCGGGTAAGGTTTTTAAAATTTTTTTTGCATTTTTTTTTAAATTTTTTTTCTGAATGTACAACATGTCGAGCGTGTTGTGTCAAAATTTCAAGTAAATCCGAGCAAAACTAATGAAGATACAGCGTTTCAAGCGACCGGCCCTCATGCTCGATTTTTATACCTGTCTGGTAGCTGCGCGACGCGCCTACCTGCTAAGTATAAAATTTACTTTAATTTTATACTTACAAATCTTATACAAAACAAATACTTACTATAATTACCCGCGTAAGTATAAAAAATGATATCATTTTATTGATGCTTAGTTTTGGATTTTTGAGTATAAAAGACTTTAAATCCATTTTCTCGCAAACAACATTTTTGAAGTCCGTGAACATCATAACTCAAAATCTACTTCACCAATTTTGTTGAAATTTTGTACACTGTTTCTACACATAAATCAACAGGTAATCAGGTCGAGTTTCTTTTTTTTTGCTATTTTTTTCCAGTTTATAATAACAAATTAACCGAAATTTTTAGCAAAAATTGCGTTTTTTCACTTCAAAATGCTGCCAAAAATAAAAAAATCGAAAAAATACAAAAAACTCTTCCTGACTCCCTAGGGAAACATCGCCTTTTAAACGCATTTCGATTTTTTTGTCTCGGATGATCCGGTACCAAGTTATGATGTTCACCGCAAAACAACTCTTTTTCGAGGCGCCTCCGGAAATTCGCTGTCACGGACTTATTTATCGATATTTGTAATTGATAATTTTTTCAAAGATACTTCACATGTTATACTATAACGTGTACATGAAATAAATAAGCCAACATTATTCATATCTCCAAAAAAAATCATGAAAATATGCCTTTTTTCGCTCTTAAAACCTTACCCCCCCCCTTAAGGGGCGAGTTCACACCAGAAACGGCTAATAAACTAATTTTTTTCGAATCTCGTTTTTTGTTTTTATTTCGTTCTTAAAACATGGCCAAAAAAATTTTTTTTTCAAGTAGAAAAATATTTATTTGTGAGCCGCTGTACAGCCAAGTTGCTGCTCCTTTGCAAATAACGCTCGCCCCCCTTCGCGATTTGATCAGTAATATTTAATTTTGGTGTGTACACGAGTTATAGTATGCATTGAGATAATTTTCTTTTATTTGTATGCCTTTGTAGACGCTTTAATAAACAGTGACTAAACCACTTCTTTTGTTATTATTTTTGTTCTTTACCGTTTCCCCAAAATTGTGTTTTTCCCGACAAGGAAAATCATATCTCAAGTTCTAGAAAAGATACAGACTTAATTTTTTTTTATTTTGTTCATAAACATATTGCGCATAAAGTGGAGTATGCTTTTTCCATTTGAATAATTGTAACTATTTTTAAACATTTTTTTTTTTTTAATAAAAAATTGGGTTTTATAATTTTTAGAAGTTTGGGATTACAATTTTATAGTTAATTTTTAAAATTACCTGAAACCCATACTCAGCTTTATGGACAGGTCCTTTAGGAATAAAATAATAAAAAAATATTTAAAAAATATTCATTACTTTTTGAGATACGGCGTTCCTTGTAAACGCTTAAAAACTTGCGAAAAAGGGCCCCCTCCACCCACAGGGAAGAGTAATGAATGTTTCAAAAACAAAATTTTCTATTTGAAACCATCCCTAATTTGAAAAAAATTTCAACAAGTAAAATAATCATAAATAAAAAAAAGTTGCTTTTTATTTGAATTCCTCCCTTAATAAAATAACTGACAATAAGATTTGAAAATGAATGTCATCAAAAATATAAAATTACTAACTTTAAAAAAGAATAAATGGAATTCACAAGTCAAATTTTACAGGAGCATGTAATTTTTTTAATTTGTTAACTACATCAGGGCGTTGTTCATATTTGACATCACAGTTGATAATAATTTCTCTTGTTAAACACCGTAATAATTCCGTATTCTTTATCTTTTTCTTTATCTGTGACACGCGCCTGTACGCAAATAAAAAATGTAAAAAAATACTGATTTACAAAGCTTATTCTAAAAATGTTAAATATGCTTGACCTTTCATATTTTTCATCATTAGCTTCGCTGGCGTTTTGCTCCCTTTCTTTTTTTATATTATTCAGTAACTTGTCTCTTTCTTCTTTAATTCTCATCTTCATTTCAGCTATTTCTTTTTGAATCGTTATTGATTCATCACTTAAACTTGACAGATGTGTATCTTTTTTACGAAATTCGGATAAGAGAGAGTAGTATTTTCTGAAAGTTGAAATATTATATAAAATATATAATTCACCACATTATAAATATACTTGATTTGAAGAGTGTGGCTTTCGGTGGCTTTCATTTTTAATTGGTTCAAGCCATTAATAAATTGTTTTCGAAACCCTAATCCTCTACACTCTCGGACGAAGTTTCTGACCAAAATACTTGCTGAAGCTAGCCGAAGTTCAAATAGCGTTATCACAAACTCGTAGAATTTTGCGAAAATCACAGTGATACATACTACATATATGCATGTACATGCGAACACATCTAAACACATCTAAATGCATATTAAAATAGACGAAGCAAGCCGAATAATATAGTGAGTCGCTTCGTAACAGGACTTCGGTCCTTTTAACTCGCAGGTAAAAAACCGACACGGAATGAAAGTTGGCCGAAGTGAATTAAAGAAGCACTAAGCGACTGTCTAAACTCTCGTATTCGGCCAACTTCAGGTAGCTTCGCGAGTATTGTCAGTAGTGCATGCTTAAAAACGTATATAAATTATATTTAATACCAGTATTTATAAAATTAACACTCATTGCCATGCTAAAAATATAGACTTTGTGAGATGGCCAAATATTTTAAGTTAAAAATAAGTAGGTTCATATATTTATCACGCGATATCTCGTGATTGGCAATATAGTTAAGTAGACGTATCACGCGATAATGCGTGATCGGCAGTGAACGTGTTAAGGAGCTGTAATATATAACAGATTAAATTTTAGAACGTATGTTGATGTAACAATCTTGATAAACTTTAATAATTATCTCTCACTTTGTCTGTTTGAATTGTATTTGTATTTTATATTGCCAAGTTTATTTTTCTCTCTGTTTGAACAGTATTAATATTTTATGTGTATATGTATACCTAATTATAGTGAAATGTATTAAGACATAAATCCGTTCAATGTTACATAAATTCAATATTTGTGGCCTGTTAATTGCGTCAACCAATCAAAAATTAGACCTACCAATGGCCATAATATTATCAAGTATATATATTATAAAGTCACTTGAACTGTATTTACTAGGACCTTCTCACATTTTACTCACCTTCTTTCGCTTCGTTGTTCAGGATTAGTATCAGTAAATAAATTTTTCACAGCAGCTACAGCTACTTTGAGTTCTGATATATTTTCTTGAGCTTCAGTAAAACTACCAACTTCATCGTAAGTTTTTATAGCTTCATGAAAATTTTGGGTATTATTCGATTCCAGCCTACTATCTACATATTAACCGTTTTAAGATAGTTTGAATTGAACAGATTTAAAATATACGAAATTAAATTAGGTATACACATACCACTATTACTTCTAGCAATATTTAATCGTGTTTCAATAAGATTTATTCCCTGAAGAAATGTTTCAACAGATATATCATTTTCATCACTTATGCTCAAATGAAAATTTTCTAATTCTTGATCCATTTCAGCAATATTAAAGTACTACACATCAAATTGTAGAAACTAGTATACATATATTTATTATATCTATTATATCTTCACGTACCGGACCTACCGTATAGAAACTTCAAATCCACAGAATAACACTTCAAATCGCTCCAAATGTTTTAAATCTTTGAAATTAATATGTTAACCGCCAAATTATTTTTGATAATAGATCCTACTACAGATATCGTAGATTAGATACCGTAGATACCATAGATGATACAATGGAGTTGGATGGAGATCTTACTTATATGAGAGGAATTGACAAAATTGGTCAGGAAAATGGTAAATATAAGGCTTTCTTTTTTTTACCACTCGCGGCGTTAATAATGCTCGAATACTGGTGTGAAATAGCGAATATCGCGAATATAGTAATATAAAACGGACAAAACAGAATGTAAATACAGTACTTATTCTCAAATGGAAACACGTCGGGACTGGGGAAGTGAGTGTTTCCATTTGAGAATCACCAATGTCGGTTGATGATATTTAATAATAAGGAAATACATAGAAATTACATATGTATGAAATAAAATCTTATAGTTTAAATTACTTTATACGGCGGATATCCAATGGTACTGACTCCGATTTTACATAGTGACGTCAGCGAATTATATAATATACAAAATAAAAATTGTTAAGTTTATTTTAAAAACGATCGAAAAACTCACTTTATAACTGAGTTGAACATTGAAAAAGATTCCAGAAGATTCTATTCAAAAGCTAACAAAGATAATATAGATGCTCGCGTTTCCATTTGAGAGTGTTCCATTTGAGATTAAGAACTGTACCGCTTTCGTATCCTATGAACACGAGTGCCATCTTTGATTTAGACACTTTTTTGAATACATTGAGTTTCGTCTCCTTGTCTAATCTCCATAGATGATACTATCGATCATAGAGGTTAGAGAGAAGGAGAACGATCGCTGTAGAAAGCAGTGTCCCAGAAATATGGACAAAATAAGTGAGGCGCTGCGATCGCTAAGTTGTCTCAATAAAAGCGGGAAATTTATTTATATATCTACTTGTACTCATAAACAGCTAACTTCGCAGATACTACTTACCGATGGCAGCGCGGCTGATGGCTGAAAAATGAATTATAAATTCTACAAATTTTCAGGGACAGGCGGGCTAATGCTTCAGCACGTAGTGATCGTTCTCCTTCTCTCTAACCTCCATGCTACCGATACTACCTCAGAGGGATACTACGTGGATACTACATATATGTAGTATAATAACCAGAAAGAAGTTGGCGCCGAAAGTTGGAAAATCTTTCTGTTTTTTATATCGCTAAATTGCTCCCAAATTGCTCCTTTGGAATCAGTAATTGCTCCACCTGGAACTTAATTACTTAATTAGTTATTTACAAACAAAAAAACTTTTTTGTTTGACTATTTCTATTATCAAAATCTTGTCAAATAATGCATTTTTATGCAATTACTTTATATCAAAAAATTGCTCCCAATTTGCTCCATCTAATTTAAAAGTTAGTTATTAATTTCTCTGAATAATAATTAAAATATATTAAAATAAAAAATATTATGAATTAGGTTATGTATTATTAAAACGTATAGGCAATCCATTATAGCTTTAAATCGTTTGCATATATTTAAGGATAATTGAATTTTGACAAGTTAAATAACATTATAAAAAAACAAAATATTTTAATAATTATTCAAAAAAATTAAGATTTAGCTTTTAAATTAAATAGAGCAAACTGGGAGCAATTTATTGACGTAAAGAAATTATATAAAAAAGTATTATTTTGGGAGATTTTGATAACTTAAATAACGGAAAAAAATTTTTTTTCTTTATAAATAACTAATTAAATAATTAAGTTTCAGGTGGAGCAATTACTGATTTCAAAGGAGCAATTTGGGAGCAATTTAACCATATAAAAAACAAAAAGATTTTTCAACTTTCGGCACTAACTTCTTTCCGGTAGTATAATAGGTATATGGCATGTCCCTGCCACTTGTTTTCAAGAACGGACCATTGAATGTCGCAGTTTGCTAGATGGCGTTAATGGTATAGGGGGTATACTAAATAGAGTTGGTACATGTGAGTATTTTTCATCAAATAGATGTCAAAATTAATTATCATATGATTGAGTACAAAATTATCGTCACCAAGTTATGTGTTAACGAAGAATTAAAATTTTTTAATTTAATTAATCTTTCTAGGTTGAGTTGAAGTATTTTTTTAAATATTTAATTTATTTCCAATTTATTTTAGATGAATCAGATGAAAAATAGCGAACTATCGAAACTCATGTCCCGACTCTAATTTTATCCCTGTACATCAACGCCATCTGGTATATTAGTTACAGCGGCGTCAGAAAACGGTCCATTTTTTTATAATGGACTATATGCAGAGTGGCAGGGACATGGTATATGGTCAATGCCTATAAGAGGCAGTGGTTCCAATGAAGTGAGATGGATAAACATCGAGTAGAGGTACTTGAGTTCTTTTGCGCAGGTACTTCAATTAGTGGGTTCCTCGGTCTTCAATAGATACATTTTGCGCGTATTTTAAACTGATATAAGTTTAAAAAATTTGATGTGCAAAATTTTTTTTATTTGATAAGATTTAAAAGTGTAAAAAATTGTATGTCAAACGTTGTAAATAAATATAAAAGTATTTTTTATATACTTGAAAATTATTTCTACATATTTAATTTATTCAAAATTTTTTTATTTTCTTTTTTACCTAAATATAATTTCTTCATTTTATTAATGTTTACTGTTTATATTTTTGAAAATATGTGTATTACCATATTTTTTTTATTTATCATAGTTTCGCATTATTTTTATTTATTTATTTTTTTTTTGGATCAACTTATTATCATTAAAAAGACATGAGTAAAAGCTACAAACAACTAAATTACTAAAAATCACACCGAAACAACAATTTATATAAATATCACGGTGCCCACAGATTTTTAAAAATCAAATTCCCTGACTTTTTGTGAAAAATGTCGCCCAACTCTATTCCAAACAGCTAAAAAAAATTCTTAATAACTTTTTAACACTTTTTCTTAAAAAAAGTAAATGAAGAGCAAAAAAAAAAATTAGCAATTGTAGAAATAATTATTTATATTTTATATTTACATCTTATATGGATGGTAATTAAAAAAAACAACACTACTCAATTTAATAAATACAAATTTTATTATACAAATAAAAAACATAACTGATAACGATGGTTATCAAAAAAGTTTTGAATAGACACGTGGTCATCCATTATTTTGTTTTTGACAGTATTTTCATTTTCACTGCATGATAACTCTTGATTAACGCTGTTTAATTTGTCAGGAGCTAAAAAAAAAAAATATAAATAAACAATTGTAATTTTTCATAATTTGATACACTCATACCTGCATGATGATTATTCATTTCCATTTAAGCATACATCTACATTTTCTAAAAAGTTGAAATTTTTCTCCTGAAGGATAGAAGAGTCGAAGAGTCCATACTACTTTTTGATAATAAATTGTAAGTACAAATACTTAAACGTTTAAGGCTAAGCGCGCACTACGTTTTTTTTTTCCACTCGGCGTTTTTCCACAAAAGCTGAAAACGCGTCATCAGCGCGCACTACGCTTTTTTTTTTCAGTAGCGGAATTGGCGGGACTTACAGTTATTTCGAAAATGGACGTTCATTAAGCTTGCTGCACTGGTGCTTTACATTAGTAATATGACGTTATAAAATTATAAATAATTTTAAAGTATGTAAAATTCTGAATGTTTTAATTTTAATACTTTTTTATTTTTAAAATATTATTAAGAAATAAAAAATGATTCAATATTAATTATCAAAATATGTCAAACTTATGAACACATTTCCATTTTCTTCCACCATTTACATATTTTAGATAGTACCCACTCTTCTTTTTAAATAATTAAATTTGTAAAAATATTCATTCACCAAGATCTAAATAAATTATCTTTTTTACCTATAATGCAGTCCAATTTATTAAATTAACTATTTTATCAAAATCAGGACGTTCATTAAGCTTCTTTTACTGGGGCTTTACGATGGCAACAACATTATAAAATCAAAAATACTTTTTGTACGCAAAATTCTGTATAATTTAATGACTAAATAAATAAAAACACAAAACAATAAACATATTAAAACATTTTATTTTCAAAATACATAATTATTATAATTAAATACAAATAATTCAAAATTAATTATTAAAATGTAAAACTTATGAATGGATTCTCATTTTTTCCCGCTTTTCCCATTTACATATTTAACAAAGGATTTAACCAATCTTCTTTTCAGATAATTATATTTATTATATTATATTACCTATATTTATTATATTATATTATATTACCTATATTATAATATTACCTAAATTACCTTTTTTATCTGTAATGCAGTCCAATTTATTAGTTATTTTTTAACAAACTTCTCGCCAAAAACATTTACAATATTCTTAATTACCTTAATATTAGAATTTTATCCAATACTGGGGGACTTTTGTCTATTTCATATATAATTTTCTTCGTAAAATTTTCTATTAAAATTCCAAATCTGGCGATACTTTGACTAAAATTTTATTTTACATACATTTCTGTTGTGTATTAGTGCATCATAGTATGATACATAACCACACTAATCAAGAAAACCGCTTGCTCATTTACGCAAGTGCGCGTGTTGTCATATATTTATACGTGTTACAAAAATGACGCGTTTTTTTCCAGCAAAAAAAAAATTTAACTTTTTGCGTTTTTTTTTTCCGCCGCTGAAAAAAAAACGTAGTGCGTTCGCTTATATGGAGTATAATGCTTCACACTTTTTTGCTGAAAAAAAACAGCGGCCGAAAAACGTAGTGCGCGCTTAGCCTAATACAGTTGTTTGTTTTCTCTCGAATGTTGGCACCAAATGATACCTTACTTTCTTCAATAGTTTATTTATCACAAAATTTTCACGCAGATTAATAGTATCTTTTTTGCTAACATTATCATTTACAGCGTTACTAACAAAAGAAGACGGCTGAATTCTATCGATAATTCTTTCATTCATATTTAAAATTTCATTTTTTACTGTTTCTGGCAATGATCTGTAGCGATGGCTTGTTCCAATTTTTAACGGATTTGTAAGAAACAATTTATGTCAAAAGGGGGATTAGGTGATTTGATTAGATAATTGAAGGTTAAGGTTTTGGAGAAAAATCACCAACAGCTACTAATAAAAATTAAGTATTTATTTGCGACGTTTCGAAAACATTAAATTTTCATCATCAGGCAAGTATTTTGAAAAAACTAAATACATAAAATAAAAATAAAAATTATAAGAAAAAATTACCAAAACGAAATGAATATATGCAAAGTTAAGTACTTACATGTGCTAGAGATTGTCATAATTACACAAAGAATATACATGAATCAAAATGTTAAAATTAAAACAAAAATTATAATGTCGTCAGTATAAAAGCAAAAGTTAAATTGTTAAAAATTATAAAATTTGTAAAATTTTTGAATATTGAAATATAAGTAAGCGGAACATTTTTGAGACAAAGTAACACAATGAGTTTTAATGAGCTAGAACAAAAGAAACCGGATTTTTGTTTATGCCTAACACATGGTCTATTTCAGTAGTTGTCGTGCTGTACAACAGATGGACTCATAGTTGTTAGTATATGAAGTGTCATTCTGATTGTCGATGTTTTGGTTTTCGGTAGCGATCCACAAGTTTTCGATATTACACCGTCTTTTGTAATTCCCTTCTTTTTGTAGTATGCTCGCGTTGTCAAAATCAAAACCATAGATAAAGTACACCAGAATTTTATTTCTGCAAGATAGCTAACTTCAATACATTTTTTTGACTCTCTATTACCTCTCTATGACACTGAGAACGGGCGTACAGGGTATAGATGTCACCGTTGTCGTAATCATCATGCGTAGTACACTTGAAAAGAACAGAGATGTCACTGTAATAACTTTAAATTATCTTTAGCCTTTGCCGATAATGTAGGTAACTACTAGTAAGATAATCCACTAAAATTCTCCTAATTGCATTTTATTTTAATCAGTTTTTCAAGTTTAAAACTCATACAATAATTATAAACTCATATATTTGTTTAAAAACTCAAGGAAATTTATTTTTATTCAAAATTATACATTAATCAAATATTTGGTAAATGAATACCACTATCACTGATTTTAATTTCTGACAAGTGTGCTACCATTTCTCTGCAACAGATAAAATGTATTCTAATTTTGTAATTAATTTACTGTGATAATAAAATAAGTAATTATTTTCAAATAAAAATAAAGTAATAAATGTTAATTATACATACCTCCAATAATAATTAAATAAAATTATTAAATTTAATATTGAACTCAAAAAATAGACGAATTACTCATAAATAATTCGAAAAAAATGAAAATTTCTTGATAGAATTTTTTATAATTGTTACTATAGAAATGTTACAAATTATAAATTTCTAAAATAATAGAATAAGTTCTATGAACAGTAAATTCGACAGATATCAGCTAGTAGCACCGTCTACAATTACCAATTTTTTAAATATATTGTGCAGTGCTACTGCACTGCCCTCTGAATTCAGTACCTTAATAACCATCTGCTAAGAAAAATCCTATAATTTAAGTGAGTGCTCTTCTATATATATATATATATATATATATATATATATATATATATATATATATATATATATATATATATATATATATATAGTGGTATTCTCTATGATCAAAACGATGATCCATAGAGATGGAATGTTGGGACAGGCCAGTTTTCTCTTCTCCTCTTCTGATATCCCAATGGTGTTGTTTTAAACGTTTTGCTAGTGGCCCTGAAGTTTGTCCTACATACACACTTGGGCAAAATTGGCACACTATCTTGTAGACTACATTGTTTTCCATGTTGGTAGGTGTTGGTAGCTTTAATTATGGTTTTAATTTTGAGTGGAGCATATCTCCCATTTTTACATCGGAATTCAATGCTATTGTTAAATGTGTTTTAAATGCATTATTTTTATTCTAAGTACAAGTAGGCGAATAGTAATTTTAAAAAATTTAAAAAAAAGTGAGCTTACTTTTATATAAACAAATGAAATACATACATATTAAGTAATTTAAAAATGTTATTAAAGTCACTGTTTATTTATAAATTAGGAATTTTGGATTTTTATTATTTAGAAAATAGAAACTTTGGATTTTTTTGGAAAGAAAAAATATCTTCATAAAGGCCTTCCAATTTAAGTTCCTTTTTTAATATTTAAAAATAAAACACAAAGGCAATTGGCGGGTAAGCATGGGTAGGAATGCCCTCGTACGAATTGTGTTGGTGTTTTCTCTGCTAACTGCTATCGGCACAAAATTGAAATTTACTAAGATTCAGCCCTTAGAAACTTTAAACCTTTTTTTAAAGCCCCGATCAACCGGACACTCATCATCAGTTTTGAAACAACCAAAATGACAAATCGCTTGTGGACTTTCAATTACATTTCGCTTGTAGACATTCAATACCGAAGATGAAAGGAAAAATTCGACTTCCGTGATGGGGCTCCGCTGCTCACGGCGTTTTTTTTATTTTTATGTTGATTTTCATCATGAAAATGTAAATTTTTACTTTCCGATAGTGATTCATGTATTTTTCAGTACTTACTTAAATGGTAATTTAGACATTTATATATTTGGTTACTAATATTTGATATTTTTTATACCTATTTCTACCAAAGTTCTCTGGTCTGCAAGTGTTAATGAATATTCAACAAGAAGCAATAATCTTCCATTCAACAACTGCCTTTATTTTCTTACAAATTCGTTTTTAACCAAATAAACGCGGTTTATTTCTTTCTCAACATTCAAACTATTTTTCTTATACTTTTTGTATATTTTATAGGTGTTAACCCCATTTCTCAAATCGCAAAATTTATTAAAAAGTACCTGAACAGTGAGCGAAAGAGATTATTGCTTCTTGTCGAGCATTCATTAACACAAGCACACCAGAGAACTTTAACTTTCGCAGAAATAGGTATAAAAAATATCGAATATGAGTAACCAAATGTACACACGGCTAATTTATCAATTAAGTTAGTACTGAAAAATATATATGAATCATTATCTGAAAGTAAAATTTTACATTTCCATGATGAAAATAAACATAAAAATAAAAAAATATAGAAGGTATTTGCAATCAATAATAATGCAATGTAGTCTAACCTATTTTTTTCTTCCTTATATGGCTTGGATACCACACATATATCGGAAAAACGCAAAAACACGTATCCTCTAATATTTAGTGCTCTTTCTATTTATGATGCCAAAAATTTGATACATTGAACCATTCAGACTGTACAAGAAAATTTACCACCATTTTCACCCCTCCAGCCCCTCTTATGAACCCCGCCCTGATTTAACCTATACAGGTGAATTGGTCTTTTGAAAAGTAACATTTCGTCAATTTAAAGTTATCCTCTATCTCTTATAGTTTTCGAGATATTTTAAGAAATACGATTTGAACCCCCCAACTTTAGGGGCTGGTTTCACTCCCTGAACGTGGAAGATGGCCGATAAAAAAAATACGGGTCCTTTATTTTTGCCTATTCTACACACCAGCGAAGTTACATCAAAATCCTGAATTTCATTCTGGGTGCATCTCCTTGTTAGTAGTCACTCATTCGGTGGTAGTGGATGAGTGTAGGTCAATTGCTTTGATCACGTTTTGATTGTTATGGGCATTGTTACCACCGCCGTACGAAGCCACATACATGCGTATGTAGTATTATATATACGTATGCAACACCACGCAACACACCTCAGATCACTCACACACACAAGACAGATCACACAAATATAAACTAAACCCAGTGCACATATATAACACATTTTCTATCCTTTTTTTTTTAGCTACAATCGTTTCAGTAGTATAAAGATTGTAGTGTCGCCTTTGTACTTTGTAGTTGCTATCGCAGGTGACATAATCGGGACATGCGGGCGAATAGAGACAAAATGAAAAATATTATTCATGAGCACAGATGAGACAGATCAAACCTACCTACAAAAAAGTGAAATCTTAAAGTTGCAATAAGTAGCAATTTACACCACTACTACTTTAGTCTGTTACTGACTGCCGTGGTGTTCAGGTCAAAATAAAAATCATGTTTTTTTAATCAACTCGTGAAATTTAAACAGAAAAAAATATGAAGTGTGTCGTATTTAAGTGTAAAAATTCTATTGAATAAAAAATTTCTCAAAATAAAGGGATATCTTTCTTAAAATAAATAAATTTATTTTTAATTGTTGATTAGTTGTCAAATATGTCGGCCATCATAGTATATAGTGTATGTATGCGAACTGCATATATCATCATCAAAATATATTACTAACACATTGGTATATTTGTGTCCATACATCGTGTGTTGTGATTGTATGGTGCTGTGTTACGTCACCCATTGATTACAGTGGGAACAGTTTGGTAGACATTCTAGTTTGACCCCTTGTTCATGAGCATAGAGAATAACACTATATGTATATAGAAGAGCACTCACTTATATTATAGGATTATTCTTAGCTGGTGGTTATTTTGGTACTGACAAGGGGAATATCAAACATGGGAATCACGGATTTGAGAGAAATTAATATATGTTGTGGAATATATTTCTCTGAGTATTGTAGTGATAATAATTTAGGCTAATGCGACTTTATTTAGAAATTAAACGCACGAAAAATTTCGAATAACATATCGTGTTTGATATGTATCAGTTAGTTGGTATTGTCTGCAACAAGGGCTGCTGGTGGTGTGGTTAGTGAATTCTCTCATGTATATAACATTTTTAATATACAGACGGAAAGGTTCTATGTTCGAATCTATGCCTTTCCAACATAAATAATTCTCTTTTCATTTTTTTTTAACTTTTTCAATATTGTACAATGGGTCAATTAATTACATTGAGGATGCTATATTTTTTTTTTTTAAATGGAGATATGGTATGATGGTAGAGAAATTTTCATTTTTTTCGAATTATTTATGAGTAATTCGTCTATTTTTTTGAGTTTAATATTAAATTTAATAATTTTACTTAAGTATTATTGGAAGTATGTATAATTAACATTAATTACTTTATTTTTATTTGAAAATAATTACTTATTTTATTATCACAGTAAATTAATTACAAAATTAGAATACATTTTATCTATTGCAGAAAAATGGGAGCACACTTGTCAGAAATTAGAATCAGTGATAGTGATATTCTTTTACGCAATATTTGATTAATGTATAATTTCGAATAAAAATAAATTTACTTGAGTTTTTAAACAAATATATGAGTTTATAATTATTGTATGAGTTTTAAACTTGAAAAACTGATTAAAATAAAATGCAATTAGAGAATTTTAGTGGACTATCTTACTAGTAGCACAGTATACTGAAATCTATCAGTAGCGAAACTAAGTCATAAAACGACGCCAACACACAAGTTGTAAAATTCGTTAGATACCTATATTCTAAGGGTTGTACAAATATCCTTCTTAAAAAAATTTATTTACTTTGATTCTTGACGTTGCGAAATGTGGTTGTATAGAGCGTGATTTTTCGAAATTTTTATATATTTGATTTAGTATTATTTAGTCATTTGATAATTTAGAGTAACTATAATTTTAGTATATTTTTAATATCTTTCTAGCTGTCGTTAACTTTTGTTTTATTTTTTAAATTAGTGGATATATTTACTTTAATTTCTAAATAGTAAGCTTAAGAATTTTTTTACCTTATAGAGACATTAATTATAATTATTAATTAAGTAGCATAAATCCATTTAGTTCGTAGAATATTATTTGATTCAAGTTTGCCCAATTCGTCCGATATTCAAGTCTTCATTTCTTCCCCGCTTAAAGGGAATCTTATTGAAGAAAATTATTTGTTGAAAAAAAGTTTAAAGTTGGCCTTGATGAAGATTAAAGACGGAAACTTTTTTATTTTAAACTTTGCTATAAACTACTAACAACAGAAATGTCTTTCATGTTGACGCAGTTAAAATTTAAAAAAAAAGACTTTAAGAGAAAAATACCTAAGCATGTTAGCTTATTAATTTTTCTTTATAAATCGTTAGTTTTTTCAAATGTTTTAAATTATTTTCCAAATCCAGTTGAACTTTTTAAGAGTTTCTTTATTATTATTATTAAATACCTAGTTGAAAATAGGTTTTTAATGTATAAAAAATATATAAATTATTAAAATTTTGTTTTTCTTTCAAAGAATTATTTTAAAAGAGGGGATAGTTTTAAATACAATATCTAAGGAATCTAATAATAGTAATAATAATAATAATAAAAGTCCAGAAAAAAGAACCAATGCAATTAGTTTATGAAATGAAACATATATACGATATGATTTCAGGTAACGAATTTTGGGTTCTTTTATAGCTGTAATTATCTCTGTAACTTGTTATACATAATTTTAAAAAGATTTGCTTTGAAAAATACTTTAATATTTAAATAGAAAATTTCTAAATGTAGCAGAGATAGCACGCGGCGCTGTGTATTTTATACACGTTATGAATAAACTATTTCACATATTAAGTTCAAGTATTCTCAAATCTAACAATAAATACAAAAAAAGTTTTTTCTGAGCAGTCATATCAAATAGAAACTTTAAATGAAATCATTGATTTATTTTAAAAATTATACAAAGATATGGGGGTAAAGATATCGCAAGGTCTATGAAAGGTATGCAAATTAGCTGTAAAACAATTTTAGACCTCTAGACAGATATAAAAAGTAATAATTTTAAATTATTTTCCTAAGAATATTGAATCAAGACTGGTTCGCCAGCAAGGTGGAATTTATCCTAATATATTTTAGATGAGGATTTAAAAAAATGTTGATGCACCAAATTTTTAATCATTCCAAAGAAGCCAACTGCGCTGAAGATTTATATAAATTTTTATCTAAATCTAGTGATGCGCTACCAATTCAGTCTCGATTTGATAAAAATATGGAAACTATGCCAATTTTGAAGACAACCGAACTAGATAAAATTGACTATAATTTCAATTTATCAGTCAAAAATGGTCTAGACTACGTTAGTGAGTATTTATTTTCAAAATGTCTAAATTATCATCAATATCAAATTTTAAAAAAATATTAAGGAACAAATGAAAGTATTATATTAGAAAATATATTTATACATTTTAAAGCTTTTAACACCCAAGGAAATAAGATATTTGGTGATTTAATAATATGCCCATCGGCATTCACTACGTAGGTATGTTGAAAAACTGAAAAAATATTTGATTCGAATTTTGGAAAAAATATTCTGGAAAACGTGGGTAATGAAATTAACAAATAAATTTTATGAAATTTGATCTAGTTTCCTTAAGTTTCCCTATAGAATATCTGAAGGAACTGTACGCAAGAATACCAATTTACTTTGCACTCAAATATACAAATAAAAGTTTTAAAAAGTTGAAAAAAACACAGGAAAACAATTTCTCTTTCCAATTTCCAATTTCCAAGGATATACATATTTCCTAGCTAGTCATGAAAAAATATCCTGAAAACAATATTATTTTATGAGATTTGAGCTAAGAACCAAAATGGGGATCAAGTGTACTCAGCCTCCCCTAAAGTACAAAATATTTTATAAAAAATATACCTATATATTATTAAACTGTAGGTAAATACACGAAAAGTTATAAAAGTAAGAAATCACTTTTTCATAATAAAAGTCTGATTTTAATTTACAGGATACTTATTATAAGGCTAAAATATTTTTTGTTAAATATTTAAAAGAACAGTTTTGTAGCACAGAAATACATATCACAATTTTATTTTTTAAGTTTTATAGAAATGGACACCCCTTAACAAATCCTTTTAGATAGGTACCTACATAATATTTTTTTTACAACTTGTGTGTTGGCGTCGTTTTATGACTTAGTTTCGCTACTGATAGATTTCAATATACTGTGCTAGTAACCTACATTATCGGATAAGGCTAAAGATAATTTAAAGTTATTATAGTGACATCTCTGTTCTTCTCAAGTGCACTACGCGTGATGATTACGACAACGATGACATCTATAGCCGCTGCCCCGGTTCTCAGTGCCATAGAGAGGTAATAGTGAGTCAAAAAAATGTATTGAAGTTAGCTATCTTTCAGAAATAAAATTCTGGTGTACTTTATCTATGTTCATGAGTCATGAGTTTGGTTTAACTTTTAACTCTTTTAGGCTAAGCGTGCACTACGTTTTTTTTTCCGCTCGGCGTTTTTCCACAAAAGCTGAAAACGCGTCATCAGCGCGCACTACGTTTTTTTTTCAGTAGCGAAATTGGCGGGACTTAAAATTATTTCGAAAATGGACGCTCATTAAGCTTGCTGCACTGGTGCTTTACATTAGTAATATGACGTTATAAAATTATAAATAATTTTAAAGTATGTAAAATTCTGAATGTTTTAATTTTAATACTTTTTTATTTTTAAAATATTATTAAGAAATAAAAAATGATGCAATATTAATTATCAAAATATGTCAAACTTATGAACACATTTCCATTTTCTTCCACCATTTACATATTTTAGAACCGGAAAGAAGTTAGCGCCGAAAGTTTAAAAATCTTTTTGTTTTTTATCTGGTTAAATTGCTCCCAAATTGCTCCTTTGAAATCAGTAATTGCTCCACCTGAAATTTAATTATTTAATTAGTTATTTATAAAGAAAAAAATCTTTTTCCGTTATTTAAGTTATCAAAATCTCCCAAAATAATACTTTTTTTATATAATTTCTTTACGTCAATAAATTGCTCCCAGTTTGCTCTATTTAATTTAAAAGCTAAATCTTAATTTATTTGAATAATTATTAAAATATTTTGTTTTTTTATAATGTTAAGCAGTTGTCAAAATTCAATTATCCTTAAATATATGCAAACGACTTAAAGGTATAATGGATTGCCTATACGTTTTAATAATACATAACCTAATTCATAAAATTTTTTATTTTAATATATTTTAATTATTATTCAGAGAAATTAATAACTAACTTTTAAATTAGATGGAGCAAATTGGGAGCAATTTTTTGATATAATGTAATTGTATAAAAATGCATTATTTGACAAGATTTTGATAATAGAAATGGTCAAACAAAAAAGTTTTTTTTTTTGTAAATATCTAATTAAGTCATTAAGTTCCAGGTGGAGCAATTACTGATTCCAAAGGAGCAATTTGGGAGCAATTTAGCCATATAAAAAATAGAAAGATTTTCCAACTTTCGGCGCCAACTTCTTTCCGGTTATTTTAGATAGTACCCACTCTTCTTTTTAAATAATTAAATTTGTAAAAATATTCATTCACCAAGATCTAAATTATCTTTTTTACCTATAATGCAGTCCAATTTATTAAATTAACTATTTTATCAAAATCAGGACGTTCGTTAAGCTTCTTTTACTGGGGCTTTACAATGGCAACAACATTATAAAATCAAAAATACTTTTTGTACGCAAAATTCTGTATAATTTAATGACTAAATAAATAAAAATACAAAACAATAAACATATTAAAACATTTTATTTTCAAAATACATAATTATTATAATTAAATACAAATAATTCAAAATTAATTATTAAAAGTGTCAAACTTATGAATGGATTCTCATTTTTTTCCGCTTTTCCCATTTACATATTTAACAAAGGATTTAACCAATCTTCTTTTCAGATAATTATATTTGTAGAAAGATTTATTTACCAAAACCTAAATTACCTTTTTTATCTGTAATGCAGTCCAATTTATTAGCTTTTTTTTTTAACAAACTTCTCGCCAAAAACATTTACAATATTCTTAAATACCTTAATATTAGAATTTTATCCAATACTGGGGGGCTTTTGTCTATTTCATATATAATTTTCTTCGTCAAATTTTCTATTAAAATTCCAAATCTGGCGATACTTTGACAAAAATTTTATTTTACATACATTTCTGTTGTGTATTAGTGCATCATAATATGATACATAACCATACTAATCAAAAAAACCGCTTGCTTATTTACGCAAGTGCGCGTGTTGTCATATATTTATACGTGTTACAAAAATGACGCGTTTTTTTTCCACCAAAAAAAAAATGTAACTTTTTGCGTTTTTTTTTTTCCGCCGCTGAAAAAAAAACGTAGTGCGTTCGCTTATATGGAGTATAATGCTTCACATTTTTTTGCTGAAAAAAAACAGCGGCGGAAAAACGTAGTGCGCGCTTAGCCTTAAATGATTAAAACGAGTTAACTCGTCCTGCAATATGGCGGCTCAAAATGCTCAGGTGCCGCCATCTGTGGCAATACAGTATATTTCTAAATAATGTTCAATTTTATCAACATAGTTTAGTATAATTTATTTTTTGTAAATTCCTAGGGCTCCCTTTTTTAATGTTGGGATCTTTGTTTTTTCTTTTCTTTTTTTGTGTCCTTATCTATTGTACTTATCACTTGGCAGTAAAAAGTCCGGCATTTTGAGACAAAAAAGTTTTACCATAATATGGTTTGTTTAAAAGGATTAAATGATTAACCCATTAGATCCCGCTCCTATTTCTACCGGTCAAATTTTGATGAAATTCGTGCAAAGATCTAGAATGGCAATATAAAGTGCCACACAAATGTGAAATGATCCTTGTATCCTTGCCAGGATAAGAGTAAAGGCCTGGAGTATATATAATATTGTGGGTCGTCGTGCATACATATAAAAACTTTGGCAGGAAATATGAGAATAAATTTATCATAAGTAAATTAGGTTAACATTAAAAAAAAAACGAAATAAAAAGGTTAATGATCCTTTCTTTAATTTATTATTCTTGACTTCTTAACGCTTTCAAACAAGCGGGACTTTTTATTGCCAAGTGATAAGTACAATAGATAAGGTTACAAAAAAAGAAAAAGAGAAAAAATCAAAGATTCAAACATCAAAAAAGTGAACCTTAGGAATTTATAAATTTAGGAAAAAATATAAATTATACTAAACTAGTTGATAAAATTTAACATTATTTAGAATTATACCGTATTTCGGAAAATCTGTCACAGATGGCGGCACCTGTACCAGTGAATATGTACACATCGCAACATTTTGAGCCGCCATATTGCAGGGCGAGTTAACTCGTCTTAATCATTTAGAGTTAAAACGGTTAAAACTGACACTACGAAAATAAAAGTGGTTACGTTACCTAAAAGTAAATGTTTTATTGGGAATATTTAATTTTCATTATACTTGGGAAAATTTGCACACAAAATCTTTCCGAAATATTCCCATATTTTTTCTCTACTTCCATTTACTTTGTCAAAATTTCTAAAAGAATTTACAGTTAAACTTCAAAATCCGAAGTCGCACTTCATTCCTTCTTTGTTTAATATATTTTTGAAATTTTCTATTTTAATATTTATTTTTATCAATGCTTTAAACACGTATTTTACGAACACTCCGACACAGTTTTTTAAATTAAAATTTAACGAAGAATTTTTTCAACCTTCTCCCTTCAAAATTCTTCGTGAAATTTATATATCCCAAAAAAAATATTGTTGTAATTAAAATTTAATATATAGTCGAACCTGGATAAGCGAGAGTTGAAGGGACGGCGATCTATTTTTCCCTTATAGAGGTTTCCCACTAACCCGAGTTTCTAGCTTACAGAGGTATAGGAGAGGTCTTTCTCATTTATAGAGGTCTAGAATAAACACAACCAATATGTATTGAGAAACATGGATATGTATTGTATGGATACTACTTATTAGAATAATATACATATACATATTTGGACGTAGGTAAGCTTGCAAAAAAAAAAAAAATGAATTTGTGCTATTTGAATAGAAAATGAGTTCCTCGAATTATAAGAAAACAAGAACAATAAGCACATTCAGGCATTCTAATAAAATATGTATAAGTTATTTGAAATTTAAGTATTTTAAGAATTTGAAAGTTTAACTGTCGCTTATAGAGGTACAGGCAATTAGCAGTCTCAGTTATAGAGTTCCATGAGCGAAAAACGACTCTCACTTATACAGGTTTTTCTTTCTTACTCATAGAGGTTTTAGAGTGGTAAAGTTACGGGACCTGGCAATTACTCTCACTTACAGAGTTTTCTCGCTTACCCAGTTCTCCCTTATCCAGGTTTGACTGTAGTTAAAAATCAATGTAAAAATTTGTGACAGTCTGCATTGCGCGTTACAGACCCTTTTTTAAATACTTATAAAAGTTCAACTGGTAGCCTGTTAACTTTTAAATGATTAAAACAAGTTAACTCGTCCTGCAATATGGCGGCTCAAACTGCTATGATATATATATATATATATATATATATATATATATATATATATATATATATATATATATATATATATATATATATATATATATATATTATCTACTTCATCAATAAGTAACATAAAATTGTATTTTAATTTTTAATTGTTTATTTGAATATAAAAACACTAGCCTTCATTTTTGTGACGTCATTTTTTTTTACGTCAACTTCAACACCCTCTGTACTAGTGCAAAAAATTATAATTAAAAGGAAAAAAATTTTTTTATAAAATATCGATCCTAAGTTACCATATGTAAAAAAAATTTCCCTAAAAATAAATTTGTCACTTAAAAAAAAATTATTTAAAAAGAGTTTTTTTTTAACTTCACTCGCTAATTAATAGTATCTTAAATAATTTGGCAATTTGTTTTTGATAGTGTCAACTACCGCATTTGGGGCCAATACGTAAATAATAATTTTGTTTAAATTTTTTTTTTTATGTAGTTAATTTAGCTTTGCCCAATCCCTTAATTTCAGTCTTACACGTATTTATTCGATAAAATAAAAATTATGTAGGTATGTATTAAAATTTAAATAAAAATCGTGTGTTTGGACATTTATATTTCTAACCATTAATGGGAAACAAAAAAGTAATGGTCAGGGAAAATCGAACCTAAAGTCATGGAAAGTCAGGGATTTTTTTTATGATGGGCTGTGGACACCCTGATAGTACTTGTTAAATTTGCAAATTTAATAATTAAATTATTCAGTTTAAAAAAAATTTAATAAGAAATTAATAATTAAAGCAAAATTGTACTTATTTTCAGAAGTTATTGATCTTTCAATATTAAGCGAACACCCGGCATTTTAAGTTTATATTTTTTAACTATATAATTTATTTAAAACATTCGTTTACTTTTTGTTAACAAAAAATTATTACTAGCATTCCCATTTACCTGAGTACTTTTACCCTAATATTTTTTTGTATCAGAAGGCATACGGAATATAATATGGAATATGTTCATTTGTATTTTTTTACTATTATAAAAATTATTAAATATCTGAATTTATTTTACACAGCAATTTTTACCACGCAATTAGTGTTTATATTTATTAAATATACATAAATAAACGACTTTTTATAAAAAAGAAATTAAAATTCACAGAAGAAAATTATACTAAGTACGGTCCTGAATCGTGCAGGCCTCTTTTATCTCCCAAAATGTAAGCGAATGAGGTAACCTCCCAATACAGAAATCTTGACTACATATATGATGTAAACACAGTACTGATTCTCAAATGGAAACACGTCGGGACTGGGGAAGTGAGTGTTTCCATTTGAGAATCACCAATGTCGGTTGATGATATTTAATAATAAGGAAATACATAGAATTTGCATATCTATGAAATAAACTTTTATAGTTTTTATTACATTATACGGCGAATATCCAATGGTACTGACTCCGATTTTACATAGTGATGTCAGCGAATTATATAATATACAATATGTAAATTATGCGACTCAAAATAAAAATTGTTAAGTTTATTTTAAAAACGATCGAAAAACCCACTTTATAACTGAGTTGAACATTGAAAAAGATTCCAGAAGATTCTATTCAAAAGCTAATAAAGATAATATAGAAGCTCCAATGACGTATATGGACTAGTCATTTTGTTAGATGATCTGAAGCCAAGCACTGGTGTCCCTACTGTCACTTTTTTAGTAGTGTGTGTGTTGTTTGCATTGACAAAATATCTGCATCTCGTTTTATTTTACATGTGTGTTAATGTGTGTGAATATGTGTGTAGGCTTCATTTCTGTAAAGCGGGTTCTACACGATGCTACGAACGCTCCTTCCAACGTTCGATCGAACGTTTGAGGCAATTAAGTTCGATAGTTGGTGCGATGAATGTATCTGCTACACGGTGAATCGAATGTTTGATTCAATACGAATGATGATGTGTTGGTACTCAGTGGACGAAGCTGTTATCTGTCTGATGTTATCTCTAATGTTATACACTGATGTTGTCTCTCTTCACCTGAACGAGTCGTGCAGCTGCTGAGTCGAACCAACCAACACAACCAACATTGACCTTCAAACGTTCGAAGCATCCCTTTGACTCGGTGCAAGAATACCGACATCGAGCGGGACATGGCCAAATGCGAATGTTTGACGCTCGACATTGGACACTCGTAGGTTCGAACAACGGCCACACGATCATATATATGTAGTATACATATATAGCCAAATGGATATGAAAAAAACGTCCCAACATCACGGTGCAGATTTGGAAGTATTTTGTTCGTTTTGCGCAAACGCGACTTTTTTGGTGGTAATATGAACCAATCTAAACAGTAAACACGGTAAACACTAATTGATGCATCTGCGCAAAAAAACTGAAGTGCCTCTACCCGATGTCTATCCGTCTCACTTCATCGGAACCACTGCCTCTTATAGGGATTGGCCATATAGTTATAATACATATATGCACACGATGCTATGAACCATCGGTCCATCGAACGTCCAATGTTGGAAGGTGTTCGTAGCATCGTGTAGAACCGTCTTTTAATATTCACATAAACTGTATGCCATCTCCACCCCACCTCCGTGAGAAGCTCGCGTTTCCATTTGAGAGTGTTCCATTTGAGAATAAGTACGATAAGTACTGTACCGCTTTCGTATCCTATATTTATTATAGGGACTCTAGTATCCTACGAACACGAGTGCCATCTTTGATTTAGACACTTTTTTTAATGCATTGAGTTTCGTCTCCTTGTCTAATCTCCATAGTTAACACTTAGAATAAGTACTCATAAAAGAAATACAAAAAAGAAAAGACAAATACGGGGTGAAGTCTGAATTCGTGCCAATTCACTCCGTTTACGGTATGATTATGAATGCGATGAATGCTATGAAAATGAATCATACGTTAGATCATAAGGTGAATCAGGTGTTACAAATTTTTGAATTGCAATCATGGAACGCCACAGGTTAGTACAAATATTTATATACATATTACATACGTTACATACGTTACATACTAGCCGTATACCCACCCGATGGATGGTTTACCATCGGCAACATCTCAGGACGTCAGTCAGTGTCAAAGATTTATTAAAATAAGATATTTTAATAACCATAGTAACATATTTTTATATATCTCTAATTTCAAAAATGACGAATTTCCGGACAAATTTCCATTCCCTAATTAACCCACTTAGGGGACAAATTTTCAAAAATCGTTTCTTAGTGCTCACTTACATTAAGTAGAGACCTCCGGTGCAAAATTTCATACTTTTAAACTCAGCGGTTTATAGACTGCGTTGTCTATCAGTCACTCAGTGTTAGAGATTTATTAAGTAGATATTTTTATATATAGTTACTTAATTTTAGTTTAAACTACCTTTTTAAAGTATCAGTAAAATATATTTCAGATATTTTTTTATATAAATCAATATCAGAATAAAAAATTTTGGTAGTAAAAATAGTGTATACCTCGTACCCACACTATAGGGTGGGATTGCCTAATGTCGGCCGGTGCGCTAAGGTCGGCCACTAGTTACTTTTTTTTAAAAAAAACGCTTTTAAAACATCGAAAATGCTTGATAATCATATAAAAACAGAAGGCTCATCTATTTTGGATTTACGATTTTTAAAATCAAGTAGTTAATGTCATTTTTATCAAGTAGTTAATGTCTTATTACACACTTGTGTTGAAAATGGATCGGCCATTCTATAATTTGTAAGTTTAGTCAGTGCGGGAAATAAGCAATTATTTTATAAGTTTTTAACAATAACGATTGAATTTACAAAATTTGATAACATTATACACCTCTCAAGAAGTTAGAAATTGTTTAAAACGTCTATCGTTTGAAATCTAAAAAAAAAAAAACGTACGGCCGACATTAGGGATAAATTTGTAGAGAAATCCTAAGGTCGACCAGGCCGTCAACAAACTAGTTTTCTTGTACTTATTATGTTATTTATTATTAATACACTGGCTGTAAGTAGTAGTTATAAAAAGTGCTTCTCAAGTTACGCAATTCTAAAATCTAAATGTTTTTTTATTGTTTGTATTTAAACGATACTTTTCTGTTTCACTGTCTCGAAATTGCTTTAATTTAGATTGCAGTTTTATTCATATTTATAGGTAACTTAAGCAAAATTAATCGTAATTATGTAATTAAATAGTATATTTTGTAATTCAAAAACCATTAAAAATTACAATTACAAAATGTAATTTAATCGAAAATTACATTACATTACAAATTAAATTTTTTAAATGTAGTTTGTAATCATGATTACCAATTATTGATATTTGTTAAAAAATATTTATATTATGAAAAATCCAGGGGGCAAGATTGTCAAAAAGGGACTGAAATGTTTTTAGATGTTGATATAGGGTAAAAGCCCCCTTTGTGGAACGGTATCTAATTATGAACATTTACATATTAGTGAAGTTATTTCTGAAAGAAACGTCTGATAACAAAAATTATTATTAATAGAATGATTGTTTTTCAATTTAAATTCACCTCGCATTTAAAGTTTCCTTACTTAATTAAAGAAATAAATATGTAAATGTCAAAACTGTTCCAGTATTAGATACCGTTCCACAAAGGGGGTTTTTACCCTATACAAAAAATATTAATGTGTTAAGTACTTGCTAGACTTATAGGTTTTATGGGTGGTTTTAGCGAATTTCCAGAATGGAATTTAGCTATTACAGCCACTCTCTTATGATGCAACCTGAGCCCGAGACTATGGCAGAAATTTGTTTTGAGGTCCCTACGAAACAGAAAATAATATTCACTAAAATTTATGTATTATATTTGTATTTAGTCCCACACCGTTGGACATTTTTGGCCGGCTTTAGGGCATAGGTGGCCGACTTAGGCAAATACATTTTTAAAGATAAAAGTTAAAATATTTTAATTTTTTTATTAATTTAGAAATTTTATCTCCATTTAGTTAGAAAGGCGATACTTAAAAGTACTTAATGAGGTAATCAAAATACGCGTAAATTCAAAATTCTGAATTCTGCACATCATTAATTGTTTAAGGGGCCGACTTTTAGCACTCTCACCCTAGTAAATAATAAGATATGCTCAATAGCTATACAAAAGTGGTTTCGTTCTGCGCATGTTGTCATCGCGTGACAAAAATTTTGAAATATCGCTTTTATGTTATGCTGATTTTATATAATATGTTTTACGTCTGGCACGATTATAATAATATTTTAAATTTACTTTCTTATTGAATTAAAAATAAATAAAATGCTTGTTGTGTAAAATATTATTAAGGGGCTAATTCAGGATTAGAAGCTAAAAAAAGACACCTAATAATTTTTTCTAAAGAAACCTTATATGCAATCGATTTGGAACCTTATACACATTGTTAGGCATTCCTTTAACTATCAAAGAAAATTTTAATTTTCTTTTTTCCAATGGCAATGTATTTTAGACGTAGTGTCAAAGCCGACGCTTAAAAAAAATCTTTTACGGCTATCAGCACACAGCCTCAACGGGTGGTTAGAAATTAGAAAATCGAACGGGGTTTTGAAGAAAACAAATTTTCTGAGTCGCTAAATCTAAAACTACATAGGTTCAGAAAGAAAATAAAAAACTGTTAAGCCTTTAAAAAAAAATATCGAAAAATCCCGATTTTTTTTTTGTTATTTTTACCTGTAAAAAAGGGTTGAAATTTAAAGGGAGTGAATTTTTTAGGTTTAGGGACTAAAAAAATTGTTACGCTTCCAATCCGGCCTTGTACGTTATAATTAATAGAGAGCTATGGGCTACAGAATGACAGCCGATTTGAAAATGTAGTTTTTAGTGAAATGCGTTTATACCCTTTTTTCTAATTTTTGGGTATTAAAATCAATTAAATCCAAAAAAATTGGTTACATTTATTTAGTCCACTATCCCAGGATCATACAGAAGTCCGAAAATTTCCTTATATAGTTCTTCCCTCTCAGCAATCATTTGTTTTTTAGCAGTCCTCGCCTTTTTAAATTTTCCAGTGCAGTGTTTTTCCGAAATTTTAACATGTTCGTTGCCTTTTTTATTAATGTAATTGTATGCGTGCGGTCCAACGTTAAACCCCAGCACATCGAAAAATTTTAATAAGGATTCTGATCCTTTTAAAAACAGACACGTATATCCAAGAGAACAAATCAGCTACTTTACTGCATATATAATGCCGTGTGAGCTTTTCGGGAGTTGCCATTTTTATTACAGCCAAACCGTTGATTTAATCGAAAAATTGTTCAAATAAGAGTTGTAGATATCGACGAGGGCAACCAATTGCTATATACAGGAGCTTTATAGCTCGTATGGTTTTCGAGCTATGATACAAACTTACCTTTTTTTAAATGGAATAGTATACTTATTTGTTGATAAAAATTATTCAATAAAGCAACAGAAATAAAAAATAACAAAATAAAAATTTTTATTTTAAATTTTTTTTTTTTAATTTTGCAACTTTCGCGCTTAAAAGTGATTTATTTAAGTTAATTTTGTTGAATTTAAGAGTGCTTTATTCAAACTGCCATCGTTATTTACGTTAAATAATTGTGCAGCTAAACAGTAATTGTATTTATGCTACATAGATGGCTTTACCGTATACAACACTGTGGGATGCGTGTTCAAATGATTGATTGATACACTGTACTCCGTATTTTTGGTTTTATTCAATTTAATTATACATAAAATAATTAATAAAATTGTGATGAGCGAACACTGTGTACCAGTGGCGACGCGTGAAATTATTTCCTGGGGAGACACAGTCTTCTTTACCATATTTAAATAGACTTATTTTGTATCTATTTTTAGTTTGGTCCCTAATGAACTTTATTAAAGCTTTTAGCGAATTTCCAGAACGGAATTCAGCTATTACAGCCACTGTTATGACGCGACTTGAGCCCAGGACTATGGCAGAAATTTGTTTTGAGGTCCCTAGAAACCGAAAACAGCATTTACTAAAATTTATATATACAGGGTGGGGCAGGGAAACATCCCTACTTTCGAGGTGGCATTGTGAGTAGTGGGGACATGTTGGAGGAGTGGGGGTAGGTTCGAATGACGCTGTGGCCACGGAATTTTCCGATAGTAGCGCTGTCAGTTGTAGACATGGCTTGGTCGAATGAGCAACGCGCTTTTGCTGTCGAGACGTATTTTTCTCAGAATAAGTCTATTGTTGCAGTGCAGCGTGCGCTGCGAACTCGTTATCGGATTCCCCCTCGCAACCCTGTTCGGGAAAATGCATAAAAATAACAACAGCTGACTATTAAAATACCCCTGTCGCAGCATCCTGCATAACATAGCGAATTTCCATTTACAAAAGTACGTTTTTCTCGGAAACTAGTTGATATAGAGCAATTGTAATTAAGAAAACCTTCTTTATGTGATTTTTCCGCCAAATTTTTTTCACGAAAAATGTCCAAAACACCGTAAACGTTTTCACGAAATTTCTTAAAAATAAGATGTTTCGTTCTTGAGTTATCGTGCGGACACATTTATATAGATGTTTACTAATTGTCCGCACGGAATTAACTTCCATCTGTACCCTTTTGATGCCACAATAAAGTTTTGTTCTAACACTTTTCGTTTTTTTTTAATTTACCTTCAAAGTTAGGGATACTTCCCTGCCCCACCCTGTATATATATATATATACACACATATATATATATATATATATATATATATATATATATATATATATATATATATATATATCAGTGGCGGTTATTCCAGGTATGCGGGGTAGGCGCCGCCTACCCCAGCTATTTCTAAAAAACTGAAATAAATTCATAACAAGAACGTAACATTGTTTACAAAATAATTTAAATACACAATTTCAATAAGATTTACTTTGATAATATTGCACATTATTACATATATTGCATATTAGAATATACATAATTATAAAATGCATAAATATTGTAATATTGTCCGTAGAACGTACATATACCCATTATATGTATACACGATATACACTATACTACTATAGCATATCTATAGCCACTTTATCCAGCTATACATACAACAATATTATTCCACATGCACACTGCACAGATACGACAGATACCATACCTACCATGGTAGGCTCTCTGAGCAGAGCGTATCCGTGTGTATTGAACCTGTATATGTGTGTATATATTATGTAGCTGTATTAGTTGTTTATAAACACTGTTGGTACTTTCACAAAGTAGGCGATTTTTTCGGTGACTACCGTACATACGATTACAGCCGAACTAATCAAAACTTAATTTGTGTTCTAGTCATATCACGTTTTAGGGTTTTTAGCATGCTTCTTGTATACCTCTTGTAAATCTATCGTTGCTGTTCCGTTGTGGTTTGATTGTTATTTTATTATTAACTGTCTTTTTTTAAAATGACATACTACAATAAAGTATTAAAAAACATTTTTTTAAAGGAATATTGAGGAAAAGAATTTTTTTGAGTAGGTATATTGAAGATAATTTAACTTATGCATATTTAATCCCATAAAAATATTATCGGTTTTTTACTTTTGCTGTGAAAAAAAAAAGTTAGAACCGATATTTTATATTTTTTTAAATAAATTTGTGTTTTCTACAATTCTAATTTGTTACCTAAAGTAATTTAACTCGAAGAATTGTCAACTAGCAAAAATACGACAGCGAAGCAGAAATATTTTTGACAATAAATATTTTTTATATTATATAAACATAAATTTATTACAACAAATACAAATCTCTCGTGTAATATTAAGTGAAAAAATATGATTTTTTCGAGTGATAGATCATTGCTAATTTATCCTTATTTTAAGGGTTGATAATTCAGAAAAAGCATTTGTACATCAGTTTTAATAAAGTTTTTTTTGAATATTCTAGGTTAAATTGTTGTTTGATATCAAAAAAGCTTTTCTTTTGTCTATTCTCTGTGAACAAAATTGTATGGGCAACTGCTAGGTGCGAAAATTTTCCCCAATGTTGCCAAAAAACATGAATGGAGTCACGCTCATATGCAAGCATGTATTTCATTGAATGTATTTGGTTTTGTAATAATTGATGCAGTAAAGAAAATATTTATTTCTTCAAAGCATAACAAAAAATCACTAAGGGTCTCATGAAACGCTTAACTGATGCTGTATATTTTTTGGCTATGCAAGATCTTGTATTTCGTTGACATGACGAATTCTCAGAATTATCAAATTCAGGAATTTACATACTATTTGTAAATTTACTATTTTGATATGATGAAAAATTAAACTTTCATTTAGTTTACTGCATTTACCTTACTTGTTTGATAATGGTCATTTAGAAAACTCACATTCGTTTTCTAGGAGCATTCTAAGAATACGATGAAAGATGAAAGATGAAAGCAGTTTAAGTTTATTTATATTGAATAAAGCTTTCCTGAAATATTACAGTTAAAATCTAACGTGCTGAGTAAAATTAATTTTTTTTTTTTATTTCTTAATTATTCGTTTATTAATTTTTTTTTAAATTTCTACATGCAGTTAGTCCTTTTTATCCATCTTTGTGTTCAATGTATTTTCGCAGAAAAGTGTAAATTTAGAGCAGGGGTGGCCAACCCAAATGATCTTGCGGGCCACTTTGGAAGCACATCATAACTCCACGGGCTGCATATAAAATTATATGTTCCCATAATATATTACGTATTTTTTTTTTTGATACATTGGTTTTCACTACCATGGTCTTTATAAAATAAATATATTTTGTATAAGTGTGATGAATCTCACGGCCCGCGGGTTGGCCACTCCTGATAGAGTAGGAATTATTTACGTACAATACTTTACGATATTTTTTAGTAAAAGAGTATTTGTTAGTATTAGACTTTACGATATTTAGTAAAAATTCGAAAATATCATTCCGCTTTCTCTTTAGTACTTCTTTACACACTAAGTGTGGTTTATCTTTTCTGAAAGCGCATACCCAATCTTAAAGCTCACGAGCCGTCACTGATATATATATATATATATATATACATATATATATATATATATATATATATATATATATATATATATATATATATATATATATATATATATATATATATATATATATATATATGTGTCCGCGCGACATTGGATTAGTTCTTAGATGAGTTCTTCAGCCAGACACGTTGGATGCCAGGAACATGGTTTTTGTTCTTGCATAAAATTAGTTACACTATCTTACCACTTATTTAAAAAAAATTTTTACATCATTTAAAAGAGAAAAAAAATTTCATAAAAAAGGTCTGTAAACTATTATTCTATGTCTACTAGTTTCCGGGAAAAAGTAATTTTTATAAACGGAAATTCGCTATGTTATGCAGGATGCTGCGACAGGGGTATTTTATTCTAACAAGACTTTCTGACTCAGGACTTCGATTGTAAAACAAAAGTATTAAACTTCATAAGTAAAAAATTCAAACAAATAGTGAAGAAAAACAAATTGAAAATAAATACACATTTTAATAAAAAGTTATAAAAAATAAACAACAAAATCTAAAATGAAATGATAAATTTAATATTATTAAAATTAAAATTAAGAAACTGGACTAAACCAAAGGACGGTCTATTAACACAAGATCAAAAATATTATTGAATTTCACCACTTCACAGACTGTGCCTGTACGTGTACGCATGTAGTACCAAATAGTAAATACGTATGCCTATAGATAGACAAAAAACAGAATGTTTCCCTTGAATAATTGTTTCAGTTTTTTTATTATTATTAAAAAAAATACTGATTATATTTTAGTAATTTTTGTACTGTTAGGAAGACTACTACATTTTACATAGAGATAAAAAAAAATTTTTGCAAAATTTTTCTTAGTTTTTGAGTTATAATGGTGTAAAAATATGAAGATTTCCATACATGTATGACATAGATTGTGTCAGTGTGTGGGGATGTATAAAAATGGAATATTTGTTACGCATACACACAAAGCCAGGAGAATCAAACTGTAGTTTGTCTATTTTGTATACATACGTACGTATTTCATTCTCTCTAACCACATACACATAATATAAGCTTAAATATTTATCATACGTATACATTATCATACGTACACATACACATAATATAAGCTTAAATATTTAGCATACGTATACATTATTGTAAACATCTCTAAACGTATGTATATTGGATATCCGTAAAAGTAAATACGTTTTGTTTGGAAATGTGAATGTATGAAAATGGACAATATTATTGTATAGATTTCATAATTATTTTAAATTTTATAAAAAATTTTGAATTTTGTGAAGGTTAGTTTTTTTGGAGAGACACTGTCTCCCTTGTCTACTCTTACGCGTCGCCACTGCAGTGTGTACTAAGAAGAAACCATCTTGATTGTCTGATCCGTGTGTATTGTTAAAATTGAATTACATAAAAAAGGTTCAATTAATAAGTTGGTAATAAAGAATTTGATAAGTTTGATAATGTTGCATGTCGGTAAAGCAGATTTCGACAATGCTCATATAGCTCCCCTCTTAGTATAAAGTACGGTGGTAAATAAAAGATTACAAAAGTAAATGTTATACATTGCAAAATGATTGTTGTATATGAAATAAAAATTATAAAGAAAAGGTAACTCTTTTAGTTGATTTCCTCCCGTAAACAAGATCAGGTCCTATCGTTGACGGTGTAGAGGTTGACTGCGAGGACGATGATGTTGAAGGAAAAACCGTTGTCGTCTGACTAGTGTCGAATTCTTCTGAAGGTAAAAATGTTGGTTTCAGCCTTTCAATGTTAATATTGGTTGGTCTACCTTCAATGTCTACTTTGAAAACAAAGTCGGAAATTCTCTCCAGAATTTTGAATGGACCATTGTACGGTTTGTCTAGGGACCTTCGACGGAGTCAACTCTGACAAATACGTTAGTACACTTGAAAAGGTCTCTGAAACAGAAAGGTGTATTTTTGATTTTGTGGGCTGTAGGTCGAGGTCGGATCTGTCTCAAGTGTTGACGTAATTCTTCTAGGAATATTTTAGGATTTGCATCTAGATTTTCGCTGTTAAAAAATTCACCCGGTAATCTAATTGTGGTTCCGTAGAGCATTTCTGCAGGTGATCCTTGAATATCGATTTTATGACATGAACGGAGTCCGAGTAGAACAATTGGAAGTGTTTCTATCCAATTTTTATTATTTTGACATTTGAGTGCGGCTTTGACGGTACGATGCCAGCGTTCAATAAGGCCGTTGGCTTGTGGATGATATGGTGTGGTTCGTTGTCTAGATGCAGCAATCATGGCAACTAAGGCAGAAAAAAGTTCAGACTCGAATTGAGTTCCTTGGTCCGTGGTGATGGTTAAAGGGGTTCCGAAACGTGACACCCAATGTGTGAAGACTGCATTTGGAATAGTTCTGGCAGAAATATCTTTGATTGGTATGGCTTCAGGCCAGCGAGAAAAACGATCCATCATAGTTAAAATGTATTTGTATCCGCGAGATTGCTGAAGTGGTCCGACGATATCGATATGTATACGTTTAAATCGTGCGTCTGGTTCGATAAAGCGCTTGGCCGTAGGGCGAACGTGACGGTTAACTTTAGATGATTGACATTCAAGACATGTTTTGGCTAATTGAATAATTTGACGATGCATATGTGGCCAAACGTAATGTTGTGAAATAGCTCGATCTGTAATACGACCACTAGAGTGTGCTAAATTATGGAATGAGTCAAAAATTTTCTTCCTCATTGATTTAGGTATATATAGACGAATCTCTTCGGTAAAGGTATCACAATATATAGGAGTGTCGGTTGAACTGAACTTAATTTGATGTAATTTTAAGGAAGTTGAGTTTGATTTCAGAAGTTCTTGAAGTTCGGCATCTTCGGATTGAGCTGCAGCTATTTCGGCTGTCGAAAATTGTGCAGGGAAAGTAATTGCGTTGATACGTGACAGATTGTTAGCTAAGACATTGTCTTCACCAGAAATATGTTGAATTGTGGTACAAAATTCGCTGATGAATGCAAGTTGACGTATTTGGCGTGGAGAAGCATTTTCTGAGTTTCGCTGGAGTGCGTTAACTAATGGTTTGTGGTCGGTACGTGTGACGAAAATGTTCCCTTCCAAGAGATGTCGAAAAAATTTAATGCTGTAATAAATTGCTGATAGTTCACGATCATAAGTGCTATAGTTTCTTTGAGCCAGTGAAAATGGTTTGGAAAGAAACCTAGTGGATACCATTGATTGTTAATAAATTGTTCGACACATCCTCCCATCGTAGTATTCGATGCGTCAGTTGTTAAACGTAGTGGGGCACCAACCTTAGGCTGCGGTTACATTGGATACGAATTCGTACGAAAAATTATTCGTACGAGCTCGTACGAAATTCATTCGTACGACTGTGTGGTTACATGAGATACGGAATCGTAATACGAATTCGTATTTAAATTTAAACTGAAAACCGTTAATACATATTGAATGATATCAAACAATGGATTCAGCTACTGAATTTTATTTATTAGAAACATCGTTTTCAAAATTTCTAATTATAGAAAACAAACAATTCTGGGTAAACGATTATTTATTATTCATGTAGAGCAAAAAAGCTGAGTTCTGGAATTGCTTTGAAGAAATTTTTCAAGACGAACAGAAATTTTTAGAGTATTTGAACAAGTCACATTCAGTTATATTTTAAAATCTACTGAATTTTAGCTTCAATTAATTAATTTTTCATCACACATACTTAAAATGTTTTTGTTAGGTTAGGTTAGTTTTATTATATCGTAATATATTTAATTAAAAAATTATCTAAACATTTCCTCTGTCACCCCATTCCACAATTTTTTATTTAACTTTCTATTATGATAATATTTAGGTTTTTAATCCCTTAAAGACCGCCTTTGTTCAACAAAAATAATTATTTTTTCTAAATCCATCATTTTTTTCGTACGAATTCGCATCAAAAAATATTTTGGTCGTATCAAAAAGTCGAACGAGCTCGTACGAAAGAGTCGTAAGCAGTGTAGCCACGCATGTCTAAATGTATGCATTTGTTTAATTCGTATTAACTCGGATAAACTCGTACGAATTCGTACGAATGAATTTTTGGATGAATTCGTATCCAGTGTAACCGCAACCTAAGGGTGAGCAAGAAGTGCTGCATTGGCAAGGCCTTTTTTGCAATTTTCAAAAGCTAAATTGGTTTCTTGTGTCCAATTGATTTTACGTTTATCGTTTTTGGTGGCTCCTTTCAAGAGTGCGTTCAGAGGTGCTTGTGATTGTGCGGCGTCCTTGATGCAACGGCAATAAAAATTAATTGCGCCGAGAAATTTGCGAAGGTCCTTAATAGTAGTTGGACGAGGACATTTGAGAATAGCCTGGACTCTGGTAGGTATTGGCTGAATACCGTTTTCTGATATTTGGTATCCTAGGAAATCGATTGTCGAAACACCTAGAACACATTTAGAAATGTTAAGTACTATGCCATACTCACGAAATCTGTTAAAAATGATTTTGAGATGCTCTTCATGTTCCTCGCTGGAATTTGATGCAATTAAGCAATCGTCCAGGTAAGTATATACGAAGTCGAGTCCATGCAGGACTTGGTTAATGTAACGTTGAAATGTTTGGGCCGCATTCCGTAAACCAAATGGCATGTATAAAAATTCAAATAAACCAAACGGTGTGGTGACAGCAGTTTTCTCGATATCTTCTGGTGCCATTTTTACTCTTAAGAACGCTTTGTCGATATCCAGTTTGCTGAATACTTTCTTGCCATGTAAAAAGCTTGAGAAATCTTGTATGTGAGAAATTGGATATTGATCAGCGATTGTTACCGCATTGAGTCGTCTGAAATCGCCGCACGGTCTTCAATCACCTGAAGGTTTACGTACCATGTGAAGTGGACTAACCCACGGGCTCTTAGATGGACGGCAAATACTTTCATTTTTCATTTCCATAAAGATTTTATGCGCTGCGTGGAACTTGGCTAGGTCTAAACGGCGAGGTCGTTGGGAAATTGGGTTTCCAGTAGTTTGGATATGATGTTCTATATTGTGTCCCGATGTTGGTTTAGGTGGAATTGCACCGGTGATCTCTGGGAATTGTTTGAATAGGTGTGCAAGTTTATCATTGATGTTAACAATAAAGAGTGAATTAAGAGATGGATTGGTAATTCGGCGAATTCTCCCGAAGGGTGATATGTTAGTGAGTGGATCCAAGAGGCACTTCTGCTTAACATCCACTAGCAGACCGTAGTGTTTTAAAAAATCGGCGCCAATAATTGCAATTGGAACAGAAGAAATTAAAAAATTCCATTTAAATTCTCGACGGAGTCCAAGATTCACATTAAGGGATCTTCTGCCGTACGTACTTATGACGCTTCTGTTTGCTGCGGATAATTTTAGCGAGGTGGGATGTGACACTGAGTATCTAAGTCGTAGTATTACCGAAATTTCCGCGCCAGTATCGATTAAAAAGGATATACGATTTGTTCTATCGTAGATAAATAGGCGGTTTTGTGTGTTACCGCTATCATCAACCGCCGCAACTGATGAAAGCGGAGTTAGTTTCCCGAATTTGTATTTGATTGCTTGTTGATTTGTTTGAAAGCACACGGCTGTCCGCACTTATTAGCATTTCTTCCAAATTTATTGTGAAACCAACACGAGTTTTTGTTCCAGCTTGGTCGATTTTCCCGTGACCTTGATCGATTTCGTCTAAAACAACTGTTTTGTGATGACTGGGGATTCATTTTTGATATTTGAAATTTGAGTTTGTTTATTTGTTTGCGTAACTCAGCTACATTAGTTGGTGTCTCTTGAATAGCGAATGCTTCGGTAGAATTAGAAATTGAGCTGAATGATGAAAAATTGGGAATTTCAGCTAACTGATCAGGTAGGGCAGCAATTGCCGTTTGTTGCATATTGGGAGCGGCTGCTAGAACGCCTGACAGTGTTTCCTGAAGACGTGTTGGAAGACGATGGATCCATAATTTTTGTAATAACTGATCGTTGAATGTGCTACCCGCCAAACTTTTCATTTGAGCTAAAAGTTCTGACGGTCGGCGACCAGCAAGTTCTAAGCCGGAGATGAGTTTACGAATTTTTTGATCTGTAGAAATTGAATAATGATCTATAAGTGTTTTTTTGAGATTTTCGTATTTATCCTGTGGTGGCGGATTAGTCAAGATGCTTGAGATTACGCAAAGCTCTTCACGACCCAACTGACAAACAATCGCATGGAATTTTAAACTATCCGAACTGACTTGTTTGGCGTGAAATTCTAATTCGGTTTGTTTAAACCATAGTTCAGGATGTTCTGGCCAAAATTTAGCAAGTTTAACTTCGCGAAGTACGGCTAAGTTTGTTTGTTGTATGCATTGGCTCATCGTATTTTCGTTTGTTTGAGCGGACGTTGGACGAGACTGATCGGAAGAATTTTGACTTACTTGATTTTGGTATGCCTCCAATTGTTGTTGTAATAGTACATTTTCAGATTTGACTACTTCCAATGCACGTTTTAACTCTTCTTCCATTATTTTTATTCACTTCCGCGATAGTTTAAATGTGAAAACCAAAACGTGGTTTTTGTAACGTGGTTTTTTTAAATCAATCAGCCACACGGAGGGGTTACCAATTGTGGGTTGCGTGTTCAAATGATTGATACACTGTACTCCGTATTTTTGGTTTTATTCAATTTAATTATACATAAAATAATAAAACTGTGATGAGCGAACACTGTGTACTAAGAGGAAACCATCTTGATCATCTTGATTGTCTGATCCGTGTGTATTGTTAAAATTGAATTACATAAAAAAGGTTCAATTAATAAGTTGGTAATAAAGAATTTGATAAGTTTGATAATGTTGCATGTCGGTAAAGCAGATTTCGACAATGCCCATAACACTGTGGAGTGTATGCCGCGACGTCTGTTGGTGACTTGTGGAATTGTCGCTCACACGATAGTTAAAAACAAAATCTACGTTACCGACTTCAACACTGTGGTATCGTACTCGATATAATTCACATGGCGGATCTTGTAGCAGTTGTAGCGTAATAAAAAATAGACCTTGATTATTTCTCGCATCATATAATCTATTTTGTACCACGAATAAAATTTTGTATTTTTATAATTTAATATAACAGTAATCAATTGTATTTGAGTGTTTAATTGGATGTAGTGTGTGTTGAACCTCTACATATTGGTGACCCCGCAAAAACAAGAACACGTTTTAAACCCTCAAAAAAGATGGCCGAACCCATGGAAATTAATGGAGAACAACCTGTTCAACAAGCTCTGGAGAAGTAAATTGGGCACGCGTCGCAAAATTGCCACCATTTTGGAAGGAGGAACCCGACATATGCAAGTGGAAGCCGCTTTTGGGGTAGCTCACATTTCAAGGGATGAAACCAAATACCAGTATTTAATTACTAACCTGGATCCCACGATCCTACTATTCGTAAGTGATATTTTACGCAATCCGCCCAAGAATAACAAATATGAGGCAGTCAAACGACGAATTTTATCAGCTTTCATCGACGCGAGCGAAACAAAAATACGTCGCTTATTAAAGGGACAAATGCTCGAAGACCAAAGGCCATCACACTTTCTCCAAAAACTGCGTAATCTAGTGGCGAACCAGTGTAACGACGCTGTTTTGAAATCACTCTTCCTGGAGAAAATTCCAGAACAAGTAAGGGGGATACTAGCTGCGACGTCGGAAGATAATCTCGAAAAATTGGCAACAATCGCCGACAGGATCGTCGAAGTACAGCAGCCAACAATTTTTGCCACCAGCATATCAAGCATAAACGTAAGCGATTCAAACAATGTCATTTTAGCGCTAGAAAAACGCATCGAAGTGTTATCCGCAAAACTAGACCAGGCACTGACACGGAATAATTTCCGAAGTAGACCCAGGTCGAAATCGAGAAACCGTTCCAATAATGTCAACCAGAACAGTAGTTACTGTTACTACCACAACAAATTCGGCGAAAAAGCATATCGCTGTAAGAAACCATGCACGTGGACAGTGACACCACCGAGTACGGGAAACTAGGTACGTCGCCTCTAATAGAGACGGTCGAAGTCGACGACGCTGCCCAAAACCGTCTAAACATTACCGACAGGAAAACCGGTTTAACATTCCTGGTGGACACCGGCGCCGATATATCTGTCATACCAAAATCGGCAAATTTTAAAAGCACTATGGTAAATTTTTAGCTGTATGCTGCTAATGGTACCGTTATCAACACTTATGGAGAGAAACTATTGAACGTAGGTTTAAACTTAAGACGCACATTTCAATGGGTTTTCATCGTTTCCGACGTGTCGAGACCGATCCTGGTAGCTGATTTCCTAAAGCACCACGGACTCCTAGTTGACCTAAAACACAAACGACTGCTAGACAGCGGTACCAAGCTTTACGTGTCGGGGCACTTAACAAAAGCCGAATTCTCTGGCGTCTCCACCATAGCAGCTTCAACCAATACCTACAGCACCATTTTGAAAGATTACATAGACGCAAGTGGTCAGCGTAAGTGTAGAAAATTATAACTTGTGATGAGTCCAGATTGAGCCCGACACGGCTTAGGTGGTTCAGTCGTCCACAACGCTTGTAGCGGTTCAAATGTTGATTGTTGCAACAATGTAATACAATGAATACGTAAGCCTAGAGTACATACGTATTACATCAGCATTATGTATACGTACTATTTCCGAGTGTGTAGGTATGGTATATGTATCATCTCCCTCCAGTGACCGAGCTATACATATGTACGGAATATTACACATACAAATATCCACTACAGCACACATACAGACACAAACTCTAAATATGTATATTACCATAGAAAGTGGGGAAGCTCCTCCCATTTTTGTGACGTAACTTTTTGGCGACAAGCGGGATACTAACAATTTAACAGTAGTTTGGCCGCTTGCATAGACGTCACTACACCAGCAAACCGGAAGTCAAACCAACAACGTAACATCGTGCACCACATAGTAACCACCGGTCCACCAATCGCCGAGCGTCCACGTCGTTTGCCTCCCGAAAAACTTAAAACAGCGAAAGCCGAATTCAAATTTATGTTACAATAAGGCATCTGCCGATCCTCCGACAGCCCGTGGGCAAGTCCACTACATCTAGTTAGTAAAAAAACTGGACAGTTCAGATCTTGTGGAGATTATCGCCGTTTAAACGCGATCACGACGTCGGATAAATACCCAGTAGCCCACATCCAGGATTTCACCCACAAACTCAGCGGATGCACCATCTTTACAAAGCTGGATTTGTTCCGCGCATACCACCAAATTCCGGTAGCGCCAGAAGACCAACCAAAAACAGCCGTCATAATACCATTCGGACTATTCGAGTTTACGGTCATGACATTCGGATTATGCAACGCAGCTCAGACTTTTCAACGTTTCATGGATATGGTGTTACGAGGTTTGGATTTCAGTTTTTGTTATATCGACGATATTCTTATCGCATCGAAAAACCCGGATGAACATAAAAATCACTTAAAACAAGTATTGGAAAGACTACAAAAATTTGGGCTGACTATCAACGTATCCAAGTGCGAATTCGGCAAGAACGAAATCGAATTTCTGGGATATTTCATCAATAAAGACGGTACCCGACCAATTCTCGAACGAGTTGCCGCTATCCAAGAATACAAAATGCCCAACAACATAACCGAACTTCGACGCTTCCTGGGCATAATAAATTTTTATCGTCACTTCATTAAAAACGCCGCCGAAATACAAGCCCCACTACACTCGCTGTTTCACGGAATCAAAAAAATCATCTGGAAACGGCATAGTATGGTGGCACATTCCTGGAAAACCTTGAAATGTTAGGGAATTCTAAACTTTCTGGAAAAGTCAGGGAATTTTACCAGAAGACTGGAAAAAATTGATTTTTATAATTTCGTTAATTTAAGGATAAAACTTCAATCAATTTTTTGACAAAGTACTTAGTCATTCAATTTTAGGAACACTTAATTTTTTCTTCATCTTCGGATTGATGTACTATTAATTGTACTTGATGGGAAAAATTTAATATAGGTATATAAATTAATAAAAATAAATAAACAAAAACGTTTCATAAAAAATTGAGCGAAGTGGGACTAGCAGTAAATAAGATATTGACCTTTAATGGGATTTCATGGTAGAGCCGTAGATACTATTATTTACTCCGAATGCAATTAAATTTATAGGGGACCATCTAGGAAGCAGATCGCATAATTTCTGATAATTTCATAAAAATGAATTGAATAGTTCAGAAGTTATGTCTCTTGGTGCAATTTAGTATATTAATGGAATGACATGGTAGAGACGTAGCTACCGTTACTGCGATTTCGATTAAATTCATAGGGGACCATCTACGAACCAAACTGCATAATTTCTAAAAATTTCATTAAAAACAATCGAATAGTTCAGAAGTTATGCCACTTGGTGCAAACGGGCGACACACAAACGGACAGACAGACGGACGGACGGACAGACATCAAACCAAAATTGTTCAGGAAGCTCTAAAACGTGAAATGTGCGTAAAAAATTTTATTTTGGAGGGGAAAAATTTTTTTATTTCTCAAAAGTGATGACAATGCTTCCGCCGCTTTAGTAGTCTCGGAAGCAATAAAACAATTAGGCAATTTGATTACACACTAAAGTAATTAGAATTAATAAAATTATAGTTTAAGTATTATATTTTATTTAGGAAATGGTGTAATTAAATAAAATTTGTGCAATTTTATTAAAAAGTTTTATTTAATAATACTGTAGTTCTCAAATATGAAGAACTGTTTTAACACAGAACACGTTTTAAAGATGTTAAAATTGTAATAAAATCAGGATAAACACACTTGTTTTAACACTTTGTAAATGTAAATGAGATAACTTTCCATCGTTTTAGATTTCTTTTTTTCATCACTTTTTGAAATATTTTTTTGAACTTTTACACTTTTCTTTGTAGCTTTTTCATTTGCTTTTAAATGTAACTGCTTTAATTTTAAAGTAAACATATTCCATAAAATAAACTTTGCAAAATTTTGTTGATTTTTTACTGGAAAAGAAATTAAGGTTATGAATATTTTTAAAATACATCTCTTTCAGACGTATTGTTTAAATACATACTCACTCTCGAAAATTTATTTTTATATTAAAAATATTTTTTTGGACAGTTGTTTTACCTTTTTTTAAAAAAAGGGTTTAAAAATTTAACAATTTAAATTTAAAAAAGAGTTGTCATATTATTTATGACAGCTCTTTTTATGAACTATGCTAGAGTCCCTATGCCATCTATAATTTACTTTCAGAGATTTTTAATAGTGACATTTTCACATGTACTAAATTTTGACTTCTTTAATATGGTGTACAATTAAATATTACAACAGTTGTAATTTGATAACCTGTTTAATAAATATTAAGTTGAATATTTGAGGAAAAACTACAAATTATTTTGATAATTAATGTATTTAATTAATAAATTTTCTGTTACTGTAAGGGGCTAATGTGAATATACCATTACAACTTATTTACTATTTTTTTAAATGTAAATTTACAATAAACCGTATTTTTTGCGTTCGTTTAAACAAACCTGACCATGGGTTTTGAAAATCAAAACTCAAATCATTTCTCAAAAATTTGAAATAAAATAATGAAGATTTTAGCATAATTGGTAATTTGAAGTAATAAACTAATTTTTAAGAAACATCTCAACATATGTTCCCACTTGAAAAAAAAATTTTTTTCTATTCCAAAAAAACCATAAGTCTTAGAAGTCTGGAACAATTTTTCGTGAATGGCTCCCTCTATTTTGAATATTTTTGGTATAAGCTTTTTTTCGATTAGATGCATATTTTAGGAATAAATCGAATGGCAACTCTCGAAAAACTCACACGGTATATATACATATAACTCGGCGACCGTTTCATATTTCGTTTCCAAATTTTAAATGACGATTCTTGGGATATAAAAGAATAAAAATTTTGAAGAAAAAAAAAAAATTAGAATTTTTTTTCTGCAACGCTGAATAACCCCTTAAACATTTTCTTTCTCGTCATTTTAAATAAGTTTTAGCAAATTGTTTCTTTAGTTACTAATTTTAATTAATTTTCTTTTTCTATAAACTAATGATTCTACAATTTTCCGGTTTAAAATTCTTATTCTAAAAAACATTTTCCTTCGAAAATACAATGACTACATTCGTATTACATTTTACACATTCTGCTCTTTCAACTCAAGTTTTTATATAATTTGGTCCACAATTTAATTCATTATGACCATTATATGACAAATTTATTTATTTGTAAGCAATAAATTATCAAAATACTGCAAAATAAAGACAATAATTTAGTTTGTTTACAAAAAACACCACGATGAACAGACTGTCTGAATTTTTTTGTCACGTATGACGTAATAATGATAGAAAAAAATAACAGCACACCTGCGCGTGAGCATATCTTATTATTTACTATATTGTGCCTCGTAAAACTTTAAACCAGTGTTTTTCAATATTTTTTTCTCAGGGCGCAGTATTCAAGCTGAACACATTATAAAACGTAAAATTATATGACATACATTATGAACAAATAAAATTATTGCTTTCGTTATCAGCAATTACGTAAATTCAAGTAAAAAATTTACTAAAAAGGATAAAATTTTATTTTTTATTGGATGTAAGCAAAGCTGAATTTATATTTTTCTAGATCCTAAGCTCTATTTGCGGCACATTCGTATCACCTATTTTGGAAAATATTGGTTTAAATTTTAAACACGCTAGGTTTGATATATCCTTAAACGAATCCTTTTTAATAAGAAGAAAATGTAGCAGCCTAGTGGATTTTCAAAGTTAGCAAAATTATATTTTATGTTCCCTTTATGAATTTTAGCCTTTTGAATGGAGATATAGAAGAAATATGGAAATATTTACAAGAAATTAGTGATGAAGATTTTATTAATGTTCATATAGCAGACTGTAGTAATATTGACGTAGTTTTGATTCCACCTGAAGATGGGATTGATAGTGACGAAGATAGTGCTCCCAGTGATGAACATGAAGGTACTATTCTGAGTTTAGGATCGAAAGTGTTGGCTCAAACACCAGAAATTCTGTTGAATTGTAAGGACAGTACTATAGAATTGAATGTAACAAATGCACCTATCGAGAAAGTTGTTGACTCTCCAGAAAAGAAAAAACAAAAAACTAGACTATGGGAAGAATGTATCACTTCAAGTGAACAACTTGCTGATACCAATTTTAGTAGAATTGAAACATTCTTTGAAACATCAATTATAAATAATAATAAAAATCCTACGGATATTTTTAAGGAATTATTTAATGAAAGTATAATGGAAAAGATTTGCTTTGAAACAAACAGATACGCTGCCCAGAAAAATACCCCAGATTTTAACCTTTCAGTTGCCGAACTATATAAATTCGTGGGTATTTTGCTCTTATCAGGATATATCAAAGTTCCGTCTAAACAAATGTACTGGGAAATGAGAGAAGATAGTTTCAATTTGTTAGTAACCAATGCTATGTCAGAAAATAGGTTTAATTCTGTTATACGTTTTCTTCATTTCAACAATAATGATGAAATTAATTTAACTGATAATTTTTATAAGATTAGACCATTAATTGAGCACCTAAATCAGAAGTTTTTAGAGTTTGGTATGCCTACTTCAACCCAGTTTTCGATAGGCGAAATTATGGAGCCATACTATGAGCATATTTCTAAGAAACAATTCATACGAGGAAAACCAGTACAATTTGGATTTAAATTCTTCTGTTTAACTTCTAGTGATGGATATTTATTGAAGTTTATGCCTTATTCAGGTACTTTTTACAAGTTATTCAATTCGTAGTTAGGAAGTTGAACGCATAAATTTCTAAATGATCTACTCGGGGGGTAGCGTTAAAGTTGCTGTTATAAAAACGCTAATAACAATGTTTGCCTTTATATTACCACTGATTTTAAAACTTGCAGAGCTTCAAATTTGTAAATTATTTTTTGCTCATATTTTTTTTAAAATATTGAAAATAATTTAACTCATGTGTATCAGGTCCCATAAGAATACTGTAGTTTTAGCGAATTTCCAGAATGGAAACTCGCTATTACAGCCTTATTCAACTGATGGTGAAACTTCAGCCCGAAGCTATGGCAGAAATTTGTTTTGAGGTCCCTAGAACCCAAAAATAACATTCATATATATATATATATATATATATATATATATATATATATATATATATATATATATCAGCACGATAAGCCTTTAGCAAAACTTTCTAGATTTACGAAATTTGGTGACAACGTTGGAAGTCCAAAAATCTTGGATGAGTTCTTCAGCCAGACTCGTCGGATACTAGGAACATGGTTTTTTGAGCATTTTTCGTGAAAATGAGTTTTGGCCAAAATTTGCTATAATTTAAAAGTTTTTACCACATTTTTTTACACCATTGCAAAGAGCAGAAAAAAATCACATAAAAAAGGTTTCTGAACTATTATTCTAGATTAGCTAGTTTTTGAGAAAATAAGAAAAAAAAGTCAATTTATTATTCTATAATTTTAGTGTGTTGACACAAGTATGTTGATAATGATGTAATATGATGTGTATAATGTGTATGTATGCATCTCACTGCAATAGTGAGATATTTCATATGGATATCCGTATATAATATTTTTCATTATTGCATTCAAGTGAGAATTATATTGAATTTAAGTACACTTGGATTCCATTAGTAGCGGGTCCATTAGTAGCCACTTGAGGGAAAGTGATTAGAGGAGAGATGTTAACGCCTTATGGTAATTCTTACCAAAATTTTTCTGCGGGTAGTTAGTGGCGGCTCAATAACTTTTAATTAAATACACTTAATTATTCTTTCTTATGCAAATACTCGTACTCGTACTCGCAAAAGCACCTTGGTAATTTAATGCCCAATATATCTTTGTGTAATTTAATATAGGTATATAAATTAATAAAAATAAATAAACAAAACGATTCATAAAAAATTGAGCGAAATGGGGCTAGCACTAAATAAGATATTGACCTTTAATGGGATTTCATGGTAGAGCCGTGGATACTATTACTCCGCATGCAATGAAATTTGTAGGGGACCATCTAGGAAGCAGACCGCATAATTTCTGATAATTTCATAAAAATTAATTGAATAGTTCAGAAGTTATGCCACTTGGTGCAATTTAGTATATTAATGGAATGACATGATAGCGACGTAGCTACCGTTACTGCGATTTCGATTAAATAGGGGACCATCTAGGAACCAAACTGCATAATTTCTAAAAATTTCATTACAAACAATCGAATAGTTCAGAAGTTATATCACTTGGTGCAAACTGGTGACACACAGACGGACAGACACCAAACTAAAATTATTCAGGAAGCTCTAAAACGCAAAATTTGCGTAAAAAATTTTATTTTGGTAAAAATTTGCTTTAGTAGGTAGTCTCGGAAGCAATAAAACAATTAGGCAATTTGATTACACACTAAAGTAATTAGAATTAATAAAATTATACTTTAAGTATATTTATTTATTATATTTTATTTAGGAAGTGGTTGTAATTAAATAAAGTTTGTGTAATTTTATTAAAAACTTTATTAAATACTGTCGTTTTCATAATATGGAGAACCGTTTTAATACAGAACACGTTTTAAAGATGTTAAAATTATAATAAAATCGGCGATTATTTTGAACTTTGAACAACCTTCACTAAAGGCGTTCTTACTGGAAAAGAAATTAAGGTTATATAAGTATTCGTTTAAAATACATGTCTTAGAGACATATTGTTAAAATATAGAGACATATTGTTAAAATATATACGGCCAACTCGAAAAATGTTGTATTAAAATATTTTTTGGACCATTATTTTACTTTTTTTTTTTTAAAAAAAAAATCGTTTAATAATTCGACAAATGACATCTGTGCCTAATTTATGTCCGCCATAATTTAGTTTTGGAAAATAGATAATGCCAGTTTCACACGTAACTAATTTTGACTTCTTTAATATGGTGTAATATTAAATATTACAACTGCAGTTGTAATCTAATAACCTGTTTATTAAATATTAAGTTTACTATTTGAGGAAAAACTACAAATTATTTTGATAATTAATGTATTTAATTAATAAATTTTGTCTTATTGTAACAGCTTAATGCGAACATACCATCACTACTTATTTTGGGTGTTTTGAATGTAAATTGCAAATTATCCGTATTTTTTGCGTTCGATTAAATAAACTTGGCCACGGGTTTCGAAAATTAAAACTTAAAAATGCAGTTTCTCATAAATATGAAATAAAATAATGAAAATTTTAGCATAATTGGTAATTTGAAATAATAAACTAATTTTTAAAAAACATCTCAACATATCGCACGCTTAATAATAAACCGAAATAAGTCAAAATTTCAGAATTCAAACTTCTTGTAATAAACCGAACTACCATAGCTCAAAGAATGTGTACAAGCCGATCGCCACGTGAAAAAGCAATAGAATATATTATAATATTGCTTTGTTTCGCGTGGCGATCGGATTGTACCCATTCTTTGAGCTATGATAGTTAGGTTTATTACAAGAAGTTCGAATTCTGAAATTTTGACTTATTTCGGTTTATTATTAAGCGTGCGATATGTTTCCATTTGAAAAAAAAATTTTTTTCTATTCCGAAAAAACCGTAGGTCCTAGAAGTCTGGAACAATTTTTCCTGAATGGCCCCCTCTATTTTGAATATTTTTTGTATAAACTTTTTTTCGATTAGATGCATATTTTAGGAATAATTCGAATGGCAACTCCCGAAAAACTCACACAGGATATATATATATATATATATATATATATATATATATATATATATATATATATATATATATATATATATATATATATATATATATACAAGGTGGTCTAGAATTATGTACCGTAATTGGTGGAGCTCGTGGTACGTTCAAAAATAATGGTACCTTTTCATGTACACTCTTTTTCAAAACTCAATAATAAGGGAGATACAACTCTGTAAAGGGGTAAAACGAAAACCATTATTCTTAAATATTTTCCAAACGCTTTTGAATAATGGATTGATATTTTAGGGGTACTTATTTTGCATTAGAAGGATTAAATTTATGTTAACACTTATTCCACCACTCATGACTAAGGGGTGGTTTTGGGTGGTAAGTGAGTTATCATGTCTTTTCTTTTTTAGTTTACAATTATTTAAACAAATTCCTTGATAATATGATTCCTAAGACAATTTCACGCAAAAAAAGTATACTTGTTACATTTCGATAAATATTACCGTTTTCGAGTAATTTAAAGTAGAAGTATCTATTTCCAAATTATCCCCTAATCATAAGTAATGGAATAATTGATACCATAAATTTAATTATCTTAATGTTCATACGCGATCTTAGATTATGAATCCAGTAATGAAAAGCACCCAAAAAATTTTTTAAAAAAAAATCAGTTTCGTCCCACCTCTCTACATTTTACCTCTCTGCTTTATCTCCCTTATTATTGAGTTTTGGAAAAAAGTGTAGATGAAAAGGTACCATTATTTTTGAACATACTATCAGCTCCAGCAATTACGGTACATAATTCTGGACCACCCTATATATATATATATATATATATATATATATATATATATATATATATATATATATATATATATATACATATATATATATATATATATATATATATATATATATATATATATATATATATATATGATGTCATTATTGATGATGACTTATTTTCAATAACAGTAAATCCGAATTTTAAATAATTGTCGTCATATAGACACTTTTTCTTTTGTTTTATTACTCTCATTGGAACTTGAAGTTGACGGTTGTGCATATGTTTCCAAAAACTTATCCATTTTCAATAATTACAATGAGCATAGAATTTTGAATATTAGACAATAATAAGTGAGCAACTACTAAATAAGGCAATTCAATAAATTTAAACACTAACACGAGTTCACAATTCAAAGAATTCAAATGGATTATTCTCCGAAGTGTTAAAATAAAAGTAAAAGTTGGTAATAGCGGAGGGTAGGGGGTCGCGAAATGTTTTTCCATACTAAGGGGGTCGCTCCATGGAAAAGGTTGAAAAACACTGGGTTAAGGTTATAAGTTTTTTCTTTTCAAATTTTAGGCAGATGATTTATAAAAACTAGGTGATGAGGTTAGTTTAGTTAGTTTTGACAATATACTTCGACTTTGATATAAAAACTAGTTAGGTTAAGGTTATAGGTGGTGACGCTAGTTAAGGTTAGGTTTAGTTAGTTTAGACAATATACTTCGACTTTGGTATAAAAACTAATTAGGTTAAGGTTATAGGTGGTGAGGTTAGTTAAGGTTAGTTTAGTTTAGTTAGTTTTGACAATATACTTCGACTTTGATATAAAAACTAATTAGGTAAAGATTATAGGTGGTTAGGTTAGTTTAGTTAGTTTTGACAATATACTTCAACTTTGACATAGAAATTAGGTGGTGAGGTTAGTTAAGATTACCCTTTGCCCGAAGGTTAGGTTAGTTTTGACAATATACTTCGTTTTTTATATAAAAACTAGGTAGTGAGGTTAGTTACGGTTACCCTTTACCCGAAGATTAGGTTAGTTTTGACAGTATACTTTGTGATTAAATATAACGTAGAACAAAAACATAAGTATTTACAAGATATTGCTACAGTTTTATCTTTGTAATTTAGATTTAATATTTTAACAAAATAATAAATAAATAAACTTTAAGGTTATTTTGTCGTTCGGTTATTTTGTCTAAGGTTATTTTGTCGTGCGGTTATTTTGTTCACGGTTATTTTGTCGCGGAACTATTATTATAATTCTGATATTTTTCAGACATCAAATTTTATGTGACGATTAGCACAATTCTGACAAAAACTTAAATAAAAAGGACATGAAAGACAATCCTCCCGCACGTCTCTTGGCTATATTTTCTTTGCCTAGAAACTCAACTTACACTATCTCTAGTAAATATACATATATATTATGTACTCTATGGTTAGGACAGATTTTTACAGCGAAAAAAATGGTACAAAACATTTCATTGGTCATTTCATTGTAGGTAAACCTGATAAAAACGAAACAAAAATTTGTACTAGTAAATTTAACTGATTTCAGAATCATAGTAACAATGTATTAAATAATATGAATTATACTAATTTATTTTTTCTACTCCTACTATTATTAAAAGTAACATTTTGTGCACGGCTAACTATATGTAAAAATTAACAATTGTTCACACTGTGCGGAAATAACAGTGGAAAATTATTTCGCACGGCTTAATATAATAAAAAAGTTGGCTATGTCTGATTTAATACATATATATATATATATATATATATATATATATATATATATATATATATATATATATATATATATATATATATATATATATGTAGTCATATGTAATTCTAAAAATATACATATGTATGTTGATTATTTATTATTGTTTCCATAGTTTGAAAGTACGCTTTGGCAAAAATTTGCACATCTTACCACTGACATTATAAATTTAAAAAAATTTTTACTACTTATTTAAATTTTATTTTAATTATTTATGTTAAATTTTACGAAAAAAAATGTGCTCGTAGAAAAAGTATAGTTTAAAATACGTGGGAAAAGCTTATTTCTCACTCATATGAATTGTTGCACTCGCTCTGCGGGCTCGCGCAACAAACTCATATTCGTGAGAAATAAGCCTCTTTTCCTACTTATTGTACAATATACTATTATTCGTCAAATTGTCTTATCGTATTACACTTGAGTTTTATATTTTTTCTGAAGAAATTTGTGTTTTCTACAACTCAGATTTCTTGCCTAAAAGCAATCTAATCCGAAGAATTGTCAACCCAAAAACTTCAGCTTCGCTGTCGCGTATTTGTTAGTATACAGTTCTTCTCGTTAAGTTGCTAGGCAACAAATTTTGGTTAGACAAACCCAAATTTATTCGAAAAAATACAAACTTCTCATGTAATAATAAGTAAAAACTTTGCACCCCTACTCCTTCTTACACTTGTATAAACTTAATACAGGTAAGTTTTCATTTTTATTGCAATCGAACTACTGATTGAATTAAAAAATTGTTCCAGTAAGAGCTGTAGATACTGATAGTGGCAATCGATTTCTGCAGTCAGCCGCTTTATAGCTTTTATGATTTTCGGGCTATGATGCAAACCTATATTTTTTTAAATGAAAAAAAAGTATGTTTAAGAGTTTTTTAAAAATTAGTTTGTTTTTAAACTATCAATACCGTCAAGAGGGATTACTTTAGTCCGCCGGGGTAACTTTAGCCACCCTTCGGTAAAAAGATGTTTCCTTTTATAAATATTAGAAGCAGAAAGTTTTTACATTTATATTATTTACGTATTACACATTATACTTGTAGCCAACATACTATACAGATAATTTCATTTTTAAACATTCATAGGTCTGTATCACTGGCTGTTTTAGTTTGATGGTTATGTGTATTCATAATTTTAACTGTGAAACTTTTATCAGTACAACTAACTATTCGCTTTTATAAAAAGGTAAGTACTTTAATAGGATATATAAAGAGTCGTTAAACATTAACTAAAGTTTCAAAATGATATATTTCGTTGTTTATTTCTTTTTTAAAAAAATGTTGCAAGATAACAAAATTGAGCCTAAATGGGGTAACTTTGGCCAATCTTATGAACTGTGTTTTTTCTGTGCTATTATTGTAAAATAAATTAATAAACTATTCGAATTGTTGGCTGGAGTTCCGAAAACCGCATACCTCCGATTGAGCTGAAATTTGGTATACACACTCTCTTTGGCTTAAGAAGTTACCCTGTCGACGGATTTTTGGCGACGTGGACCGGAAGTGTATTTTTCAACCCTCCGAATATCTAAATCTAGGGGTTACTATAAGATGGTTTCCGTTACCATGGAAACAAAAATTAAAGATAGATTCTTATAAAACTTGGTAAGTAGAGCAAAAAAGGAAGAATACAATTTTTTTATATCTTGCTTCGTTTTCGAGATATAACGTGTTAAAATTCTAAAACTTACTGTATTGAATAGATAGATAATGTATTTTACATCTTTTACATACTATGTACTGTATAATGTATATCCATTTAGTATAAACTTTATATATATATATATGTTAGCTTATTTTAAATATAATATTTTTAATGGTATATTACGGTTTTTTGTGATAGAAGTAAGTGGAAAATGAATGGGAGAACATTGAAACCTCATTTTCGGGCAAAGGGTAATTAAATAATATTGAGGTAATTACAAGGCAGGAGTCCCATTTGTTAATAATTACCCTTTGCCCGGAAATGAGATTTCAATTGTAAACTAACCGAAACTAACCTAACCTAACCTTAACTAACCCCACCATCTGGTTTTTATATCAAAGTCGAAGTATATTGTCAACACTAACTAAACTGATTTAACCTTCGGGCAAAGGGTAACCTTAACTAACCTCACCACCTAATTTTTATATCAAAGTCGAAGTAGATTGTCAAAACTAACTAAACTAACCTAACCTTAACTAACTTCACCACTTGGCTTTTATATAAAAATCGAAGTATATTGTCAAAACTAACTAAACTAACCTAACCTTAACTAACCTCACCACCTAATTTTTATATCAATGTCGAAGTATATTGTCAAAACTAACTAAACTAACTTCACCACCTAGTTTTTAGGTCATCTACTATTTGATCGTAAAAAATAATGTTTCTCAGGTTCAGCTTTTTAAATAGTTAAAAAATTACGTCCAATATACGCTATAAATAGTATATAATATAAAAACTAGGTGATGAGGTTAGTTAAGGTTAGGTTAGTTTAGTTAGTTTTGACAATATACTTCAATTTTGATATAAAAACTAAGTGGTGAGGTTAGTTAACGTTACCCTTTACCCAAAGGTTAGGTTAGTTTAGTTAGTGTTGACAATATACTTCGACTTTGATATAAAAACCAGATGGTGAGGTTAGTTTCGGTTAGTTTACCATTGAAATCTCATTTCCGGGCAAAGGGTAATTAAATAATATTTAGGTAATTACAAGGCAGGAGCCCCATTTGTAAATAATTACCCTTTGCCCGACGTTTCATTAATGAACTAACCAAAACTAACCTAACCTAACCTTAATTAACCTCACCATCAATTTTTTATATCAAAGTTCAAGTATATTGTCAAAACTAACTGAACTAACCTAACCTTAACTAACCTCACCACCTAGTTTTTATATCAAAGTCCAAGTATATTGTCAAAATCAACTGAACTAACCTAACCTTAACTAACCTCACCACCTAGTTTTGCGTTAAAAGATACATTTCCGGTTCGAGTTGTCAAAAATTCATTCATAGAATACTTTTTAAATTATGAAAAATATATTTAAAAAAATTTTGTTCAATTGGACGTATCCAATAGTATATTTATTTACATCTACTATACTACTTCTTGCTATTTTAGACCCTTAAAAGTACAACTTCCGGTTCACGTCACCAAGAATCCGCTTAGGGCGTAACTTCTTAAGCCAAAAAGAGTATGTATACCGAATTTCAACTCAATCGGAGGTAAGCGATTATACTACTTTTTGTTATTTTAGATCCTCAAAAGTATAACTTCTGGTCCGAGTCACCAAAAATCCGTCTAGGAGGTAACTTCTTGAGCCAAAAAGAGTATGTATACCAAATTTGAGCTCAATCGGAGATATGCGATTATACTACTTTTTGCTACTTTAGACCCTCAAAAGTATAACTTCCGGTCCGTGTCGCCAAAAATCCAACTTCTTAAGCCAAAGAGAGTGTGTATACCGAATTTCAGCTCAATCAGAGGTATGCGGTTTTCGGAACTCCAGCCGAATTGTTTACTAATATAGTAATATCATTATTTTACTTTCAAGTTTCAGCTGAGATTCAAATGGCAGCGGAATCAAATAGGTATTCCCAGAAATTACATATGAAAAGCTGGCGAAGAAAAAAACGCTTAAAAGAAGGCGACTATCATTGTCTCTTATAAAAAACAATACCATTTTGGATTGATTTACAAAATGCCTGATGAAGATGAAGAAAGGCCAACTATTGACTGCATGGAAAGAAAAAATAAGTGCTTAAAAAAAGGACAAACGTATTTACAAATGGGAAAATATTGTTTCCAAAATAAATCCACCAAAACTCTTAAATTACAGAGGATATTTCAAAGTTCCTGAACTGGATATTTTTTGCTTCGTTATAATTAGGTCTATTTAATTTGGTGAAGTATCACACCAACTTTTAGTTTGATTCAAATTTTCCGACTGATAAATGTATATAAAATTTATACGATAGGTTTTAAATATATATTTTATTTCCGTTTGTTAAATAAAATTTTTATCTATATGATTTGGTCTATTAACTGTGCCTTATATCATAACTTATCATAAGGAAAGATAACTTTGCCTTAAAATACCTTTACTATGGATTTTAAACAATTAAAATAACAAGTAGCTAAAGTAACCCCGACCTCTAGGTAACTTTGGTCAAATTTTTAAAAATATAAAAAAATATATGCATACTTCCGAAATTTAAAAAAAAAAATTGTAGCCACAGCACCAGAATTATACAAATCGCGCGTTGGCTGTCTCTACCTCGTATATCAAAAGCTACATGTTTTAGGACACACAAAAAACATATTAAATACTGTATTTACATATATACTTATCTATATATATTTATATATATGGGTAGCCAACATCAAAGGGTGTAATTAGCATAAATCATAAGCTCATAGTGATGAAAACACGGATTTAAAATATGGTTTTTTTGTATCCAAAAATTGGGAGTTTTCAAATACGAGGTTGAGACAGAGTACGCGCGAAATATTGTTTTAAAATTTTTCAAAATAATATGTTGCTATTTGTACAAAAAATATATCTCAAGTAAATTTTGAAAATGTTATATTTTGGGCCAAAGTAATCCTACTTGACGGTAACACTTAAAATTATTTTTTTAATGTCATATTTTTGAGTAATTACGTTTTAAATGTCGCATTTTTAAAATTTGTGCTTAGATTTAATTCAAACAATATAGGGATTTACGTTATTTAAAAACATTTTAATCCAAATAGCTGACTTTCAAATCGAAGTAATTACGAAAAAAAATATTACGTTTTTTAGTAGAAATTAAAATGATTATACAAATTGAATTGTCACTTGATCAAGTCAGAAACAAAACGCAATGAAAAAGATTGTTCTACTCAAACGTTACAAAGAATCAAAATTTATTTTGCAATTTTGATGACCCTTAATCACTATGACTCTACTACCCAGTGACTCATAATCACTATGACCTTACTACCCAGTGGCTCATAATCACTATGATCTGACTACCCAGTGGCTCATAATCACTGTGATCTTATCTACTCAGAGATCCATAATTATTACTATGACCTTACTACCCAGTGGCCCATAATCACTGTAATCTACTATTAAGTGGTCCACAATCACTATGACCTTACTACCCAGTGGTCCATAATCACTATGATCTTGTCACCCAAGTTCCATCTAGCTGTTTATTTTAAGTCTCTAATACTCTGGTGGACAATTTTTATCTCACGTTAACTTCTCGCATAATTCAATAGTATTTGAGAATAAATTTTTCCACTATCCTGGGCAATCTAATGTAATATAGCCTATGTCAGCCTGGAATTATATAGTTTCCCAACAGTAAAAATTTTCAAGATCAATTGAGTAGTCCACTTTAGATCCTATTTCGGTCCCTAGAGTCCAGAAGACCTCATAATCTCATATAAAATAATTTATATCAATCTGGAATAGTTTAACTTTCCAATAGTGAAAAAATTTGAAAAATCGGTTGAATAGTTTATTTTGGATGCTTTTCGGGTTCCCAGGATCTCCCAGGACCTCATAATTTCGTATAACATAGTCTGTGTTAATCTGGAATAGTTTGGCTGTCTACCAGTGAAAAAAATTTTCAAAATCCGTTCAGCACTTTTTGTGTTTACTTCGAGTATACAAACAAATTTTCGTTATTAATAATGATAATGTGTTTAGCGTTCGTTTTGAGACCATTTAGTCTATAACAAACGCCACTCACATCATTATTTGTATCTTTATTTATTATTTTTATATTTTTTTATAATATTTTTTACATTATACATTTATGATGTGGGTGGAGAACAAGGAAAGTGGTGAGGGCTAGGATTTGGTAGGTATGCGTCTGCAGCCGTCTTCTTAAGAAACTATACCGATATTCATCTGGAATTGTGAAGGGAAACTGCAGAAAACCTTCACAAGCATAGCCGACCGCGGGATTCGAACCCTTGGCAAGTGCGAGTGTCTAAGCACGCTTAGCCATTCCGCTAGTTAATTTTCTTTATTAGTATAGATATAGATATACTGTTTACAGGTATAACAGGCTTCAAATTTTTATATTTCCAGAGTTGTGCGTGTAATTTACTTCGGGTGAATTACACAGTTTTTTACATGTAAAAAACTTTGTAATTTACACATACTTGTTTTGATAAAAAAAAAACTATAAAAAATGTAAAAAACTAAATTTTTTAAATTTAATAGATATGTAAGCGTTACTGATGGTATTCCATATTTGCTATTAAAGTATTTGCTATATTTGCAAAGTAAAACTTAATAATTAAGTAATTTGAAAATTAAAAATATAAATGGGGACAAACAGGGAAAAGAAAGGTTAGTTTTGTTAGAATTCAATATAGATAGTTTATTCAAGAATTCAATATTAAAAAGATTTTTATTTACTCAGTTAAATTTTATTAAAGGTATCAATCATCTTCATCATCATTATCATCAGTGATTTTATTGTTATTATAATTTAAAGAGAGATAAATATGTAGTAGTTTTTTTGATCTGTCAAAACTCAGTTTGTTAATTTGGAAATTTAAAGCTTTGTAGTCTGTTGTAGATGGTCTTCCACCAGCAGAAAATCATTTTTGTGTCGACATTTTGTTTACACGTTTTTTCATGTGAACTTATAAAGCTTATAAACAAGTAATAACCGTCAAAATAAATTGTTTGTCAGTCGAATGACAAATGATTTAAGTATTTTACATTTTTTACAATTTTTTACGGTTTTTTACAATTTTTTACGTATTTTACAATTTTTTACATAAAAATGTAAAAAACTGGTTTTTTACATCACATGGCACAACTGTGATTATTTCAGGATTTTTACACATTGTAAAATAAATTATTTTTTGTTAATATTATAAATTTTAAATGTAACTGATTTTTCTCTCTGTCAGAAACTTCCACATAGATTACAGTGTCATTTCGTAGACGTCTTCAGTAAGAGATTTCTCTCTCCAATAGAAACAATATATGCGTTTCAAGACCTGTGTTTACCACCGTGATTTTGAAGTAACCATAGTAGTCAGTTCAGGGGCGACCATATGATGATTTGTAGGGGGGGGGGGGCATAGAACTGAGAGTAAGGAGTATTTTTAATATTTTGGATGATGAATGGCGATTTATAAGTAGCCATCAAAAGTTTCAGTTTCGACCATGTTGTAAAATTGTATTCTGTTGCTAAAATACTAAGCTATGTGTTAAAGAAATAACACTTGACTACGACTACACTTATATATTTTAACGTTTCCCTAACAGCTAGGAAGGGCTGCGGCTCCCCTTGCCATCGAGTATGGGCGCCCTTGAGTCAGTCGTTGTTTTTGCATCCGAGACTGCTATAGTAGCGGTAGTATTGTGATCATTTTTGAAATATGGAAATTTTTCCCCTCCAAAATTGATTTGATTCCTAGATGGTCCCCTTCTATGGCGATCTCGTAACCGATTCGAAATAAAATAAGTATATTCTATAGATAGGACTTTATTGAATAAGTCACAGTTAAGCCAATAACAAAAATACAGAAAACAAAAGATTATTTTAAACAATTATATAAATAAATTATTTATTATAAATAAATATACAGTCGAATACCCGTTATAAGACTGCCCCTTATAAGACTCTTCCCCTCAATCAGCAGTTGAAACTTCCCCCACTTAATCACTTTTTCGAGTTTTGTCATTGATATAGAAGAATATGGATGGAGACTATTTCTTAAGAGAGGGACAAGATATAGTTTAATATGATATGTTAGAATGAATACGTAGATTCTTTTGAATGCACCACAAAAAATAAAAAACAAAAGAGTAAATATACACTATAACACGTGCAAATAAGCACTAAACATCCAGTCCTACAAAAAATTAAATTTAAAATAAAATTAGTAAACGTAATACACCGTAAATATAATATTTGGGCAAGTAAATATTGTATTGATCAATAAATGCAACCATTTCTAGCGAAAATTTGTTAATTTTTCTACATTTTTCATTTAAAAAAACAGGTTTATAATAAGCGGAAAAATACCAATTTTGACATTACACAAAGTAAAGGAAATATCGAAAAAGGAATCATTCTACGTAAATAAGGAATTCGTTTTTTAGTTAAAATATGTGATAATAACGACAAAAATTTTAAAAATATTGTAAAAAATAAAATTATGTAAAAATTAAAATATAGGTTAGATTCACCCTTCATTTCAGTAGCGTCTTATATGTAAAATTAATGAGCATATAAAAATTTAACTTCAAGATTATGTATCTTGTTTGTATTTATTTATTTATTAATAAAATGATAATTTAATAACTGTATAGTTTTATTTATGTTTCTGTCTACTTTTATCAAAAAGATATGTCTTATTAGTGATGGAAAATTATAAACCAAAACGTAATCTTTTTACAAAAATTGTTATAAATTGTCAATAATCGATTAATTTGAGCAATTTTTGTTTTCAGTTTATGGTAATCTATAAAATTCTTTAAGCACCGTTAAAAAATACAATAATTTAGTAGACAATTAAGAATTCGAAAAATTAACTGATAAAATAGTCGAACAGCATTCTTAAGGAGTTGATTATTGAATTAAATAGAACAGATATTAAAAATAATTAATTAATTGTTTATGTTTTTATATAGAAATCACAATTATAAAAAAATATACTAAATATATTGTTTTAAAAGCAATGGCAATGTTTTAATTAAATTAAAACCGTTACTGTATATTTACAAAATGACGTCATTCATAATACGCACGTTTAATATTCATAATATGTTGATCAGTATTTTGGGAAATGCTCCTTCCTTTACAATATTATATACCTCTCCTTCTTCCATGAGTTTTGTGTTAGACCACTCCTTATAAGACTATGTCAAAATCATAAACAATTGAGCGTATAGGAATGCAATACTAAAATAAAATAGGTTGAGCGACAAAATTAAGTGCGTGGTAGTGAGGGCAGAAAAAATTTTCGAGAAAAATTTCCCCTACGTCCCCTAGACTAGTCTTATAACGGGCATTCTACTGTATAAATAAATTATTTTAGGTACAACTGAATCATAAAAGTCCATTTTATTACATAGTTAAGAAATATGAAAAGTAGTAGGTACTTTATGGCACTAGTTGCATAATGAAAAGCAAAAAACACTAGTGCTGTAACGAATAGTCTACTTGATAAGTTTTAATTTTAATTTTACAAAAACGCTGTGAAGAGCAGAGTCCCATCACGGGAGTCGAATTTTTCTCCTCATCTTCGATATATCTAAATGTGATTGAAATTTATAATTTTGTTGTTTAAATATTAAAAAAGGATCTTAAAAAGTGAACTGGAAGGATTTTTTGACGCCCTTTTTTCTCTCCAAAAACCTAAATTCCTATTTTATAAATAAAAACGCCGTGAGTAGCAGTGTCCCATCGTGGGTGTCAAATTTTTCCCTTATCTTCGATATTTTTAAGATATCTAAATGTGATTGAAATTTATGATTTTCTTGTTTAAATGTTAAAATACCCCTGTCGCAGTATCTGCATAACATAGCGAATTTCCAAACATTGGGCACTGGCGGATCTCGTCTAAGACATGTATCCATTTAAAATCGTTTAGCTTTCTAACAGTGAAACAATTTTCAAAATCAGTTGAGTAGTTAATTTTTAGCGCTTTTGGGTTCGCAGGACCCTAATGGATCTCATATAGTGTAGCATATATCCATTTAACAATATATTATTACATTACATAACTATAGTTTTCGATTTGTTTTCTAGGTATGCAAGTATATATAAATTATATTTTCTCTCTAAAGGAGGACATCATACAAAATTTTTCTTTCCATAACGTACTCTTAAAAAATCTGGCTAATTTTAATTTAAAAAGATGAGACAGAGAGAGCTATTGTTATGTTGTTATTATAACTAGAGTCCCTATAATAAATAGAGTCGCGACATGTGTGCTGAACGCTGATTGGTTCCGGCCTTTTCTGTCCAAAATTTGGGTAAAATACATTGGAAATAAATTAAATATTAACAAAAATCGTTTAATTTAACCTAGAAAGAATAATTAAATTAAAACTTTTTAATTGTTCATTAATTTATAACTTACTAACAATAATTATGTACTCAAAAATATTTACTCAAACATGTCACGACTCTGTTTATTATAGGGACTCTAATTATAACAGATACTAGCACTTGTTTTATCTAGAAAAAATTCGTCAAGTGCGTGTTTTTGACACGCACTAAGTAATGTCACCTCAGTGAAAGTGTTAATTTATGATTTTTTGGCTCGTTTTTTAAGTACAGTGAGAATACAGCCCTCTTGCGTTTATTCAATATATGCATGTACAACTCTATAATTATTATATATTATGTATTATTATTATTAATTTTTCCCCCACTATAATCACACAACGAGATTAATATGTCATCCTTCGGTAACATAAAAATTGTTTTTTTCTATTATATTTCATATCGTAAAGAAAGCATTAGCAATATAATAATAAAATAAAAAATTACAATTTTCTCGAGAACTACTTAACATAGAAAAAAAATTATAAGAACATTTTCTTTATAATTTTTTTTTTCGCTTTTCAGCGATGTAAAAATCGAACTGTCTAATGATCGGATCGAATGGCAGAAAATGGCCAAAAAACCTATTTCTGGGCATCCGACGTGTTTGGCTAACGAACTTAGCCGAGCCAATCCAGATTTCAGCTCGCATACCAAATTTTATAAGCATTAAACATTTCGTTCGAGATATATATATATATATATATATATATATATATATATATATATATATATATATATATATATATATATATATATATATATATATATATATATATGTTATATATATGTATATATATAATATAATAAATTTTAGTGAAGTAGATTTTCGGGCTCTAGAGGCTCCAAAACAAATTTCTGCTATAGTTCCGGACTTAGGTCTTACCATAAGAGCTGCTGTAATAGCTGAATTTTCAGAATGGAAATTCGCTAAAAAGGACCTTAAAAATAGGGATTCAACCGAACCTTCGGTTTCGGTTTCGGCCGAAACTTCGGTTATACCGAAACTCAGTGTTCGTAAATTGTCGCGCTTCCTTCGGGCGAGTTCGTGTCTCGTACGTACACTAGATTTCAGCATACAATTGAAATTTGAACATGTCTAAATAAGTTTCGGTTTCGGCCGAAACTGAGACCGGGGCCGAAGTTTCAGTTTCGGTTTCGGCTGCAAGTCTTGTTTCGGTCAGACACCATTTAAAATGTGAACTAGAAGGACTTTTTGAGGTCCTTTTTTCTTTCTAAAAAAACCCAAAATTCCTATTTTATAAATAAAAAGTGACAATAACAATTTTTTTAAATTACTTGTTTAGTTTGTTAGGTACATTAATCTATGATAACAATTAGATTGATTTTTTTTAAAATTTACTATGCGTACTTGTATTTTTTATTATGAAAATAAATTATTTCAAACACACGTAACAATACCATTAAATTTTGGTGTAAAAACGGGAGAAATGGGAGGAGCAAAAACATCATAAATAGTTATAAAAAGGGAATGTGGAATATTATTAATCGATAATACTTATTGTTATGAGTAACGTACAAATCATAGACTAAAATTGCGTTTAACTCCCTAATTATTATATATTTCATTTAATTTTAAAACTTATATTTATTTTAGGAAAAAATGAAAAATTTGAAGGTTATTATGGTAGCACAGTAGTGAAAACATTATCTGACGGAATTGTTCAAGATGGATCTACAATTTTCTGTAGCAACTATTTTACATCATTACCTCTACTTAAGGACTACGCAGAAAAAAATATTAATATAATAGGAACTATAAGAAAAGATCGTCTCGAAAAAGCACCTTTAAAAGATTTAAACAATTCTAAAAGAGGCTCATATCATTTTTTACAAGACAAGGATAACAGTATCACCCTGACTAGATGGAATGATAACAATATTATTACTGCTGCAACAAATATTAATGACGACAATATAGTTTTAAAATTATCAAACTGCTCTCGGTGGAATTGGAAAGAGAGAAAAAAAGTTTCAATAACTCAACCCTATATAATAAAATTATATAATGTTGGTATGGAGGGTGGTATTAACCTTTTTGACCAGTGTAGAGGAAAATATAGAATAAGTATTCGGTCTAAAAAGTGGTATTGGCCCCATTTCCGGTTTATGTTGAATGCGTCCATTGTAAATTTATGGCTTTTATATCGACGTAAAGAACCTACAGTATCACTTTTAGAATTTCAAAGGTCAGTTGTGCATGGACTTCTTCAGGAATTTAATGTAAGTTATGCTGCTCTGACGAGTGTGAAAGCTCATCATTCTAAAGTAACCAACGATATCCGCTTCGATGGTTTGAATCATTTAATCAATATAAACCCAACACAGAGAAGATGTACTTTTTGTGGTAAATGTACAAAATACATATGCCTGAAGTGTAATAAAGGATTACATCCAAATAATTGTTTTTACGAATATCATGTACAATTTTATTAATTTATTAGACAACTTGGCATATATATTCGATTTATTATTATTCGACAAACAAATCATGGGATCACTTAATGCATTTCAGTTTCATAAATTAATTTACTTTTCCTTTCTACATTCTAAAAAAAAAAATATTTTTACAATTTTTTTTTAAAACCCATATTTTTTAAATAAACAGTGTAATGTATGTATAACTTCGAATTACAAATAAAATTTTCGTAAAAAACTTTAGGAAATCTCTAATAAATTCAGCTTGGAACAACTGAAGTCAATTAAACCTTGCCTAAATATTTTTAAATTGTTTCCTTGATTTTTTAAAATTAAATATTCTGTTGAATAAGCAACAGAATTGTTAGCAATTGAATTGCATAAAATATCACATATACCTGAATTCAAAAACTTATCAGGGATTATAAGTGTTTATGAAATAATAGTCAAATCAGGATTAAGTGTATCTTTAATTGAAATATTTAAACTTTTACAAATTATTATTTCTACACCGATGACAACGGCTGAGCCCGAAAAGTATGTTTCAACATTAAAAAGAATTAAAATCTTTTTAAGAAATTCATTGAATAAAAAATAAAAATCGTCATTCTGCATTAATGGTATTAAGTATAGAAAAAGACATGAATTTGTGTTTCAAATATTTCAAATGTTAATGAAAATCTTATAGATAATTTTGTAAATAAAGCGAAGGGTGGAATTTAGATAAATAACTTATGCTTTATGGCATTGTTTTCTATCACGTGATTTATTAAATTAGTAAATATGTTGATATATATATAGCTGAACCTTTTTTATGCGGTGAATAGGAACCGCATAAAAAAATCGCACAAAAAAATATATTCAAAAACACCATAAATAGTTATAAAAAGTTTAGTTCGGTTCAGATTGTAAAAAAAAACCTTTTTTATGCGGTGAATCAAGACCGCATAAAAAAAGTTTCATCAAAAATACGTGACTCAAAACGCTCAAAACCTTACGATATTCTTAGAAGTTTCTTTTCTAAACAAACTAAAGCATTAATTGACACATGAGGACATTTTATTTCATTTTTATAACATGAAAATTGAAATATGAAAAATACTTTTTTAAAAAACTTAATGATGCAATAACTTATATTCTTATGCAATGTATTGATTAAATGCTTAAAAACCATTAAAAAGTAATTTTATCAAAGAAAGTTATTGTAGTTAATATGTAAGTTTCTTACTTTCTCTTGATTTTGATTAACATTATGCATTTTAATGGTCATTTTTTTAAAAATCGTACAAAAAAGGACCGCATGAAAAAAGGTTTAGCTGTACAGTGTAACGGTGACAACATTTATGACATATACTTTTGAATTTGGCGCCTAGAGCTTGGGCAGCCCTCTGGTGGCAGTTAAATGAAATACAAATGCAAGAGTAATGGTCGGCGCAATTGCAAATTGGAATGTATAGTGTCATCTAGTGGCCAATATTGGAACCTCTGGTATTATTCTCACCACAGGTGCAGATATCTGTGTTACCACAGATATCATAAATTAGTTCCAAAAAATTTAAAAGAGGAATTAGCATACTGGGTGGTAAAAGGAGGCAGGCGTGGTGGAAAGGGAACAGAAAAGAGTTTAGAGAGATATTCGGTTTTAAGTTTGAAAGAAACAAGACGCAAAATTAAATAATTAAAAAATTATAATATAATATTAAATTATAAGTTAGAAAAAATATAAAATTAACAAAACAATTAAAATATAAAATGTGAAAAATAAATAAAATTGGAAACACTAAACTATCTTAAAACTAATTAAAATCTAAAATACAAAACTAAGAGAAAATTTATGAAGGCATCCATCTTGTAATGTACAATTGTTTTAAATTAAACGGATCTTACATCAGAGAATTATCTGGCACGGACGACAACATCCGTTGCAACAGGCAATTCTCGTAAGAAACATTTGTGTACGTTTATTTTTTTAATTATTGCTGCCCTCTCATAATAAATTGTTATGAACCGCCACTGCACAGTACCCTGTAAAGGACCAACTATATTCTCGCGAGATTGATCGAGTACAAGAATGTAGACGGTCATTACGCTGTGCCTCGCGATTGTTATAATGCTATTCATATGCCTCAGCCAACCTTAACGAGGAACCTCATCCTACCTCGGCAAGAATGTAGTTGGTACATAATAATTTCGAAAACAAGAATCACCGATGAAAATAATGCGGACCAAATCTTCATTTCCTTTGTGTATAAGTGTATGCCATTACCAACATAAAATAATTTCATATTCTTTGCAATTATATTTTTTATTTTAACAAAATATTTATTTTTCTATGGGATATGCGTTTGAAAACTAGGTTTGTATACATAATGTCAGCCTGTACTTTTTTATTAGGCGTTGACGGATAGCAGAAACTAATGATAACCTAGTGACCGTTAATCGAAGTTCTACTGTATTTTTACATCTTGACGTCTGAGTTACTTAAATTTTGACATTTTGTTTAACCCTAGAATCATACGTACTCGTCAAAACGACGAACGAACTTCTCTACCTGCTCCAATACTGTGACTTGTCGGTACCTGCTCGCTGTGAAACTTCTGTTATCTAATTTATTTGTTATTATAACACATAAGACATATAAATTTTGTTTATAGCTATTGTCGTTTTTTTTATACTGAAATAGTGTGCGTCAAAAGGACGACGATGTATGATTAACCTATATTTTTTTGTACTTCACATATAAAAGTTTTCCTAATTTTTCTAAAATTTATTAAAGATATGGATGTTATAATTAATTTATTCAATGATTATGATAATGTGAAAGATGATTACAGCTGTTTGACTTATAGAGACGACATAATACTGAAGTTTGAATAAGGTAACGGGCCTAGTTTCTGACCTTTTAAGAGTGACGGCTGAGGTTAAACGACAGTAATAAATATAAGTTTCAACTTAAGAGACAATTAATAATTTTATCAACTAGTTTATGGCTTTCAAAATAAAGCCATACAAGTAAAATAATTATTTGAATTGAATTAATAATTTAAATTAATGTTTTAAAAATTGACAAAAAGGACCCAGTTTCTGACCTTCAAAATTTCTCATGTGACAGTTTCTGACCCTGACAGTGGCCTAGTTTCTGATCCTTAATTTAAAAATACAGTTTTTTAAAATTTAATTTATAAATAATTTTTTATTGATAAAAATGAATGTTTAATGTTATATACGTTATGAAAAATAACAAAAACTAATCGAAGATAACTATAAATAACAAAATAACTAACAAAAACTGGTTAGAATTTAATTGGGCCATACCACTTTAGAAGTGAGCCTAGTAATTGACCCTCATATTTCAATAATAAAAATCATTCTAAGGTATTTTATAAATATTTTAAAATAAATTTTAAACAAATATTAACCTGCTCATATATTTTTAATTAAGTTTTCATACTTACATGATGAATATTGCACAGATCAAAATGAGTACTTTGTAACATAAACTGTTAAGAAACTACCAAAAAAATAGTGTTTACACACATTTTAAACTTAAAATTTTTTTTTTATTTAGTTAATATATTCTAAACTTTTTAAATTGCTGTTCATTAGACACAGAATAGATTACTTTAAATTAAGAATTTATTTTTTTTCTTATTTAAAATATAGTTTTTTTATTAATTTATAACAAAGTTGAAAAGTTCAGAAACTGGGCCAGGGTCAATTACCGGGTCTTTTACCTTATATTGAATCGAAAACTAAAGAATGCGTTTCGAATGACTTAATAAAAGATTAACAATTTATTTTGTGGAAAATATTTTAATTTTTATTATTTTTTGAGATCTTATTCGAAAAATTACTAACAAATTTTAGAAAATTTACAAATGTGCCTAATGGGGAAATAACTACATATCTATAGGAATATTTGTGACTGAGAAATTTCACATTCTGTAAAGTCACACATGTCCACTGACTCATAATAGTTCATAAATTAATTATTTGAAATACATGTTTTATGATACAACTGATGTATTTATCTATTTTTTAATTTTTACAATGAAAATATGCTTTGATAAAAAGATTAAATAAATTAATAAATATTTATATTAAGAAATTTTTTTAAATCCAATTTTTTTAAATATTTTGTTCGCTTTTGTAGTATTGTTATGTAAAAAAAATGTTTTTTGCAAATAAACTCTAAAACTCCCCGTAAAAAGTCCATTCGTCGAAACGACGCCGATGTATGATTAACTTGACTCGTAGACCAACGTATGATTCTAGGGTTAAATCTTATTTAATCAGTTAATGTATTTATAACAAAAATACAAGGAAAACAAACTAAATTCTATTGTATTTTAAAAATTTCCATTTATGGATTTTATGTTCTTATTCGGAAGCTGATTTAAAAAAAAGAATATAATACCTATATAATGTAATGATATTATAATATGAAGCGTATGAAGGATTGGATGAAATCATGCCAACTAAAAAAAAACTAGTTATGATGAAGATAAATGTAAAATTTCGAAAGTATTATTAAAGCTGTTTTTGTTGAAAATTCTTATTTTAATAAATTAATGTTCAAGTTGATAAAGAAATAAAAATTTATAAGAACTGAAAAAAGATTTTGTAAGTTTTATTTTAATTATTTATTTTTCCATTATCAATTATCAATTTACCCGTATGATAAAGTATTTCTTTTTACAGTAAGATTGATGTATCAGTGATGATGAATACGATAAATATTGAATAGATGAGAAAAATAACAACACGTCATCGAAGTTACCGGTCATCAAAAAACGTACAAAATTTTCCAATCTTTTTTATAAATCATGTATCTAATATGTATGAAGGCCATGGGCCAATTCGTATCGGCGGAAGCGGCTTGCGCTCAAGTGGAAGCAATATGTGCTTGAAAACAAATCCATTTGGGTTGCTAATGCTATTGATATGTAATGTACATTCTTGTCTCACTTTCTATGTTCTAGTGAGAAGGGTGAGAAGTATATAGCCAACATGACTATACATATATGTACTTCTCACCCTTATCACTAGAATATGGAAAGTGAGACAGGAATATACATACATATCAATATCAAGCCAAATATGTTTGTTTTCAAGCACATATTGTTTACACTTGAGCGCAAGCCGATTCCTCTTACGCCGATACGAATTGGCCTATACAGATGAGATGATATAATATTAAGCCGGGTCTACATACAGGTGAGTTTTTTGAGAATTACCATTTTTATTACGATTATGTATTTAAACAAAAAATTGTTCAAATAAGAGTTATAGATACCGACGGGGGTATCTATAAGAGGTATCGGTATCTATAAGAGTTATAGATACCGATTGCTATACTCAGGAACTTTATTACACGTTTAAAATTGCTACTTAAATGATCGCAGACGGTATAAAGTTTACGTTATTTACAAACATTTTAGTTCAAAATGGCTGCCTTTTCAATCGAAGTAATAACGAAATAAAAAACGACTGTTACGTTTTCCATCCAAAATTCGAATTACTTAATAGATCAAGTGTTCATATAAGAATGACAGCAAAGTACAATAAGGAAACAGAATTTCACTTTTAGTTCATTGGAAAATCAAAAGTTTGTATCATAGCTCAAAGACCAGGGCCGGATCTGTGGGGAGGGGGGCAGTGGAGTGCACGTGCGGCATTTTTTGATTAAATCAACGGCAGTGTTGCCAGATTGGGCTATTTATATTTTTGATTGGCGGTAAAATTTTACTGTTGGCGGCAAGTAGCCGTTTGGGCCATTTTTAATTTTCCCATGCAGCCGTTTGGGCTATTTTTAATTTTCCCATTTTAAGCTTCTCATGTTAATGGCTCTTGCCCGCATCCATGCTCATATGAGTGCATTTAAACTTTGTTGTAGCAGTTATGCTCCCTCATACTTAGTTCATGTTACAACTATTTAACAGTGATATTTACCAAAATAACAAGACTGATGATGATGATTATAGTTTGCTGGAATCGATTAATTTAATAGAACTAACAGATGATTAATTTTATTGAAATAAGTTTAATTTTCAGAAAGATTAAGTTTCAAAACTTTATGGTTGTGATAGCTCTGGCATTTCAGTGATAAAAAAAAAAAAAAAATATAGTCATTCCAATTATTATTACAGCTTTATGAAAAATTTTAAGTTAAAATGTAACTATTTAAAAGCGATTAATCGTAGGATAAATGTTGATTATTTATTTAGACTTTTTGTGATTATTTTTATGATTGTTATAATCATAAAAAATTTTAAATTTAAAAATAACATTGTTAAATTTGATTAATAGTAAAATTTGTGTTTAATATGTAAGGAGTAAAAAAAAATTGTCATTGTATTTTATGGTATTTAAACATTGATGTTGATAAATATTTATTATAAAGTTGACATATTTTTAAATAGTTTGCATTGCCTGTTTATCCCTAGAATCATACGTACTCGTCAAAACGACGAACGAACTTCTCTACCTGCTCCAATACTACAACTTGTCGTTGCCTGCTTGCTGTGACACTTCTGTTAAATTTATTTGTTAGTATAACACATAAGGCGTATAAATTTTGTTTATAGCTATTGTCGTTTTTTTATACTGAAATAGTGTGCGTCAAAAGGACGACGATGTATGATTAACCGATGTTTTTTTTTTTAAAGATTTTGTACTCCACATATAAAATTTTTCCTAATTTTTCTAAAATGTATTAAAGATATGGATGTTATAATTAATTTATTCAATGATTATGATAATGTGAAAGATGATTACAGCTGTTTGACTTATATAGAGACGACATAATACTGAAATTTTAATATATAGGCCTTTTCATCACAAATTTTTTTTGTGCGCATGTGTCAATATCGGCCATTTTTTTCGTACTGTTTTTTGCAAACAACCATGTTAAAGTACCCATCTACAAATAATTAAAATTAAAAAATTTTAAATAAAGAATATTTATTGAAAAAAAGTAATAAAAAATAAAAAATAAGTGTTTTTAATTGAAAATTAAATTTTTTCAGTCCATTACTATAATGTTATCTGTACGAAAAGGAGCAAAGAAACGGTGTTATTATGGAGTTTGTAAGGGTGATACATGCTATAAATCATTTAAAGTTGTACTAAAAATTGGTTGACATTATTAATTAGAATAAAATTGTAGATATTATTTGTTTTTATTATTATTTTTGACATAGTAAACAAGTAGTATGGATGCCTAACCTCTCAATCAGCTCACTTTTTTTCCGTTTTTGCGGACGTCAATGACGTTTCAGCCACCTTTTCAATTGTTCACAATTATGGGTGATTATGGGCTTCAACTGAATTATAAACAAATGAAGCACCATCGACGATTTTTTCCAATAATTCATTTGTTTATTGAGATAATATTGCTTTCCTGGCTATTCCTGACCAAAACAGTACGAAACTTTTGAATTACCACTATTTTAACATGGCGGCTGCGTTTGCGCTCGTCACATGATGAAAAGGCCTATTGAAATAGTGTTGACCAATATGGCGGTTAAACAAGGTTTAATTTAAAATTTTTCTATATTTACTGATGTTATATTTATTGCTATAAATATTGTTAGAATATTTATTAATAAATAGTCTCAAATTACAACAAAAATCGTATACAAGTTAAAAAATATTTATTACCATTAACACTTTATAGGTTATGAAAGGTGTTAACGTGGTGTTTACCAATGTGGCGATTGGCTTCAAAAAAGATAATGTGTACTCCATCTATTGTGTGGTACATATACGTTGTGATATCTATGGTAGACACTAAAACCGCAGGAATTTTTTCGGAATTAACAGTCGCGTCACCCCTCAAAAGGATAAGAATTATTTTCCTTACAGCCTGTATATATATATATATATATATATATATATATATATATATATAATATATATATATATATATATAGTGAGTTTTTCGGGAGTTGCCATTTTTATTACAGCCAAACCGTTGATTTAATCGAAAAAGTGTTCAAATAAGAGTTGTAGATATCGACGGGGGCAACCAATTGCGATAATCAAAAGCTTTATACCTCTTGTGGTTTTCGAGATACGATACAAACTTACCGTTTTTCAAATGGAATAGTATACTTATTTGTAGATAAAAATTATTCAATAAAGCAACAGTAACCAAAAATAAAAAAATAAAAATTTTTATCTTAAGTTTTTTTCAAATTTTACAACTTTCGCGCTTAAAAGTGATTTATTTAAGTGAATTTTGGTAAGTTTAAGAGCGCCTACTTCAAACAAGCCTCATAATTACGGAAAATAGCTAAATGATAATTGTATTTATGCTACATAGATGGCTATCTAGTAAAACTCGTGTTCCTAGGTAACTAAAACAGAAATTTTGAACTGATTTGAATGACATAATCTGACATGCAGAAAGATATTTCTATATTTGGCATATTTAATCACTTTCGTGATGGTTATGTGCGCTGTGTTTGGTTGCAATAGCAATAATAACAAAAACTTAATGATGTGAGTAATAATGTAACCTATTTTCAGTTCTCAAAAAATGATTCTTTGTGTAAAGAATGGGTTGGTAAATGTTGCATCACCCACTTCCAGGAGAGTCTACGCTTCGTAGATGGGCAAATAAAATTGATATTTCTCCAGAAATTTTAATTTTGTGTTTAAACTGATGGAATCACATTTTCTACCGGAAACTGACAAAGTTTGCGTTTTTATGGCCAATGAAATGAAAGTTAAGAAGTCGTATGAATATGACCGAAACAGTGATATCCTTTTAAAGCCTGCCAATTACGTCCAAGTAATAATGGGGCGTGGTATATTTTCCGATTGGAAACAGTCATTGTTTTACGATTTTGATTGTAAATTAAACAAACCACTTTTATTTGGAATAATTAAAAAGCTGGAAAATATTGGATTTAACGTTGTGGCAATGATTTAGGAGGCGGAAACAGAGGATTCTGGAAATCACTTGGGATAACCGAAGAAGCTCCATTCTTTTCACATCCCACTAAAATGAATGAAATGTAAGTGAATCGTGTATAATAATATAATTTAAAATTGTCTTGATTTTATTTTTTTAGGGTTTACGCATTTGTAGACGTGCCACACTTAATAAAATTAATCCGAAACCATTTCTTGGATTCAGAATTTTACATTAATGGTAAACTAGTAACTAAGAGACCTCTGTTGGAACTTTTGAAAAATAAAAATAATGATTTAAATATAGCCCACAAAATAACTGACCATCATTTAAATGTTAAAAATGCAAGAAGGCAAAAAGTAAAATTTGCAACACAACTCTTTTCACATACAAATTCAAAAGCTATTTCGCGTATGGGCTCATTGGGGGTGATAAAAAGTGAAGATTGGCAAGACTGTGCAAATTTACTAAAAAATAGACAGGTCTGCTGCAGGTGACGCTAGTGATTTACTAAATGTCCAACGCTCTGCAAGAGTTAAGAGTCAATTACAGATAAAATATTTTTAATAAAAACTATTATTTTTTTAAATAAACTTTATTATTTTTAGTAAAATTTGTTTCATTACAACATTTTTTTGAATTACAGAAATCATTTTTGTCTTTTAAAATACAGAATAAATTTCTTTATAAAAATGACTAACTAAGAACTAGGGATGTTATGGATATCCGTAACCGTAACCGAAACTACCGGATGTCCGAAATAATTGTATATCCGAAACCGAAACCGTATCCAAAAATAAAAGCTTCGGATTTGTTTCGGATAATAACAGGCAACTGCCATTGGAAATCTGAGTTTAAATCGAAGCAAGTTTTTGCTGCATATATTTTTCTTAGTAGATTTCCGTTGATTCGTTTTTGACGTTCACTTTTTGGGTTAAAGCTTTCCCCTTTTTCTCTAAAAATTATGTCCACTGAAAGCAATTATCCGTAACCGTATCCGAAACATTATCCGATATTTTTACATATCCGTAACCGAAACCGAAAAAAATGTTTTTAAATATCCGTATCCGTATCCGAAATTTCATATCCATAACATCCCTACTAAGAACTATTATTTACATGAGTAAATTTCCGTTCAAATGAAAATTGTTTTTTTCCATATGTGTGATCAGCTGATTTTTACTATATGCCCACGTTACGACGAATTTTAATATTTTAATACTGTTCTTCCTATCGAAGTTGACAGAAGTTTAGTAAATACTCCAATTTTAAACATCGAATGAAATGAGCTATGCGAATTATTGTAGATTTTGAAAAATTGTTTGAATTCTTACTGCAAAAAAAATAAGGTTATGAAAATAATTATTTACTACAACAGATTAAAAACTAATCGTGAAATGAATAAAATCATAATTTTTCCTGTTTGAACATAAGTACCGCAATCTTGTTTAAATACCAGAATTTTGGCGTTGAAAATATTTTTTGTTGACATTTTTATTTAACGGTGATAAATAATCACATCATTGTATATACATCCGACATTATCGATGCTAATTACCATCTACATAAATATTTCAATAACAAATTACAAAGATAATACAGATTTCATATTAACTACGTATTATGAACGTAATGACTGTTTCACAAATGCCTATTTTTGACTTCCATAGTGCGGTATAGTATTAAATATTAAAAATTAAAACTACAGCTGTAATTTAATGACTTTTTTTGAATACTAAGTTAAATATTTGAGGAAAAACTACAAATTATTTTGATAATTAATGTATTTAATTAATAAATTTTGCCTTATTGTAACAGCTTAATGCGAACATACCATCACTAGTTATTTTGGGTGTTTTGAATGTAAATTGCAAATTATCCGTATTTTTTGCATTCGATTAAATAAACTTGACCACGGGTTTTGAAAATTAAAACTTAAAAATGCAATTTCTCAAAAATTTGAAATAAAATAATGAAAATTTTAGCATAATTGATAATTTGAAGTAATAAACTAATTTTTAAAAAACATCTCAACATATGTTTCCATTTGAAAAAAAAAAATTTTTTTCTATTCCAAAATAACCGTAAGTCCTAGAAGTCTGGAACAATTTTTCCTGAATGGCCCCCTCTATTTTGAATATTTTTTGTATAAACTTTTTTTCGATTAGATGCATATTTTAGGAATAAATCGAATGGCAACTACTGAAAAACTCACACGGATATATATATATATATATATATATATATATATATATATATATATATATATATATATATGCCATTCGATTTATTCCTAAAATATGCATCTATATATATATATATATATATATATATATATATATATATATATATATATATATATATATATATATATATATATGTCACCCCACAAAAGGACGAGAGTTATTTGTTTTACACCCTGTATAACACTACGTATTATCCACCAACTTCGAGAAGAAAGTTGACTGGCCATAAAATTTTAAAAAGTATGATTGGCTGTTAGTAATAAAGGACAACTATGGCAAATCAGATAAATTCATCTTTGTTTAGCTGACCTAATTTCCAAAGTAGAATTTACATACAAAAAAAAAGAAAAATCCTTCAGAAATGAAATACATTCAAAAACTGATGTTTAAAGTTTTTAAAACAAATTTTTGGAGAATAATAAGAAATAATTAATAAAATAAATTTGTACACATACATACAATTTGTACAATACATTTGACACTTATGTTGCATAAATAAAAATTTTTTAATTAAAATTTAACCATAAATTTGAAAATAAACACAAAACAGGAACAAAAATTGATTTATTGGAATTAAATATACATTTTTTTCTGTATGTGGTTAAATATTTACATTTGAATTAAAAAATGTAGCTTAAAGGTAAGTAGAATTATGACAGAATAAATAGCATATTTAAATCGAAATATATTTTAATATAAACTGAAAAATGAAAATACAAAATTGTAGCAAACAGTTACCGTAGTGACTGTAATTTTAGAGCAGTTAAGAACAATGTAATGCCTGACAACACATACCCCATTTTATTTTTGCTAATCGATCACATTATCATATCGAAAACCACAATATAAAGAAAAAAAAACATCTAACATCCATTCATACCAACAACTCAATTTTATTATTAGGTTTATTACTTATATAAATTATCTACATATCACAATTATTTCACCTATACTGAAATTTGATATAAGTTTCGTGTTCAAGTTTACGCATTCAGTTTTATGAAAAAAAAAAAAAAAAATATGGGAAAGTACAAAATTATGATTTTGTACATACTTTTTTATCTTACTTACATGTACTCTCGTAGGAACTTTAAAAACGATGTTTAACTATATTCACTAAATATTTTGTTCCAGTGTAAAACTAACTTGTAAAATTTTATTGCCCTTATTGTCAACTCAGATTTGCTATATAATACGTATAGTCCGTCTCATAATATAGCCTCACTAAGAATTTTTATATTTCACTTACAATATTTTAGAGAAACAGGTTAGCCAGTAGCCGAAAATATTTTATTGTGTAAATAAAAATATGTAGTATTTGTTTTAATAAAATAAACACACAAACAAATCACAAAAGTTATATCAAAAACATATAAAATTAATATAATTTTTTGTTCCATAATATAGCCTCACCTTTCAAAAATTACCTATAATTTTAATAATTAATAACTGGTTAAGCCTCCTTTATTTTCCACTATTTGTGAAATTTTTGTTGGAATATTTTCATATAAATTCCTCACATATTCCAGTGGTGTTTGGTGCCAGTTAGGTCTAATATTTTCTTTCAAATTTTTTTGAAATTATATTTTTCCCCGTCGTATACTTTACGGGACGAATAATTCGATACATTTTCGATGATGTTGAGATTAGGTGATCTTGTTGGTCGTGAAAAAAACAGATCAGTTTCTTTGTTTAAACCACTCCTATACACACTTAGCATTGTGAATTGAGACATTATCCTGCTGAAATATCCACTCTCCACCCTGTAAAACCTCATTTATTTTTACTTCTTGTTGAAAAAGAGTGCCTGCGTATTTTTTCAAATCCTGCCGTCCTTTTAAAGTAACAAGATCGATAACTTCATTGAAGTGAATCGGTCCCAAAACATTATTGATCCATCATCCATTTCTCTCCGACTTCAAAAAGTTTGTGTTTATAGACATAAACTTGACCGTTTGAATTTTGCACGTCAGTATAAGGGCTGGACAGCAGAATGGCATAAAAAAAGTTTAATCTTGATGGCCCAGATGGATATTCACACATATTACTATCATGTTTTACATAAATAACAATTTTATTTAAGTCGAGAGAAATGAATGATATGTAGATCAATAATGATTTGGGAGCGATTTACTTCAATGAAGTTATCGTTCTTGTAACTTTAAAAGGACGGCAGTATTAGAAAAAATACGCAGGCACTCTTTTTCAACAAGAAGTAAAAATAAATGAGGTTTTACAGGGCGAAGAGTGGATATTTCAGCAGGATAATGTCTCAATTCACAATACTAAGTGTGTACAGGAGTGGTTTAAACAAATAAACTAATCTATTTTTTCACGACCAACAAGATCACCTAATCTCAGCATCATCGAAAATGTATCGAATTATTCGTCCCGTAAAGTATACGACGGGGGAAAAGAATATACATAATTTCAAAAAAAATTGAAAGAAAATACCTATTAGACCTAACTGGCACTAAACACCACTGGAATATGTGAGGAATTTATATGAAAATATTCCAACAAAAATTTCACAAATAGTGGAAAATAAAGGAGACTTAACCAGTTATTAATTATTAAAATTATAGGTAATTTTTGAAAGGTAAGGCTATATTATGGGACAAAAAATTACGACTAACGGATTACTGGCTAACCTGTTTCTCTAAAATATTGTAAGTGAAATACAAAAATTCTTAATGAGACTATATTATGAGACGGACTGTATGTACACTCCTGTGTACGGTGGTGATAACAATCACCAACAATTCACGTGTACCCGTTTCCTGCTTGTGAACGACTGAATGTAAAGTGGTATAACATCTCGCCAAAAGGCGCAAAATGATCCACACAATTTTGTATTTCGTTTGTTTCTGGTGATCTATGGTGACAGTCTCGTAAAATTTTCAAAAATCCGGAATTTTCGCAAATTATAAATCAGTTAGTAAATTAGAGGCACTATAATGAGTTCTGCTTTTATGAAACGAAACCATATACCAAGGTCTTTTTGATTTACATTATACGGTTGTTAAAGATCTCACGATAAAATAGGTGATAATAATGTTATTGCGATATATTTCCATTTCAAAATTGACTGAACTTACTTAAATTATTGTATAGACGGAACATAAACGAATATTAATGAAATAAATAAACATAACTCCGAACATAAGCAATAGAAATAAATAAACATAACTCCGATCACCTTTTAAATGACTACACCGATATCTACAGTTCAACTTTATTTTCAATATTATAATTTAATTAAACTTTTAAAATTGTATTTTTCTGTAATATTGTTTGTTTGTCAATTTCAATCTTTTGTCACGTGTTTGCTCGCATTTGTCACATGTAATGTAATCTTGTTTTTCGGATTCTCCCACTACCCCCGCCCCTTCTACTTCCACACCATATACCACTCCCCTTCATAAGTATAGGTAGATAAAATTAGTATATAAGGGCATGTATAGAATATAATTTTTATTCTGTTTGAAAATGAACTAACTGTTCGAAACAATATTGTCACAGTTTCAAAAATAAAAGTGGTATTTTGCAAAGTAAAATATTTGTTTATTATTTACAAATATGGAATACCATAAAGTTTCGCTCAAATCTATTAATATTAAAAACTTTTTTATGCGGTTGGTCGAGACCGCATAAAAAAAGTTTCATCGAAAAAAACATCATTCAAAACGCTCAAAACCCAGAAATTTCCTTAGAAGTTGCTTCTATAAACAAGATAAAGCCTTAATTTACACATTATTTCCAGTAGGAACATTTTATTTCCTTTTTATAATATTATGAAAATTTTGAAAAATACATGTGTAAAAAAATTAAATGATGCAATAATTTATGTTCTTATGCAACGTATTGATTAAATGCTTAAAAGTCGTTAAAAAGTATTTTTATCAAAGAAAGTTATTATAGTAATTGTTTAAGTTTCTTACTGTCTCGTGATTTTGATTCACATTATGCATTTTAATGGTCATTTCATATAAACCGCATAAAAAAAATCGCATAAAAAAACGCACAAAAAAAAACTGCAAAAAAAAAGACCGCTTAAAAAAGAGTTCAGCTGTATGTCATATACTGTGTGAGTTTTTCGAGAATTGCCATTTTTATTACAGCCAGACCGTTGATTTAATCGAAAAATTGTTCAAATAAGAGTTGTAGATATCGACGGGGGCAACCGATTGTTATAATCAGGAGCTTTATAGCTCTTATGGTTTTCGAGCTATTATACAAACTTATAGATTTTTAAACGAGACTATATATTAATGTTTCGATAAAACTGATCATGCATTAATTAACAACATAAATGAGCAAAAAAATTTTTTTTACTCAAGTTTAATTTTTTAATTTTTCTTTAAAATATCAGTTAGGCGGTAAAAATATGCATATGTATTTGAGCGAAATACCGATAGTGTTTTTCTTGATTATATTTCCATTACATCCAAGAAAAGAACCTTTTCCAGTATCATTTCTATCATAAATATTTGGTTGTAATAGAAATGGCAACTCTCAAAAAACTCACATGGTATATACAATGTATTGAATTATTTTGTATCTATGAGCTATGACACCACATTTACTATGTACATTTACTTTATAATCGCATATATATACGTGATATAGGTAATGTTAACAAGAAGTAAATGCTAAATAGTAAATATACTGTAATTATTATTATTTTCAGTTTTTACACATTTGTATTTTCACAGACGTGTAATTTGCAATATATATCGTAGACCGAGGTGAATAGGGATGAATTCAGACTTCATACCGTATTTTTTTGTATTTATTTTATGAGTACCTAATCTTTAATATATTAAAAATTTACGCGAGGATGGCCACTTTATCACAGTATCCAAAAAATTTTTAAAGTATCGGTGGTTTTTGAAAAAACAAAAATCGTATAATTTCTTCTCTATGAAAAATTAGGGTTAAAAGAAACGATAAAAGGGTGAATGGGGACATCGCCGTAGGGTCGACCAAAATTGAAATTCTAATATAAAATAATTTTGAATTTTTTGTATTTAAGGTAAAAGACCCGGTAATTGACCCTGGCCCAGTTTCTGAACTTTTCAACTTTGTTATAAATTAATAAAAAAACTATATTTTAAATAAGAAAAAAAATAAATTCTTAATTTAAAGTAATCTATTCTGTGTCTAATGAACAACAATTTAAAAAGTTTAGAATATATTAACTAAATAAAAAAAAATTTTTAAGTTTAAAATGTGTGTAAACACTATTTTTTTGGTAGTTTCTTAACAGTTTATGTTACAAAGTACTCATTTTGATCTGTGCAATATTCATCATGTAAGTATGAAAACTTAATTAAAAATATATGAGCAGGTTAATATTTGTTTAAAATTTATTTTAAAATATTTCTAAAATACCTTAGAATGGTTTTTATTATTGAAATATGAGGGTCAATTACTAGGCTCACTTCTAAAGTGGTATGGCCACCGGAAAGAAGTTGGCGCCGAAAGTTGGAAAATCGATCTGTTTTTTATATGGCTAAATTGCTCCCCAATTGCTCCTTTGGAATCAGTAATTGCTCCACCTGAAACTTAATTACTTAATTAGTTATTTACAAACAAAAAAACTTTTTTGTTTGACTATTTCTATTATCAAAATCTTGTCAAATAATGCATTTTTATACAATTACTTTATATCAAAAAATTGCTCCCAATTTGCTCCATCTAATTTAAAAGTTAGTTATTAATTACTCTGAATAATAATTAAAATATATTAACACTTTCAGTCCCATGGCTTCGGCATCCGAAACCAAACAAAACGTCCTCAGAGGCCGACCGCGATCAATATTTAGAATAATAAACAAAATACTTAAAAATATTTATAAAAAAGATTTTATGTTATTCTAATAAAAATAATTTATTACTATGTACCGGACACTTTTCATTTTTGTACATATAAATTACATATACATAACATGTTTCATTATCAAAATATCTAGGCGGCATCTTTTCTTTACAAATAATATTTATATCCACATATGTATGTATGTGTGTATTGTATGTTTGTATATACATATATGTGTATTTTATCAAAATAATAATAACTATGTACTCATATTTGGACCTGTCTAACACATACATATTGAATCATTTAGTGTTCTGTGGAATCATTTTACGTACTTGTTTACATAAAATTTGTTGAAAAATATTGTCGGCTTCCGGGGAAGTTTACTGTGAAAGTGCTCGGGCCTCATAGTGTTAAAATAAAAAATATTATGAATTAGGTTATGTATTATTAAAACGTATAGGCAATCCATTATACATTTAAGTCGTTTGCATATATTTAAGGATAAGTTGACAAGTTAAATAACATTATAAAAAAACAAAATATTTTAATAATTATTCAAAAAAATTAAGATTTAGCTTTTAAATTAAATAGAGCAAACTGGGAGCAATTTATTGACGTAAAGAAATTATATAAAAAAGTATTATTTTGGGAGATTTTGATAACTTAAATAACGGAAAAAAAATTTTTTTCTTTATAAATAACTAATTAAATAATTAAGTTTCAGGTGGAGCAATTACTGATTTCAAAGGAGCAATTTGGGAGCAATTTAACCATATAAAAAACAAAAAGATTTTTCAACTTTCGGCGCTAACTTCTTTCCGGTGGTATGGCCCAGTTAAATTCTAACCAGTTTTTGTTAGTTATTTTGTTATTTATATTTATCTTTGATTAGTTTTTGTTATTTTTCATAACGTATATAACATTAAACATTCATTTTTATCAATAAAAAATTATTTATAAATTAAATTTTAAAAAACTGTATTTTTAAATTTAAGAATCAGAAACTAGGCCACTGTCGGGGTCAGAAACTGTCACATGAGAAATTTTGAAGGTCAGAAACTGGGTCCTTTTTGTCAATTTTTAAAACATTAATTTAAATTATTAATTCAATTCAAATAATTATTTTACTTGTATGACTTTATTTTGAAAGCCATAAACTAGTTGATAAAATTATTAATTGTCTCTTAAGTTGAAACTTATATTTATTACTGTCGTTTAACCTCAGCCATCACTCTTAAAAGGTCAGAAACTAGGCCCGTTACCTTATACATTCAAAAAAGAAATAATACTTGATGATTTTCTGTGAAAATAAACGTAGAATCTAAAATAAAGTTTATAAAATATAGAAATGTTATGCTGAATGTGTTTATAAAAATATCGAATGACTTGATAACCAGTAAAGTGCTCTCTTATATGTTCCAATACCGTAGGGCGGAGTGAATCGGGACAGGTGGGTGAATAGGGACAAAAGGAAAAATGTGATTCATGAACTTAATATAAAAATACTAAATGTAAATGCGTACATATATCTTACTTAAATTATAGTATAATCATTATTCTTTCGGGTAACAATAGTAACTAAGCTTGAAGTTGAATAAAAAATATTAAAAATTGAGTTTAGATTGACGTCTTCAAACAGTGGTTTTTTTTGTTCCTTAAAACTTTATCTTAAAATTATTTATTTCGGTGCTCATGAATAAATTGTTGTTTAATCGAAAATTTAATTATTTTGGAACATATCTGAAGAAAGAAGACTGTAGACTTTTAGTTGTTTTTATTTTTTTAAGCGGAAATAATGAGGACTTGTCATTTGGGCTAGGTTGGAAATTAATAGAGACGGAAAAGATGTGAATAGGGACACTGTATAGGTTAATAGGGACGCTATATAAAAGTATAAAGGGACGAATGTGGGGTGATTAGGGACGGATGAAGCATGTATTGGAACATAGAAGAGAGCACTTTCAAGGTTATCAAGTCATTTGATATTTTTATAAGCACATTCAGCATAGCATTTCTACAGAAAATCATCAAATATTATTTCTTTTTTGAATGAATAAATAAAAAAAATTCGAAATTATGTTATATTTAAATTTCAATTTTGGTCGGCCCTACGGGTTGTCCCCATTCACCCTTTTATCGTCTCTTTTGACCCCAATTTTTCATAGAGAAGAAATTATATGATTTTTGTTATTTTTTCAAAAACCACCGATATTTTCAAAATTTTTTGAATAGTGTGATAAAGTGACCATCCTCGCATATATTTTTAACATATCAAAGATTAGGTACTCATAAAATAAATACAAAAAGATACGGTGTGAAGTCTGAATTCGTGCCTATTCATCCCAGTCTACGGTACATGCCTAATCACCCCACATTCGTCTCTTTATACTTTTATATAATATCCCTACTAACCTATATATTGTCCCTATTCACACCTTTTCCGTCCCTATTAACTTCCAACTTAGCCCAAATGTCATAAGAATATCGAAATAAATAATTTTTAGATAAAATTTTAAGGAACAAAAAATAGCACTGTTTGAAGACTTTAATCTAAACTCAATTTTTAATATTTTTTATTCAACTTCAAGCTTAATTACAATTGTTACCCGAAAGAATAATGATTATACTATAATTTAAGTAAAATATATGTTCGCATTTACATTTAGTATTTTTAAATTAAGTTCATGAATAACATTTTTCGTTTCGTCCCGATTCACTCCATACTACGGTACGTATCGTATGTACAGGTGTCCCTCGTATAACACGATACTTATAAAACACGGTTTCGATACTGCACGGTAGAAAATTTGTGATTATTATAACACAGATTCCATATTACACGGTATAAAACTTGAATTTAATGTTACACAGTTTTGATAGGGTAAAGTGGGGTAGGTGCACCCTCATTTTTTGATAGTTAACTTTCAGACCATTATTGTATCAATGTTATTAATCGCATCTGATTGTTTATCAGCATTATCAACTACCTGGTCTTTAAACTTAAATAATCATAAGAAAGAAATTCTAGAGAGCTTCGTGATAATGAACTGTAATTATTTTTTTGAAATGTGTACATGTAACGCACTTGCCCCATGGTTTGGGGCAAGTGCGTTATGCTTACGTAGAGAAATGCTTACGTAGAGAAAAGTATGCTTATTCAACGCACTCGAATAAGCATACTTTTCTCTACGTAACTGTACAAAAAAAATTTAAATATCTTTTTATCTTAAGTGATAAATTACCTTTTATTATACATATTATATTATATTATAATTGAGAGGTATACTATCATCTAATGCAGTTTCCAAGGCCGCTGGTGAATACTGTGCTTCTGGCAGTTTTTCTTATGTAATTTCGTACCATTTCTACCTAAAATAAATAATTATGGGCAAAAACAAACAGAATTTACATCATATAGCACAGTGGGGTAAGTGCGCTCCCTTTGGCGCTACATCATATAATAAATTAAGAGCGCACTTACCCCAATCCAAAAGATGCACTTGTCCTGTAGGAAAAAATATTGGGGTAAGTGCGCTCCCTTTAGTGTTTCTAAAATAACAGAATAAAAGAAAAAATCTTCTCAATTAATTAAAATTTACCTTAATAACAACTAAAAATATTAAATAAAAAATATAAAAATATTATAATAGACTCTATTAAACATTTATTGAAAATGTACTCAGCAACTCGTTGTTAAACCATAAAACACATTGTTGAAAAACATAGCCGTTACTACTCTATATAATTGACAGAAGTGCCAAATTAAGGTTGACCTGTTTCTCTTGAGTGTAAGCGAATATTTTAAAATTGATTTTAAATCACTTTATAGTTAGTTGGAAATTCTATTTGACGCGAAGGCACTTGCCCTGGGTGCGCACTTACCCCACTTTACCCTATAACACGATTTTAAAAAATTTAATTTAATTTTCGTTCAATAAGGGAAATTCCCAACTGGATTTTTTTTCAATTGCGTTCAATAAGGGTCTAAAGTCCGGAATCCGGGTCGACGAAATAATGTAAAGTTTCCGCTCCAGGGATCCGAGAAATCAGACAAAGGACGACCCCGTATGGGGAATTACAACATCAATAAATTGATTGAGTTTTTAATTTTGTGATCCTAATAAGCCGTTTCTATTTATTTTATAATAGGTAATTATAATTATTATTTTTTGAACATACTTTTTGTTTTATGTATTTTTAATTTTTGTTTTTGATTAAAAACTTGAAGTTAACTTATTTTTTCATTTGTGTTTTATTGGAATGAAATTTCAGCTATCATAAAATTTTACATCTTAAGACTTGATTTCGATATGACACAGTACACATTACCTTGATTTCAATTATTTCAAAGTTTAATATAACACGGTTTCGATATAACACAAAACACGATTTCGATACAACACATACACAGTACATATTGCCTTGATTTATATTATGTACATACATAATTAATTTAATAAATAAATAAAATAATTATTTAAATAAATAAATAAAAAAGTCTCGTATAACACGGTTTCGCTATGTAGCACCATATAAATTAACCGTGTTATGTAAGGGACACCTGTATTATACGTACATAGGGTACATAGCAAGTACCCCAAGTACATGTACCACATGTGCATATACATCATATACAGGGTGTTAGTGAATAAGTGCGAAATATTTCAATGGGTGATTGCTGAGGTTTTATTATGTAAAAAAGTTCATATCAACCCATGTCCGAAAACGCTTAGTTTCCAACATACAAAGTGTTCAGTTTCTCGACTTTTTAAAATATTTTCTTAAATATTTCAAAAACGTCTTGAGATATTCACATAAAATTTGGGATACGCTACGACCGGATAAATACCCATATTCTGAAGTAGACAGAATATTTCCATTCAAACCAGTGGCGTCCGTACGGCCATATGACGATATATTTTTGAAGAAAGAAAAGGGACGCCAATGATTTTTTCCAATTTGAAAATGTTTTTTTTAAATGTTCTATAAATTGTTGACAAAAATGACCTCGTAGTATTTTGTCGTTCATGTGTCCCTTTTCAAGATAAAAAGCAATTTTCAATTACTGTTCTTACTACAAAATCGGTTTAGGTTCTCGTGTTAACTGCTGAGGTCATTTTATGAAAAATTCTTACCAACAAAAAGGTGAGGACGCTTGATTTCTACAGCATGACCACATAATTTGTTGTTAATTTAAAATAGAAAAATATTTTTAAAAAACAAGAAATGGGACACTCTGTATCTTGGAAACTAAGCGTTTTCGGACCTGGGTTTATATAAACTTTTTTACATAAAAAAACCTCAGCAATCACCCATTAAAATTTTTCGCACTTATTCACTAACACCCTGTATACATTTGTGTATGTATGTAAACACATATGTATTATGTGAGGTATGTGAGCAAGGGTCCAAACTAGAATGTCTATCAAACTGTTCCATTTGTCGCCAGTGGGTGACGTAAAATCTCCCCACTATGGTGTCTATGTACACTGTTTGCAATGGTGTTGGTTTGGTGTTTTGTAGTAGTGTGCGTATTCACACACACTACTACAAAACACCTATTATGGGACAGACCAACCTGTCCAATTCAAGTAACAATGTCTAACAATGTATTACAATGCACTGTGTGTTCGGCGACGGACACCGACTGACTACATGTCTTAAGCAGGGTTGCCAGAAGTTCACACCGAAAAAGCGCGAGTCCTTACGGAAAAAGCGCACACTAATAAAAAAAAACCGCCCGAAATTTAAAACTAAAAAAAATATATGGTGTTCATTTTTTATATCATTTAGTTAGTTATTATTAAAAAATTATTTAGTAAATTATGATACAAGTTAAATTATCTAAAGCAGCTTCCACATTCTCGCCGAGGTTGGACGAGTCGAGAATGTAGAGGGTCATTTCGTTGTGCTTCGCGTTTGGTGTTTCAATGCTATTCTTATGCCTCGGTCAACCTCGCGAGGAACTACTTCGTTCAACTTCGGCGATAATGTGGAAGCTGCTTAACTATAATTATAGTTAATAATAAGGTGTAATAGATACATGTAATAAATAATAATTTTATAAAATTTTTGAAATTTAATAATATAAGATCATATATAAATAAAGATAGAGTCAATATACATGTACAGATTTAATTACAATTTTAATATTTCAAATAGTATTTCTTCTTCCTCTTGTTCTTCTTCACGAGTTTTTTTTTCATAAATGCTGGAATGACAAATACATTTAAACAGAATTAAATTTTCTTTCTTGTTCCTCATTAATGTAAATAAGGAATTATTGATGCCACGTAAGTTTGATCCGCCATCAGTTGCAATTGCGAAACAATTAAGAAGATCCAATTTTAATTTTTTAAAATAATTCTTTATTTAAAGCATTGTAAAAGTTACAATGTAACAAGTTACAATGTACAAGTTACCTATAGTAAGAGTTATGAGAATTGGAGTGAACCAAGAACAAAATAAGAAATTTTCAAAAATAAGGAAAAATATTAAAAATTTAAAAATGTTTAATAATTATATGGACTAGTTTCAAAATAGCCCAAATTGTGGAAAATCGCCTAATGCAAATTTAAGCGCAAAACGTATTTGAAATTCGCCCAAATTGCGGTAATACGCCCAATCTGGCAACCCTGGTCTTCAGCCGTATCGAGCACACTCGGGGCTCACCACTAGTTACAATTTTCTACACTTACGCTGAGGACTTGTATGTGAGTCTGTCGTGTACATATACATACATATATGTAAATTTGGTAAATTTAATTCCCCTCGTGAATGTTGTGAATTGTCTGAATGGTCTGAATTGTCACATTGATATAATAATAGGTAGAATACCGCGTTAAGTGGCGTAAGTGTTGCTTGTATGTACGATATGTACCTTGTTTTGTACTATTATAATAGGTAGTCAGCATAATTAGTAAGAATGTGTGTAAAATTTTTGTATTTTTTGCAGATTATTCTACTATAAAAGTATACTATGGCCAAAGAAACTAGTGATATAAACATTTTTATGTTAAGTATTTTTATTTTATTAACAATTATTGAAGCACCAAATGCCGCATCATTTAATAGTAATAATAATGAAGATGAATATCCGGGACTTTACGCGCTATCGGATCGCTTGGAAATATTAACAGCTGAAAATTTCAATAAAAAATTATATGGTAAAGAACATGCTTGGTTAATTGAATTTTACAGTAGTTGGTGTGGACATTGTCAGCGGTTTGCACCCTATTGGAAAACATTCGCTGAAAGTGTTGCAAATTGGACGGATGTCGTTAAAGTAGGAGCCATCGATTGTGCTCAGGAAAAAAATACCGAAATATGTCGCCAATTTGAAATTATGGGATATCCGACCGTGCGTTATTTTCATGAAAATCTGAACGTGGAAGAGAAAAATTTAGGAAAACCAATGAAAACCGCTGGTGATGTTATATTTTTAAAAGAACACTTAATCGAAATGTTAAAAACAGAACAGAAGGAGGGACGATTTAAACAAGTGCAGTCTCTGTTACCATATGAAGGAAGTGAAAGAAGTGGCTTATGGGAAAATGTTGGTGAAAAATCGTTTATATTTATAATTGTTGAAGAAGTGAATGATACATTAGGAAGTGAAGTTATCTTGGACTTACACTATGCAAAAGATGTTGCGATTAAAATTGTTAAAACGACTCAAACATCACTTGTTAAATCGTTAAGTGTAGCTCAAATACCTAGTTTATTGGTAGTGTTGAAAGATTTAAAAGTAGTGCCAATAACACCCCGGGATAAAACAAAAAATGGTATTAAAAACGCTATTAATATTTATTGCGAATCGAGACAAATAACATTACCAATACCAAAAACTCCAACGTTCAATCAAGATCTAAAAAAGCCAGCTAAAAATAACGATTTCAAATATTTAAATGATCATTTGAAGAAATTGACAAATGTGACATTTCAAGTTGACTTGGAGAATGCCATACATCACTCTTTAAATCGAGAAATAGCGACAAAAAAAGTTATAGACGGAGAAAAATTCACTACGCTACTTAACTATCTGAAATTACTTGTTAAATATGTGCCATTAAGTGACAACGGTATTCACTTTTTAACTGATCTGAAAAGTAAAATTGAACAACACAAAAGTGAAATAACCGGTGATAAAATTGCCAAATATATTCAAGAATTAGAACATATGTACAATCCGGTTTACTCACAACCGTTACAGTGGCTTGGATGTCGTGGTAGTACACCACAAAAACGTGGTTATCCATGTGGAGTATGGAAGTTATTCCATTTCTTAACTGTAAGAGCTGCTGAAGATGGCGGAGACGTAAATAATCAAGTGCTAGTGACAATGCATGCATACATTAAAAATTACTTTGGATGCATTCACTGTAGTCAGCATTTTCAAGAAATGGCGGCGCGACGTAAAATATTCGACGTGAACGATTTTAATCAAAGTATACTCTGGCTTTGGGAAGCACACAACGAAGTGAATGAACGATTGGCCGGCGATGAGACGGAAGATCCTCAATTCCCGAAAATTCAATATCCAAGCGTTGACAATTGTCCAAAGTGTCGACTACAAGAGGGAAGTTGGAATAAAACTGAAGTGCTTCAATATTTAAAACGAGTGTATAGTATTAATAATGTTCAAAAGCATATGCCAGAATTTTTAACTGAATCAGTGAATAATGTAACTAGCGCTGCTAGCAGAGCTTCGCGGGGATTTATCAGTTCATTTGATGTAAGTTTATACATGCTTTTATATGTTTGCTCTGCTGGCATGTTAGTACTAATTATAAAAATTTTCTTACGTAAAAAATATCGTAAGAAAATTTACATGCATGACATACTTGGCAAAGTTTAAACTCACCTGCTTCTAACAAACTGGTTAACTTCAGCTTTTAGTAATTTTCTTTTTAGAAACAGAGCTTCCAAAAAAGAAACTGTGATAATAAATAAGAATTTTGTTAAAATATATTTACTATATTTAAAAAAAAATTTAAAACACTCCTCAGATGGTATAATAATTCAGGGAAACTCTTCTATCATTACTTAATCATTTGAAATAAATTCAAGATCTATAGTTTTGAATTGAACAAAATTCTGGCTATATTTCTGGTAAAATATTCCCATTTTGGACTAATTAATTTTTTTTTATATTATGACTTTTAAAGCCATTAGTATATCTATTTATTTTGTAACTGTTTGCAATTGCAAATAGGCAAGTTGACAGATTTAAAAACAAAAATAGAAGTAGTATTTGTAGATTTATTGATAAAAAATCTAAATTTTCATAAAATTAAAAAAAAAAAATTATTACGCCACCGTTCATTAAACAAAGTCAACTGAATTATGCGCAATACCATCTCTTAATATAGGTATGATTAGAGTTGTCATAGCGAACTGTTGTCTACGTGACATTTTCTTATATATAAACGGTTATTCCGGTTTTCATCTGCAATTAAAATAGTTAGTTAAGTATGTTATAATTATCATACAAAAATGGCAGCAAATTACACTAAAAAATTAAATAAATAAAAATTCAGTTTTACAGAATAGTAGAAAATTCGTTTTGAAAATTAAATATGGTATACATATCATACTATGCGAACGGTGAGCGATGTGAACTTATATGTGAGAAAGTTGTTTAATGAATGATTACATCACAAGTCGTTTTAGCGTTAGTTTTAAAAGTTAAATAAAAATCAGTTTTTTAAAAGCTATTATTCTTAAGCCGGATCTGCATACAACGAACGAATGCAAACGAACGTGAACGAATAAACGAATGCGAACGAGAAATTAACGTTAATTCGTTGTAATGTCTCGTTGTAAAAACTCGTCATAATGCCTTTAATTTATTACTTAGCTGATTTAATTTTTTGAAAATTTTACAAGATTGTAACCATCAGATTTCGTAAAGTTAACTGAATGCTTGGACAAAAAATATCTAAACAAAATACATTTATTTTCGAAAATCAATCCCTGTTAAAGAAAGATTTAGTGTAATTACACGGTGCAGCTTCTGATAATCAAATTTTCCCCTCAAAGGTTTCCCCGCGTCATTTCCTTTTCTGGTAATTTTGTAAAAATTATCTAAAACATTCCAAAACGCTGGAACAAAATTTCAGATTTATTAATTTAAAATTTATTTTAAACCGCCTATCTCAATTTATTTTTAAAATAATTTTTAACCGTCCACATCTAACAAATAGGAACGAATCTTTTTCTTTGATGTACCGACAATAAATGGAAAACATTCGTGAGTGTTTGAAATTGTTCGTTTGTGTTTGTTCACTTTGGTAACTACATCCAGTTTTGTTCGTTTATGTTTGTTCGCTACTATTCGTTTACGTTCATTCGCATTCGTTCGTTATATGTGGAGTCGGCTTTATATGTACATATAATTGAAGACATGAGTGGATGAAGGTGTTATGTAACATTTTTATGATTTTACAATAGAACCGTTTGAGAGTTTTTATTTATATATACTTCCCATGCAATAGCAACAATGTTTATTATTGAATTTCTACAAAACTATTGGACGTAGTGAAACCAAAATTTAGTATATGATACTTCAGTATACAATATTTCAAAATTTTGTAAAAAAAGACTTTTTGAAGAAATGTTACATAACACCTTCATCCACTCACGTCTTCAATTCATCCAAATATGTAAATAGTTTAAAAACATTTTCTAAAAATTTGTCAACTCGCTTATTAATTTTGCTCTTTAAGACAACATAACAAACTAAATTTGAAATTACATTAGTAATTTTTATAAAGCTTTAATATATATAAATTTTTTTTTCTATCTGAGATTTTGGTACGCTAAATTAAAGCAGCCTCCACATTCTCGACTCGTCCAACATTCTCGCCGAGGTTGGACGAGTCGAGAATGTAGAGGGTCATTTCGTTGTGCTTCGCGGTTGGTGTTTCAATGCTATTCTTATGCCTCGGCCTACTTCAGCGAGGAACTACTTCGTCCAACTTCGGCGAGAATGTGGAGGCTGCTTAACGATTCCATTTAATCGTAAGTCTAACTTAAGGATTTATCTTAAGTCTAACTTAATTTATTTAAAAAAAAAAATGAATTAAATTAAAATTTTATAAGATTATTCTTTATACATTGTCAATAAAATTTAAAATTATAGAACAAAAAGAAAATTGACTTGTGATACAAATAATATTTATGTAATTTAATTTGTCCGAATATTAAAGTATTAGTAACAAAAAAAAATTAATAATTATTTCCTAATATAAAATGATGTGTATAAAGTGGCAAGCATAAAAAACGAGTCTCTACTATTTCTTGAAATTGTAAGACATTGCTCTTGTGAATCTATGCTTCTTCCTTTCATATAACAGAGAACAGTGTTATGCTTATCTAGATAACGTTTGAAATTGTATTTAGATAATGTTTTCGTTATCTATCATTTTTTATCTAGGAATTTTTAAAAGATGTTATCTTTTATCTTATCTCTCCATTAATCTGAAAAAAGAAAAATACCTATATCTTTATTTATTTATTTATTTAAAAAAATAAATAAATAAATATAACTTTAAGATACAGTCTGCTCTAAGCCCCGCCCACCCTATTGGTTCCCTATTGGTTTCGTTGTGTTGTCTTTAATTTTTTATATATTATATGACCCAATATTTTAGTAATTTAAAAAAATCGATAGGTTTACATGTATTGAACAATGCCAGAATTTTGGTGATGAATTTGGTAGATGTTTAATTACTTATTAGAATTGGACAAAATCAGTTTGACTTACAAGGAAAGGGCAAGAAGTCGAAAATTCAAAAAATCTGAAACTTTGTCAGTATACAGAGGGTGGCTACCTAATAACATAAAAAATATTAGTTGCTGCTAAAAAACGTTTTTAAGGGATGAAACACCCCCTCAAAGTTGGAACTCAAAAATTTAAAAATCGATGAAATTTTGTTTATAGGTACCTTAAAAAGTTCTAGTAACAAATATAACATTATTTTTTGCATTTACACATTTTTAAGGGTTGAAACCACCCCTCAACTGTGTACTTAAAAATTAAAAAATTGATGGTATTTTGTTTATATATACTATACAGAGCTCTAATAATAAATGTAACATTATTTTTTGCATCTACAAATTTTTAGGGGTTGAAACCACCCCTTCATATGTGTGCTTAAAAATTTAAAAATTGATGATATTTTGTTTATATATACTTCAAGTGCGTACCTATAAAAAATTAAAAATTGTCGATATTTTGTTTTTACACATTATACGAAATTATAATAATAAATATAACATTATTTTTTGCGTCCACACATTTTTAAGGGGTGATACCACTCCTTCAAGTAGTGATGTCGAGCCGAGGAGCAGTTAGTCGATTAATCGACTAAAGTTGTTTTTCAGACAAAATTAGTCATTAGTCGAAAATATCGAGCATATAACAATGGACTAATCGATTAAATTTTTAGTCGAATTCACAAATAGGGTAACCTATATGTAACTATTTCAGAAACAATGTTTTATTTTGAATTTATTTACCTACTGACTTTTAATATATATTCTTTAAGAAAAATAAATATATAGCATATTACAAACTATTAATCACATAAAAATGAAATATCATAAAAATGAGTAATTTCTTAGTTTTCATTTTTTAAAGTCCAATAAATAATATAGAAAGACTAATAAATTAGTCGTTTTTAGTTATTTAAAAAAAATTAATCATTTTAGTCATCTAGTCGAAGGTAAAATAGTCGACTAAAATATGACTAAATGTAAACGAAATGTAAATCGATTAATTATTAGACATCACTACCTTTAAATTCGTGCTTAGAAAATTTAAATTGACGAAATTTTATTTATATATATCTACTATAAAGAATTTTAGTAATAAATATAATATTATTTTTTATAGCTACATATTTTTAAGGGGGTGAAACCACCCCTTCAGCTGTCGACTTGAAAATTTAAAAATTCCGAGATTGTATTCACATAATATATCACATAAAAATGGATTAATAATTTTTTTTCTGCTTCCATACATTTATAGGGGTGAAATATCCTTTCCAAATTGGAAATTAGAAACAAAAATTGACGAAATTTTTGAATGCAAAAAATAATGTTAATTTTATTACTAGAGCTCTGTATTGTATATGTAAACAAAATATCATAAATTTATAAATTTTTAAGTACACATATGAAGGGATGGTTTCAACCCCTAAAAATTTGTAGATGCAAAAAATAATGTTACATTTATTATTAGAGCTCTATATAGCATATATATATATATATATATATATATATATATATATATATATATATATATATATATATATATATATATATATATATATATATATATATAAACAAAATATCATCAATTTTTAAATTTTTAAGTACACAGTTGAGGGGTGTTTTCGACCCTTAAAAATGTGTAAATGCAAAAAATAATGTTGTATTTGTTACTAGAACTTTTTAAGGTACCTATGATTAAAATTTCATCGATTTTTAAATTTTTGAGTTACAACTTTGAAGGGATGCTTCACCCCTTAAAAACGTTTTTTAGCAGCAACTGATATTTTTTATGTTATTAGGTAGCCACCCTCTACATACTGACAAAATTTCAGATTTTTTTGAATTTTCGACTTCTTGCCCTTTCCTTGTTAGCTAATAGAAATATCATAATCAAGAATAATTCATATATGCACAGTAACAGAAAATGCATTAGTCAGGATAGCAAAATACACAATCTCAAATTTAATAAATAGTATAAGAACTTATATTTGCATACAGTATTTTTCGCACCAGTGTCATAATACTTTTATTCGCAACTGTACACTGAAATTATGTTGGTTAAATTATTTCTGTATGTATTTCCTCTAATAACATTTAAATTCATTTTTATAAAAGAGGGTGATTGATAAAACAGATTAGAAGTGAACTTATGTAATATAATATATTTATTTTTGTAGATAAATTTTGAATTTCAATGGAGTTATTATCTATTTAAATATGTATATTTTATGGTTTTTATTTTTTATTTTCAATTGAAATTTGTATGATATAATTGAGACAAAAACCCGTATATTTAAATTTAAAAAAGAAAGACTTTATTGTTACATGTTACATACATACACATAGATCTCGAATTTTCGATCATTATTCATGAGTTCATGGCTATAGAGAAGCTGCATAAAGACTAGGGGCGCCTTTTTCAATAATTTTATAAGTACATGCGTGAGCACGTCAGCGCAATTTTTTTTTTAACCATAGATTTTCACATAAATTCATTAACAAGTTTATACTTTTGTATTATTACTTTTTAATATTTATAATTTTAATATATAAATATTAAATAAAGTAAATACAGAGAACCTGCATTGTTACCATTGTCACTAGTGACGTCTCTATAAGTCAATTTATAAGTTTTTTACAAGTTATTGTTGTTGTTTTAAATACAACAGATAAGTTGACTACCTCCAATGCAACATTGAACAATGAAGCTTTATATTTGTATGTCGCATAACTGGCTGTTATTCCACTTCGTACACAAATATCTAATAGTTCTTAAATCTCGTATACATATGACCATTTTGACACAAGTATTTTCCTTTTTTGTAACAAGAATTACATGAATCAGTCACTTGGACATCTTGAAAACCGCTTTTTATAATAATTGTATTTGGCTATTTGACATTTTTCATAAAAAAGTAACAAACTTTTAATGCAAAATAGCCTACTTACATTAAACTCTTTCATTTAAAAAATGCGAAATGTAGGCACCATGAACGCTAGTGTCGTAATTCAAAGATCAGGCAGGTTCTCTATATATACTATATGTATATTATTTAGTTGTCTTCATGGTCAGTGAGCCATTTTCTCAAAATATGTAGCAGTCTGTCACCATGGCGGCGACACAGCTAGTTGGAACTACGTCTCTATAATCGAGATATTATTAATTGAACCAACCAAAAATCATTTTCTGTTAATTCCATTTTCACAACGAAACTTTTCAATTCGGTTACCTAGGAATGTTGTTTATTTTTTAGATATTAATATTTTTTAACTATAGAGATATAGTTTCGAATTACTCGTGTCGCCGCCCTGGTGTTAAACAATTTTCTTATGTGGTTACATAGCAATTTTTAAATTAAAATTTCAATCATAGAAATGTAGTCCCAAATTACCTGTGTCACCGTTCTGGTGTCAGACTGTTACATATTTTAAGAAAATAGCTCATTCACGTTACTAATCAATAATCATAATCAACTAATACCTTGTTTTTATGTAGGGTAGGGCAGGGTAAAAAAAAGACACGCGCGCAGATGGGGTAAAAAAGAGACATAAATTTTTATTAAACTCAAATGTTAGATACTATGTATTTTGTTATAATACTTTTTATTTTTCAAATTTAACACTGTTGAGTTTAATAAAAGTATGTCTCTCTTTTACCCAAGCCTGCGCGGTGTCTTCTTTTTATCCCGCTTTAACCTAACTTAATATCACTTAAGTATACTAATCTTAACGTTAGAGTATGAAAGAGAAGGAAGAAATTATTTGTTACGAACATATAAATTGTTACAAAGAATAGTTTCTTTGAAAACTGTTTTAACATTTATATTGGCGATACAAAAATTATGCGCACGTTTCAAGTAAAAGATGCACGTGTACGTTTAATTGGTATAAAAAAGTATATTATACAAATTATGTGCTGGTTACAAGATTTTATATCGCCAATTAAAAGTATTTCTGTATTTTTACTTGATGCAGCTTCTAATTTTATCAGCAAATGTGCGCGTGAGAATCTTTGCGTCACCAATAAATGTTTTATTTTTAAAATTTTTATCTAAAATTTTCACATAATTTTATTTTGAAGTGAAACTTTTTATTGCATGATAAACTGTAAATCCATATATTATTTATATTGTTATTTTTACTAACATTTTCTCTGAATTAAAAAAAAAGAAGATATCCCTGTCACAGCATCTGTATAGCATAGTGAATTTGCAAAGACTGGACATTGGCGGATCTCATATAACAACCTGTATCCATCTAAAATAGTTTAGCTTTCAGTGAACAAATTTTCAAAATCGGTTGAGTAGTTAATTTTTGGCACTTTTGTTGTCCCCCGGATCCTGGCGGATCTCATATTGTATAGCATAATATATGCATTTAAAACAGTTTAACTTTTTGAAGGGTTTTTAATTTTCTTGGAAAGTTAGTTAATTTTTATTTTGAAAAATGAAGCATATATAAATATTGTTATTGTAATGCCAAAAACGATGAAGCATTTATTGTAGAGAAATTTGACATATTTCTTAATATCTTATGTACTTTTTTACGCTTGGAGTCATTTTCACCATTATATGGATTAATATTAGGTCGTGTAATATGAAATGTCGCTCCCCGATCACTTGGCCAACCATTTAATTCAAATAACTATCGACATTTTTTTGAACATTAAAAAAATATTTTAATAAAAAATCATAAAAAGAGGTTAACTGACCGCTTTCTTAATATATTTTCTAAAGAGACACAACATTCAGTTTGTATGTGACCATATGATCTAAATACTATGTATTCGATCAACTTTTTTGACATAAGAATACATAAATATTAACTCTAAATGATAAGACGAGTTAACTCGTCCTACAATATGGCGGCTCAAAATGCTATGATATGTATATATTCACTTGTACAGGTGCCGCCATCTTCCGAAATACGGTATAATTCTAAATAATGTTCAATTTTATCAACCTAGTTTAGTATAATTTATATTTTGTAAATTCCTAGGGTTCACTTTTTTGATGTTGGGATCTTTTATTTTTTTTATTTTTCTTTTTTTGTAACCTTATCTATTGTACTTATCACTGGCAGTAAAAAGTACGGCATTTTGTACATTGTCTGAAACTTTATTCAAAAGTTGTTTTATACCTTTTAGTCTATTTTTAAATAAAAGCTTAATTTGAAAACATTTTTTTTACATATTTCGAAGCATACACTATTTTTCTCTTTCATTTCTTTCGTACTTGAAGATTTTGATACGTTTACTTAATTTGAAAATTCGTTTTATAACTTCTGATGATGCATTTTTATTTAAAATGGCATATGATACTATTATAATTTTTTCTGCTAATCATGACAAAAAGTTTATAATAAAGTAAAGGCATTTAATTAAAATTATACACTAATTACGCTGGTATTGATAATTCGAGGAAAAATATCGCTAAAATTTTTATTATTATTGCAAGTAAAATATCGGTTAATTGTTAAGTAATAAAAAAAGCTAATAATTTTTCTTAATTGCATTGAATTATTAAATTTTAATTTAACCCTTAACGTTCATTTGTCGACTATAAACAAACAATTGTCGAGTGGCAGTCGACATATTACTATAATTTGTAAATAGTTGCAACATGGCTAACCTTATGACATATAAAGTCGAATAAATTTGATTCCTAAGGGTTAAAATCGGCTATGTGAACGGTGAGGAATATGTTTCAACAAAAAGTAATACTTTCATACTATATTTAATTTCTCAAATTCTCAAAAATAAGATGCTTGAGTCTCCCCTAAATACTGTGAAAGAAAATTTATTCTGTTTTCACAAATAATAGACATAATAACTTTTCTTTCACAAAAAAAATTGTATATTGTGTGAACGGCGATATTGGGAGTGTTTCGTTTGAATTTTTAATTCGCAGAAACGATGTATTTTGGTGAGAACGAGAAATTTAATAAACGGTGGTATTGAAAACGGATAGTGTATACAGGGCTGCCAGTAAAAATTTTTAGTTTATACAGTCAGGTCTCTGAAATTACTTTTTTTAACACGCAGCTACTGGGGTAATCTGTAGTCTTAACACTCTTAACTTACAAGGAAATGCACCCAGAGTGAAATTCGGGATTTTGATGAAACTTCGCTGGTGTGTAGAAGAGGCAAAAATAAGAGACCCGTATTTTTTTTTATCGGCCATCTTCCACGTTTAGGGAGTGAAACCAGCCCTTAAAGTTGGGGGTTAAAATCGTATTTCTTAAGATATTTCGAAAACTATAAGAGATAGAGGAAAACTTTATTACCTAATATACCTAATTACCTAATAGACCTATTCACTTGTATAGGTTAAACAAGGGCCTAGTTAATAAGAGGGGCTGGAGGGATGAAAATGGGGTAAATTTTCTTGTACAGCCTGAATGGTTCAATGTATCAAATTTTTGCCATCATAAATAGAAAGAGCACTAACAAATAGGGGATACGTGTTTTTGCGTTTTTTCGAAATATGTGTCGTACCCAAGCCATATAAGGAAGAAAAAAAAATAGGGTAGATTATATTGGATTATTATTGATTGCAAATACGTTTTATAGTTTTTAATTTTTATGTTGATTTTCATGAAAATGTAAATTTTTACTTTTCGATAGTGATTCATATATTTTTCAGTACTAACTTAATTGGTAATTTAGCCATGTGTACATTTGGTTACTCATATTCGATATTTTTTATACCTACTTCTGCGAAAGTTAAAGGTCTCTGGTGTGCTTGTGTTAATGAATGGTCAACAAGAAGCAATAATCTCTTTCGCCCACTGTTTAGGTGCTTTGTAATCAATTTTGCGATTTGGGAAATGGGGTTGACACCTATAAAACATACAAAAAGAATAAGAAAAATAGTTTAAATGTTGAGAAAGAAATAAACCGCTTTTATTTGGTTAAAAACGAATTTGTAAGAAGATAAAGACAGTTGTTGAACGGAAGATTATTGCTTCTTCTTGAACATTTATTAACAATTGGAGACCAGAGAACTTTGGTAAAAATAGGTATAAAAAATGTCGAATATTAGTAACCAAATATACAAATGGCTAAATTACCAATTAAGTAAGTACTGAAAAATACATGAATCATTATCGGAAAGTAAAAATTTATATTTTCATGATGAAAATAAACATAAAATTAAAAAAATTTAGAAGGTATTTGCAATCAATAATAATGCAATATAATCTACCCAATTTTTTTCTTCCTTTTATGACTTGGATACCAGATATATTTCAAAAAAACGTAAAAACACGTATCACCTAATTTTTGGTGTTCTTTCTATTTATGATGCCAAAAATTTGATACATTGAAACATTCAGGCTGTACAAAAAAATTTACCTTCATTTTTACCCCTCCAGCCGCTCTTATGAACCCGGCCCTGATTTAATCTATACAGGTGAATAGGTAGGTTTTTCAAAAAGTAACATTTCGTCAATTTAAAGTTTTCCTCTATCTCTTATAGTTTTCGAGATATTTTAAGAAATACGATTTTAACCCGCAACTTTAGGGACTGGTTTCACCCCCTAAACGTGGAAGATGGCCGATAAAAAAAATACGGGTCCCTTATTTTTGCCTATTCTACACACCAGCGAAGTTTTATCAAAATCCCGAATTTCACTCTAGGTACATCTCCTTGTTAGATCGATTTTTTCTTTTAACCCATTATGACCCACGTTTGGTTAATTATAAGCTCAAGTATAATAAATTAATTAATTTTCATCAATGTAACGGTAAACTCAGTGCAATCGAGATTGATCTCTTTTTCATCATATTAATTACATATTTATTTATTTTTAAATTTTGGACACAATTGAAAACATTAATAGAAACAGTAGCGAGTTCGTGCCCTTTCAGTAGTATTACAAAGTGTTAAGGGGGGAGTTCAAATAAAAAAGCAACTTTTTTATTTATGATTATTTTGCTTGTTGAAATTTTTTTTCAAATTAGGGAGGGTTTCAAATAGAAAATTTTGTTTTGGAAACATTCATTACTCTTCTCTGTGGGGGGGGGGGGCTGTTTCACAAGTTTTTAAGCGTTTACAAGGAACGTCATATCTCAAAAAGTAATGAATATTTTTTAAATATTTTTTCATTATTTTATTCCTAAAGGACCTGTCCATAAAGCTGAGTATGAGTTTCAGGTAATTTTAAAAATTAACTATAAAATTGTAATCCCAAACTTTTAAAAATTATAAAACACAATTTTTATTAAAAAATAAATGTTTAAAAATAGTTACAATTGTTCAAATGGAAAAAGCATACTCCACTTTATGCGCAATATGTTTATGAACAAAATTTAAAAAAAAATTAAGTCTCTATCTTTTCTAGAACTGGAGATATGATTTCCCTTGTCGGAAAAAACACAACTTTCGGGAAACGATAAAAAACAAAAATAATAACAAAAGAAGTGGTTTAGTCACTGTTTATTAAAGCGTCTACAAAGGCATTCAAATAAAAGAACCATTATCTCAGTGCATACTATAACTCATGTACACACAAAAACTAAATATTACTGATCAAATCGTGAGGGAAGAGGGCGAGCGTTGTCTGCAAAGGAGCAGCAACTTGGCTGTGCAGCGGCTCACAAATAAATATTTTTCTACTTGAAAAAAAATTTTTTCGGTAATGTTTTCTGTATCACCGTGTTTGTAAAGAAAGAAAAATAAAAACAAAAAATGAAATTCGAAAAAAATTAGCTTATTAGCCGTTTTTGGCGTGAACTCCTCTCTTAAGTTTATCAGTAAGCAGGCTGTGTCTTTAAAAATAAAAAATCGATCTAATTATAGAACTTTTTGAATGAATTCACATTGATTTTTTTAATTGCCACAAATTAATTATAGATAATTTAACTTTGTGAAAATCCATAATAATTATGGTAAAATATTTAATTTATCTTTTCATTTAAAAATTGAAATATATTTTTACGAGCTAGCTTTTGGTTGATTAGACCATTATCAGGTAAAGGTTGAACTGAATCATTCAAGTTTAAGTTTGAATATAGGTGAGACATATGAGGGACATGTTTTTGATTCACATTTTCAAACTTAAATTAGATCTTTAGTTCAGTTCAACTTTTACCTGATAATGGTCTAATTAACCGAAAGCTAACTAGGAAAAACATCATCAAATTTTAAGTGAAATGTAAAAACATTTCAATTTTTAATGATTTAATGAATAAATTCACAGAAAATAATATAATACAAATACATAACTTTTTACTTGTAAATACAACCTTGACATCACATTGTTTTTAAACAAGTGTAACTATCTACATGATAATAATCATAATAGGAAACTGCTTATGTAACAATATTTTTCTGCTTTGTTATTGCGATTTTTTTCAAAATCCATGACTATATTTTTTTCTGTTCAGGATTTACTTGTTTTCTTGAGAAAATCTATTATCAATTTTTAAATATTATTTTCTATTTTTGTTAATCATTTGTTTGTTTTTATTAAGGTAAAGAAAATGTAAAAAATAAATTATATCGTTTTTTAAAAATTTGACAGAATACGTTCGTTTTATTTTTTGCCTTTAACCTCTTTTAACTTGTAACAGAATAAATAACATAACTAACATGAGGATCTCTTTGTAAGTAAAAAGATTCATTGTTTTCTTGACTGATGGGATGTTATATTCTAGATATATGTTATCGTCAAATCACCTAACTTTACCTGTTGACAATAACTTCACGAAACCACATTTTAAGTCAAATTAAAATTTCATGGTTTATGATATCTGTAGCCTTTTTTTATGATTTAGTCAGTGTTGATCTGTTAGCACTGTTAGCCGTGTTAACTTACTCGAAGTAATTTTTCCATTTGTTACTAGAAGGATGGAGATTTAAGCCACGACTTTATTTTTAAATAACATTAATCAAATCATTAAAATAATTCGGTAGATAAATTTCAAAATTATTAAAATACAACAGTTTCAGTCACAGGCGTATCTACATTGAAGTAGGCGTAGCAGTCGCTCCAGGGTGCATAACAAAAAAAAATTCGTCAAGTGCGTGTTTTTGACACGCACTAAGTAATGTCACTCAGTGAAAGTGTTAATTTATGATTTTTTGGCTCATTTTTTTAAGTACAGTGAGAATACAGCCCTCTTGCGTTTATTCAATATATGCATGTACAACTCTATAATTATTATATTATATATTATTATTATTATTAATTTTCCCCCACTCTAATCACACAACGAGATTAATATGCCATCCTTCGGTGACATAAAAAGGGCGCAACGGAAAAATTGGGGATAGGAAAAATTCAATTTTTTTTTTTTATTTTGCTCGTCAGGTGTATTTTTTGTAGGGAGATGGACTTCTGAGGAGGAGGAGTGGAAATCGATTCAGGGCCCAAAAATTGTAGTTACGCAACTAGTTTTAATTAAAAACCTCAAACGCCTACAAATAGCGTCAAATTGAGATTTGACAGGTCTGACCGAACATGTATTTTAGCCTTGGTGGAAACCGAGAACAAAATAAATTATTGGTTGAGATTAAGATACGATAGGGAAAATATTGGGAAAAATAAGTATACAATAATTCATTAATTACCCATCGTAAAAAAATTATTTATTAATAAGTAATTACTTAACAGTAACAACATTATAGTTTAATAAGACAAAAAGTTATTTACGGGGGCTATATCCTTTAAAATTGTCTTATAATACCCCTTTTATCCTACAAATTCCTGAGTGCCGCGAAGTCTAGACTATGGCCGATAATTTTGGTCAAACTTTAGTCAAAACATAATAAGGATGATAGCGATGAGTACGATAATGAGTGTGTATATATATATATATATATATATATATATATATATATATATATATATATATATATATATATATATATATATATATATAATATATATATATATAATATATATATATATATATATATATATATATATTATATATATATATATATATATATATATATATATATATATATATATATATATATATATATATATATATATAGGCGTTACAAACAACAGTAACTTGTCTCCGATTGTCAAACTTTTACGTTTTAAGCCGGTTCAGTTAGTATAGTTTTATTTAAATAAAATAAAGTTCATCAAAATTTGAACGTATTTTGTAATTCATTTTATAAAATGTCAATTACCGTATTATAATTTAAGTGAAAATAAATATTATTTTTTTTAATTCATACTTTATTTTATTTAAATAAAACTATACTAACTGAACCGGCTTAAAACTATACGCCTACAATCAGCATAATGTACAAACGTATTTAAATAACGAAAACTTTTATCTTGCTTTTAATACTAAAATTAAATATTGTCTATAAAAAAAGGTCGATTGAAAATATAACAAAGCATATATAGGTGTGAAAGTCAGTAACCTTGCTTTAATTGAGGAAGTTATTTTTAAAATCTTTTTTTTTATGTATTTATTATTTTGTTATCTATGCAAAAAGTATACAATATATACAATAATTCAATTAAGTTTATTTTTCTTTAATTTCACTTTTACACACTTTTACAGTACTTATTCCCAAATGGAAACCCCCCTCTCTCAGTCACTCTTTGTTTCCATGAGGTTTCCATTTGGGAATAATTACTGTATAATTCATAAATGTAAATACAACAATTATTCACTTTTATGCATTGCATGGAACTTTTTTTAACCCTTTTATTTTATAAGTTAGATTAAGTCAGAATAGGTCAGATTTCTCTGTGAGTTAAATTTATTTTAATAATTAACATTACAGTATTTTAGGGAATATTTTTCGATAAAATTGTTGTTACTGTAAGTGTTGTAAGATGTTTATTTACTATATTAGACCTTGAGTTTGTACTGAAAATATTATTAATACATAATATACATAATTTCAATTTCGTGCATCTCATCAAAAATGCAACCTTTAATTTCTTTTAAAATGGCGTACATAAACAAATATTTTCAGCTTAAATTGCCATACTTTTCATGATAGATTAATCTGGGTTTCCACCAGGCAGACTAAATAGAAACTTGTGTGTATTTTAACAAAATTTTAATAAATGAATTTCCACAAAGTAAGGCTCACAACAATTAAAACTTTAATACTTTAAAATTTGAAAATATATTGTAACTCGAATTTCTGATACGTGTTTTGTTTTTTTGTTTATGTCCAGAGAAGAATTCAGATCATTTTCAACCGGTTAAATTTATTAAACTTTCTAATTCACAGCTACATTTCAATAAAATTATGAAACTATGATCATAATTCCATGATCCTAATATCATCATATTTTTATTTTTAAGATCATTTTAAATTCTTGTTGTTTCCAGCATTTTCTTGCCATCACAATGACATCTAGATAAATAATAAATAATACCTCATCCGATAGCTGGCCGGCCGTACGGCGATTCTTTATTTTTGTATAATTTAATAAAATCCATCCACAAGCTACATAACATAAAAACTTCTTTCTCGCTAGGCATTTTATTCATTTTAAGGGCCTTTTAGACGGTCATATCAGTTCTCAGTTCAGTTTCAGTTTCAGTCGAACTGTCAGTTTTTCCTACGTGTAAAAATCAAAATCGGAAAGGAGAACTGAAACGGAGACTGAGAACTGACAGGATGAATAGACCTATTTGTTTCGTTTCAGTTCTTAGAAATCGTATGTGTAAACAAGCGCATCATGCCTCAATCCGTTCGCTCACGTCAGTTTTCTTGAAAATCTCACAAAGTGCACATTTTATATAGGTAACTGTCGCTATGTCCAACAAGGATCACGATTTTGTTGTCAAATTTATTAAAATTTATAAAACCTTACCATGTTCATGGAATAAAACAGATGTACGTTACCACAATATAAATATTATGGAAGCTGCCTACACTCTTGTATTAAAGAAATATAAAGGATACGATGGTAAATCGCTATGGTAAAAACTAAAATAAATAGCCTACGCTCAACTTACAACAAAGAAGATAAGAAAGTTAGGGATAGTGAAAGAAGTGAAGCAGGAACTGGGGAAGTATACAAACCATCACACTGGTATTATGGTCTCCTTTCGTTCGTCAGCGACCAACAGCCGACTGTAACAAGTGTTAGTACCATGAACGGTGAGGATGAAAATCAGGAAGGAATAAGAGATTCGTATCCTTATTCATTCGTAAATAATTCAACCAATCACATGGTTCTAAGCGAAGTATACCTTCATTAAATTTATATGCGACAATGAATTTCTTTTAAGAAGCCGAGCTTTACCCCACTAGCTTTTTTCTTCCGCTCTTTCTTCAGCACCAAAGCTAACGCTATTGCAGTGAAATAGTCTTCATCCATAAGTTATTATATTAGCACTTTTAAACTAGTATAAGAATATAAGACTTTTAAAATGAAACACTTTGTTTAGGGCAACTCAGATTATACAAAGAACTGAAACAACTGAGAACAGTGAGAACTGAACGGACCGTGTAAAAACAAACCTTCTTCCGAACTGAAATGAAACGAGAACTGATATGACCGTCTAAAAAGCCCTTTAAATGTACAGACTTTTCAAATCTAATAGCAAGGTGAAGGGAAGAGGGAAACTGACTAATTACAATGATTAATCACTGCAGAACAGAGCACACAGTATATCTATATATCTGTATATATATATATATATATATATATATATATATATATATATATATATATATATATATATATATATATATATATATATATATATATATATATATATATATATATCATGTCACAATGTATGGCTAGGATTTAGAACTGATTTTGATCAAATTTGGTAACTATTTGTAATTTGGTGCAACTTAAAAGATAGGATAGTTTTTATCTCAATTATTAACCTTAATATTTCTTTTTTGCAAATTAAATGTACAACAATATACTATTTTGTATAAAAATCTATATAAATCTGAAAATATACATACGTATGTTTGTTATTGATTTTTGTTTTCATAGTTTCAAAGTATGCATTGGCAAAAATTTGAACATCTTTTACAAATGACATAAATTAATAAAAAATTTTACTATTTATTTAAATAAATAGGACGTATTCGCGTTGTGGCTTTCATCGCTTCCGTGGGCATCACTTCGGATCGACCTAGCATTCATGTTCGCATTGCATAAGCTATGCTCTCATGGATACGCGCTATAGTTGTTCGCGTAGCATACAAATGTCATTCAAAAATTTTTTTTTGACAATCTCTTATAATGGTTGCAATTTTTAATGTAATGAAGAAAAATGTTATATTTGAATTATTAAAATTAACGTGGCATAATACAAAAATTATTAAAACATAAACAGTTTGACAAATTTAAATTTTTTTTTAAGTTATGTGCACGGTTATGTGTCAACGGGAGCCATATTGCGTTAGTTATTTCAAAATATTTTTAAACATAGCTCTAATGACCACTGGAATCAATAGTTGAATGGTTGCGAGTACACGATCACAAAGTAGCGTCGCTCCTCGCTACGGTAGCCCCAACGTGAAAACGCCCATATTAATGTAAATTTTACGAAAAAAATATTTTCGTAGAAAAAATATAGTGTAAAATACGTGAGAAATAAGCCATTTTTCCCACTTATTGTACAATATACTATTATTATTATAGTGTGTATTGTGTTATAATTGTGCAGTGTATCTAAAACCATCAATATGGGAATCTATGGAAAAATCTCAGAGTGTGAAAATTAGATATATTAATGGTTACTTTCGAGTCATATGGCGAGCGGAGCGAAGCATTACATGGAATTAACCTTTTATACAATTTTGAACTGTTTAGCGAGCGAAGCGAAGCACTTTATTCTCGCGCCTATTCTCAATCCCATATGATTTAAAATTGGCTAAACTATTTTCAGCTTTATTAGTAAATATTGATTTGATTGTATCAAAATGATAAGAAAAAATTAATTCAATTATAACTACTGAGCCACAGCAACGCGTGGCTGGGTCAGCTAGCATTAAATAAAAAAGAGATAAATCGTAATATAGGAAACCATAGCAACGAGGTTCTTCCTAATATGAACAAGTTGTATTAATCTATTCGCTATGAGCTTTTGTCTGGAGGAGATACGAAATTCGACTACAGCGCTCAAAGTAGACAAATATGTCAATTTATCCGGACGCTGTTTGTAAATAATTTTGCAATTTTTTTTTTTTTTAAATAACTGATTTTTTTAAAGCGAGTACTTATTACGATGTCCATTTGCCAAATTTTAAAAAATAATGAAAAATTTATCCGTAACCGTACTATCAAACGTTTGAAATTTTCAAAAAAAAATATTATTTAAAAATTACCCTTTATACTTTTTCTTGGTTAATTATTGAAAACTATTCCATTTTAAGACATTTTTACGGTAAAATGAGCAGATGTATGACTTTTATTAAACAAATTTCAATTTTTTCATATATTTTTCATTCATTTTTAATATAGTAAGGCGGACTGATAAATTGACAAATAATTAATTGATATAGGTGGCTATAGCTTCGGCTCGGAGCGAATTGTTTAACTTAAGATCGTTGGTCGATAAAACGATTTTAACGAAACTTCTCTAAATATTTATTTAATTCAATACCAATAATACGAGCCCTTACCGAAAAAAAATTGACCACCCCAATTTTGAGAAAAACGATTTCAAAGTTTTGTAATTTTAACACGAGCTCTTATGGGAAAACTCTATTTTTTTTTTTTTTTTTTTTTTTTTTTTGAATAAAATGAAAACCTGTCACAGGAATTTTATAAAAATTTAATATGTTATTTAATACAAAGTTGCAAACCATATTTAATAAGAAATAAAAATTATTGACCACGTCGTTTTTGAAATATAATTTAAAAACATCATTTTACAACGTTTTTATAACGCTTTTTCGACAATTCTTTTAAATTGCTACAGCAGGGTGGCGATTGAAAACCAATTTCAAAATTCCCTGACTTTTCCCTGACTCTGAATAAAATTCCTGGACGTACTTTGAAAAAAATATTGTTTAAAAATAAAGTTATTTCTAAAAATAACGTTTTTTGACGACCTTTTTTTTTGCTCGTCAGTGGCAAAAAATACAACTAAAGAGGAAAAAGGTCGTCAACTATTAGTCGACGCTCTCGCCGGGGCGAAAACTGAAAAAATCCCTGACTACGACTCAGAGCAACTACGTTCATTTGATATGGTTCATTTCATATAAATTTAACCATCATTCATCATTTAAGAGTTGTTCACACCTAAGTAGGTAGATTAGTAGTTAGTGGTAGCTGTAGGACGTCAATAATTCCATACAAAGTGTATTAGCTCTAGCGACATCCAATGTGACGTAAACAAATGAAAAAAAAAAAACTATAGAAACACTTAAATTAGTAAGCACGATAGAATGGTTATTTAAATGCCAATAACAAGGAACAGAAACATTTTAATAATCATTTTTGATGTCACTAAAAAGGGCAAAATCTATGGATGTTTAAAATTTATATAAATTAAATAGAAAAAGGCTTTTTATATTCAAATATCACAATAATATTTACAATTACTATATTGTACAATTTGTATTATATATTTGTATTATAAATTTGTATTTGTATTTATGTATGTTTAAAACAATGAATATAATATTCACTTATATTAATTTAGACTAGTTTAACATATCAACCACTTACTTTTTTTTAACAGTGTATGTTTTTTCTTTTCTTGTTAAAATTTAATGTAACATTTATTATAAGCATGTTTTATGGAGCAGTAATAGCCGGCTTTTGGATATCAATTGGGTATGTATTTTGTTCACAATACACAAACGTTTATTGCAGGCAATTTATTTTCACTACTTAATACATCGACGAATATTGTTATTTTTTTCCTGTTCCACTTACTACTAAGTTGTTCTACTAACTACTAATCTACTTACTTAGGTGTGAACAACGCTTTTATGAATTTAAATAATTTCCGTTTTCTTGGCTTTATCTCTTTCATTATTGCACTTACGTAAATTTTAAAATTGCAGTTTGATTTTAGAAAAGAATAGAAGATTGATTTGTTTTGAATATAAGAATAATTTAATTTTTTAACTTTGACTCATGCTCAATTGTATTTGAAACAGGGTATATTAACAAAACTAAAACACGTGTCGCTAGTTCAAATAGTGTTTTTGATTCGTTTGTGTTTTGTTTTAGTTTTTCTCAGTATTTCTCCAATTACAAAAACTACACAATCAACTAAACTCAAGTAGTCCGTTTGGTGGAAATTCACAATTAGTAATAATAATCTTTGGTTAGAAATTACTAGTACTTATGAATATGATTGACTTTAATCTCTTAATATTGTTTCAACTACCCCTTTTTGAATAGGGTTCTTGACTGAAGTTACGAAAATATTCTAAAAGCATTGTTTTTCCATGTCAGTTAAGTGATTTTTTTTATTTTCGACAGATTCTGTAAAAAATCATCAAAAAAAGTAACCCTACAATTTTAAATGAGAAAAAGGCGGGAAAAACACCTCGCTATAGTGACGTCACAGTTTGAAGCAACTAAACGTCAATGTCAATATTTATAACCTCAAAACTTTGATTATATTCATAAAATGTCAAAGTAAAAGCAAGTATTTATTTGAATTCTGGTCGATTATCATTACTATATATATATATATATATATATATATATATATATATATATATATATATATATATATATATATATATATATATAAGCTAATAGAAATATTCAAAAGAAAACCCAATTTTATGTCATCGATGAAAATTATCAAAATCGACATATCTAGCTACAAAATGTTACGTCATTTTCAAGAAATGGCGCGTTTTCACTAATTTGAATATTTGTTGAAAAATGGCGATTTTCAAAATAAAATTTCTAAATAGTTATCAAATCTTTTTATGTTTCATCATTAAAATTGGACATATGTAATGATAATGCATAGAATTACTTAATATTTGACACAAATTTTAAATACAGTCAAGTACCGTATTGTACATGGAACGATCGTTGTGTGCGCAAGTTCGTACTGTAAATTGTACATTGACAAATGATAAAAAAAAAATCAATGGTTGAAATGGTTTTATGTACGAGTAAATGTCAAAAATGTTAAATTTTTTATTGTACCACTACAGTTCTGAAATTTCAGAAAAGAATTTACAGTGAATAATGGATAAAAATATTTTTGCTAAGAAAAAATACAAAATACGCTTAAAATACTTTATTTTAAATAATTACATTTCGAAATATTTCGCAAAAATTTTGCCAGTAGTTTTCATTTCTTTGTCTTTGGTATTAATTTCAAATTTTAATTAGTCTTCGTCATACCTGGTTTAAAGAAATTACTATTCCACTCAGTACCATTCATTTTAAATTTTATTCTATATATTTATTTAAAAATAGCGTTCTGTTATGTAGTACGATCCAAACGATATCTTCTCTTCGCTGTGTATCGAATTGATGATACATGAACCGGTTTCCATATAATCAAAAATAAGTTGAAACGCTACATGTGTCATGTCATGCACTGTCAAAAGAGAGCTTGAAACACATTTTTTATACTGTGCAAGCGGGAAACCATATAATGTATGGTTTTTAGGGAGTTGAAACAAACCTATTAGCTACACAAGTTAGTCTTTACAGATATACATAATATGCATGTCCTTGCAAATATAAAAGTGAATTGAATGCAACGAACGGATTTTTCGATTAGAAAATATTAGTTTCCATTATGATTTTACCACAGATTAAAAAATCGACGATAATATTAACCATATTAACTGTACGTATAGACTAGCTAATTCGTCTTAATGATTAAAGTAGTTAAAAATAGTTAAACATAAGTGACAAAAGTTGACGAAACATGGCGGACTAATCACAAATTTATTATTCTACTTAAAAAGAACTCTGCATCTTTAATAGTCAAAATGTATGAAAAAAAATAATATCTATCCTCACTAGAAAAAAACGCAATTTTAAAATTTTATAAACATATATATTTTTTTAAAGGGCATACAATTTACATTTAAATAAGCTTTTAGAAAAGCTAATTGGCATTTGGTAACAAACAAGTTAGTAATTATTTCTTTTTTTAATAATTTTTAAAATTAATTAACGGTGAAGTTAGTAAAACAACATTTACGAAATTTTTATTTGGTATATCGGGAAATTCATTCTCATTTTGGTCATGAAAATCTTCCTTCATCAAACTGTAATTAGGCAGCATGCACCGACTGAAACAAAAAAATAAATTAAGTTATCTTGAAAATTTTTTATTTCAAAAAATAAAAATAAAACACATTTGTGTTTTGAACTATTATTTCAAAACACAATTTTAAAACGTAATTTTGTTAGGTTGTCCAAAATTAAAATTGGTGATAGCTTTTGACTAGTTGAACAAAAAACTAATAACATTTTTCTTTAATATGCGTAGTTTTCAGAATAACCATTTATTAAAAAAAAATTGAGTGTCACTACTTTGGTTACTGATTTAACACTATTGAAAAAGTTATCTTTGTATATATCTAATATCTACATATGTACAGGCATCACACAAGTTATTTACGATTTAACTTCTGATCACTGATCGCAGTTTCCCTTGAGTTATAGACAAACCATACGTATGTATGTAACGCAAATGACTCCAATTATCTCTTCGAAATGAAAATACAAATATCCGATTCAAATGCCAGAATTCAACTGACTTTTTTATTTTATTATTTTAGTTGCTAGGAAAACTCTTTGATTCTTATATTTACACGGCAACCTGTATGAATTTTCAAAATTATAAAATTTACATTTTCACGGCAATCTTGTGCCGGTACATGTACGTACGCATTGTCACAGTACCATACAGCACGTATGACCTTGGAGTACATACATATGGTTTATCTATAACTTAAGGGAAACTGCGATCAGTGATAATAAGTTAAATTTTATCAATAACTCGAGTGATAACTGTATGTTCTTTTTTCTCGATTTAACTGAAATTTTAGAATATACTATTTTCGGGAGAAATAATACGATTGAAAGGAGTTTCACTTCTAGGGAAATTCATTTTAAATGTAACAAAATTATTTTAAAAAGTATAAATTTTAACGTGAACATTTAAAAACTATCATAAGTAACATCCTACATTAAAACAATTTGCGGAGTGTACTTTTGCTTTTACTAACGATTCAACTACCAATCGACAAACTTTTAAAAAACTTAAGTTCGTCAAAATGAACTACATCAAAATGAACAAAATTAATAAAAAATCTCTAAGAAATAGGGAATATTTTTTTTAAATACATCGCTCATTTGCGAGAAGCGTAACATAACTCAAAAATCACCCTTATTGAGTTAAGGGTACAGGTGGTCACAGAAAATGTCATCCTTTTTGCTAACAAAACGACATCACGCTAGATACATAAATGAAAGAACGAGAGAGGTTATGACTTTATACTCTATCGCATTTTTTCAATTGACTACCATAAGTACTCTTTTTATTTTTAAAACTTCAAATCACCGTACTGAAAAACAGCTCTTTTTGAGTTATGTCAAGCTTCTCGCAAATGAGCGATATATCACTGTCATAAATAATAACCATAAATCATAAACATTCAGTCTGACTGTAATTTTAGTAGTGTTAAAGAAACTACCACTTTTTGAAACAATTAACAAAATAAACAGATAAAGTTCATTTTTTGTCAAGTTCAATCATCGCTTATATCAATAACTTAAAGTGGTGGTTTAAAAATTTTAATATTAATTTACTTCAAAAGTATGCATCGTAGAAATAAATTACAAAAAACAATGACAATAAAAATACTTTGTATAATGTAAAAAAAATAATAAACGATAAATATTATTTTTTCAGCGAATGGGGTGGTTTGTAATCGGATGGCTTGCTGTTTTTTATCTTTTCAATACAAAACATGAATTGGACTAATTTTATTTTTTCCTCCTGTAAGTTTAACCACCGTACTATTAAAAATTAGTAAGTATTACATTTATGTATTTGACATTAATCAATTCTAATTATATACATACTTCACTAAAATAATTAATAAACTATTAAATTAATTAACTTTATAAAGTATGCAAAACATCACATTAAAAAATCTCTGTAATTCTAATTACTTCAAGAATTTAAAACTTTATTATTTGAACAATATAAATTTATAATCGAATTTCAAATGGTTTTAAGAAATATTTAACTTAAATATGCTAGTTGGCAACTAGTGGCCAAAAAATAACTGTAGGTCAAATCAATTTAACGCTTTATTTAAATGATTAAGACGACTTAACTCATCCTGCAATATGGCGACTCAAAATACTGTGATATGTATATACTTGACTGGTACAGGTGCCGCCATCTGTGACAGATTTCCCGAAATACGGTATAATTCTAAATAATGTTCAATTTTATCAACAGTTCAGTTTAGTAAAATTTATATTTTGTAAATTCCTAGAGTTCACTTTCTTGATGTTGGGATTTTTTATTTTTTTTTCTTTTTCTTTTTTTGTAACCTTATCTATTGTACTTATCATTGGCAGTAAAAAGTCCGGCATTTTGAGACAAAAAAATTTTTCCATATGGTTTGTTTAAAAGAGTTAAATTGGTTTGTCATCAAACAAATGAAGCAAAAATAGACGAAACAAATTTTTGGTCTCTCTTTTTTGTTTTTATATTAGAGTAAATATAATAACTTAAAACTGTACGTCTAATTTCGCTTTATTTAGTTTAATAACGTCAGGCCAATTTTGATTTGACCTATACATACTGAGGTTTGTTTTTTGGGTTTACGTTATTCACAAATTTTTTATTGAAATTCACATAGACCAATGAACATATTACATATATGTAGTGTATAGGATGTATAGACTTATTGTATTGTAGCCTCAAGATATGTTTAAGATACGACTGCAATACATTTGCAATGATTTGCTAGCGCCAACACGAAGTGACACGCCTGTAAAACCAAAATACACGTGTAAGGCCGGGCGCACATTGAGACGCAGTTAACGCAGGCAGGGCAGCGCAGTTTCTGTGACTCGTGTTGTAGAACGGGACAGCGCGAATTTAAACGTAGAGCAGAGCAGAGCAGCACTGCGTCGCGCGAGACCGATGTAGCACTCGTGAATGTGACACAGAAACTGCGCAATACTGCGCGACATTGTAACTCGTTCTCGAGTTTTAGTTGGTTTTATTTCGTCGAAATGAAAACAATTGAAGAAATTGAAGAAAAATAGTGCTTCTCTGCTCTGCTTTTAAATTCGTGCTATCTCGTTCTACAACAAGAGTCACAGAAACTGCGCTGCCCTGCCTGCGTCAACTGTGTCTCAATGTGCGCCCGACTACACGTGCTTTCCTGCGCTGTCCTGCTCTGCTCTGCTCTGCCCTACCCTGCGTTTACTGCGTGACGCAGCTCAATGTGCGCCTGGCCTAAATATCTATTGGTGCAAGGTGGAACAATGCTGCATGGATGAAAAAAGTTCTCACTTTTCTGGCGAGAGTATTATTTTTAAAAAAAAAAAATTAAAAATTTTTTACGCCTTTATTCAAGTTTGTATGTCATTTCTAAGTATTTCTTATGTTTTTTTTCCTCTTCTAATTCATCGTTTGCTTTACATATAGATATAAATGAAGACATGAGTAGATGAAGGTGTTATGTAACATTTTTTAATAATTTTACAATAGAACGTTTGAATTTTTATTTATTTATATATATTCTTCCCATGCAATAGTACATGTTTATTATTGAATTCCTACAAAACTATTAAACGTAATGAAACTTTAATATAATAATACTTTAGCATAGGATATTTCAAAATTTTACAAAATATGACTTTTTGAAAAAGAATGTTACATAACACCTTCATTCACTTTAAATTTTATTTAAAGACAGTTTTAAAGTTATATAATATGACAGTTATTTATCTAATTCAGCCATTTGTAAGCTGAACAGTACTTTCCAAATTATATACTATATGCAAATCATGTGTAAACGGATGTGCAAGTAGTGTAAACCGTACAGACGTACAAGCTTTAAAGTGGTACCAGCAAATCATTGCAAATGTAAACTCGGCATAAATATTATTTTTAAAAAAATATATATCACTAGATTTTTAAATCATTAAAATGTTCAAAAAAAAGTTTTAATTTATATGCACTAATTTCCGTTAACATGACTAGTAACTTTAAAAATTTAAAAGTTATAAAGAAACAGCAGGAACGAATTTCTTCATTTATCTACAAAGGGGGAGTGACCAGTTAACTGAAATTGATGGACAACAATGACTATATTTTTCCTAAAATGCATTCATATTACTACTGGTACGGGAATAGACTTAATATTTTGATTGTTTCCGTTACGATACGTCAGCCAATGATGTGTCCATTTGAAATTCATAAAAATTTTATTGTTTAAAATATTTTTTTCCTTTTTTTAACAAAAAAAACTACAAATTAGTTTTTTTTATTATCATTTTAGATTTATTTGAATTATAAGTATATTCTCTTTATGTATTGTTCTATTGTATTGTATTGTATTGTATTGTATTGTATTATTTTAAAATTTGATTTTTATCTATTTAAGTTTTTATAATACTAATTATAAATAAAAATTTGATTATATTTTTTAAAATGTAATTAAAATTTTGTTTTATATACAGCTTTAAAAAGTCTGATGTTACGGGAAAAGTAGAAGAAAACTATTAATTATTTTTATTTATTAGAAGAAATATTTAGACCGGAATAGACTGAATGATGTTCCATAAAAATATATATACATAGATCCTAAAAGATTAGCACACAAAGCTGAATACTTCTAATACCGTCAAAAATATCGAATCTACAATTTATTACAGTTAGAAAAATGAATCATTTTATTTTAGTAAACACTGACTGAAGGGAAATAAAATAATTACTGCGTTAATAGAAAATCATAAATTATATGACTTTTATTGTGGATAGCAATTTTTACGAAGTCGGTATATTCGCTCAAGACAACTTAAATAAAAAAGTAAAAAATTTAAGAAAATTTTATCATGAAAAAACTATATTTATGTTCTAAACTAAAATGTATAAATCTAGTGCATAATGCCATTGTTGTTGCGTTATATTATTCCTCAAACTTTCTTTTTAATTTGTTGTTAAATTTTTTTTATACAAGTCTTAGTTTTTACATATACATAATTTTAATAAACAATTATTTGTAGAAGTAAAGAAGAAAACTGTGTTTTTAGATTTAACTGTTACATATTTCAAACTATTAAATTTGATGCTGCTAGAAAAACAACGAAAATATCCACTAATACTGAAAATATGTCTACTAATTATGCAGCAATATTTTTGTATTTTTTATCTTTAATCCTTTAAATGATTAGACGAGTTAACTCGTCATGCAATATAGCAACTCAAAATGCTTTGATATGTATATGTTCACTGTAGAGTCCCTATAATAAATAGAGTCGTGACATGTCATCCATTTTCTGTCCAAAACAGAGCGGGAAGCTTCAAAATTAATTATCACATATTTAAGTAAATATTTTTGAGTATATAATTATTGTTAATAAGTTATGAATTTATGAACAATTAAAATATTTTAATTTAATTATTCTTTCTAGGTTAAACTAAATGATTTTTGTCAAATATTTAATTTATTTTCAATTTATTTTACCCAACTTTGGACAGAAAATGCCGGAACCAATCAGCGTTCAGCACACATTTCACGACTCTATTTATTATAAGGACTCTAGTTCACTGGTACAAGTGCCACCATCTGTGACAGATTTTTCAAAATACGGTATAATTGTAAGTAATGTTCAATTTTACCAACATAGTTTAGTATAATTTCTATTTTGGAAATGCCTAAGGTTAAAAGCGTTAACTACTGATATCTGATATTTCGTTTCTGCATATATAATCAACTATACTCAAAAGAAAATAAGAAATGTTACCAGTACTATTTAATAAAAAATCTTGGAGCGCTGTTTTTTCTTCAAAGCTCTATATGATCTAAATTTTAACTCCTTTAATTAATTTTTTGTCTCAAAATTCCGGACTTTTGGCTGCCAGTAACAAGTACCATAAATAAAAGTTTAAAAAAAAAGTAAATCAGTAATGGTAACTATTAAAAAAATAACACCCTAGAAATTTGCAAAATATATATAAATCTGTCTATTAATATGTATCTATTAAAGCATTTTGAGCTACTATATTGCCGGACGAGTTAACTCGTCTTAATTATTTAAGGAGTTAAATTTATTTTTTAAATTTGCTCACTTACTGCTTTAAAAACTCGTTCACACCAAACCGTTAAGTAGTATGTATAGTAAATAGAAGGTTATTTAATGTACCTACACGTTATTGCGTTTTTCTGTTCTACTTATGTACTCTACTTACTACTTACCGTTTGTGTGTGAACGAGCTATAATGCTAGTTTTCCTGTATGTAAATATGTATAAAAAAACAAACTAAAAAAGACGGGTAAACGACATTTTAAGAATTTCTTCGGCTTTTCTGAAAGGGATGTATAAGGAATGTAAAATAAACGAGAATGTACTGAAAGTTTATTGAAGCTCACAAGAAGCTTGTTAAGGAAACCAAAAGCGACTAATTCAATGCTCCAATTGTTTCCAAACTTTTAGATCTGAGGGACCACTTAACACTTTCAGTCCCATGGATTCGGCATCCGAAACCAAACAAAACATCCCCAGAGGCCGACCGCGATCAATGATTAATTGATTAGTTGGTTACGCATTATGTTTGCGATGTTTATCATCATTCCATCACACGGATGTGTTCCTACTTACATAAATACAACATACCATTAGCAACACATACTACTCTTTTGGTTTCTATGCATAAAAATTTCAAGATAAACAAAAAATACATAAAAAATATAATTTATATTTTTAAATAAAATTGATTTGAATGTCAGTGTATATGTATGTAGTATGTACGTATGTTTACAGTTTTACACATACATGTTGAACTGTGTTGAATCTATTCAGTGTTTGAATCATTTTATGTATTTGTTTGTTTTTTTAAATATTGCCGGCTTCCGGGGAAGTTTACTATGAAAGTGCCCGGGCCTCATAGTGTTAAGAATAATAAATCTAAGCTGAGGACCAACTCTTAAATAAGTAAGTTGTTGTATGCATAAATAAAAAAATAGTAACATGAAAATGCAAATTTATAATTTTTATTAAAACCACAGACCACCGGTGGTCTGCGGACCACACTTTGGGAAACACTGGAGTGATAAACTGTCAAAGTATGATAACAAAAGGAGAATGGACTGCTTGATCAGTTATTAAAAACTTAATCAAGTAAACAAAGTGGTACTGAATGGGTAGCTATAGTGACAATGTGAACAGGGTTGCCACTAGAGATGAGCTAAACGGTTATTTTCTAATAACTGTTATTGCAATAACAGTTACTGAAAAATAACTGTTATTTATAACAGTTATTGTAATAACTGGTATGGTATTTGGATATTTTAACATATTGTAAGATATTCGATATGCGTATAAACGGTTCTGTTAGTGAAATATGCACAGATCTATAATACTGACGGATACTAAATATTTTTTGCTTTATTATACTGCAATATCTGTTCAAATACTTGTCTATACAAGGATTTAGGCTTTATATACACAATTTTAACAATTTTATGGATATAAAATTACAAATACAAATAGGTAACTGTACAATAGACAATAGTTCATTTTTAAGGGTTTTTTAAATGTGCTACAATATGTGTAACTTGCCTGGGGCGTTATTATTTTGAAATTCTCCGTAGGTGGTTAAAATAAATTACTGTGATCCTTGCTTTCGAATATATTAATATTGACCTATGTTATCGATATTTCCAAAGGAGTTAAATTTAAGTAACCAGTTACTGGGTATTCCAGTTATTGACGATAACTGTTATCTTTCTATACTAGTTATAAAATAACAGTTATCGATATATCGATCATCTCTAGTTGCAACTCGTCCCCATTTCAATGGTGGAGTCCCATGTCCCCGACATTATACCATTTTGGTCCCGATTTTTGTATCATTATTCCAGAGAGTAGACGTGGACCGTATTATGCTAAGAGTGTTAGCTTACTTATCTTCCTATTTTTTTATCAAAGGATCTGTACATATCTGGTCAAAATTATGTAATTAATGAGCTTCCCAGTGAGTTAACAATATATCATGTGTACAACTCTTTATTAAGTAAAGGGTGAAGATGTTTCTTGTGGAAAATATCGTATACGATGTAAGCAAATTTTTGAAGAAGTATATTATATTTTTGGCAATTCTTTACTAAATAAACTTTTAAATTTTAACTTATGATTTTTTTTTGGATTTCTTTAAATATAATATGTTAATTTTTGTCGATTATGTCAAAACCTTATGTATAACTGAACTAACAATAGTGTTTTATTTTGACTATTAAAACTTTTGTAACAACTTGTTTGTTAATTAATTTATAAAGTTACCATATTCTACACTTTAAAGAAAGTTATAGGGTGAAAAGTAATTAAAATTTTGTACTTCATATTAAAATTATTTGTTTGAATTTTGCGCAATAAACTGAAATTTATACAAATTAATTTCGTTTTATTTACTGAACTTTTTTTTTAAGTACCGAAGTAAAATTTACTACACAGTACAGCCAGTATCTACATTTCATTAATGTAATTTTTATACGTTAAATACAGGGTGAGTTTTAAATAAGAGTGTCAAAAATTAAATTTGGCTGTAACATTGAAATTGGGATGAAGTATAGGATCATTTAAAAAAAAGATATACGTTTATGTGTAACTTGAAAATGATAGGTTATTTTGAAAATTAATTGATGCTAATTTAAAAGATAAAATTATCTTATGATTTTTACCTTTACGCTTTTTCTGTCAACAATTCTTAAAACAATCAAATACTAAAATATGAACTTGTTATCAAAACAAAAATGACGTTTAAACTGAACGCCTAAAACTACAATTATTTCCCTATTTAAGCTACTCTCTGTCTCTTCTAGTTTACGGCATTTCTATGGTTATTATAAAAAAGAAACCAAGCTGTGTAGAAACTAATATATATATATATATATATATATATATATATATATATATATATATATATATATATATATATATATATATATATATATACCATGTGAGTTTTGTGAGAGTTGCCATTTCTATTACAACCAAATTTTTATGATAGAAATGGTACTGGAAAAGTTTCTTTTCTTGGATGTAATGGAAATGTAACGAAGCAAAACACTGTCGGTTGAAGTAGCCTCAAGTACAGATGCATAATTTTACCGCCTAACTGATAAATTAAAGAAAAATTAAACTTGGGTAAAAAAATTTTTTTTCCTCATTTATGTTGTTAATTAATGCATTAGATCAGTTTTATCGAAAAATTCATATACAGTCCCATTTAAAAATCTGTAAGTTTGTATCATAGCTCGAAAACCATAAGAGCTATAGCAATCGGTTTGGCTGTAATAAAAATGGAAACTCTCGAAAAACTCACACAGTATATATATATATATATATATATATATATATATATATATATATATATATATATATATATATATATATATATATATATATATAGATGGGAAAATGTTTATCTTATTAATTTAGTTACCTTCAATATATCGACACCAGTAAGAGATTTGACAAGATCGGGTACTTTTGTGACAATTGTGAACACTTCATCGGTAAGTTTAGCGGCACCAACATCGCCTTGTCCACTAGAAACCATTGTCACCTTTTTCGTTTGGGATAATGGTGCAGCAACTTCTGCAGCTACCTGTAAAAGAAATGTGAATTAAGCTTTCGTAACATTAATAAAACAAACTAAATTCATACCTTAGGTAGAGTATCGAGCAACATATCAATCATGGCAGCTTCTTTGTATTCCTTCCAAGCTTCAGCTTTCTTAGACATTTGATCAGCCTCAGCTTTGGCTTTAGCTTGTATGGCAAACGCTTCGGCTTCACCTTTTAATCGTAATGCTTCAGCTTCTGCTTCTGCTTCAAGAATAACACGATTTCGATTAGCTTCGGCAATTTTTTCAAGACGATATTTTTCAGCTTCTGCCGGTCGGCGCACCGTAGATTCCAATTCACGTTCGCGACGTTGAATTTCCTGTTCCTGTACAGCAATTTCTTGTGTTCGTTCCACAACTTTAATTTGCATTTCTTCTTCTTTAATTCTTTGCTTCGTTTTGGCAGCTTGCAGTTCATAAGCTAATTCAGCTTCAGCTTTCTTTGTCTGTACTTCAACGTCATAAGCAGCTTTTTTCAATTCAAAATCTCGTTTTGCTTTAGCAATTTCTGTATCATTTAAAAATCTCGAGGCCATACGTTGTTCTTCGGCAAGAGCTTCCTTTATTTGCGCTTCACAACGTGCTTCAGCTTCACCAATACGAGCATCTCGTTTCACTTCTGCAGTCCGAGCCATACCCAAACTTTGTAAATATCCCTTTTGAAAATAAAGTTAGTAAGTGTAAAAATTCAAAAATTACCCATACCCATTGATATCCATTACAATGCATTGTTAGATAAGTCTGGATTAATGAATTAATTTTTTAGTTTTCTTAATTTAATATTTTTTTTCTTATTATTAGTTTTGTTAGAAATCAACCGACTGACTTGGAATTAGTACGAGTTAAATTTTTTTTTTAAATTAAATTACTAGTTATATAACGTTGTTAATATTTCAGTTAGTAGAGGAGTATTCAAAATTCTGTTTTTTAGTTTCAATTTTTTTCATTGTTTGCTCAGAAATCAATAATAATTAACAGATAATAATTAAAACTATTTTGTTTTTTCTGTAATTAATTCGAAAATAACTTTTTTGTACTATTCAATCAAACAATCTCGAAAATAACAATTTTCCGGAACAATTTCGTAAAATGTTTAATTTATTTCTGTAGAAATAGTGCGCATGATCCAATTTTTTGCATAATGTCTATCTAATTAACCACTGACTGTCAATGGTTTCCACGTTTCCAGAACAATGACTCTATAATAAACTTGATAACAGTGTAGCCATAGGTAAGTCTATTTTTTGATTAGTTGTCGCAGTTAACATGCCAAATACATTGAATTTATCATAGATTGACATAGATCAATGAACATGTATATATATATATATATATATATATATATATATATATATATATATATATATATATATATATATATATATTTATATATATATATATATTTATATATATATATATATATATATATATATATATATTTATATATATATATTTATATATATATATATATATATATATATATATAAATATATATATATATATATATATATATATATATATATATATATTTATATATTTATATATATATATTTATATATATATATTTATATATATATATATATATATATATATATATATATATATATATATATATATATATATATATATATATATATATATTTACGCACACTATAATATAATAGTGTTCATTGGTCTATGGAATTTATATGTATAATATGTTATTTATGTAGTTACTACGTCTACTCATTTAAAACTTGCCCTGTTCATAGCGGATTTGCTTTTACTGACCACACCAACAGGAAGGTGTATGAAAATATGTCGCCAATAAAAAATATTAAGACTGAAATAATGAGTAAGACTTACTGAGAGTCTTTTTTACTGAAAATTTTTCCATGCATTTACCGGAAAACAAATTTTTTTAACAAGTATAGTTACGACGTAATTTAACTTTTTAACATCTATGTACAGATTTTTTGGATTATTTTCAGGTACAGGGTTATAAATAATAAAAAAAACATACCTTAGCACCCTCGGAAGCAAAACAAAAACAAAACCATATTTTGTTATTCAAACAGATCTTTTTTTAACTTGATATTGATGATGTCATAAGAGAATTATGTTTGTAATGTACGAATGATAATTTATAATACAAAGAGAGAAAGAAAATTTATAACACATTTACATTAAAAAATCGAAATTTTTGAAAGAAACTAAGAAAAAAAAGGTAAAAAAGTATAAAGACAATAAAAAGACCGAAATTAACATAAGTACTAATAAAAAAAAAAAGTAACATGGATATTATTATTAATTTTTCATGGAATATTCGACGTTTTAGAATGTTAAGTTATAAAGTTACTTATCTTTTTTTTCTATTGGTTAGGTGCGCAACAGCTAAGGTCATATGCACCGTTGTAATGTAGGTACTATTGATTTTGATGTAGGTATGAACTATGAATTATTGATAGTTAATGCGGTATGATAATGTAGATGACGTATCTCCCCCGGTTGGTTTCAAACTCACGATCTATCAAACAAGAGCGGAGTTACTAACCACTAAACCAACCCGGGGTCATGAAGTTACTTAATTAAGTAATAAGTTAGTACAATATTTTTACTTAAGTAAAAATAATATATGTAGTAATCTACTAAATAAATATAGGTCAAATCAATTAAAAATGGCCTGACATCGTTAACAAATGAAGCCAAATTAACGTAAAATATTAAGTTGCTGTAGTTACTCTAATATAAAAATAATAAAAAGGAAAAGAGACAGAAAACTAAGTGCATCTAATTTTGCTTCATTTGTTGTTGCATTTATATGATGATGTCAGACTATCTTTAGTTGAGTAAACAAAAAAATATAAAATTTTGCCAAAAGAAGTTTAATTAGAAAATTACAACTACAGCTGAACCTTTTTTATGCGATTTTTCTTGTGCGATTTTTAAAAAAATGGTCATCAAAATGCATAATGTGAATCAAAAGTCAAGAGAAAGTAAGAAACTTAAACATTCACTATAATAACTTTCTTTGATAAAAATACATTTTAATGGTTTTCAAGCATTTAATCAGTACATTGTATAAGAATATAAGTTATTGCAACATTTATTTTTCTTACAGATGTATTTTTCACAATTTTCATAATACTATAAAAATGAAATAAAATATTTCCACGTGTAAATTAATGCTTTATCTTTTTTTTTTTTGAAAATCTTTATTGGCATTAACAAAAGTATACAGCCAACATTAAATATAAACATCGAGTACAACTGAAACAATAAAATTACATAGGCACCCTATAGATACAAAATAGTTTTTAAAAGATCATGTAAACAAAGATACAATTAATCAATTTTTATTTTTATGTAAAAATTAAAGCTTTAAATTAGAGTTCTGTAAAAATTCCATAATAATATCCACAATCCGTGATTCATTATTAAATACAATTGTTTGAAAATTGAAAGGTTAACAAATTTTGAGATTGCGGAGTTTATTATGTAATCTGTTTATGTTTTGAAAATTTAAGTTGTAATTATGAAGTAGGTGATTAATATCAGCTACACTGTTGGCATCATATAGACAATATGGTGTTTGGTTTATTCCTAAGCTAACACTTTATCTTGTTTAGAAAAGCAACTTCTAAGGAATTCGTAAGGTTTTGAGCGTTTTTAGTTATTTATTTTCGATGATACTTTTTTATGCGATCCCGATCCACCGCATAAAAAGTTTTTTTTTTTTTGCAATCTGGACCGAACTAAACTTTTTATAGCTATATATGATATTTTTGAATATATTTTTTTTTGTGCGATTTTTTTTATGCAGTCCATATCCACCGCATAAAAAAAGATTCAGCTGTACTGCATTTACTCTAGCTGGATTCTAATGGCAGACTGAAGAGGAAACGAAAATAAATGACGCCAGTAATAGGCTTTACTAAACAAAACACACACATTATAACTGCTAGGTGGCCGTTACGATTACACTATCTGGTATTAAAGAGTTAAACTATCCAAAATGAGTTACATTAATTTTCAAATGACAAAATTTTTTTGTATATTTTTGTTAAGGGTGAGAAACGTTAGTCTAGCTTTAGATATAGGAATTTCTTCCATAATAGCCTGTTCACATTATTCCAGTCCAGTAATCCAATGAGTTAATCCAATATCGTTTACATTATTCCAGTCATTCAATTACATTTCAAAAAACAACAATGCTTGTTCACTGTTCAACGTTTAATCCAGCACTGGATTGGCCGTCTTCACTATTCAGTGGCACTGGACTGGATTGCTTACTGGAATGGGTACATTCCAGTGCCGATCTACATTATTCCAGTGACATTCCAGCGCTGGTTTCGATCACTGGACTGGAATGCTACTGGAATAATGTGAACGGGCTATAATGAAATTAATTAAAGAATTCACCGCGAGTGCTACAGACCTATAGAAAACAATTTTGTACTTGTTTTTTGTTTGCTTAGAAGTATTATCTACAATTGGGATTACTATATTATTTTTCAAAAATATTTTATAAATGCAAATGTGGGTCACACAGTAAATTCGAATTACAGTGCTTACAAAATAAAAGCAAGAATATTTTCACATTAACAACAAAAATTGTTATCGATAGTTATCATCTTAAATGTCAAAAGCGATAAGTTTTCTTTAATAAAATTATTTAAATTTTTTTCGTACAATTATTATTTTGGCAAAATAAAAACTAGAATAATTTTTTTTTTTGTGGTATTAATTCATAATTGCAAGAAATAAATAACTGCAATATCACTAAGTAATAAATTTTAACTTAAAAATACTTCAAGTGAATCGGTTGATTCTAATTTTATTTTTATTTGTAATTCTTTTTTTAATTTATAAATTGGAGAAAATTAAGTTAATGGTTCATTATTACATTAATAGATTTTTTATAACTCCCGCTTCTAAAGTTCAATATTTGAGCGTTGTGTAGCGGGCGTAAAGAGTAGTATTCACATTATTGTAAAATAAACGATAGTAACTGTGCGTAAAAGTAGGTAACTGTGCGAGAAAATAATGATATTCATTTATCAATGATAATCATATTCAAATTAAACATGGAATAATAAAAACAAAAACGATCTACAAATTAATAAAAAAAAAATTTTTTTCATAGAACCTTTAAATAAAATAAAAATTAACTCTACTATTTTCTAAAATTGCTTAAAAATAATTAATTTTTTTCTCTATATTAAACATTAGAAGCCGTCGTTATAAAAAATTATGTTCGATACGTACGCTTAAAGTGAGGTATCCAGCAGGCTTAAATTGAGGCACTCGTAAAGGGCTGGCGTATACACAACGAGATTTCGTTTGCTTACCCCCACTCGCCCGACGGCTCGTAGGGGTACACAGCGCACTCGATTTCCTTGTGTATGCGTCAGTCCCTTAGATTCGTGGCCCAATTTAAGCCTACTAGAATACCTCTCTTTACGCATACGTATCGAAAATAACTCTTATTTTATGATATTCCATATTTGTAATGTGTTCTTGTAACCCCTTTCTAAATATTTTTTTTCAACTTGTTTGCTTTGTTCACATGTGTATTTTACTGTTTTTCTTGATTTTGAATTCTCCTACTTTCTTTCCCTCTACCACTTTTCTACTTTTTTATCGCCCGCCACTCCCACTTCATAAGGATATACACATCTATTGAGAATTAGTATATAAGGCGTGGATTGAGTATAATCTTAACTTCGTTTGAAAATGAACAGCTAATATTCGAAGCAGTTGTCGCAAATGTTTTATATATGTAAAATACTTGTTTAGTATCAAAAAATTTCAGTCATCGGCCAAAACTGTAATAATCAGTCACGAAAAAATATTTTAAACAAAATCAGAAAGAATTTTAAAAAAATAAATAATAATTTTATACATTCGGCATAAAAACTCTTTCATCAAAAGAAATTGCTTAGGAATATTTTGAGCTTTAAAATTGAAAATATATTAAAAATCTGCATTTTTTGAAGTTGGCAAGGCAATCAGACGGTTATAAAAAAAATCAAATCAGGCAAAAATTACCTAAAATATGAAAAAGTCATGAAAAAAATCGATTTTTTTCAGGATATTTTGACATTTCACGACTTTTAAGCCTAAAAAAACTGAACAATTTGATAAATTGCATGTTTTAAAGATACTTTTAATTTAAAAGAAACGTGGCCAATTTGTTCACATAATTCCCTGAGCCTGTATAATATTTTTAAAAAACGAGGAAAATGTTTTTTTATTAAAATTTTAAAATTTAATTTACAAACGGTAGAGAATTTTTTTTACGCAATTAATATTTTTATCTTAAAGAGAATAGTTTAAGCTTTTTAAAACCTAGCTCCCATTTATAACATCATTACTTTCGGAAGTTAAAGTTAAAAGGACCGTTTTTTATATAAATAGCCTCTGAAGTATGCAATGATTGTAGAAAGACAAATAAAAAAAATTAAAACTAAAAGTACGCTCTAAAAAAATTATAACACACAATTTATTTTTAAAAAAATTTCTACAGCTCGTGGATAATTTTGAAGTGAGAAGAAATAATTTCAATTTTTTTCGGCGGTTACTTTTTAAAAAAGTATTATCTTGCAGAAAAAACACACACTTCAAGCTTTAAAATGCTCCTTTTAAATCATTATCGAACTATTTCTGACTGAAATCCAATCTCTTGAAAGAAGGTAAAAATTTTCGAAATTCTTAAGGTTCTTTTAATTTTTGATGAATATATTATACAACATCTAAATTATTGTTGACACGTTGACGGTCACAGACGCCGTACGACATCAAGTAAAATCTGACTGTGACACACCGCGGTACAGCGTCAACAATTCCTTATAAAGCCTACACCAATAAAGTATACAAACATAGCTCACTCTCTGTCTCTAGACACTTTAGGCACCTAGACAGAGGTCAAAACGAGACTGGTGTTATATGCTCTATATTACATTACGTATTTGCAGCAGACTTGTGATAGCTACTGTATCTATTGTGCCTAGACAGAGAGCGAGCTATGGTTGTTTATGTATTGGTGTATTTAGTGTCAAACTAGTAGTAGAGTATCAGTGGGGCTTTTCGTCATAATGCCTCATGGTCATTAACTGTTTGCACTCAAGCAAAAAAAAAGTGAGTTGTAAATAGGCTCGTAAGACATGTAGTACATGACAACGACCGACGTTCTTTTTTTGACGGATTCTTTTGACGTTCTAACCTTGTTTCCCCAAAGTTGAATACTAAGTGCGCTAAATACGTCCTCAATGCTGTTTTTATTAGTTTTTAATTTTAAAAAGATAATTCAACGTGATTTTGTATTATTTTATTTACAATTTTTCTAATAAATGAATGTGTTTGCAGTTATTAAATAAAATATTCATGTAATGTGAAGTATGAGCAGTCATTACAGTTCAACATTCAGTGTGTCATGTGGTACATGTCTTATGATCCAACAGACAAAACACCTTTAAATATGGTAAAGTTAATGGACAAACCACCTTGTCATGCTGTACATGTCTTATAAGCGCAAAGGGTTAACGTGTTAATAATATTGTGCAGGTAGCCTAGGACAATTGTAATTTGAAATAGTTATGGAATTCATGTGTAGTCCGACACGCGTTTAATGAATTTTTTTTTATAGGTTTATAAGATTTATGAATTTGAAAAAATGTTTAAAATACTGAAATAAAAACAAAAAACAAAAATAAATGGTTGTGTCATAAAACAAAGGTTTTTATTATTTCTTGAATCTCCACGAATTCCTCCATCCTACTTGACTTATTTTCTCACAGTTACGAAAGCGAGACACAAAAATAATAAATTTACAAGTCCCGAAATCGGACCTATCGATTTTAACGAAACTTAATCTGTTGAAAACAATAAAATATAAGTAACATGACGTAAATTTTTTACCGGAGGAAAAACGATTTGTAACGCTAAAATAACCCTTCAAAATCGGAGATAAAAATTAAATTTTTAATATATCTCAAAAACAATAAGTAACAGAGTAAAAGTTGAACTGGCACTGTTGCTGTTTTTTAAAGAGCTATCTCCTGGTATGCCATTTATTTAAATTACATTAACATTGTTAAGTTAAAATTTGGGAGTTAATTTTGCGAAAAGTATCGAGAAAAAAATTAAAATTTTGTTTACAGTAATCGGAATTTACTTTAAAAATCTAGTTGAACTGCTTTTGCTCTATTTCGAAGTATTAAATCAACAGGTGAATTAAGGAGGGGATTTGTTTTTTACAGAAAATAATTTAAGATAACTAGAATAACGTAGAAATGTGATTCTTGGATTTAAGTTATAGTTCATTATTCAGAATAAGTGCCTTTAAAGCTGGAGTATCATATGTAAGATTTTTTTTATGGATTTTTTTTTTTTTTTTTTTTTAAATTATACTTTTTGTTATCGAGAACTTTTAATCGTAAATACATATTTTGTAAACGGTGCTTCGAATAATTTGTGAACGAATACTTTTAAAGCTTAACCGAAACAAGACATAATAAGCATTCTCAATATATTACGACTATCTAAATGTGCTTTTCATTATCGAAAATTCTCGACAACGAATATTATTAACTGAATGTATTTTAATTCTATGAACATATATTTATAGAAAAAAAAAATGAAACAAAAAGAATATTCATGCTCCTTAAAAATCTAGATATTCAGAAATAACGAATAAAAATCCAAAAAAATCGTCTTCCAACATTGCCCAGATGATAACGCTGATAACAATTTGGAATACACATAGATTCTTGTACTTACACCTACCTCTTCATCACGGATATCTTTTAATGTATACGAGACCACTGTGATGCCCATATTAACCAGATCAGATGACGCTACTTCGAACACTTGTTTACTGAATTTTTTACGGTCCTTATAGATCTCTTCCACAGTCATTGATCCCATAATAGCACGCTGATGTCCCTCCAATGTTACCAATGCAATCTGTTGGATTTCTGCTTCACGTTTCCCCAAAAATTGTTCACATGCTGTCAATAGCATTTCTTCATTTTGTCCTTGAATTTTGACCTAAAGGAATGTTTATTATTAGATAAATTATTCCAGTAGTCTCTTTATGCTTTGTTTACACGGGCTTAATACTAATCATTAGTACTTATTACTTGCACGCTAACGAGTAGCAAAGCTGTCAGTGCAAATAAAGAGATAACAATTCCATGATTCCTTTTTTTCTATAATTTCACTTTTCTCACAGTATATTGTAAGTATGTCAACGCCTGTGTTTACTGTTTTAAAGTATAGTAGGAAGAGTAAAAAGTATTTAGTAGGTATCAGAATGACTAAAAATGGAATTTGCAGATCACAATTAAATTCGTTGAACAATTTTGGATCTATTGAGTAACTTCAAACACGGAGTAACACGTAATACACCGTATAAGAATAAACCAATGTGAAAAATACCGTTAAGACAATACTTACTCAAATAACTGTTAATTAATTGCGTTCGACATACGACTATAAAAATGAAAAATACAAAAATCAGACAATTGGCGACGCAAAAATTACGCGAGTGCTCCTGGTTTTTTTTTTAAATTAGAAGCTGTTTCAAGTAAAAATTTTTGTATACGTTTAGTTGTCGATAGAAAAATGTACTATACAAATTATGTACGGATTACTAGATTTTATATCACCCATTAATCGTATACGTATATTTTTACTTGATGCTAGTTCTAATTTTACCACCAGAGGCACGAGTGAGAATCTTTGTGTCGCCAATTATCGCCACTTTGTCACATGTATGATGATATCTATAGTAACTCCTATCAAAAAAAAAAAAAAAATCAGAAATCGAGTAGTTGTATCGATCATATTTACACACCTAATTAAAAAAAATAAAAAATTATTCCCATCATTGATTTATTACTTCTACTACTTAAAATTTTACTTGCCAATTCTTGTAAATATTTCTTTTGTTTAGTGGAAAATGCGAAAAATGAATACCAATGATTTACTAAACCCGTAAAAACAAGGCATTAACCATGTTTAATCCTTCTGACCCGGAGATGACGAGAAATCTTTTGCACGTCTTTGGCTACAGACTACGGAGCACAAAAAACACTAATATCGAAATATATATCATGATAGTAATAATATATAAGCGTAAACATTCGACGAACGGTGCATCGTCCGCCCGGCTTTTTGGCGAAGACGTCGACAAACGATATATCATCCGCCCGTACACTTCGCATATTATTTGGCGGACGATTCATCGTCCGCTCGGATTAAAAGGATTTATGAGTAATTACTAATTAGTATAAAATATGAATTTTAGATAATACTGCCTTAATACAGACTACATTAGTAAAATATTATAAATGTTTAGTTCTTTTTATATCTGTTTCTACTTTTTTACGAACTAAAACAGAATTTTAATTTTTTTTATTATAATTTACTATAATTTTATATGATTATATGATAATAGATCGTACTTAGCCACTTTAATTTCAGATAAAAAAAAAAATAATAATAAACTTTACTTTTACTCATGTATGAGAAAATAACATGTAAATTTCAGTTGATATATTTTATCATATGTAGGTATTAGGGTTGCCAGGCGTCCTCGTTTCGCGAGGATTGTCCTCGTTTTAATGCTTTATTTTGTTGTCCTCGTCGTGAAACAAAAGTCCTCGCGGAAAATATTCAAATATTTTGATTGTTGAACAAAATATTTAAAAAAAATATTACAAAAAGGTCTTTTTTCATTGTTTGGAACACAGTTTGGTATATAATATATAATACATAATATATGGGTATACCAATATATGTTAGTATTTCTGATTAACAAAATCATAGTCCAGGGTAAGAACTAGAAAATCTTTTAAAAAGTCGTAGGTTTAGGGTAAACTTAAAAATTTTTCGGGGGTAAAAACCGTGTTTTGTAGTGGCAGTGCTGTTAACATCGTTAAGATCGATAATTAGTGAATCAGTTATCGTCATTTTCTCACTGAATTTAGCGAGCTTAGCGTCAAGATGGCGTCAATTCTATACATATTACATATTTGTTTATTTTAATTTATTAATCATTCTGTTACTAATGGTGCTGTTGTAATATTAATAATAATAATAGATAAATATATTGATATTTTTATAAGCTTTCTTTTCTCATAGAAATATTAACAAAAAAGTATCTGTGTATTCTTGTTCTGTTTCTGTATCTGTTCAAAATGGTTACGTAAAAAAAAAATTAAACGTATTACAAAATTTAACAATAAATGGCTGACGATAAAAAGTTGGGTTAGGAAAATTTCGGATACAAAATATTTCTGTACATTGTGCAGAGTTGAAATGTCGTAACAAATAAAGGAATATGTACGAGCACTTAATGATCACCAATCAACTTGAAAACAGAAGTTTTAATGTCAGTTAATAATAATAACTTGATTTAACTATATTCAATTTTTTAATAAAATTAAAAATAATAAAAATTTTTCTAAATTGTACAAAAAATAGTCAGAAACATACTAATTAATCTACAGTATTATAAAATATATGTGTATATTTCAAAATAAAATGTTACTAAAAATTAATTTTTTTTGTCCTCGTCGGGGATTTTTAAAAACTGGCAACCCTAGTAGGTATATTTAAAAAATACTAAAAATACTGACTGAAGTGATTTATTCGAAAAAAAAAAAGAAGAAATTTCCCAGGTTTAACTTTTTAAATATAATAATAATTTAACCCTGGATAACTAAGCCTACTTTATAGTCACGTTGTTACTAAACCTTCGTAAATTTGACGACACATGTTTTTGGTTTTTTGTTTTTTCAAATTAAGTGCGCTGTGTACCCCCACTCGCCTGACGGCTCGTGGTAAGCGCACGAGATCTCGTTCTGTATGTATCAGTCCCTTAGACCCGTGATCAATTTAAGCCTACTCGAATACCTCACTTTACACATACGTATCGAAAATAACTATTATAGTTCTGTAACTAAAAGAAAAACCACTGAAATTATACAATATACGATCTAAAACAATAACACTATCCATATCATTGGCCCAAGTATCAAAATATACTAAGTTAAAAGAAAAAAAAAACGTGTCAAATTTACGAAGGTTTATAGTAACCGCATGACTTCGAAAATGATGCGTCGTCAAAATGACGAAGGTTTAATTATCCAGGGTTAATCCCCATAATCGTTTATTTTTACGAATAAAATTCTAGTTCCAGAACCCATTTAAACTCCAAAATTTAGCACAGACTGCAAATTGCTCAATATTTTTAACGTCTACTTTGTTATATTGGTAAGATAAGAGACAGGTAAAACTGGACTTTAATTCCGTAAAGATGGGTTATACATAATGATATTAAAAATCTTACTTGAGCTATTCCCGTAACAGATATTGGCACTCCTTGACTTGTATATACTGTAGGACTTTCCACTTGTAAAGTCATCGTATTTAAAGAAATTCTGTACAAGAAGGAAAACATTAATTTTTTTAACATTAAACAAAAAATAAATAAAATACCTTTGTACTCTTTGTATGATGGGCCATACAAATGCCCGTCCACCAGGTACTAGTAATGGTTTTGAATGGCAACATCCTAAATAACATAAATAAATTTTAGTTTAAATGAAATAGTATGTTATACACCAAGGGACTGAAGTGTGAGTTTTAATCCCGAGTGTGAAGTTTGTTGCTAGAAGGTCTGTAAAGGTCCGAAGGCAACAAATCACACAAGGGATGAACAAAAAAACTTTAGTCCTGTGAATAAAAATTCCAAAAAATTACTTAAATGTCATTCAAATTGTATGTAATAATATTCCATCAAGTATACTTTGGATAAATCAGTCGAATTGTACAATACAATAATGTTTGTCTCTATCTACAAGTTTGAATTTATTTATTATTTTCAATTACCTAGCAACGCTATAATTGAAGTTATATTTCTGTAAATTGTGCTTGCTGATTGGTTTAAAAGCGGGAGCAAAATAATATTTTAGTCCCTTGGGACTAAAGTGACACTTTACTCCCTATTATGACGGACTAAATCATGTCTTTTACTCCCGGAATTCCAAAAAACTTATTTCACGTTATTCATTGCCCGTAACTTTTAATTACTGGCTTAAACGTATTTAAAATTAAAATTATATCTAAAATTTATAATTTTGAAAGTCCATCGGTCAAAAAGTTTGACGTCACTGGTTTTACGATTAACAATGGAAATTGTGTACCTACATAGTTTAATAAATCAAGTAATACGTAAGTACAAAACATGCATTCGTTTTAAAATTTTTACAATACAAATTGTTCAGTTGTTTTAAATACTGAAAAATATATAAATACTGAGTTGCCGTAAACAAGCATAATTTAATTTAAGACGTCAAAACGTATGACACACCTACTTGTTAATAACATAGCATGCCATTTTCATACAATAAATTTTTACCTGACACAACTAATGCTTCATTTGGACCACACGTTTGAAAACCCCAAGTCATTTCGATATCTACGTTTTTTTTTTCTTTTATTTTATTTATAATCTAATTTAAAAGCGAACTACAACGGTATATATGTACACGGAACTACAATATAAATAGCATGTATTCTATGTATTCGATGTATTCCGTATACTTCATTAATCGATTACACTTAATGATGAGTACATAAATGTATGTATTTGTATTACATATTTTTGTCCTATTTTCCTTGTATCCTGCGTTTCGTTTACTGTTTTTATCCTTCTTTTACTCATTAAAATATGATAGTAGGAAAGAGTAATAAAATATGAATAAAATAGAGAAATATGTACTTATGTATTTTTTTTTTATATAATGTACATAACGTATAAGTATCTGATAATTTTTAATCAATTAATTTTTCATGGAATGAAACTGAAGTGGGGGAGGAGAGTGGTGGTAGTAGTTAAATTTTATAAAAATTTATAGATACCCCTGTCGCAGCATCTGCATAACATAGCGAATTTCCAAATATTGGGCACTGGCGGATCTCATCTAAGACCTGTACCTATTTAAAATAGTTTAGCTTTCTAAGAGTAAAAGAATTTTTAAAATCAGCTGGGTAATTAGTTTTGGTATTTTTGGGGACCCAAGAACCCGAACGGATTTTGTGCAGCATAGTTGTATCCATCTAAAATAATTTAGTTCTCTAGCAGTGAGAAATTTTTTAGAATAGGTTCGGTAGTTTATTACTGGCGTTTTCGGATCTGCAAGATCCCGGTGGACCTCATTAAAAAATCAGCTCGACCGTATATTCTAGGCGGACTTTATGTGATATATATATATATATATATATATATATATATATATATATATATATATATATATATATATATATATATATATATATTCAAAACCGGTTGTGTAGCATTCTACGCCACATTTGCATCCGCAGGACAGTTGTGGATCTCAGATAACACAACCTGTACCTATCTAAAACAGTTTACCTCGGTAATAGTAAAAAAATTTTCAAAATCGGTCAGTTATTTTATTTTTGACACTTTTAGGTCCTACTGACACTGTCGGACCTTACATAACGTAATCTATATTTATCTAAAATAGTTTAGCTCTGTAACAGTGAAAAAATTTTCAAAATCGGTCAGTTAATTTATTTTTGACACTTTTGGGTCCTATGGACCCTGGCGGACCTTACATAATGTAATCTATATCTATCTAAAATAGTTTAGCTCTGTAACAGTGAAAATATTTTCAAAATCGGTCGGTTAGTTTATTTTTACCACTTTTGGGTCCCATGGACCCTGGCGGACCCTAAATAACGTAATGTATATCTATCTAAAATAGCTTAGCTCCCTAACAGTGAAAAAATTTTCAAAATCGGTCGGTTAGTTTATTTTTAACACTTTTGGATCCTATGGACCCTAGCAGACCTTACATAACGTAATCTATATTTATCTAAAATAGTTTAGCTCTGTAACAGTGAAAAAATTTTCAAAATCGGTCAGTTAGTTTATTTTTGACACTTTTGGGTCCTATGGACCCTGGTGGACCTTACATAATGTATTCTATATCTATCTAAAATAGTTTAGCTCTGTAACAGTGAAAAAATTTTCAAAATTGGTCGTTTAGTTTATTTTTTACAATTATGGGATCAGTAAACCCTGGCGAAACTCATACAACTCTAGTACTCTAACAGTAAGAAAAGGGTTCTAGGGATCTCATATAACTTATGGCAGTCCGTAAGGTTCTTGCGGACATCATTTAATTCATTAATTCAAATACTTTAACTTACTAACTGTGAAAAAATTTTAAAATCGATTGGGTAATTAATTTTTGGCCTTTTTAGGTCCCGAAAACCTTGACCTCACATAAAATACCTTAAATCCATTTAAAATTGTTTAATTTTTTAACATTAATAATTATTAGTGAAAAAATTTTCAAAATCGATTCATTTAAAATTTTATTCCGTGCATACATACATATATTATGTTGTTTTGTTTAATCTACTTAATAAATTTCTAACACTGACTGACTGACAGACAACGCACAGCCGAAACCGTTGGGTTTAGAAGAAGGAAATTTTGCACAGGAATTCCCTATGTAACGTAGGTGAGCACTAAGGAAGGATTTTTGAAAATTCGGCCCCTAAGTAAGGTTAAATAGGGAATGAATTTTTTTATGGAAATTCATCATTTTTGAAGTTAGATATATAAGAATATCTTATTATGACTATTTAAATAAATATTATTTTATACATTGACTGACAGACAACGCACAGCCTAAATTGTTGGGTTTAGATGGACGAAATTTAGCACAGAAGATATGGTGTTTAGGCTTCAATTTATAAATAAAAGTCTGTTGTGTAAACGTTTCTGGAAATTCATTCCCTAAGAGGTTAAAACAGGAAATGAGAGTTCGTATGGGAAGTTCGTCATTTTTGAAATTAGAAACGTGGAAATTGGTATTTAGGCTTTTGAAAAATATTGAAACTGAGCAATGAGTACCTAATAAAAAGATGTTACCGATAGGAAATCCTATCGGGTATACGGCTAGTATTTAATAATATTATATCATAACATAATGTTCAGTTTCTTGTTTATTTAAAAATTCAAAAAAAAAAAAAATCTTCAATTACATAAGCTTAGAAAATCTGCTTAATTTTCATTTTTCAACTTGAGACAGAACTATGCTAATTATAATGCAATAAATGAGAAACAAAACTATGTATATGTATATGTATTGTAATACATGTATGTGGATAGATTTCACTTGTTCTCACAAAATTCTTTAAAAAAAAAATGAAATATTTTTATATTTCATAAAGAACTGAGACATAAATATAAATTACTTATTAGACTAACAAAGAAAGAAAATTAATACAAAAGTGAAAATTTACATTTTCTCGAAAAATACTTAAAATAGAAAGAAAATTATAAAAATATTTTCTTCATAATTTTTTTTTGGGCTTTTTAACGATGTAAAAATCGAACTGTCTAATAATAGGATCGAATGATAAAAAATGGCCAGAAAACCTAATTCTGGGCATCCGATGTGTCTGGCTAAAGAACTTAGCCAAGCCAGATCAAAATTGAGTCTCCATACGAAATTTCATAAGCATTAAACATATATATATATATATATATATATATATATATATATATATATATATATATATATATATATATATATATATATTATATAGTCAGTACCAATTGTAGAGACCATTCCATTCTTCTTTTATAAATTTATTTTGCCTACAACCGTTTTTAATATTACGAAATACTGTACTATACTTTTTTGTTTATTGTTTTTCTTTAAATTGTTGATACTTAAAATCAAATATTAAAAACGATTGTAAACAAATTACATTTATAAAAGAAGAATGGAATGGTCAGAACATTTGGTACCGACCATATATATATATATATATATATATATATATATATATATATATATATATATATATATATATATATATATATATATATATATATAAATTTTAGTGAATATCATTTTCGTATTTTCGTATTCTAGGGACCTCAAAACATATTTCTGTTAAGGTCTCCACCGGAGGTTGCGTAATGACACCTGCTGTAATAGCTGAATTTCGAGTTTTCGAAATTCGCTAAAAATAAATATGGGTATAAGTATGATAAATTGATAAGTATGGTATTATTAAATTATTATTTATAACCGGGATAGCCGGTATACGTATATACATAGAAAAACATTTAGGTAACAGCCATGATTTAAAAATATTTTATGTACGACTGAATCATAAAAGCCTATTTTATTACATTGTTAAGAGATATAAAAAGTATTACTTTTTGGAACTAGTTGCATAATGAAAAGCAAAAAGCACTAGTGCCATAAAGAATAGTCTACTTGATAAATTTTAATTTCAATTTTACAATAAACAGAAAACACACTAACTTTATTTGTATACCATATTTACAAATGTTGGCATAATATTAATTACACAATCTGAACTATTATTAATATTTATTCCAAGCAGCTTTTTCTCCTTTCTTTTTTAAATATTAATAAGTTTTGCTGAAAAAATCTTTTAAAAATGCTCCAATATTTTATTAGCTTTAGATGACAGATAATAACCAAAGCATACTTTAAACTCAATAAATTTGTCTATGCCAACTATATATAAAATACATTTTTTATTTAAAGTATAGACGTGAGATTTATAAATTCGATTTTTATCGATAACTAGGAATTTTAACAGTCGTACATAAAGCTTTGTATGCAACTTGTACATAATTTGACTTTATGAACTCGCCTTTTTTTATTGGCCTCGCTCGCAAGCTCGCCCAGCCATAAACACGGCTCGTTCATAAAGATCTTCATTATGTACTTGTTGCATAAATAGCTATTAAAACTATCATACCTAACTATTTTCAAATACATAATTATATTAACAATTAGGTATTAAAACATATATGTATATTAAAAAAAATATGTACACAACTCATCAACATAGTTTAGTATAATTTATTTTTTGTAAATTCCTAGGGTTCACTTTTTTAATGTTGGGATCTTTGATTTTTTTCTTTTTCTCTTTTTGTAGCCTTATCTATTGTACTTATCACTTGGCAGTAAAAAGTCCGGCATTTTGAGACAAAAAAATTTTACCATATGGTTTGTTTAAAAGAGTTAATTTTTGATAAAAGAAAATTTTTTCGTGGAGCTAACTTTTGTACCTGACTATCTCGCACCAAATACCTTAACACATTCATTGCCGATCACGCGATATCGTGTGATCCGGCTACCTTACTATTTACTATATGGCCAATCACGCGATATCGCGTGACAAATATAAAAACCTACTTATTTAACATAAAATATTTGGCCATCTCACAAAGCCACCCTCCTGCGAATAGCCAACATAAATTTAAAATAAAAAAAATGAGATTTTTTATTTTTGCTTCGATCAACCGTTTGTGAATCGTTTGTGAATGTTTGTGACGCTATTATTTTCATTTGTGACTAATTAGTTAATTAATTATTTAATTGTTAATTAAGAGTGTGTGAATAGCCAACATTTTTTAAAATTTATTGCAATATTGACTTCCGGGCACTTAATCGATCGAAAATCGTTTGTGAATTCCAAATATACCATTAAAAATATTTGTGACAGCGTATTTTAAAAAAAAAATAATAAAAAAAATCAATTATTTTTTGTAGTAATGAAGTTTTTTATATTGGCCACTCTGTTTAATTGCGCTAAAAAATAACTATTTTGTAAATGACAGCAGTATACAGAATTTTTTTTATTATTTTTTTTAAAGAATACGCTGTCACAAATGTTTTTAATGGTATATTTGGAATTCACAAACGATTTTCGATCGATTAAGTGCCCGGAAGACCGGAAAGAAGTTGGCGCCGAAAGTTGGAAAATCTTTCTGTTTTTTATATGGCTAAATTGCTCCCAAATTGCTCCTTTGGAATCAGTAATTGCTCCACCTGGAACTTAATTACTTAATTAGTTATTTACAAACAAAAAAACTTTTTTGTTTGATTATTTCTATTATCAAAATCTTGTAAAATAATGCATTATTATATACAATTGCTTTATATCAAAAAATTGCTCCCAATTTGCTCCATCTAATTTAAAAGTTAGTTATTAATTTCTCTGAATAATAATTAAAATATATTAAAATAAAAAATATTATGAATTAGGTTATGTATTATTAAAACGTATAGGCAATCCATTATACCTTCAAGTCGTTTGCATATATTTAAGGATAATTGAATTTTGACAAGTTAAATAACATTATAAAAAAACAAAATATTTTAATAATTATTCAAAAAAATTAAGATTTAGCTTTTAAATTAAATAGAGCAAACTGGGAGCAATTTATTGACGTAAAGAAATTATATAAAAAAGTATTATTTTGGGAGATTTTGATAACTTAAATAATGGAAAAAAAATTTTTTTCTTTATAAATAACTAATTAAATAATTAAGTTTCAGGTGGAGCAATTACTGATTTCAAAGGAGCAATTTGGGAGCAATTTAACCATATAAAAAACAAAAAGATTTTTTAACTTTCGGCGCTAACTACTTTCCGGTGCCCGGAAGTCAATATTGCAATAAATTTTAAAAAATGTTGGCTATCCACACACTCTTAATTAACAATTAAATAATTAATTAACTAATTAGTCACAAACAAAAATAATAGCGTCACAAACATTCACAAACGATTGATCGAAGCAAAAATAAAAAAATCTCATTTTTTAAATTTATGTTGGCTAATCTCACGAGGGTCACAAAGCCTTTAATTTTAGCTTGACAGTGAAAGTGATTGTGTATTAATTTTTTTTTTTTTGAATTATAGACATAGAGCCCCTGATTTGTAATCATGGTGACTAGAAATGGTGAGCGAACTCAATGTATTCAAAAAGGGTCTAAAAATACGAGGGCATTCGTGTGCCTTGGATACCAAAGCGGTAGTTTGAATATTACTGTTTTATTGTTAGGTATATTATAAATAACAAATTGCAATATTAATAAAATTTATTTAGTTTACTTGATTTTCCGTTAAATATATTAACTTACTTGAGGTATTTTGAATTTTCAAATTTAACTTTTAAATGATTAAGACGAGTTAACTCGTCCTGCAATATGGCGGCTCAAAATGTTGTTATATGTATATATTCACTGGTACAAGTGCCGCCATCTGTGACAATATGGTATAATTCTAAATAATGTTCAATTTTATCAACATAGTTTAGTAGAATTTATATTTGGCTTATTTCACGTACGATCACCACACCCCGAAATCTTGATGTCACCGACTTTGATGATATTCTGTAATAATGTTCTACTATACCAATAGTTTTGAACCAATAATGTTCTACCTACCAATAGTAGTGGTTCCTTCAGAGTGACAATCACGAAAAAAGTCTCAAATATTGTACACTAGGTCCTGTTTAAGTACTGCAAGTTTCGTTAAAAACAAAGGGGTGGAACAGGGTCAAAGAGGAGAAACCTCGATCGAAGCCACCATCGGAAAGGTGAATTTCATCATTCCGTTATGTTTTTATGCCGTGCGCACAAGATTAATTAAGAACCTGGTGATGTTTTAACGATATGTACAGATATACCTATCATGACTTCCAAATATACAGTGTGTTCAAGGTCATTGGGGGCCAATATATAAATATGTAAAAAATATTGTTGGTAGGATAACGGCTATATTTCTTGAACGATAGAGCTGGTATTTGGTATTGTAACTGTTTACGTCAAGTTCTAGGCTAAATTCATAGATGGAGTTGATCATCAATATGGGATGGTTTCAAAATGGTGACTTTTCATTATCACTGAATTTATTATTATATTATTAAATTATTGCCAGTCTGAAGCTATTCAACGAAAAGAGCTCGTCTACGAACAGCTTGAACCTTGACCCCAATTATAATTATAATAAAATTAAGCTGTCATCCGATAAAAAGGTAACCGCTTCCACAACTCTCATACTTCAGTATACATTTCGGAATTTGCCTGCTATACTATGATTGTATATCTATCTAAAGTTAATGATAAGTAGCTATCAACTAAAACTGAAATTTACCTCGTAGATAGGTACAACTGATTAAATAGTTTCTCAAATGACAATAATTTTAAACTTAAAATTCTCAACTTTTTGAAACTATCCCATATTGACAATCAACTCCATCTATGAATTTAGCCTAGAACTTGACGTAAACAGTTACAATACCAAATACCAGCTCTATTGTTCAAGAAATATGACCGTTATCCTACCAACAATTTTTTTTACATATTTATCCCTAGAATCATACGTTGGTCTTCGAGTCAAGTTAATCATACATCGGCGTCGTTTCGACGAATGGACTTTTTACGGGGAGTTTTAGAGTTTATTTGCAAAAAACCTTTTTTTTTACATAACAATACTACAAAAGCGAACAAAATATTTAAAAAAATTGGATTTGGAAAAATTTCTTAATATAAATATTCTTTTTATCAAAGCATATTTACACTATAAAAATTAAAAATAGATAAATACATCAATTGTATCATAAAACATGTCTTTCAAATAATTAATTTATGAACTATTATGAGTCAGTGGACATGTGTGACTTTACAGAATGTGAAATTTCTCAGTCATAAATATTCCTATAGATATGTAGTTATTTCCCCATTAGGCACATTTGTAAATTTTCTAAAATTTGTTAGTAATTTTTAGAATAAAATCTCAAAAAATAATAAAAATTAAAATATTTTCCACAAACTAAATTGTTAACCTTTTATTAAGTCACTAGAAACGCATTCTTTAGTTTTCAATTCAATATATTAAAACTTCAGTATTATGTTGTCTCTATAAGTCAAACAGCTGTAATCATCTTTCACATTATCATAATCACTGAATAAATTAATTATAACATCCATATCTTTAATAAATTTTAGAACAATTAGGAAACTTTTATTTCTGGAGTACAAGATCTTTAAAAAAAAATATAGGTTAATCATACATCGTCGTCCTTTTGACGCACACTATTTCAGTATAAAAAAAAACGACAATAGCTATAAAAAAAATTTATACGTCTTATGTGTTATAATAACAAATAAATTAGATAACAGATGTTTCACAGCAAACGGGCACCGATAAGTTGTAGTATTGGAGCAGGTAGAGAAGTTCGTTCGTCGTTTTGACGAGTACGTATGATTCTAGGGTTATATATTGGCCCCACATGACCTTGAACACACTGTATATTTGGAAGTCATGATAGGTATATCTGTACATATCGTTAAAACATCACCAGGTTCTTAATTAATCTTGTGCGCACGGCATAAAAACATAACGGAATGATGAAATTCACCTTTCCGATGGTGGCTTCGATCGAGGTTTCTCCTCTTTGACCCTGTTCCACCCCTTTGTTTTTAACGAAACTTGCAGTACTTAAACAGGACCTAGTGTACAATATTTGAGACTTTTTTCGTGATTGTCACTCTGAAGGAACTACTAAAAAAATGTTTTTCTATTTTTCTTCTCGAATTTTCTATGACTGTTTACTAACGGAAAAATTTGAAAGAAATATATATTATAGTACTAACTTAGACCTTCTCAATGGTTTTTAGTTTATCTCAATATCTGTAATAGTTTACGAGATATAAAGGTCTAAAAAATCATGGCCTTAATACATATTATCACAAATAACTTCTAAACTACCCAAGATATGAGGCTAAAACTTGCATGCAAGACTTCTTATCAACTGCCCTTATAGTAGCCAAAGTGCCGTTGAAAATCTCGTCTGGGGGCCAACCGGCCATTCTTATCCCATAATACCCTTTGGTTAAATTATTTTTAATAACTTCGGAGATATTCAACTCTTTTTAAAAAAGTGTCGAAAATTGGGAAAAATTTAGGCAAACTTCATTACACCATAACTTCCATATTTCGCTGCTGTAGTATTAATTTGTTCTATCTCCACTTTTCAAAAAAATTGAGTTTGATACATTTTTGAACTCAGCAATTTTTTCTCTACCATTTTCTAGTTTCAAAATGCCAATATTACGTTTATAAATATGTTTTTTCTAGTATTATTTTGTACTATCTCCACCGAATCCACAAAAATTTATTATTGGATTGTACTAACTCACATTTTTTGTGGCACATAGAACAAAACTATACTTAAATTTTAGATTTTAAAAAATTTTAGTATTGGTGTGTTCCATATCCCATAAAAAGGTCTCTTATATTGCATGAATAATGTAGATATGTTTTATTTTTTCATTAAGATATTGTAATGGTTACAAGCCATTATAACTTACGTTATTTACTGTATTATAATTTCTTACAATGCAATCTTCTATTGTGTTAAAACTTGTGTATAAAGTAATGATGAAGGCATTAAAAAGGTTTATGGAAAGTCATCCACAAATTAAAAACAAATTCTCATAAATTCTCTAAAAGTTGTCATAGCAAAGTTCAATACATTAATTATATTTTAAATTTTACATGTAAAATTGAACAGTTAGTTTACCTAGAAATCTTAATTTATTTAGAAATCTAAGTTTATTCAGAAATCTTAATTTAATTAAAAATCAAAACAAAAAATTGAAATTATCCAATTAACATCTTTTTCAAAACATTAAGGTTTCTTTTTTTTATTTTCATAAAATTGCAAATTTGTATAAAAATTTTGATTATATGAAGTTTTTGATAATTAAGCTTTAATATGTATAAAACGAGATAAACCAATGCTTATACACGCTTAAATGATGAATATAAACGGAAAAACCGTATTCCTATCCAAATTCGGACGACCGAATCTATTAAATGATTACTTCTTTATTTCTTGAAAAACTAACTGAAATCGATACGAAGTCAGAGGTATCTAGATTCTAGAGACAATTAGAGATAAATCAATGCTCAACTATATGCTACCAGTAGAAACTCGTTTTTAGCGAATTTCCAAAACTGGAAATTCAGCTTTTACGCCAGGTGTCATGGTGCGACCTAAGCCCGAGACCATATCAGAAATATGTTTTGAGGACCCTAGAATACGAAAATGATATTCACTAAAATTTATATATATATATATATATATATATATATATATATATATATATATATATATATATATATATATATATATATATATATATATATATATATATATATATATATATATATATATATATATATATGTATCCGCGCGATAACTCTCGAACGAAACGTTTAATGCTTATGAAATTTTGTGTGCGAATTCGATTTTCCAAATCGTTGGATGAGTTCGTTAGCCAGACACGTCGGATGCCCAGAAGTAGGTTTTCCGGGCGTTTTTTGTCAACAAAATGAGTTTTTTGCCAGAATTAAGCAATTTTTCAAATTTTTTTTACACCAAGCCCTAGTAAAAGGTAAAATGCATAAAAAATGTTTTTATACCGTTGCTCTAAATTACTTACTTTTCGAGAAAAACTAGGAAATATGTCGTTCTCCATTTCACTCGCACTCGCATTCTTTTTTTTTCTGTCTCATTTTTTACGAGCTAAATTCGAAAAAAACCGCTTTTTAAGTAGCATGTCATGATTTTTTTAATCCAATTTAACGATTCGGCTATATTCTTTTTCTTTGTCAGTTAAATGTTTTTATAATGTATCTCTATTCTATTTTTTTTTAGATAAAAAATCACGGCGCAGTTTTTTATGTGATATGATCAGAATTTAGATGATGTTTACACCTTCCTAAAATTAATAAGAGCTTGCTACAATCGCATAAAAATTACGTTAAATCATATTCAAACAATAATATTTTTACGTAATTTTCTATCCAAATGACAATACTACGTTATAATTATATGTATAAACCCATCATTTTAGTGGTAAATAAATTTGCACATTCAGTTTTTTTTTTCTTTTGACAACAAAACAAATAATTTTAAATTTTGACAAGTTGTATCATACATTTTTGAAAATGTTAAATATTTATTTTTTTAAGGCAAAAATGTATTAAAGATCTGAAATTTGTTTAACAAAAACCATACATCTGCTCGTTTTACCTTAAAAATCTCGGAAAATAGAATATTTTTCAATAATTAACTCAGAAAAAGCATATATGAGGTAATTTTCATGATATTTTTTTGAAAATTTCAAAATAGTAGGGTTACAATGTTTTTTTTTTTAATTATTTTGTAGAATTTGGTAAACACACATCGTAAAAAGTACTCGCCTTGAAAAAATCAAACAAGTATTTAAAAAAAAAATACTATTTCTTAAAGAAAATATTAAAATTATGTACAAATGCCGTCCTGACCAACTGATATATTGGAACCGATTTTGAGCAGCTGGATTTACTACAGGCAAAAGCTCATAGTGAATACACACATTTTTTAACATCCTTTTGAATTTTGTAATTCAATCATTACAAATAAAATCTAAATAAAAAAAAATCTATATGACCTGTTTTTTCTCAATTTTCTAGCATCAAATCTAGCGATAATTAACTAGCGGGTGATTGTTTGAAATTATCTATCCATTTGAAAATTGGGATCCAGTGATGTTGTACATTGGCACTACAAAAGTGTGGGTGAAAAATTTCATTTTCACTTTTACTGAAATTATGTCATAAATTCATATTTTCAGAATTTATTCATTTGACAGAAAAATTCTAAATTATTAAAAAAGCCAAATAATTAATAACAATTAAAATAAAAAAAAAAAAAAAAAAAAACAGAAAACATTTATTTATATTTGCATTTTTATAAAAACATGTAGGTATTATATTTTATATGCACTTTAACTAAAATGTCAAATTTCACACGTTGTTAATTTTCAATTTCACTCATAATATGCTTAAAAATCAAAACTTAAAGTTTATAACATTCACAATCCGTGTAGAGTGTCCATACGTCTTGGTTTTCTCGGATTTGTCACGGTTCTAGCTCCGTTGCTCCGGTGTCCCGACAGACTTTGTCAAGACGTTGGTCGATTTGTTTCGGTTTTTCAAACTACTAATTTTTTATTTTCATCATCTAATAAGTACACAATTTTTCATTTTAAATAATGAATAGTTCAGTATCATATTAAAAGATCAACAGTAGATTCATTTACAACCAAACCTAAAAATATTTAAAAAAAATTAATTACTAATTAAATTTTCCAAGTTTTTTCGATTTTACCTTAAACACGAACTTCCAAAAAAACATTTTCTTTTCTTAACTTTCCATCATATATGTATCTACATAAATAAATTGTAATATTATTTTGCTTGCTTTTATGATACTGAAGGTACTGAAGTTCCTGAACAATTAAAAATTAAAATGACTGGAATTTTATTCGAACTTTTAAATAAAGTAGTTAACTAACGCGCTAGATAGATAGCGCCACAATACAGAAATTGCCAACATTTAAATGTTCATGTTTTAATACATTAATACAAAATAAAATACATTAATACAAAATAAAATTGTCTAAGAAGCTCACTTTCATAAGAAATTTTATAAAAATTTAAAAAATATATATTTCCTAGAACAGGGGGCGATTTATTTTAAAAAAAATTAATATTTTAAATAAAGAGCCATTAATAGGTAATCTATACATATAATACAAATTTAACGAGACCGTTTCTGTATAGGGAATATTTTTTAAAAATTGTGCAGATACTGTAAATAGTTATCGATGTAGATATCAAAACAGCGTTTTTTTAAATTTTTGTCTGTCTGTCTGTCTGTCTGTTCGTCTGTTCACGCATCACACAAAAACTACTGGATGGATTTTAATGAAATTTGGTGTGCCGACAACTTATTACCCGGATCAACATCTAAGATACTTTCTACTTCGAGAAAATGTCTCATTCCCACGGGAAAATGGAAAAACCATGTTGAGCATGTGCATACAGTACGCAAAAACTATTGAACGGATTTTGATGCAATTTGGTGTGGTGATAACTTATTACCTGAGTCAGCATCTCAGATACTTTTTATTTCGGGAAAGTGGCTCATTCCCACAGGAAAATAAAAAAACTTTTTGAGCATGTGCACATATTACGCGAAAACTATTGAACGGATTTTTATGAAATCTGGTGTAGTGATAACTTATTACCTGCGTCAACATTTAGGATACTTTTTATTACGGGAAAATATTTCCTTCCTTCAGGAAAATTCAAAAATTATTTTGCTTATGTGCGTGTATACTTAAAACTATTTTTCTATGCGAATGCTTCATAATTCAGGGTGTCCACATTCTGGAAAGTCAGGGAAGGTCAGGGAAAAGTCAGGGAAGCTCTTAGGCGTCAGGGAAAATCAGGGATTTCACAAAATGTTCTGGAAAGTCAGGGAAAATAGGTGATAATATATTTCCCAATGATTGTAAATGAAGGAAAATGTTTATGTTCACAATTATGTTCATGAAAATATATCACGTAAATTATCAAACTCACAGATATTTTGATTTTCTTTGAATGAATTCAATAGTAACATAAAATTGTATTTTAATTTTTAATTGTTTATTTGAACGTGAAAACAAACACTAGGCTTCATTTTTGTGACGTCATTTTTTTTTACGTCATCTTCAACGCCCTCTGTACTAGTGAAAAATAATTATAATTAAAAGGAAAATTTTTTTTTATAAAATATAGATCCTAAGTTACCATATGAAAAAAAAATTGCCCTAAAAATAAATTTTTCATTAAAAAAAATTATTTAAAAAGAGTCTTTTTTTAACTTCACTCGCTAATTAATAGTACCTTAAATAATTTTGCAATTTGTTTTTGATAGTGTCAACTACCGCATTCGGGGCCAATACGTAAATAATAATTTTGTTGAAATAGTTTTTTATGTAGTTAATTTAGCTTTACCCAATCCCTTAATTTCAGTCTTACACGTATCTATTCGATAAAATAAAAAATTATGTAGGTATATATTAAAATTTATGTAGGTATTAAAATTTAAATATATGTAAAAATCGTGTCTGGACATTTATATTTCTAACCATTAATGGGAAACAAAAAAGTAATGGTCAGGGAAAATCGAACCTAAAGTCATGGAAAGTCAGGGAAAAGTCAGGGATTTTTTTTTATGATGGGCTGTGGACACCCTGTAATTACTATACTTATATACTTGTCATTTATTAAATTAAATTTACCATAATACAAAATTTCTGGAGACTAACTCTATTTTAAATTAATTTAGAAATTTCGAAAATTTAAGTGCCTATATATCCGAAAAATTCATTTTGGATGAAACTTGTTATATTTATAGGATAGATACTAGTTTGGGATGCAAATATAATAAAACAATAAAACGTTGGAAGTCCAAAAATTTTGTATGAGTTCTCCAGTCAGACACGTCCAATTCCAAAAACCTCAAAAAAATGAGTTTTTTGCAAACAATTTGCCAAAATTTAAAAGTTTTTCCAATTTTTTTTACATTGTGGTAAAGAACCAAGAAAATCACAGAAAATACATTTTGAACCATTATTCTAGGTAAGCGGGTTTTCGAAAGAAAGTAACTTTTATGATTGGAAATTCGCTATGTTATGCAGATGCTGCGACAGGGGTATTTTAAACGTCTTTTTAAAAACGTCACATTAAAATAGTAATCGGTTTCTAGAATTAATTTTTATACAATTCTTAACGCGATATTTCGCAAAAAGTTCTTGCCTATGTTTCAATTTACTTCCACACATAGAAAATAAGTTTGCGTTAATTTTCTTTAAATTTTGTTAACGTAGTTGCTCTGAGATAGTCAGATACAAAAGTATATCTCAAAATAAAAATTTTCTTTTATCAAAAATTTAATAATGTATTAATATTCTTCAGTGATTATATTTGTATACCACTTGTTTGTTTTTTTATTGAAAAAGCGTTGTAAAAACGTTGTAAAATGATGTTTATAAATTATATTTAAAAACGGCGTGGTGAATAATTTTTATTTCTTATTAAATATGGTTTGTAACTTTGTATTTTATAATATATTAAATTTTTATCAAATTCCTTTGACACGTTTTCAGTTTATTCAAAAGAAAAAAAATAGAGTTTTCCATATGAGCCCGTGTTAAAATTACAAAACTTTGAAATCGTTTTTATCAAATTGGGGGTGGTCAATTTTTTTTTTTGGTAAAGGCTCGTATTATTGGTATTGAATTAAATAAATATCTAGAGAAGTTTCGTTAAAATCCTTTAAAGAAATTGTTTTATCGACCAACTACCTTAAATCAAACACAGAATAAAATTTTTTTAAGCTAAAGTCATTTTATGTATTACAATTTTCCATTCCTATATGTAACAGACGGAAAAAATAATCTTGTTTTGTTCTATATCCACGCTTATAGTACAAACCAAGAATTATAAACTGAAAGTACAAAACAATACTAAGGGATATGGATCTATAGTTCAATTTTTGCAATCATGAGAATATTAATTATCATTTTACTCCGAAATTCGAGGTCAGATTTCTATGAAATTTTGTTGTATGGCAACTAACTTATTTACAAGTAAAAAATTATTTTCTATTTGGTAATAGAATGTAAAATAAATAAGATATGAATTTTTAAACTTTCAAATCGCAATATCTCAAAGTAGAAAAAGTGGATATAGAACAGACCAATACTAGAGCAACGATTTATTAAAATTGAGGGAAAAAATATGACATTTCAAAACTATTGGTATAGTAGAACATTATTACAGAATATCATCAAAATCGGTGACATCAAGATTTCGGGGTGTGGTGATCGTACGTGAAATAAGCCATTTTGTAAATTCCTAGGATTCACTTTTTTAATGTTGGGATCTTTGATTTTTTTCTTTTTCTTTTTTTGTAGCCTTATCTATTGTCCTTATCAATTGGCAGTAAAAAGTCCGGCATTTTGAGTTTAAAAGATTAATTCCTTGCGTTTCTTTTTATCAGTCGCACTGCCACTAGAACAATTTTTAACACCACACATCTTGCCCATTTTGATATTATTGATAAAATTAAGCTGAGTAAATTCTTCATTATTTATTTAAAATACAATTTTATAAGATTTTGAAATCATTTCTGTATTGTCAAAAATTGGGGTTAAGAGTGTCTATGTTAAGGTGAGTACAGACCACCCTCGTGTGAATAGCCAACATAATTTAAAAAAATGAGATTTTTTATTTTTGCTTCGATCAATGGTTTGTGAATCGTTTGTGAATGTTTGTGACGCAATTATTTTCGTTTGGGACTAATTAGTTAATTAATTATTTAATTGTTAATTACAAGTGTGTGAATAGCCAACATTTTTTTAAAATTTATTGCAATATTGACTTCCGTGCACTTAATCGATCGAAAATCGTTTGTGAATTCCAAATATACCATTAAAAATATTTGTGACAGCGTATTTTTTTAAAAAATAATAAAAAAAATTCTGTATACTGCTGTCATTTACAAATAGTTATTTTTTTCTCACACTAGAGGGCATTGGAGTGCAACTAAACAGAGTGGCTAATATAAAAAACTTCTTACTACAAAAATAATTGATTTTTTTTATTATTTTTTGAAAAAATACGCTGTCACAAAGTCTTTAATGGTATATTTGGAATTCACAACGATTTTCGATCGGATTAAGTGCCCGGAAGTCATATTGCAATAAATTTTAAAAATGTTGGCTATTCACACACTCGTAATTAACAATTAAATAATTAATTAACTAATTAGTCACAAACGAAAATAATAGCGTCACAATCATTCACAAACGATTGGTCGAAGCCAAATTAAAAAATTCATTTTTTTAAATTATGTTGGCTATTCGCACGAGGGTGTACAGACCGAGGAACAAAATGTTGGCAACATGTTGATATTCGTGTTGCCAACATGTATCCGATCAACAAGCAAATGTTGACGGATATACGTCAGCACTGAGGGGCATGATATCAAAGGAATTTGTTGAATGTTGCTTGTATCCCTGTTTTCCATTTCAAATGGAAAACATCGGTCAGTCGGGACGATGTGTCAACAAATTACCTTGATTACATTTAATAGGTACATTATTATTTGTACCTACATATTTAAGTATATTCACATTATTTTTTTTTTTAATTTTTGTTTTAATTTTTTTGTACATGTCTCAAAACCATTTCAACTGTAATAAAAATTTGGAGACGCTTCTAGTTTTTGAAAAAAAAATCATTTTAATACAAAATAATACAATTTTAATTTTAATGTAATATAAATACAAGAATAATTCCAATAGAAGAAAATATTGGGACCAGTTCAAGGGAAAGTTTATTTTATTTGAATTTCAATGAAATTCGTTTCTCGGGCATCTGGCAGTAGCAATCGTTTATCCCATTTTTACGTACGTGAAACTGGCTTTAGTTTGGATGCACTACTGGTTATGGTTTAGACGCGCAACATTGTTGAAAACATGTATCTAGATGCTTGTTGTTTCCAACAAATATGTTGCATACACCGTCAACATGTTGCCAACATTTCCTTACCCAGTCTACATATACATAGCTTTACGCTCACTTGAAATTTCATCTCTAATTACTTTCTGTTTTATCTTACTATATTCGCTATACTCACATCAGTATCTGAGGAATATTAACGCCACGAGTGGTGAAAAAAGAAAGCCTAATATATTCCATTTTCTATGGAGGGTAGATATAAGGAGGACCATCTCTGTATCAAAAAGTGTCCTTAGAAAGGCCAAAATAGTGGCGGTGCTACTGTAGCAAGAGGGTAAATTTAGAGAAGTAAACAAGGAAAAAAAACATCCGCGTTGTTACATAATTATTGTTTTTTTTTTATGATAATTGTTACATATACATAATTGTTTTATTATTTTAAAAATTTTTATAAAACAACACAATAAAATCACTAACAGACATAAAAAGTTCACGTAATTATGAATCACTTTCAACGTGTTTCACAGCGATTTTTTTGTAGGTTATTAAACAGCACACTTCACTCCATCGACAACTACAAAGTTCATTTCATACTCTTTTGCTACTCTAGCGCTATTCTGGCGAGTTTTTGAACTGTTACTTAGTACTTAAAACGGGACACTTTTTGAACTATTTTTCTTTGTTTTCCGTACAAGATAGTCCTCCTTATATCTACCCTCCATACCATTTTCGTGGCCAATTTTGGCCATTCTTCCGTATGAGTTAGATCATGTCCCTGCCACTCTCCATACAGTCCATTATGAAAAAATGGACCGTTTTCTGACGCCGCTGTAACCGCTGTAACTAATATACCAGATGCGTTGATGTACTAGAATAAAATTAGAGTCGGGACTAGAGATGGGATTCTACCCGGAATTTTCCCGGGAAAATTCCCAAAGTGGGTAAAAAACGGGGTAAATTCCCGGGAAAATTCTCAAAGTGGGTAAAAACGGGGTAAATTCCCGGGAAAATTACCGAAAAGTGGGTATTTATTTTAATTTACTATTTATCGTAATATTTTGGAATTAAACTATCAAAACCGCTGTTTCATAAACGTAAATAATTAATCTTCAGACTGCATAAATACTAATTAATATATCACGTTATTATACAATTTTTGTTCGACAGTTTTTCTCTAGACAATTTATTTTCGTGGCTAGTTGTACAATACGCGTTTCATGTTTCGGTGCCAACTTCCTGGCCTTACCACGACAGATTTTTCCATAGTTTTCGCCCCTTTAGATTATGTTTTAAGTACTACAATTTCCAAAACGACGAAATTTTAGCTCGATTCTCACTTGTCAATATTGAACTTCCTGGCAATTTAATTTTTTAGTCGAATTTTCTCCGAAAAATTAGACTTATACAGTCTATACGATAAGAGCTGCGATTAGACTTATACAGTCTATACGATATTTTTATACCCAAAAGAACATGATTTTTCTTGTTTTTTAACAGTTTCGTTCGGGTCAAAATCTCCCCAAATAAACCTAGAGGGCTGAAATTTGGTGTACAGGTTAAGCTAATAGCCAGACACTGTTTTTTGGAGGTTTCAACTTTTAACCCTTACCCCCACGATTTTTACGCCAATATTTCCTTAATTTTTTTGCTTGTTTTCTAACACGTCTAGAGACTCCATAAGGAAACCTAGAGGGCTGAAATTTTGTACGTGTATTCAGTTAGTATCCAGCTAGTACCTTTTAGGGAGTCCGCATCACTTTTCCCCCCACTTCTCCCATTTTTACATCGGAATTGAATGCTATTGTTAAATGTGTTTTAAAAGCATTATGTTTATTCTAAATACAAGTAGGCGAATAGTAATTTTAAAAAATTTAAAAAAAAGTGAACTTACTTTTATGACAAATGAAATACATACATATTAAGTAATTTAAAAATGTTATTAAAGTCACTGTTTATTTATAAATTAGGAATTGTGGATTTTTAGTATTTATAAAATAGAAATTTTGGATTTTTTTGGAAAAAAAAAATATCTTTATAAAGGCCTTCCAGTTTACTATTTAAGGTCCTTTTTTAATTTTTAAAACTAAAACATAAAGGCAATTAGCGGATAAACATGGGCAGGAATGTCCTCGTACGAATTGTGTTGGCTTTTTTTCTGCTACCTGTTTTCGGCACAAAATTGAAATTTACTGAGATACAGCCCTTAAATACTTAAAACCTTTTTTTAAAGCCTCGATCAGCCGAACACTCATCACCAGATTTGAAACCAACAAAATGACAATTCGGTTGTAGACTTTCAATCACATTTCGCTTGTAGACATTCAATACCGAAGATGAAGGGGAAAATTCGACTACCGTGATGGGGCCCCGCTGCTCACGGCGTTTTTTTAAAAACGTAGATATTTCTCTGAAATTTGAACACATTGAGTTATAAATTTAAATTAATTGCTAACTTCGTCGAAAAGTCATCTTAAATAGATCCGACATAATATGTATACATGTATTTTTAAATTTAAAGATAAATATACATTCAGTATGTACTGAAGTGGTTTTATGATAATTGATAATAAATAATAATTATTAAAAAACTTTACATCAACATTATATTATGTAAACCTCCACGCACAATTAACAAATATATAGAGATCTAATTAAAAACACATTTGCAAAGAAGTACAGCTAAGTAATCGTTTTTACCCAGGTTTCGGGAATTTTCCCGGGAAAATACCCAATAAATACCCGAATGGGAATTTTCCCGTCGCCCATCTTTAGTCGGGACATGAGTTTTGATAGTAAACTATTTTTCATCAAAGATTCATCTAAAATAAATTGGAAATAAATTAAATATTTAAAAAAAATACTTTAATTCAACCTAGAAAGATTAATTAAATAAAAAATTTTAATTCTTCGTTAACACATAACTTGGTGATGATACTTTTGTACTCAATCATATGATAATTAATTTTGATATCTATTTGATGAAAAATGCTCACATGTCCCAACTCTATTTAGTATGCTCCAATACCATTTGCGCCACGTAGCAAACTGTGACATGAAAAGGTCCGTACTTGAAAACAAGTTAGATATCCATATGTATGGCCCATGTTTGTAAGGGTGCAAACTCCGTTACGAAACGTTCATATATGTAGTATACATATATAGCCAAATGGATATGAAAAAGACGTCCCAACATCACGGTGCAGATTTGGAAGTATTTTGTTCGTTTTGCGCAAACGCGACTTTTTTGGTGGTAATATGAACCAATCTGAACAGTAAACACGGTAAACACCAATTGATGCATCTGCGCAAAACAACTGAAGTGCCTCTACCCGATGTCTATCCGTCTCACTTCATCGGAACCACTGCCTCTTATAGGGATTGGCCATATAGTTATAATACATATATGGAAACGTTTTGTTTCTCCGTGAAAACAACATTTTCTGACGACTGTATTCTCTGATACACTGAGTGTGTTCCAAACACAGACAACATAGTGTTTTTTTTTTCACTGCGTTTAAAAGCAATTACATAAAAGGTCACTTTTGCAAAAAATTTAAAAAAATTAGTTTTTTGTGAAAGAAATGCACTATGTCACACAGTGTCGTCTATATTTTCTTAGAGGAAAGCACTCAATAATTCAATTCAAAAGATCATTTTTGAAAGAATAGCTGAAAGAAGGAGACGTTTTCAATGAACGAAGATGTATTGCTTTACAGCTGTTTGGATGGTTCGTCCATTTCCTGCGTATTCGTCCGAATTAAATTTCGCACATATCAGCATCTAATGGACGACCAGCCTCAATTGCAAACACGGAGAAACTTATTTCCACAACAAAGTGAACGCATGGATAGTACAGTAGCTAGGGGTAGTAGCGGTAGTAGCTATCATAGGTTTTGTCCCAAATATTTCCAAACACCTCCCAAATGTGTAGAAATGGGTATGTGATCTATAATCAATTGTTTCTGCAATTCCAAAAAATATGGTGATGACCCCCAGAGTACAGAGGTAACGCAACTATCTCTAACGTGAAATCTGCAATGTGCAGTTCTGTGCAAGTTAGGCTACTTAGTAGTCATTCTCTCCAGGAAAGTGGATGAGTGTAGGTCAATCGCAGGTCGATTGTTTTGATTGTTGTTGGTATTGTTAGAACCCCCACATGGAGCCATATACACGCGTTGAAATATCATACATATGTATGTGACACCACGGCCAACACACCTCCGGTCACTCACACAAAGACAGATCTCCGCACAAATACAAAATAAACCCAGTGCACATATATAACATATTTTCTATCCTTTACTGGTTACACTAGTTTCAATAGTATAGAGATAGATATGTTGTCTCTGGTACTCTGTGGTGACGACCCCTAGGGATCGGGGTTTCTACTTTGAGAATAAGGCCCGATTTATATTAACGCTCCGCTCTCACTACGATATCACTTCGCTCCCGGTTCGATATAATATTCTTACACAATAAACAATGAGTGTATTCACAACATCGCTCTGATATCGGTCTGATATCAGTCGCGGTTCGCTCCCGTTACAATGCCACTCCAATATCAATACCACTCAGGTAATATTTTATCGGAGCGATATCAAACTTGTTATGGTTTGTACCTATAGTGTAAATACTTTTTTGATTCCACTCCACTCCGCTTGCATTCAGCTATTATGAAAAGATGTTTGTATCGAACTGAGACCGAACTGGGAGCCTACCCAGAGCGGCATTATAATGTGAATGGAGAACGAATAGGTACCAGCATGTTATCAGCACTGTAATGTGAACACAACAAGATTATATCGCAGCGAGAATGGAGTGGGAGTGTATCGAGAGCGGAGCGTTAATGTAAATCGGGCCTAATTGGCGTAGAATGTAGAGACTAGAGCATAGATTCTTAACGGGGGCGATATCACCCCCCCCCAGTGGGCGCTGGAACCTTCCATGGGGCGGTAGCGGATAAGGTAGTCAAGAGGGGTGGTCAAATAAATAAATTTATTATACGCAACAATATTTTAATACTTAAACAATAATATTAAACTATACTAAAGGGCGGTGGTCCAGAAAAGGTTGGGAATCTATAAACTAGAGAGATTAGTGGTCTGTGGTAGAGACAGACCAGCCTGTATCCGTTAGCCAACATGAATTTTAAAATTTTAATTTCCTTACTTAAAACCAATTGCGATCGTTTGTGAATCGTTTGGGAAAGTTTGTGACACCATTCACAAGTTTTGTGACTAATTATTTTTTGAGTAATTAATAAGTTAATTAAATGGTATCCGTTAGCCAACGTAATATTCAAAACTACAGTAATATAGACTTTTTTATACTCAATCGATCAGAAATCGTTTGTGAATTCTTAATTTATCAATTAAAACGTCTGTGACAATATGTATTTTCCAAAAAGAATAGTAAAAATTGAGAGATGACATCCAACGCTGCGACATCTGCTGACGCTATTTAGTACTATTTTCAATTTTGAATTCCCCTAACTTTTTATTTTTAACTAAAATTTTTAACATTTATTTAAAAAACTTTTACCCATTCCAATCGTTTGTAAATCGTTTATGAATGTTTCTGACACCATTCACAAGTTTTGTGACTACCTAGTTATTGAGTAATTCATAAATTAATTCAAAGGTATCCGTTAGCAACATCATATTTAAAACTATAGTAATATATGAGTAATATGGATTTTTTTATACTCAATCAATCAGAAATCGTTTGTGAATTCTTAATTTATCAATTAAAACGTTTGTGTTAACGTATTTTCTAATAAAAATAATAAAAATTGCGAAATGACATCCATAGGTCCGATATCTGCTGGCACTATTTAGAACTATTTTCAATTTTGAATTCACCAAAAGTTCTTTATTTATTAATTAAAATTGTAAACATTTATTTAAAAAACTTTGACCCATTCCAATCGTTTGTAAATCTTTTTTATCAATTAAAACGTTTGTGACAACGTATTTTCTAAGAACAATAATAAAAATTACGAGATGATATCTAATGCTGCGATATCTTATTTTTCTTGGGAAATACGTTAACAAATAAATTAATAAATAAAGAAGTAAGGTGAATTCAAAATTGAAAATAGTTCTAAATAGTGCCAGCAGATATCGTACCTATCGACCTCATCTTGCAATTTTTATTATTTCCCTTAGAAAATACGTTGTCACAAACGTTTTAACTGATAAATTAAGAATTCACAAACGATTTCCGATCGATTGAATATAAAAACGTCTATATTACTCAAAAATTACTATATAGTTTTCAATATGATGTTGGCTAACGGATACCTTTTAATTAACTTATTAATTACTCAGTAACGGGCTAGTCACAAAACTTGTGAATGGTGTCACAAACGTTTAAATTGAATGGGTCAAAGTCTTTTAAATAAATTAATAAACGGAATGGGTCAAAGTCTTTTAAATAAATGTTTATAATTGTAATTAATAAATAAAGAAGTAAGGTGAATTCAAAATTGAAAATAGTTCTAAGTAGTGCCAGCAGATGTCGCAGCGATGCATATCATCTTCATATATGTATTATAACTATATGGCCAATCCCTATAAGAGGCAGTGGTTCCGATGAAGTAAGACGGATAGACATCGGGTAGAGGCACTTCAGTTGTTTTGCGCAGATGCATCAATTAGTGTTTACCGTGTTTACTGTTCAGATTGGTTCATATTACCACCAGAAAATTCGCATTTGCGCAAAACGAACAAAATACTTCCAAATCTGCACCGTGATGTTGGGACGTTTTTTTCATATCCATTTGGTTATATATGTATACTATATATATGATCATCTTGCAATTTTTCTTATTTTTCTTGGAAAATACGTTGGCACAAACGTTTAAAATGATAAATTAAGAATTCACAAACGATTTCTGATCGATTGAGTATAAAAAAATCTATATTACTATCGTTTTAAATATTACGTTAGCTAACGGATACCTTTTAATTAACCAGTTAATTACTCAATAACTAATTAGTCACAAAACTTGTGAATGGTGTCACAAACATTCAAAAACGATTCACAAACGATCGGAACTGCTTTTAAGTAAGAAAATTAAAATTTTAAATTCATGTTGGCTAACGGATACAGGCTAGACAGACCATAGGTAAAATACACCAGAATTTTCATTCTAGAAGATTGCCAACTTTAATACATTTTTTTAAACCTCTATTACCTCTCTATGGAACTAAGAACGGGTGTGAAAAGTATAGATGTCGTTATCATCATGCGTAGTACACTTGAGAAGAACAGAGATATCACTATAAAGGAGTCTCCACATTCTCGCCGAGGTTGGACGAGGTTCCTCGTCGAGTTCCTCGCTGAGGTTGGCTCAGCCATATGAATAGCATTAAAACACCAACCGCGAGATACAACGAAATGACCCTCTACATTCTCGTTTCGTCCAACCACGGCGAGAATGTGGAGACTCCTTAAGAAATTTAAATTATCTTTGCAGATAATGCCAATTACTACTAGTAAGGTAATCCACTAAAATGCTCCTAATTGCATATTATTTTGATCAGTTTTTCGAATTTAACACACATACAATAATTATAAACTCGTGTATTTATTTAAAAATACTAAATTAAATTTATTTTTATTCAAAATTATACATTAATCAAATATTTCTTAAATGAATATCACTATCACTGATTCTAATTTCTGACAAGTGTGTTCCCATTTTTCTGGAACAAATAAAATGTATTCAAATTAAATTAATTTTTCTACTCCTGTTGAAGAACACACTTATTTCATATCCGTTAATTGTTGAAAAAGTTAGACATTATTCAAAGGTGTGGAGGAATGATCATTATTCAATACCTTTCGATCAATGAAATCACCGTATTAACCATTATTCAATGGGTTTGCGATTGTTTTGTGAAGAATATATCCTATAAGTATTAATTTCATATATTTTGCGTAGTAACGTGTAAGATATTAGATATTAGAGTTTTTAATTCATAATTTTAATTAAAATTATAATCGGGAGAAAGGCGGGAATTTTCGTAAATTTATTTCCCGGGAAATTTCGTCACATTTTTCGGTACTTTACGACTCTGCTGATCGGCAACACTGCAGTAAGCAGTATAAAATGCAGCTTATTGCAACTTTCGGACCACACTTTTAGCGAATTTCCAAAACTGGAAATTCAGCTATTCCAGCCGTCGTCATGGCACGATCTGAGCCCGGGAGTATAACAGAAATATATTTTGAGGTCCCTAGAATTCGAAAATGATATGCACTAAAATATATATATATATATATATATATATATATATATATATATATATATATATACATATATATATACATATATGTATATATATATACATATATATATATATACATATATATATATATATATATATATATATATATATCCGCGCGATAACTCTCGAACGAAACGTTTAATGCTTATGAAATTTTGTGTGCGAATTCGATTTCCCAAATCGTTGGATGAGTTCGTTAGCCAGACACGTCGGATGTCCAGAAGTAGGTTTTTCGGGCATTTTTTGTCAACAAAATGAGTTTTTTGCCAGAATTAAGAAATTGTTCAAAATTTTTTTTACGCCAATGGAAAGTAAAAGGCAATGTGCGCAAAAAATGTTTTTGGACCGTTGCTCTAAATTATTTATTTTTTGAGAAAAACTAGAAAATACACACCAAACTCGATTGAGTCACACTTGATTCTGTCACATAGGCCACGCCTCTTCTGTGTACGTGTGAGCTGATAATTGAGACTGTGTGTGTAATGAATCATACTCATTAGCGGCTTTCCAAAATTAACGCTTTAAATGATTAAGACGAGTTAACTCGTCCTGTAATATGGCGGCTCAAAATGCTGCGATATGTACATATTCACTGGTCAGGTGCCGTCATCTGTGACAGATTTTCCGAAATATGGTATAATTTTAAATAATGTCAAATTTTATCAACAATAGCTTAGTATAATTTATATTTTGTAAATTCCTAGGGCTCACTTTTTTGATGTTGGGATCTTTGATTTTTTTTTCTTTTTCTTTTTTTGTAACTTTATCTATTGTACTTATCACTTGGTAGTAAAAAGTCCGGCATTTTGAGACAAAAAAATTGTTCCATATGGTTTGTTTAAAAGCGTTAAAAGTAAATTCTTTTTGCAATGTAAAATTTATATGTTAATATTTTAAAGGCATATTAAACATAATCCAGAAGTAACAAAATTTGTAAAATTTTGTTCACATTAATTTGGATAATTATGATTTTGCTGTACATACTTCGTAGAAATCAAATATGAGATTTGCAAAGATATCGGAAAACCAACTTCACCATCGAATTGGTCTTCGAATAAAAACATAAATAACAAAACTTGAGCAATGTTCTAGAATGTTCTATACGAGAACTAGCAAAGGTATCGGGAAACTAACTTCATCATCGAATTGGTCTTCAAATAAAAGCATAAATAACAAAAAATTAGCAAGGTTCTAGAATGTTGTATTCGAGAACTAGCAAAGATACTGGGAAACTAACTTCACCGTCGAATTGATCTTCGAATAAAAGAATAAATAACAAAAATTTAGCAATATTCTAGAATGTTCTATTCGAGAACTAGCAAAGGTATCGAGAAACTAATTTCACCATCGAATTAATCTTCGAATAAAAGCTTAAATAACGAAAATTGGACAATGTTCTAGAATGTTCTATTCGAGAATTAGCAAAAATATCGGAAAACTGATTTCACCATCGGATTTGTCATCGAATGAAAGCCTAAATAACAAAAATTGAACAGTCTTCTAGAATGTTCTATTTGAGAATTAGTAAAAATATCAAAAAACCGATTTTATCACTCATCTAATTATTAAATAAAAGATCAAATAGCGGAATTGAACAAGAGTTTTAGGATACTTTATTTAAGGAAAATGTAAATACAGTGGACTTTCGGAGATTGTCCAATCAAAAATTGTCAATATTGCAGTGATAAGGATTTAAACATCGCATGTTTACGTCACACGAATACTGCAAACACACAATTTTTGTGAATACAATTTTCGTGTGACGTAAACATACGATGTTTAAATCTCTAACACTGAAATATGCACAATTTGCGATTGGACAATCTCCGAAAGTCCACTGTATTATACTTTTTTTGCAATTGTATACGTTGGCGTAAATTTTATAACTAAAATTTTTGTATAGCGCCACTATTTGACCTTTTTCTCCAAGGAGCAATCTACTGATTAAGTCGCTTTCTCAATATTTTTGTTAGTTTTCGAATAGAATATTCGAGAACATTTCTCAAATATCGTTATTTAGCATTTTCTTTGATGACCTATCTAATGGTAAAGTTTATTTTTTGATATCTATTCTAGGTTTCGAATAGAATGATCTAGAACTTTTGTCAAATTCCACTATTCGACCATTTCTTTAATGGCAAATCCCATAGCAAAGTTAGTTTTTCGATATCTTTCCTAATTTCCGAACAGAATATTCTAAAACTTAAATTTCACTGTTTGATCTATTTTTTAATTGCTAATCAATAGTAAAGCCGGGTTTTTAATATTTTGACTGGTTTCTAAAAAGGTATACTAAAATTGTTATCAAATTTTGCAGCTATTCCATTTTTCTAATATACTTACTACAACAACAATGTACAAGTATATGAATATGTATTAGATGAAGACATGTTTACATGTTCCTGTAAACATGCATTTAAATAATTATGTTCGCGTGTGTATATTAATAATGGAATGCATATGTGTTCGCATATTATGTTTCTGACGGCCCTGGTGATCCGATATAACGTACTTCCTCTTATTTTGTACCGGCCACTACGTTATATTGGAGCTCCTATGTAGTCGGTAAAGCATATTAGGAATTTCATTTTTAGCACGATTCAATTTTTTTTTTTGCAATTGATTTGTGTACTTACTTATAGGGAGTGTAAAACCACTATCCAATTCCATATATATATGTTGCAAGTGAACCGCCACTGGATAGACTCACTCGATTCTGGCCCTCCCCACTCTGATAGGAACATTTGTGTGAAACCTAGAGTAATAGAGGCACAGCATCTATCTCTATCATGAAATCTGCAGTGTGCATTTTTGTGTACCTTAGGCAACTTAGTAGTCACTTTCTCACTGGCACTCGATGAGTGTAGGTCAATTACAAGACAATGGATTTGATTGTTATTGGCATTGTTACGTCCCCACACGGAGCGTTGTGGTATCATACATATGTATGCGAAGTACGTTCACCTGACGGCCACTACTACCAATGATTACTAACACAAATACACAATATCGCATCAATACAAAGTAAACACCGTGCACGTATATAACATATTTTCTATTTTTTACTGGTTACACTGGTTCCAGTAGTATAGAGATAGATATGTTGTCTCTATTATTCTATGGTGTGAAACAATCGAGTGAGGTCTGTATGTTGGAAGAAATCATTTTCCATTACACTCGCACTCACAGTCAAATTACTTCTGTCTCATGTTTTGCGACGCTACATTCGAAAAAAAAGGCTTTATAAGTGGCGTGTCATGATTTTTTTAATCCAGTTTAATGATTCAGCTATATTTTATTTCTCTCAGTTGAATAAGTTTTTATAATATATCTGTTCCATTTTTTTATACAAAAATTATCAAGAATATTTATTTTATGTCATATGGTCAGAATTTAAACCTTACTAAAATTAATAAGAGTTTGCTACAACCGCATAAAAATTACGTTAAACCATATTGAAACAATAATATTTTGACGTAATTTTCTATCCGATTGACAATACTGTTAGAGTATATAAATACATCATTTTACTCATAAATAAATTTACACGTTTAATTTTTTTTTGTCAAAAAAAAAAAATTTTTTAATTTTGATACATTCTTTTATACATTTCTATTTATTCTGGAAATATTAAAAAAAAATAAGGTGAATCATTTAAGAAGAGTTAAATTAATAAATTAAAAGCAAATATTTATATATTTTAACACATGTGTAAAGAAAATTTTACAGTTTACAGTTTTTTGAAAAAATGTAATAAAATTTTTACATACAACAAAGATTGTAATTGAAAGGTAATCCACCAATTTTTTTTTATTTCTTTAATTAATTATTAAATTTGGTTTTAGAAGAAAATCTTCGTCTAATTCGCTCCAAGCCGAAAGTATAGCCACGTATATCAAATGATTATTTGACAATTTATCAGGACATTTTACTATTTTAAAATGAATGGAAAATATATTGAAAAACTGAATTTATCTAATGAAAGCCAAGCATACACATTTTTAAAATATCCTTTTGAATTTTATAACTCAATCATAACAAATAAAATCTGCGTAAAAAAATCTAATTGACGTGTTTTTTCTCAATTTTCTAATATTAAGTCTAAAGGTAGTTAACTAGGGGGTGATTGTGTCGACAGTTAATGTAAAATATGGTAATTTTAACCGTCTTTAAAAGAACATTTCTTAGATGTTGATATATACAAAAAATATTTATGTGTTAAATACTTGGTAGGCAGTATATGTTTTATGGGAGGTTTTTTTTTTTTTTTTAGTAAAATAACTTTTCATAGGTATATCTGTGACTAGAGTTGCCCCCGTTTTTTTAAGAAAATAAAGTATTTTTAAAATTTTGTGCAAAAAATAAAACAAAATTAACAAAAAAAAGTACGCATTCCCATATTTTTACGATTTTGTAGTACAAGAAAATCCTTATAAATTCATCATACCTGTCATTGCATTTACTCCCACTTGACCACTTTTAAATGGTCAGTGTTAGATCTCACGCAATTTAATAAACAGTATAGTTTTGATTTTTTTAAACTCATTTAAGATATTTATTGTTAGTGATATCTGAATTATTTTTCTAAGTAATAAATTGTATTCTGTAGACTGATGTTTTTGTAGATAAAAAAATTCTAGGTGGCGTCTATATTAGATAAAAGTTTGAAAAACGGACGTAGAATCTCACTGTTATTAATTATTATGTCTTGTAAGTAGTCCTTTGAAAAATTATTTTTTGCACGATCGTGTATTTTCATGCATTTACCGATGCTGTTGACAATACTGGTAAGTTATATTTCCCGAACGTTTGTTTATATCCATGGAAACCAAAAAATAACAGTGCGGTAAGTGAAATACATGCGTGGTAAGTGAATAGGAGTGTGGTAAGTGAAACTAACTTAAAAATGATTGTATTTATTTATTTATATTGAAATTAAAAGTACAATTTGAACAATTAGGAAAATAAATCGATTAATATGAAAATTTTCACTAGTTTGCACATTATTATTATTATTGTTGGCATTAATATTCTTATTTTATTGACATTTCAAAAGGTCGTTCAATCATTAAAATTTTCTGTGGTTTTCATAATCTTCCTTTCATTTTACGAGAATAAATTTGCAGCCAAAAATAAAATGCTTCATCAATTTCATTATTCTCATTAATATTATAGTTTAACAAACTATTTTCCTCAATTTTTTTAATAGAAAATTCAAAAAAAATATTCACGCCAGTGAAATATTGACACTTAATTTTTTATTTATAAATATATTTGTCAATTGTCACTACTAAGATTCATATTAGTTGTTATGAATATTTATAATATTTATTCATGGCATTCTATGTCATAACATAGAAATATAAATTTCACCTATATTATCCGAATTTTATTTTTTATTTAACATATTTTTATTCTTTAATTATTTTAAATCGATCGTGCAAAAAATATTATACAATACACGATGCGTTAAGTGCATTTACTGATCTCGAAAATTGCAAAAACTCGACCCTGCGGGTCGAGTTTTTGCAACATTTTCTCGATCAGTAAAAGCAACTTACCGAAGTTTATTGTAAAATACTATTTTGAACTAAAATAAGTTAATAGGAGGAAATTCGCTATGTTTTGCAGATGCTGCGACAGGGGTATTTTATATGTAGGCTTGATCTGTCTCATCTGTGGTATACGTTTTTAAACAGTAGAAGTAATTTTTAAAAAAATATGTATGCGCGCATGTTTTAATCCTACAAATCCGAATTATAATATTAAGGGGTGATTTGCAAGATAAATTCCTTCAAATGTTAACATAGTAAAATGTGACAGATGTATTATAGTACATGTATTAAATATTATTCGATTTAATTATTATTATATTAATGACAGAAGCCCTATTAATAAATAATTTTAATGTATTTTTCAAAGCATATGTTAAATAATTGTTATTAAATGGAATGAAGTGTTGGCATCTCAGATATCGAAAATCAGATGTGGAAGTTAATCACTCGCCGTCTAGTACGTCCGATAATTTGGCTGAAGAAAGTGATATTTCTGCTGATAATAATGCAAATGATCAGACGAGAGAATCATCAGTATCTAGACAGAAAAGTCGAATGATTAATAAGATGTTGTATGTCTTACGTGAAATAATATGTTGTTTAATCGCTGCAATCATTACAACCTATGCTGCTTATCATTCCGGGTAATTTACCTTTTTTTATGAATTATTTTTCAAAATAATTTAATCAACTTCCTGTCTTGTTTATCAACAATTTATGTCACTATTTTTAAAAAAGAACAAATTATTTATTCTAGAAACGTATTCGACGTATTCTATTTTATTTTGTAATGGAATTACTGCTTACAAAATTTAAAAATTATATATATATATATATATATATATATATATATATATATATATATATATATATATATATATATATATATATATATATATATAAAATTTTGAGCAAAATTGGAATTCGACCCAACTTTCAAGGGGGGTCATGAGGTGCGCCAAAACGATAAAACTTTTTCAAATCAGTTAAATATAATGTCTCGGTCAATTATTTACAACATACCCAAAATTCGAGGCGAGCGCGGAGAGGGAAAAAAGTGTATATATATATATATATATATATATATATATATATATATATATATATATATATATATATATATATATATATATATATATATATATTTATATATATATATATATATATATATATATATATATATATATATATATATATATATATATATATATATATATATATATATACTGTTAGTTTGGATACTAACGCAATCCATATATAAAATTTCAGCACTCTAGGTTTGCGTAGGGAGTATGTAGCCGTGTCAGACCCACCGCGAATGTAAAAAACAAAATGAAATTGATGTAAAAATAGTGGGGTGAGGATTAGACATTGGAAATCTCTAAAGGTACATCATAGGTACTAGCTTAATCAATATACAAAAAATTTCAGTCTCCTCGGTTCATTTTGAGGGGGCTGTAAGTGTGTCAGACTACCTATACGCACTTTTTCCCCTCTCCGCGCTCGCCTCGAATTTTGGGTATGTTGTAAATAATTGACCGAGACATTATATTTAACTGATTTGAAAAAGTTTTATCGTTTTGGCGCACCTCATGACCCCCCGTGAATTGGTCGAATTCCAATTTTGCTCAAAATTTACCCCCACTTTTATGGTATTGTTGTGTCTAGGAAACAATTTTAATTACTGAATTTCAGTTCATTCCATCCAAGAGGGGTCTCTACACCCTAGTATATAATATATATTATGTGTATTTTTTTTTTTGTAGGTATTCTAAAATATCAACTCCACCAGCGGCTATGCCTTTTTTTACTGATGATTCAGTAGTCACTGATTGGTTTCGTGGTGAACTTCGACACGCTGTTACACAATCTTTAGAGCACGATATTTCATTTATTATGTATTATGCTCCGTGGGATGCTGAAAGTCAAAACGCCCGAAAAGAATTTAATATTGCTGCTAATTTTTATCACAGACAGGTATACGTATAATATTGTTTTTGGTACCCTAAAAGGGGTTAATCGAATCATTTCTGACTTTTACATTCAATTTTCATACACTTCCTTACATGTTAACTACTCCGAAGCCAAAAAATCCTAATTTATGGTTAATTCTTGTTCATTAGCTGTCAAAGTCAATAGGAACAAATGAAGATTTAGTAGATAATATGTTTATAAATAGTATAATTAGTTGATAGATTAATATCCCAACTAATTTCTTTGTTTGTCTTGCTTTCACACTTCAACAGTTTAACTAGTCGACTTGAAATTTTGTACAGAGATAGCTTGGAAGATAGAGACGCATATAGGCTACTTTTTATTATGGGAAAAAATTTTATTCCTGTGGGGAAATCCTAAAAAAATAACAACTCCAAATACTGACATGATATCCAGTATCGTGTCACTATTGAGAGTAGTTATTTGGCACGATATTGAAGCTCAACCAGTTCAACAACAAGAAACAAATTTTTTAACCTAATTTTTCCATTGTTTGGCTACTAATTTTCAAACTTTTTTTTGTAATCTTACCAATTTTAACATTGAGTGCCTTCGTTAGCCTCATCACTTACTTCTAAATGATGTGGGCACATACGCACATTAATTAAAAACTGCGCGTGAATTGGCGGGAATTAATAATGTCAATTCCCACGCAGTTTTTAATTAGTGTGCGCATGTGCCTACATCATTTAGAAGTAAAGTGATGAGGGCAACGAAGGCACTCATAAAATTAGTTATTATTTACTATTAGTAGTATAACGAATTCGGTTGTGGGCGGTTGTCAACTTGGTTGGTATCTGTTAAAATGATGTTAACGATGTTGTTAATTTAAAGTCAAACTTATTCACGCTGCCACAACAGTCGGCCGTTATTTGTTGTTTTTCCCTGTATTTCTTATCCAAAGTATTTACGTGGGTAAATATTATAATAATAAAACACCAATAACATGTTAACGACAAAATATAAAGATGAATTTATTAAAATCTGTTGCACTAAAAAATGTTACATTATTAACAGAAAAAAAGAAATAATAAGTTAAACTGAACTGAGGCGTGCAACTATCGATGAACTCGAGAACTCTTGCTCAGTTCATATCAAAACCTCAATTGATTAATTTCTAGCAGCAACACGTATTAATATCTCAGTACTATTTCACCTCACCAACTCGTACGACGCCGCTATTAACTTCAGCTGCCGTCGTCCGTCGTAGTGGTGACGTGTGTGTTGGTGCTACTAGTGATGTAGTAATTCTGTAAGAATACACTCGATGTCGGTGACAATTATTTAGAGTTAGAGTCTCTATAATAAATAGAGTCGTGACATATGTGCTGAACACTGATTGGTTCCGGCATTTTCTGTCCAAAGTTTGCGTAAAATACATTGGAAATAAATTAAATATTAACAAAAACCATTTAGTATAACTTAGAAAAAATAATTAAATTAACAATTTTTAATTGTTCATTAATTCATAACTTATAAACAATAATTAAGTACTCAAACATGTGATAATTAATTTTAAAGCTTCCCGCTCTGTTTTGGACAGAAAATGGATAACATGTCGACTCTATTTATTATCCTAGGGCCACACTAACGGTTAATGCCGTTATTTATCGCGTTAATCGACATTAAATGCAGGTGTGACCAGAACTTAACGCGTTAATTTATTAACGTCATTAATAATGACGTTAGGCATTAGGCGATAACTCCGGTGGCGGTCTTTTTGGCACATCAAAGGATTTTAGCGCGTCATTTATGGCGTTAAAATTCGTGGCTACACATGCCTGGACATTCTACCACATCATTCTACGCTGGATGCATACAAATATGTACGATATGTATCATATGTACATAATATGACTATTTATGTATTTCCAGGCAATAAAAACAATGGGTAACTTCAAAAATGTAAACTTTGCCACATCGATGCAGCATCATGATTTTTCTGATGCGTCTAATACTACATGATGCGCTGCTGATGCTCTCTTGAAATTTGATGCATATTAGATGTTTTTGAACGGGATATTGGCATCATTTAGCCTCTGATTTGGCTATAGATAAGACAGATAATGTAGGATGATAGACTATAGATAATATAGCAATACAGTCCTTGTATAGGTATAGTATCTTTGAATTTCAACTTGAACTTACTTGAAATTGAAAGTATTGAAATTACTTGAATAAAAAGTATTACATACCTATTTTGAGTGCAAGATGTATTCAAATAGTTTAAACAATTTTAATGAAAGGTAAATACATTATCTTTTTCAACAATTAGTTTTTCGGAATTATTCCTGTCGGTGTTATCACCTACATAATATGGCAAGTAGTTATAATTCTACATTATACACATGACATGCATCTTGGACACGCATCACCAAATTTCTTGATGCATTGTTCTGACGCATCAAATGCAAAAATGAATTTTTGATTTTTCGTTGTGATGCATCTGATGCGTTTTTGAACTTTTGACTCTGCCTCATGCAAGCAGTGATGCATTTTTGAAGTTAGCCAATCATTTTTATGTTGCATGTTTATGTACTTATGTAGTATGGTATATCATCGATATTATCATTTAAATAAAAGTGTTCATACCATTGTTTTAAATTTAAAATAAAAATTATTTAAAATTTTCCTCTTTTTAAATTAACCGTATTTACATAAAATTAAGATTTATATTAATTAAAAATAAAAATGGTTGTTTTAGCACGATAATTATCAAGATAGTACGTTAAATGCTATAGTGTAGTCGCCCAATTTACGCGTAGTTTAAGTCGTTATATTAGCGCCATAATTATTGCGTTTATAGACATTAGACATTACGTAAGACGTTAACATTAGTGTGGCCCTAGCATTATAGGGACTCTATCTAGAGTAAGAGACATTGCTAAATGACTTTGGGCGGATTCGCGTTGTGACTTTCATCGCTTCCGTGGGCATCACTTCGGATCGACATAGCATTCATGTTCGCGTTGCATAAGCATTGCTCCCATGGATACGTGCTATAGTTGTTCGTGTAGCATATAAAAGTCATACAAAATTTTTTTTGACAATCTCTTAAAATGGTTGCAATTTTTAATGTAATGAAGAAAAATTTTATGTTTGAATTATTAAAATTAACGTGGCATAATACAAAAATTATTAAATCATAAACAGTTTGAAAAATTTAAATTTTTTTTAAGTTATGTGCACGGTTATGTGTCAACAGGAGCCATAAATTGCGTTAGCCATTTCAAAATATTTTGAAACATAGCTCTAATGACCACCGGAATCAATAGTTGAATGGTTGTGAGTACACGATCACAAAGTAGCGTCGCTCCTCGCTACGGTAACCCAAACGCGAAAACGCCCTTAGACAACTGTTGAGACATACGTGTAGGGCATGTTGCCTATCTACAACAGTCAATCGTCAAGTGGTCACAGTAGCTTTTGATAAACTCAGGTATATTCTCAGAGTACAGAGGTAACGCAACTCTAATCTGCAGTGTGATCGTGTAATCTGCAGTGTGCAGTTCTATGCAAGTTAGGCTATTTAGTAGTCATTCTCTCCGTAGCAGTGGATGAGTGTAGGTCAATCACAAGTCAGTTGTGTTGATTGTTACTGGCATTGTTATAATCCACACACGGAGTTAGATAAATACACACGTTGTAGTATCATACATATGTACGCGACACCTCAGCCGATCACTCATACAAAGACAGATCACCACACAAATACAAAGTAAACCCAGTGCACGTATAGAACATATTTTTTATCCTTTACTGGTTACACTGGTTTCAGTAGTATAGAGATAGATATGTTGTATCTGTACTATGGGGGTATAATCGTCTTTAAATTATTAACTATTAACTACAACAAATTTTTTTTTTTTTCGATTCACCCCACTGTTCCTATACACTCTGTTTATACGGCATATAATTCGATAATGTATAAGATTTTTTTCTAATTATAGGTTTTTTTCGCTGCGGTTAATTGTTGGCAACCAAATGGTGAATGTAATTCGGAACGTAATCGTCATGGTGTAAAAGTATGGCCCGGTTTGGTAGCGCATCGAGGTCAGCGAGTGGTAATTTATCGTGGTCCAAACACAGCACCGTATTATATAAGATTTATACAAAATTTAATGAATCCTTTACAACGTGTTACAAGTAGAAGTGATTTAATAAAATTAGTTCAAAAGCACGATGCTGTAATTTACGCAACGGTCGCCAACTGGACTGACTATGCGGTATTTTATAAGACTGCACTGAAATTATTAGAGATAGATCCAATGCGTGAAGTGGCTGTAGCTGTTTCTACATCACCGTTACTTGATAATCAAACTCAAACACCATTTCTACAGTTAATTACAGCTAATGGCACTGTTGTAAGTTTTAAGTAATTAATAATTTCTGCATCAGTTTTACTTACATGCACGAGGTGTGATCAAAAAGTACGGTGAATCAATTTTTATAGCAGCAACTACTAACGTTATGTAAATTTCAAATAATAAATCCAATAGCCTGATTCGTTGAGACAGTCGGTGCCACGTTAGAACAAGTTAGGACTTACAGGCCGATTTCCAGAGCGGAAAGAGTGACGTCGTGTTTACCGTGTCTGTTACGCATCAGGGATTTCAAACAACGTACCAACATTAAATTTTGTTTTAAATTGCAAAAAAGTGCTAAAGAAGACTATGAAATGTTAGAATTAGCGTATGGCGATAATGTGATGACTTTGAAAACGTGGTTTGCAAGTGATATGAGCGATTCAAAACCGAAAATGGGTCAGTTGAAGACGATCAGCGGTCAGGACGAGTCCCGACCTCAAAAAAAAAATCCGAGTTCGTTCCAAGCGGAAAGACTGTAGACTCCGATAATACAAGAGCCTAGTACAACGTTTTCAAAACAATATACGAAGAAAGACACTAAAAAAAATGGATTAATGGCTTTCTACTTCATCATGATAATGCGTCATTTCATACCTTGCCTTTAATTCGTGAGTTTTTGGCACAAAATAAGGTTCCTGTTTGTCCATATCCGGCTTATTCTCCGGGTTTAGCACCATGCGACTTCTAACTCTTTCCAAAAATAAAAATCGTGCTAAAAGGAAAATGTTTTGATCCTATTCCCTTCATTAAGAGGGCCACGACAGAGCAGCTCGAGGCCATTCCAAAAGAAACCTTCCAAAAATGCTACCAATCATGGAATCAACGTTGCGATAAGTGCATCGCTAGCCGAGGAAAATACTTTTAAGGAGATTAATTCTTTGAACTTATTACTTTGCACGTAACAAAATTATTCACCGTATTTTTGAGCACACCTCGTATATTAAATTTACGAGGAACCTAAATGAAAAAAAGTTGTTTCCAAGTTTTATTTTTTAATTTTTAACAATTTCACGCTACAAAATGGCTTATTTGTGTAAGCTATATTAATACAACGCTTTTTAGATTTATGAGCAAATCGTTTATTGAGCTTTCTGTCTGTTATTGAGTATTTTTAGTCCAGGGCCGTAACTAGGTCTTCAGGGGCCCCGGTCAGAAAGTACATTGGGGACCCCTACGCCGCCCCGGGCAAAAACAAAAATTCCGCCCCCTGGAAAAAAAGCGGGGATCTTTTTTTTTTTGCTTAACAGTCATTTGTTCGTTTCCTGCCCTGACTTTACGGAACTACCGCCCTTAAAATTTGCCAAGAAATTTAGAAATTTAGAATTTCTTGTTTTCTCTTGGGGGGCCCCGGGGCAATGCCCCGGCTGCCCCAGCTTAGTTACGGTCCTGCCTCTTTGGTATATGTATTTTTTCTCTTAACTCTTTTCCGATTATATAAATATTTAAGTGACATTTATCTTGTATATAAATGATTTATTTTATTTCAGATAAATACAAGTCAAAATTGGACTGTATCGTATTTATTAAACTGGGCACTAAAATATATACACCGACCAATTGGTTGGATTTCACCTACAAGTCTCGGAAAAAGTCATGCAATCGCTTCTTTCCTTAAATCAAATCCAACATTATTTGTATTTACACCACGAAATCCATTTCAGGATTACGATTATTATTATCAAATTGTACGTTTTTTCTGATGTTATTAGCATTTGCAATGTTATTTGATTAAATTTATCATTTATTTTAGATACGGTGGATAGCTCTTCAGTATTATGATTGTGAAGAGCATAGAAATGATAAATATTTTATGGATGCTGTATTTTCGGGATTGAAAAGTAAGAAAAACTTTTTTTTTTAGTATGTTATAAATTCCAGAACTAACACATTTTTTATTTAAATTAATATGTTTGGGTATTGGGAAATGTAAAAGACAGGTACGCGAACTAGTGCTGAAAAAAGTAACTACTGTCAGTAGGCATTGTTTTATTCTGTTTTCATCTACAAAATTTCTGCTCTTATTTTATATAAACCTACATTTTACAAAAATTTACAAAATATAAATTAAAATTTTTTGAAGTATCATCAGGCTTGTCAACTTTTCAGTTTCCGATGATCCGACATCGTTCTTGGGATTGGTATTCAAGGAAAAGTAAATTTCCATAAAAAATTTTGTCACCGGACACACGACCGGAGTGAAACTTTCTTTGTATGAAAATATAATAATAGACATTTTTTTCATAGTTTAGTGTCAATCGGCTATTATAGTCTTTTAAATTTATGAACTAACCGGACAATTTGTATCCGGTTGAGCCCGGACAATCCAGTTGAACAGTTGGCAAGCTTGAGTATCACTTTCATTTTTTAACACTTTATGTATTCACAAATAATAAAAGTGTCTGTTAGGCAAATACTATTAGACCAAAAATCAGTGTGCACTCCACTTAAAGAGTTTTCCTCAGATTGAAATTTTGTATAAAAATACTTTATATTTGTTTGAAACATATGCCACCGGCAACATAGCTGAACAAATCTGGTCCTATCCAGGGTTACCAGATTTTCGAAGCTATATTATGTGATCAGGGCCGTAGAATTATAGTACCAACCCCAAAATTATGTGACAAATCGAGATTAGATAAAAATTTGACAAAAGATCTAAATTTTAAGTAATTTGAAATAATAAAATGATTTCTAACGTACTTTTAAACTTTTTTCATGCACAATTTCAAGTCAATAATGATTTTTTTTTCAAGCTATAGATACCCGTCAATGCATATATAAATAATAAAAATGTATAGAAAAATGATAAAAATATTAAAAATCACAAAAACATTATTGATTGCAAAGTTATTTATTGGTATTTGTTATATTATTTATTTTATACAATACAAACTGAAAAAAAAAAAAAAAAAAAAAACAAGATCATTATATCATTTTAACTTTAAGTTTTAAACTTAAAATTTTTAACACTGATAAACGTATTTATTTAAGGAGAGTAAGGTTTTTAAACTTTCTTTTTGCATTTTTTTTTTTAAATTTTTTTCTGAATTACAACACGTCGAGCGTGTTGTGTCAAAATTTCAAGTAAATCCGAGCAAAATTAATGAAGATACAGCGTTTCAAGCGACCGGCCCTCATGCTCGATTTTTATACCTGCCTGGTAGCTGCGCGACGCGCCTACCTGGTAAGTATAAAAATTACTTTAATTTTATACTTACAAATCTTATACAAAACAAATACTTACTATAATTACCCGCGTAAGTATAAAAAATTATATCATTTTATTGATGCCTAGTTTTGGATTTTTGAGTATAAAAAACTTTAAATCCATTTTCTCGCAAACAACATTTTTGAAGTTCGTGAACATCATAACTCAAAATCTACTTCACCAATTTTGTTGAAATTTTGTACACTTTCTACACATAAATCAACAGGTAATCAGGTCGAGTTTTTTTTTTTTGCTATTTTTTTCCAGTTTATAATAACAAATTAACCGAAATTTTTAGCAAAAATTGCGTTTTTCACTTCAAAATGCTGCCAAAAATAAAAAAAATCGAAAAAATACAAAAAACTCTTCCTGACTCCCTAGGGAAACATATCGCCTTTTAAACGCATTTCGATTTTTTTGTCTCGGATGATCCGGTACCAAGTTATGATGTTCACCGCAAAACAACTTTTTCTCGAGGCGCCTCCGGAAATTCGCTGTCACGGACTTATTTATCGATATTTGTAATTGATAATTTTTTCAAAGATACTTCAGATGTTATACTATAACGTGTATATGAAATAAATAAGCCAACATTATTCATATCTCCAAAAAAAAAATCATGAAAATATGCCTTTTTTTCGCTTTTAAAACCTTACCCCCCACCCCCTTAAAAATAGATTTTCTAATATTTTTCTTATAATGAAATAACGCTTATTTTATTCTTAAACTTAATGAACGGAATCCATATGATTCATTAATCATTTGGCATGATAATGTTATCAAAGTCATCGTCATAATCAAAGTCATCTGCTATTCCAGAAACTGATCAACAATCAACACGTAGGACTAGGATTAAAAAATGACCTACATAACCTATATTGACAATGGCTGTAATTTTCATGTTGAGTGAAGTTAGCTTAATTTATTCTTTGAGACAGTAGCACTTCCTAGCGATAAACAAACAAAAGTAAAATAATATTCTATACATATGGGTCATAATACTCATAATATTTTTTGTTTATTCAAAAATAATCAAATTATAGTACATTAGCGTCACATAGGTACTGTTTGTTAGTACATAGTATATTAAGATGGATTTATGTGACATGTACTATAATTATGTGACGTTCAGTTCAGATCTCTCAGTTCAGAATTGCCAAAAAACCATGCAAATTTTTTGTAAATATCTCGAAAAATGAAAAAATTACAGTCAAGGCTATATAAATGCAACCTCAGTAGAGGCATACGCTGAGTAAATGCACTTAATTAAAATCATTCAGTAAATGCAATATTTCTATTCCTATTCGAATTTGTTTGCTCTAGCAAACTAAATTTAGTCTGGGACGCACATTTATATATACCTCTATGGTATTTCACTTTTGTGACATAATTTGTGGTTATGTAACCACGTGATTTTATTTTCTTACTTTACTATAGAAAAAGTTCGATATTTTTCGTTTTGGTCAAGTGATAAAACTTTATGGAATCGGGCTGGTTCAGCCAAGTTGTCAGCATGTTTCAGACATATACAAAGTGTTTTTACAGAAATTAACAGACCAGAAAACTCTCTGAAGTGTACGATGGCTCTTCGTCGATATGTTATTTTTAACTGTATAAAACTGCTTACTGTGTATTTTTTAGAGTATCAGGACAAAATGAATTGGCAATATAAACAGTGTTTATCACACGAGGAATTCGTAGAAAGAGATAAAGAACGTTTATTTAATTACAATATTTATACATCAACCACGATAGCACCAAATTTTAATAAATGTTTAGACAATAATTTTATTAGTAAACCAACTATACACGGTTACTGTTCAGTATCAAAACCTCAAACTAATAATAGCAATAGCAATTTCGAACAAGACATCAGTGAATCATATTCAAGTACGACTGAAAATGATATTTTTTCATCGAATAATTTACTAATCACCGAACAAAAACAGAGATGTCGGTATGTAACAATTTTGTTTACTTCTCATTTTTACATATACAATTCAAAATATTAAGGCGATTAAAAAATCCGAATTTTTGAGCTTTGAGCGGATAAACAATTCGGGAATTTAAAAATAAACTTATTTAATTCGAGAATTTTAACTTATAAAGCTACAGTTCTTCCCTCTTCCACTTTACCGATTCTATATTTTTTAGTGTACAGTTACGCAAGCGTTATTTAACATCGATTTTTGAGTGTAAATTAACGCTGTTCTTTTAGATGTGGAACCCCGGCTACACGAGTGATAAGTAAACGCTATTAATTAGACGTTAAATGAAGTCGGTTCCATAAAAAATTGGCTACACGAGCGTTTTTTATAAAACGGTTTTTTATATAACCTCCATCAATAAACAGTGTGTACGTGTGATTTCGTTTCAGAGGACCGTTCCAGATATACTCATATATGCATACATTTTTTTTGCAATATGGATCAGAAATACCATATACATACCAGTATTTACTGTCAATAAGTTTCATTCCCTTGAATTTTTTATTGTTATAAATTCCAAGCATAAATTGAGCAGTAATTTTGACCACATGTAGCCGTTTCAACGGGGAATTTGACTAATTTTGGAAAACTATTTTAAAATACGCATATTTATGTATTATGCTTGTACATAATTTTAATTTTTAAAAATAATGCCGAAAATCGTTAGAAAAAATTAATTTAATATTTGTTCTCAAAATTTGCGCGAAAACGTTCATTAGTTTCAGTTACGTCACATTCTCTTGATAGCAACAGGTGTCATGTAACTAAGAAAAAAAACTGTTTATGGCCGCTATTACATTGTCATAGATATATGCCAAAGATCTCTGATCAAATCTATGATCAAATATTAAGAAGTATCTTTAACTATGGTTACAGAAATTTATATTATAAAAGTTGACTTATTACACTATAATATTTCTTTGATTAAATAAAACTTTGACATATATCTATGACAGTGTAATAGCGGCCTATGTTTAGGTTTATGTTTATAACTAGGAAAAAAAATTGCTGATTTTTAAAAAAAATTAATTAAATTCAATTTAATTTCCATAGTTAGGTTTGCAAACCGGAATTTACGTAGCGACCCTAGTGGCGACAGTGTTGAAATATAAGAGAAAGCAACGTCACAGTCCATTTCTGCTGACGTAATTTATAGTTGAAAAATATTAATTTTTTTTAAATTAAATAACGGTAGGATGAATTAACATAATAAATTGCTGTCTTTTATTATCAATTTTTATTAAAATTTGTTCTTATTGTTTTTCTTTGATACTGTCAAATACCCCATCCATATCAATATCGTTCATATGTCTAACGTCATTTAACGCTCAACAGTGGCGTTAAAAAACGTTCGTGTAGCCGTACACTTATAATTAACGATATTTCGAGTCGTGTTCGATCCGTGGTATAAAAAATTCTCGCGCATGTACACTACTAAACCGCACAAACACATACTAGCAAAAATTTAAGTTATTTGACGACTGAACTATATTTGGAAGCTTGCAGACGTTACATATTTAAATTTTTAAATTTTAGTTAATGTGTTTTTGCTAGGTTTGGAAGTGCAAATGCACACTTCCGTGAGAATTTTTTATACTACGAAGCGAACACGGCCACGAATATCATAAGAAAACTTACCTGTATATAAACATACAAGTTGAATTTAACATAGGTAGTTTTATTTTGTACACATTTTTACGCAATTTTCATTTAAAGCTTAGAAATAAATTGTTAAATTTTATATAGTTTATGGAAACTGCATTAAAAAATTAAAAAATACTTATGTAATTCAGTTTTGATTTTTTCATCAATAGCATAATAACTGCTATACTACATATTGGCGACGCAAAGATTACGCGAGCGCTCCTGGTTTTTTAAATTAGAAGCTGTATCAAGTAAAAATTTTTGTATACGTTTAATTGTAGATAGAAAAATGTACTATTTAAATTAGGCGCGGATTACTAGATTTTATATCACCCATTAACCGAATACGTATATTTTTACTTGATGCTAGTTCTAATTCTACCACCAGAGACGCGAGTGAGAATCTTTGCGTTGCCAATACTACATTAACATTTACATCTTTGACTACGACTTCTGTAATGTAAAAAATCAACTAAATTCAATAATTCCTAATTAAAAAAAATTTAACTCAGGAGCCATTGAAACTCAAATTATGAAAAATATGATTCAGTGCAACCCAGTTCCATCATTATCAAAGTATTTAATATAATTAATTTTCATTCTTAGATGTATAATCAATTTTGTTTGCAGATTTCTTTTTGCATCGAGAAAATTTTTCAATGATCTCCAAATGAAAGATATAAAAAATATACCTGTGTTTAAATCAACAGAATTAAAGGGATTAGCTTGTAAAACGAATGTAACATTAGCTCTATCTGTGATAGACTCACTTAAATATACATCTTTAGCAAATGCTCTAGGCGTAGATATTTTGTCTGCACCTGAAAAAACTTCCGTGATTATAGTCGATGCTGAGGTAATTTAACAAATTTATTGTCTTTCATAATCTTTGTTTAAGTCACGTTAAGCGTACTATGTAGAGAAAGAATTAATGAAATCCGATGTTAACAAATCGTATGGCCAAGGGTATAATTAGTGGGTAATTAATTTGTTGACGGTCATAGTCACCGTATAGCGTCAAGTAAAATCTAACTAATTGCGACACAACACTGTACCGAGTTAACTATTCCTAATACAATGTATTGGTTGTTAAAATAGTCTACCAGTTTGGCGGTTCGTCATAATATTCTTTGTTCTACTAAGAAGATGACAAACTGGTTAACCATAAACTAGATGCCTATAAGCTGATATTTTTATTCAGTAGTGTTCAGTAGCGCTAATATACGTAAATATATACAGCAACGATTCTTTTTATAATACACCCTGATCAGATAGAAATGCAATTATATTTCTATCTCTTTTTAAATACCAATTCAAAATATACAGGTTGATAACTATGACTTGCGATTTCGATGAGTATAAAATACAAATATATATGATAGTTGTTTGCAATACATTTTAGTACAAAATATTTAATAATCAGTTAACTCTTTAAATGATTAAGACGAGTTAACTCGTCCTACAACATGGCGGCTTAAAATGCTGTGATATGTATCTATTCACTGGTACAGGTGCCACCATCTGTGACAGATTTTCCGAAATGCGGTATAATTCTAAATAATATTCAATTTTATCAACATAGTTTAGTATAATTTATATTTTGCAAATTCCAAGGGTTCACTTTTTTGATGTTGGGATCTTTGATACTGTTTCTTTTTCTTTTTTTGTAACCTTATCTTTTGTACTTATCACTGGCAGTAAAAAGTCCGGCATTTTGAGACAAAAATTTTTTTCCATATGGTTTGTTTAAAAGGTTAAAAACTTATACTTTTATAAAAAAATAAATGTATTTCGTATTAAAAATGCATTCATATTTAATACATGAAACATCCTGTATACAAATTATATATTCGTAGTACATGCTTAAAAGGAATAAAAAATATATTTTTTTCTTTCTTAAAAAGATTACGAAATATGTTTCTTTCTTTCTCGCACGTGTATTATAAAAATAATCCTTCCTGTATTGTGTACAGGGTAGCCATTTTCTGAAAAACCGAGAAAAGTCAGGGAATTTAAGTAATCAAAGAAATGTTACGGAGTTTTCATTAAAATCTTATTAAAAGCTTTTCATTCATAATATTCAAATTATTTTCTGATAAAAATCTGAGCACAGTGAAATCTCTATCGTATTTCATATCCATTACATCCATTTCTCTTCAGTAGGACAACGTAGTATCCTAATTAAAGGATACTACTAATTAAAGGAATGCCAAAAATTTACGTGTATTAAAAAGGCTCTTTCATAAAAAATTGATATGACACACAAATCTTTTTGTGTCGAAAGTATCTGTTATACCCTTCGGAAATCAGTACTTCCAGTGACACTGATAGACATTTATTCTCACTGATTGTAAACTAATATGGTTTAAATATACAATTTTTAATAAATTTTCGTTTAGAATTTGCTTTAAACACTTTCTGAATTCTGAAAAACTTGTAAAAACAGTTTAACACAATTGATTTCGAAGAATAGCATGTATAAAATTTAACACAACTTTAATAGATTTAACAAAGATTATGAAGACTAGTATTATTTTATTCGTGTAAATTAAAAAAAAAAAATAATAATAATTTTTCATTATTTTTGTAGAGGGAATCTCATTACTTAATGAACAAATCGTTTACGTATGAAAATTTAATAGAATTCATCACAAATTTTACATTGAGAAATATAACTCGTAACATCTTGTCTCGTGTGCAGTCTCCTACACAGCCCTCAGATTACACGGTAAAAAATCAGAGTTCATGTCAAGTCAGTGATAATTCAGTTTGTATACAAGAATTGACAACGGATACTTTTCTTTCAACAATTATGACTCCAGAGAAGGTACTTCAGTAATAAAAATATCCTCTCCAAACATAGCTTTAATGAATTGAAAATATTTTTCAGGCTTTTGTTGTATTATATTTTAGTTCCGGATGTGGTATGTGTACAGAAGCGGCTAGAATATTTTTACGTTTAGCAAGACTATTTCAACAGATAAAACTTTTAAATTTTGTTCGAATTGATGGCGAAGTTCATTCATTACCGTGGGAATATGATATGCCGCAATATCCAACAATATTATTTATTCCTTCTAAAAGGTAATTAGAATGAAAAAATTGTTTCAGTTCAAACAGTTATGTTTTTAATAGCAAATTAAAACCTTTCGTTAAAATCGTCACTAGAACCACAGAGCACATAATATAATACGTATTTAACTCCTTGACGGTCATAACCTATAATGGCAAAACGTTCAACTGGCACACTATTTTGACAGTTAATACACTTTTTATGGAATTGTTGACATCCTACGATGTGATGGTTGAGTTAGAAAGGTTTCATTTGACGTTTTATAGCGTTAATGACCGTCAAGGTGTTAATATAAAGATAGTGTAAGTTGAATTTCTAGGCAGAATTAATAAAGCCGAAAAGCGTACGAGAGGGTCTACTATTTAAGTTGGTTTTTCGATATCTTTACTAATTTCGAATAGAATATTTTAGAACTTTTGTTAAATTACAGTAGAACCTCAATTTTCCAGGAGCGGATTAACTGGGGTTCCAGAATTGATCAAGTATCAAAATTTTTCGATTTGAAAACGACCTGAGAACATTTTTAAAATCGTATACACTTCTCGACGCGATCTATGAGTGCATTTCTGCATGGGAAAATATAAAAAAACACCCTTGCGTGGTTCTGTGTCAGTATGAAAGGGCCTAATTGGCCTCCAGTTGTACTCCGTGTTTGCCTTTCGGATTAACCGTGGTTTTCAGTTATCCGTGAGGCTCCTGAATGATTACCCCGGTTAATCGAGGCTCTACTGTTTTTTCCACTTTCCTTCTTCTTCATGTCAAAGTTTTTATTTTTATAAGTTGCAATAGTACAAAAAACCATTATTTATAAAGAAAAATTAAATATTTTGTAAAAAAAAAATTGGTTTTATCAGACTAGCATGTACTACAAACTAAAATAATCAACCAGGCTTGCACCATACTTATTATATCGGAAAATGAAAAGATTATTAGAACTGACATATTATATGCTCTGAGATTAACACTGATGATAACAGATTTACTAATAAATTTTGGAATAACCTACACAATTTAATTTTTACCAATATAACACAAATTTTCTTACACATAAAAAATTGAAAATAAATGATGAATACTTAGCAATTTCCCAAATTTTGTGCCAACGAAATTCCGTAAAGTTTTCTCTTTTTCTTGATTGATTTGCAAATAAAACAAGTAAAAAAGTAGATAAAAATTGTCGGACACGTTTAATTTTCGTTAAAAAATATTAAAATTTAATATATTAAGCATTGCGTTTGGTAAGTAAATAACCCATTTCCTTTCTTTGTTTTTAAATATGGGTAAAGGGAAATACTTGAAAGATAATATAATTAAACTAAATAATATAATTTCTAAGAGGAATAGTAAAAAGTGCCGTTACATAAAGCGCTTTCCTATAAATAAAAAATTAAGTTTTTAATATTTTTAATGAAAATTAAATATGTGCATAAACTTTTATCGTCATTTTTATTTATTTTTATACTAAATCAATCAAAAAAAATAAAAAATTTGACAACTTTATTTATAGGTTGGCACATAATTTGGGAATTAGTCGAATATTTTCTCTCGATCAAAAAAATATCAGCTGTCATAATGTTATTTTACGTTCGAAACATTTTAGATTGCCTATATGCTGGACGAATTAACCAGTCAGTCATTAAAAGAATTAAGTTTTTATTAAGTGGATATTTTTTGTAGTTCATTTTGAAGTGTTAACTCTAAACCTCTGTTTTTTAACTCTTTAAATGATTAAGACGAGTTAACTCGTCCTGCAATATGGCGGCTCAAAATGCTGCGATATGTATATATTCACTGGTACAGGTGCCGCTATCTGTGACAGATTTTCCGAAATACGGTATAATTCTAAATAATGTTCAATTTTATCAACATAGTTTAGTATAATTAATATTTTGTAAATTCTTAAAGGTTTACTTTTTTGATGTTGGGATCTTTGATTTTTTCTCTTTTTCTTTTTCTGTAACCTTATCTACTGTACTTATCACTGGCAGTAAAAAGTCCGGCATTTTGAGACAAAAAAATTTTTCCATATGGTTTGTTTAAAAGCGTTAAGTTAAAACACACTGCGACTGTTGTACGACGAATATAGTTTTCCTTGTCGAAAATTATGCGAGCTCGGGAACTTCATTTATGATATATATATAAACACGCAGTTACTACCTTTCTGTTAACGACGCAAAAATTCTCACTCCGCTTTTGGTGGTGAAATTAGAAATTGTATCAAGTAGAACATGCACGTCTATGCAGAGCCGTTTTAGACTCGTCGTAAGCACTTTTGCATAAAAACATAAATAAAATTTAAAAAGTTCTATTGGGATTTGTCGATAGGCGGAGCTTAAGAAAAATGGCTGATAAAAAGTGCATTAACATTAGTTTTATATATAATAAATATTAGAACTGTTTGTATTTGGGTTGACACAAGTCCGAAGCAAAGGGATTTTGTTGAAAGAGAGAAAATTTTACATCTGTAAAACTGTTAAAATATGGTGAAAAATGAAAAAATTGGTGAATGAGTTAATGAATATTACAATTTAGAGTATACAAACGTCAAATTTAAATAGCAAACGTCATAAAATAACTGGAGAACTGTAAATGAATGGAAAAATTAAATAATTGTATGTATGTATTTTCAGATCTATAAAATTCAGCTCATAAATGACATTTCAGCAAATGAACTTTAAGAATAGTCTGATTTTTCAAAACTAGATGTCATACCGCCATTCGACAGATCCCAATATTATCCTCTATTTTGTTTTTGTTATTTGTATTAGGGCACATTTATATTCATTATTCCAATTTTAGACTTTCATAGACCCCTGTAGGTTCGTAGGTAGGGATGAGAAAAACCTACCGGTTATAACCTAAAACCGGTTTTTCTGTTTCGGTAATTTTTTTGACTCGGTTATTACCGGTGTTTTTCATTTTAATCAATAACCGGAGGGAAAACCGGACAAATTATTTCTTGAAATAAAATAATTTAAAAAATTTAGTCATTATTCAGTGACCGGTGATTTGTCTTTATTAAGAAAAAAATTAATTTCTTTAAAATTCTAATACATTTAGCTAATTATTGTTACTATGGTTTGGAAAATACATACTGTCGTTTAAAAATAAATATAATTAACCGTTAGGTTAAACCGAGCATAAAATAAACCGAAATAACCGAAAACCGATTTATTTTGAAAAACTGCCATCCTTATTCGTAGTTCCTAGGCACACTGCTTATTGAGTAAAATGCCCTTGCATAAACGTCTAACTGGGCATAGAAATCTAGTGACTCGCAAAGTTGAAGTAATAAAATTTTGAAAAAAATATGATTGGTTAAAAAAGATGACAAGGATAAAAAACCAACATTTACAATGACAATTCAATTTACTTATCTCACTCACACAAAAATCTGTCAACGTAAGTCAGATTTACATAGCTAAAAGAAGTATAACATAAAATAGTATTTTTAATTTGTCTCTTCATGGAGATATAGTCATCCTCGCCTGATGGCAGTTTATAAAAACCAACACTCGTTATACCAATGTCTACCCTGCAGTTAAATATCTACAAATTCTATTCACTTCCTTAAGTTACTACCACTGAAAATATTCTATATGAATCTGGTCAAGTTACAATAAATAAATAAATTCTACTACATATGCATATATTTTACCAATAAAGTTGTACAAAATCACAACGTGATTAATTTTAAAAATTAATCTTTTAATTATTTTAGTCATTTATTATTTATTTTTTATTTTTATTTAAAGGATCGAGATTTTTAACATCTAAATTACTGATTCTTGTAATATTTCATAGAACTAATATTAAAATAAATTTAAATTAACATTTAATTAAATATTTTGGATACTATGTGGAGGGGTGACCTAAAACAGATTATGAATATTTTTTACTCAAAACTGTATATTTGTGATTGACCAGAAAAGGGATATATGTACGTGACGTTCTCTCTGTCGTTTATTTGTTTTGTCGAATTGCACAATAACCTATCTTCTTGGAGTTATGTATACAGTAGCCGTCCAAGTTAGTCACTTCCGAGATAGTCACATTTCGAGTGAAATAGACATACACATACGTCATCCATATACTATGTTTGCTCTTGTCTATACGCACATATGCGTCACATGTAATACTTGCATACACACTACATACATACCCCGTGTACCTGCCGCGTGGTACTTTGTGAGGTAGCTACCGTGTAATGTGTGTCGTGTGTGATACGTATGTAGTATGTACGTATACTAGTCTAGAGTGAAGACACTGGTCCACACAAACGAGATCACACATTTTTTATATTGGCTCTAGTACACACTACGTCGTCAAAAGTATGGTGACACCTTGACCCAGGGGGTGCCCACACTTTTGACGCGGTACTGTACTTAATGTTGTGGTACACTGCCGTGTCAAAAGTGTGGGACCCCCCGGGTCAAGGTGTCGCCATACTTTTGACGACGTAGTGTGTGCTAGAACCCACTATAAAAAATTGGGAACGAGTTTGTGCGGACCAATGTCCTCACTATTCATACTAATTTAAATAATAAATATTTGTAATGTTGTCTTTTTCTAAAAATTCAAATATGTGACGTAATTATGACGTAGATGGCGAATTGCGCAAAAAAAGCTTATTTTGGTTTCAAATGTAGTGTACCATTCTCTGTCTACTTTGACTTGAACATAATTTTTTATAATAATATTGTTGAAAAAATTCCAATTTGTTCTGTTAACTAAACATTTACCCCACCTCACGGACGTCCATGACTTCCAAGATAGTCACTAGAGGAACATTTGTGTGACTATCTTGGACGGCTACTGTAGCTCTAACAATAAATAAAATATATAATAAAATTAGTAGAAATTGCTTAAATATTATAATTTTGTCTAACAGTGACTTATAGGAACCTAGACGATGGAACTGTAAATTTTCGGAAGATCGTCAAAAAAATAAAAAATTCTTTTCTAGTTAATGCTTCCATTTTTCCTTAAATAATTATAATAATACTAAACATTTCGTCGTTGTCGTAGAGAAGTTTTCTACGTTAAAAATTAAAAATTTTACAGGAGATAAAAAAAATTTTTTTTTAGAAAAGATAATAAGTATTTTTAAAAATTGTAATAAAAACCTATTCAATTTAAATAATTTTCTTTGAAGTAAATTTTATCGAAATACGTGTTCAGTCCGACAAGTTATTTGATAAAATAAATTTTGCTTAGTAAATTTATAAAATAAGCACATTGGAAATTTTTCCACAACGTTATGCTGTTTTAATTTATGTATTAGTAGTGGCTGCGACATCTGTGCGAACAAAATAGATACAGTTAATCTGTTTATCTTTATCACCTATTCATTAATAAAAATTGCATAGTGTAAATCCAACTTAGCTTTTTACACTTGACCTACTTTTTTTAATCAGATTAAAGTACTGTAATCGTCAATTAGATGTGTACGTACATGTTTTATCTGATAACTGATACAGCTTCTAATTTCACCACCAAAGACGCGCATGTAATCTTTTCGTTGCCAATTTTCTATGGGATATTTTTTTGAGAGTTTCTAGTTTATAAATGCGGTCCTTTTCTCCGAGTAAATCTGTTACATAAATCAAAAAATTTAAATACATAATTATCTAAACACATACGACTTATCCCATACATACATGAAGACTTGTCACCGTGACATTTTTATCATTCCTATTTGATCTGTGTGTTAAAAAGAGAGCTAACTCTCTTCGTCCTTCGTGTGCGCATGGGATTATTGTCACTTATTATTACACGAGAGATTTGTATTTTTTCGAATAAATTTGGGTTTGTCTAACGAAAATTTATTGCCTAGCAATTTAACGAGAAGAATTGTCAACTAACAAAAACGCGACAGCAGAGCTGAAGCGTTTTTGGGTTGACAATTCTTCGAGTTAAATTGCTGTTAGGCAAAAAATTTGAGTTGTAGAAAACACAAATTTATTCAGAAAAAATATAAAACTCAAGTTTAATACGGTAAGAAAATTTAACGAATAAAATAAATTAGTATAATTCATATTATTATTTAATAAATTGTTACCATGGTTCTGAAATTAGTTAAGTTTATCAATACGAATTTTTGTTTCGTTTTTACCGTGTTTACCCATAGTGAAATGACCAATAAAATGTTTTGTACCATTTTTTTCGCTGTAAAAATCTGTCCTAGCTTTTTTTTCGATGATAAAAGTGCAGGGTCGGATTTACCCCAAGTGCCGCCCTAGGCACCATGAAAAATGCCGCCCCTGGAAGGAAATCATATCAACTATTTACTAAAAAAAAAAAAAAATAAGTGACGAGCAAAAAAAAATTTCTTTTTTTTTTACTTTTTTCTACAAAAAATAAGTGATGAGATGAAAAAAAGCCAAATTGCCACATTGTGTTCCAAATTTTAACGCCTTGTGCCCCTAGTGTAAATCCAGCAGTGAGAATATCAAAATACTATAGAAAGTATAGAGATTATTATTTCTGAAGTGAAAATAGAATGACAGATAAATTGTTGCCAGTTATTTCTATAAATAATTGAAAAATAAGTTACAAAAGTTAACTTGAAGAAGTACTCGTATGAATAAAAATGTTTTTATTCTGAATAACAATTGCATCAAATGTTTTCAGTTTGAATAAATGCGCCCTTCCAAAAAGTGCGCCTTAGGCAATTGCCTAATTTGCCTTTAGGTAAATCCGGAACTGTAAAAGTGACAAAACTAAAATATTCTTAATGGGACTTGATGCACATGAGTTAAATTGTCAATTTTAAAATTAATATACTTTTAATTCACCCGGTAAAAAGGTTCGCCAGTACTAATCTAGATTTTCTAAATAGAAAGACCTATTAATAATTATTACTATTTTTTTTTTCTTTTTTATATATAGAAAAGCTGATAGTCGAGTATTCCCATATGAAATGCTACCAACCACATCAAATTTAATAATATTTGTTTTAACTAATTTAGAACCATCGATGAGACTGCAAGCTTTATGGATATTGTGCAATAAAGCTAAGGTAAGAAAAAACGACGTTCACGTCTTAATTAACAGAATTTGATAAATAAATAATTTTTAGTTGCCATCTGAGTTAGAATCATGTACAGCTTATCTCAGACTAGAAGTGGCAAAAGTTATGAAACAATGTCTGAAACGTTGGCGCCGTATAAGACATTTACAAACAATCCAATCGAAAAATGTTTTAAAGGAATTAAAATATTTACGACTTTTATATGCACTATTAGGAAATGTTGGCGTAACCAAATATCAATTTATAAATAATATTATTGATCAACTTCTATCTTTTCAAAAACTGGACGAGAAAAACAGTAGGTGAAAGAAAATAAATTTTGGAAAATGTTATTTTTTGTACATATACCTATTTAAATAAATTTATTTTTTGAAAAATAAATTATTTTTTTCATTTCTTATCGTCAATGCTTGGCAATACATAACTAGTCCATTTTAGGCCATTAGAATTTGAATTTGTTCATAATAAAGGTACTTGGACTTACAAAAATATTTGTTGTTTTTGAATGATTCGACTCATAGTACGAGTTCTTGGAATGTGTGTGTAGTCTAGTCATTCTGTAAAATGCTATTATTTTTGTTGATGCAGCATGTATCCCAAATTTGAGAACAAAAGAAGCTCTTTTTCTATAGCCAGATATCTTGACTACATTACCTAAACTCATTTTGAATATAGTACAGTTGGAGTACGTTTCATGTACAAATCTTTTAAGCGTACAAAAATCGTCACTCAGGGTGGCGATCGACTTGAAAAACCTGGAAAAGTCAGGGAATTTCAGTCGTAGCCAGGGATTTTTTCAGTTTTCGCCCCGGCGAGAGCGTCGACTAATAGTTTTTCTAAACAGTTTTTTGGCGACGACCTTTTCTTTTTTCTCTTTAGTTATATTTTTTACCACTGACGAGCAAAAAAGAAAAAGAAGGTCGTCAAAAAACTTTATTTTTAGAAATTACTTTATTTTTAAACAATATTTTTTTCGGAATAGGTCTTGGAATTTTATTCAGAGTCAGGGAAAAGTCAGGGAATTTTCTAATTGGTTTTCAATCGCCACCCTGTCACTACAAGACGAATCTAGTACGTATCCATTACAGTCATACGCTTCTGCAAGGTGGTCCAGAATTATGTACCGTAATTGGTAGAGCTCGTAGTACGTTCAAAAATAATGGTACTTTTTCATGTACACTTTTTTTCAAAACTCAGTAATAAGGGAGATACAACTCTGTAAAGGTGTGAAACGAAAACCATTATTTCTTAAATATTTTCCAAACGCTTTTGAATAACGGATTGATATTTTAGGGGTACTTATTTTGCGTTAGAAGGATTACATTTATGTCAACATTTATTCCACCACTCATGACTAAGGGGTGGTTTTGGGTAGTAGGTGTGAGTTATCACGTCTTTTCTTTTTTAATTTGCAATTATTTAAACAAAATCCCTGATAATATAATTCCTCAGGCAATTTCACGCAAGAAAGGTATACTTGTTACATTTCGATAAATATTACCGTTTTCGAGTAATTTAAAGTAGAAATATCTATTTCCAAATTATCCCCTAATCATAAGTGATCGAATAATTGATACCATAAATTTAATTATCTTAATGTTCATACGTGCCCCTAGAATATGAATCCAGTAATCAAAAGCGCCTAAAAAATTTTTAAAAGAAAGAAGTCAGTTTCATTTTACCCCTCTGCTTTATCTCCCTTATTATTGAGTTTTGGAAAAAAGTGTAGATGAAAAGGTACCATTATTTTTGAACATATTATCAGCTCCAGCAATTACGGTACATAATTCTGGACCACCCTGTATTTAAATAAATCATCTAATAGGTAACGCTACAATTAGCTAATTACATAGGGTGTTTTCCTACTATCAGAGCACAGTGCGCCTTAATGCCTCATTATGCGAGCATTAATTGGAACGAATGATTGTCAAATAACATAAAATGTATTTTGATAATTGATTTAAGTGTTATCAAACATTAATTAACAATTGTGAATGATAAAAATACGTCAATGGTGGCCAACTCAAAGGAAAAAAAACTTAAGATTTCATGTTTACCTGTTGATATAGAGCAAAAAAGCTATTGAAAACCCGATTGTGCGAGGCGTTGCGGTAGTTGGAACACTCAATGCTGAGCATTATGCCGCATAATGCGCTTTTGTGCCGTAATTGGAAAACACATTGGCTATATTCGCGTTAGTGATAAATTTCTATTCATCTGATAGGTTCGTACATACGCATGCGTAAGACATAATTTTTTATAAGGAACGTGTAAAGCTGTGAATGAAAAGTTATAAATATTGTCTTCTAAAGATGTGAGAACATGTTCGTTAGTGGCCGTAAAATAACTGAAAACGCATCCATTCATTAAACGAAAATATAAGGGATTTTAGCCAAGTAATTTTGTTTCATTAATTCAAAATGACTTTCCACAAAGTAAAGCTCACAACAATTAAAAAATAACGATGGTGAAAACGACCAAAATTAAACCCAGCAAATTTTTTAAACGCTAGTAAGAACGACAGTTTTTAGCCACCCATAATAGTTTTGGAAACTGTTAGTGATTTCTGCGACCTAAAATCCGGATTGGCTCGGCTAAGTTCGTCAACCAGACACGTCGGATGCCCAGAAGTAGGTTTTCTGGTCATTTTTTATCATTCGATCCTATCATAAGACAGTTTGATTTTTACATCGTTGAAATGACGAAAAAAAATTATGAAGAAATTGTTCTTATAATTTTCTTTCTATGTTAACTATTTTTCGAGAAAATTGTAATTTTTCATATTTGTACTACTTTGCTCTCTCTGTCAGTGTAATAAGAAATTTATATTTCTGTCTCAATTCATTATAAAATATATAAAAATCGCTTTCTTTTTTTAAGATTTTTTAAAGAAACAAGTGATATCTATTCACATATATGTATTAATTGTATTATAATAAACAAAGTTCTGTCTCTCTGTTAATTGCATTATAATTAACGTAGCTCTGTCTCAAATTAAAAAATTAAAATTAAGCAGATTTTTTAAGCTCATGTAATGAAGATATTTTTTATTTTTTTTTATTGAATTTTAAATAAACAAGAAATTGAAATTTATGTTATCATGTAATCATGTAATATTATTAAATATAAAACAAAATAATATAATATCTTTGTACGCACGGAAAAAAATTTTAAATGGATCGATTTTGAAAATTTTTATTAGAAAGTTAAACAATTTTAAATGGATTTAAGGTATCTTAAGTGACATCCGAAGGTTTTGGGGACCTAAAAAAGCCAAAAATTAATTACCCAATCGATTTTGAAAATTTTTTCACCGTTAGTAAGTTAAAATATTTGAAATAATTAAGTAATTAAAGGATATCCCAAGAACCTTACGGATAGGGATGATCGATATTCATCGATGGTAGAAAAACATCGATGTTTAGATGGAAAACATCGATGTAAAAACATCGATGTTATGTCCTCGATAACATCGACACATCGACTGTTACGAAAATAATATCGAAACATCGATATTACTCTAAGTCTAAGCTATCCAGTATTTAAAAAGTCCTGTCTCCTGTACCTGATTTAAAATAAGATCCATTACTTTTATGGTAAGTTCTAGGATCTACTTATCCAAACTTGAAAAAAATTGCCAATAAATATTTGTGTTTCACAGCAACTTCAACAGCTTCAGAGAGACTTTTTTTAAAAGCTGGGCAGCATTTGTATCAACAAAGGAACAAATTAAAAGGAAAACTTCTAACAAAGTGTACCAAATAAATACTGGCAATGTTAATTTTTAATAAATAAAATAATAGATTATAATGGTTGTTTATTTTGCTACATAAACATCGATGTTTTCGAACATCGATGTCTTTCTTTCGATATATATCGTATATCGATACTCTTGAATCGATATTAACATCGATGTTTTTCTAATATCGATCATTCCTACTTACGGACTGCCATAAGTTATATGAGATCCCTAGAACCCTTTTCTTACTGTTAGAGAGATAAACTTTTTATTTAGGACCCAAAAGTATCAAAAATAAACTAACCGACCGATTTTGAAAATTGTTTCACTGTTAGGGAGCTAAGCTATTTTAGATAGGTATAGATTACGTTATGTAGGGTCCGCCAGGGTCCATGGGACCCAAAAGTGGTAAAAGTAAACTAACCAACCGATTTTGAAAATTTTTTCACTGTTAGAGAGCTAAACTATTTTAGATAGATATAAATTACGTTATCTAAGATCTGACAGAACATCGTTAACTCATTTTCGACTAAAAGTAAAATAAACCACTTTTAATTTGGAACGCCTCATATTTTTTTTTTTTTTTTTTTTAGTTTTGACATATTTCAAATAATTTTTTTAATAAAAATTGTCAGTTTTTGCCAATAATCGATTCAAAATAAATATCATTGTTATAATTTCTTCATTTTAAAATAACAAATGTAAATTTGTCTATTTTTTGCACTATACGTATAAAGTGTCCTGTGAATGTCATTAAATTTATAATTTAATTTTCTGTTTGTAATCATACAGAAGTGTTTAATGAACAAAAAGATCCATAAAATTTTTTGGACTTTAACGTAAATTCTATGAAGTGGATGAAAACACAATAAAAAATAAAATTTCTGAAATAGTAACTACGTATAAGCAGAAACCACAACGATGTATATTTTTTCCAAAAATAAAATTTAATTTTTCTTAAATTATTTTACACTTTTATACAAATACCTATATATACAATTTTGGCCCCCTCTATTCTGAATATTTTTTGTATAAACTTTTTTTCGATTAGATGCATATTTTAGGAATAAATCGAATGGCAACTCCTGAAAAACTCACACGGTATATATATATATATATATATATATATATATATATATATATATATATATATATATATATATATATATTACATAAAGTCCGCCTAGAATATACGGTCGAGCTGATTTTTTAATGAGGTCCACTGGGATCTTGGAGATCTGAAAACGTCATAAATAAGCTATCGAACCGATACTGAAAATTTTCTCACTGTTAGAGAACTAAATTATTTTAGTTGGATACAACCGTATACAATATGTAAGGCCAATAAATTAAAAAAAATTACCTTTATGACGTCACAGACATTGCGATCTTTTGTAGTGCTGTTTTTAACCAAATGATATTTTTTAAAATTTTTCAAGTTTTAATTAATTTATTATTTATTATAGTTATATCATTTTTAAAAAAATTTTCGTATCGATTATCAATATTATTTATGATATAAATTTGAAACAAAAAAAAAAAAATATTTATTTTTTATTCAAAAATCCAAATTGGTAGAGCTATTTACGTAGTTTTTGAAATGCGTAAAAACTCAAAATGGGTAAATTAGTGAGTTACGCTCTTTAAAAAAAAACCGATTCATTTATTTCCAATTTACAGCAATGATTCTTTTTATAATACACGTACGAGAAAGAAAAAAACATATTTCGTAATCTTTTTAAGAAAGAAATAAGTATATTTTTTACTCATTTAAACATGTACTACGAATATATAATTTGTATACAAGATGTTTCATGTATTAAATATGAAATGCATTTTTAATACGAAATACATTTATTTTTTATAAAAGTATAAATTTTTAACTGATTATTAAATATTTTTCATTAAAATTTATTGCAAACAATTATCATATATACATTTGTATTCTATACACATCGAAATCGCAAGTCATAGTTATCAATCCGTATATTCTGAATTTGTATTTAACGCCTTTAGGACTAATGACGAGCTCAGCTCGTCATACTAATTTTTAGAAAAATTTTAACTGAAGAATGTATACAGTAGCCGTCCAAGATAGTCACTTCCGAGATAGTCACATTTCGAGTGAAATACAGGGTAAGTTCAAAAATGTAAACTTTACCACATCGATGCAGCATCATGACGTTTCTGATGCGTCTAATACTGCATGATGCGATGCTGATGCTCTCTTGAAATTTGATGCACATTAGATATTTTTGAATGGGATATTGGCATCATGATGCATGTAGCATAATAGACACACAATGTAGCCAATGTAGCATGATGGACTATAGATAATATAGTAATACAGTCCTTGTATAGGTATATTATCTTTGAATTTCAACTTGAACTTACTTGAAATTGAAAATATTGAAATTATTTGAATAAAAAATATTACATACCTATTTTGAGTGCAAGATGTATTCAAATAGTTTAAACAATTTTAATGAAAAGTAAATACATTAATTTTTTTCAAGTTTCTTTTTCGGAATTATTCCTGTTGGTGTTAATACCTACATAATATGGCAAGTAGTTATAATTCTACACATGACAAGCATCTTGGACACGCATCACCAAATTTCTTGATGCATTGTTTTGACGCATCAGATGCAAAAATGAACTTTTGATTTTTCGTTGTGATGCGTCTGATGCGTTTTTGAACTTTTGACTCTGCCTCATGCAAGCAGTGATGCATTTTTGAACTTAGCCACACATACACATACGTCATCTACATACTATGTTTGCTCTTGTCCATACGCACATATGCGTCACATGTAATATTTGCTTACTCAACACATTACATACCCCGTGTACCTGCCGTGTGGTATCTTGTGAGGTAGCTACCGTGTGTGTCGTGTGTGATACGTATGTACATATATTAGTCTAGACTTCTAGAGTGAAGACATTGGTCCGTACAAACATGATGACCAATTTTTTATAGTCGGCTCTAGCACACACTACGTATTCACACTACAAGGGTCTCGCAGACTAAAAATTTTTAAATTTTATTGCATATATATATGCACATTTTCTGCATACGTAATATGCAAAATGAGTAACGTAAAATTCTAGAATATTCTAATCGTCAACTAGCAGAGATATCAAAAAACAAACTTCACTATTGAATTGGTCATTGAAAAAGAGGCCAAACAGCCTATCTTGATAAATGTTCTGGAATATGCTATTCGTAAACTAGCAAAGATATCCAAACACAGACGTCGCCATTGAATTGGTCACCTAAAAAGAGACCAAATAGCACATTTTGGTAAATGTTCTAGAATATTCTAATTGTCAAGTAACAAAGATATTGAAAAATTGATTGCACCATTTGACTGTCCAACCAAAATTAAACTAATATAAACTATATGTTCCATTTTGGCCAACATTCTAGATCTGTTCGTCAGCCAAAATAGAATATTCTAAAACATTTATCAAAATGTGATATTTCGTCTTTTTTATGACCAATTAAATGGTACAACCGGTTTTTCGATATCTTTGTTAGTTGACGAATAGAACATTCTAGAATTTTTGTCAAATTGCGCTGCTTAATCTAATTTTTAGTAACCAAATCAAAAGTGAAGTCTGTTTTTTGATATCTCTGCTAGTTGACGAGTAGAATATTCTAGAATTTTTCTCAGCTTCGGCTATTTGGCGTCTTTTATGCTGATGAATCCGATAGTGAAGTTGGTTTTTCGACATCTTTACTAGTTTTCTAAAAGTCATACTTATATTCATTAATATAACATTCAGTTCCGTTTATCTATAGAACTGAATTTTAAGTGTAAATTGTTTCTTAGAATAGTTTTGTTTTAAATAAATTCAGATAAATAATAATTACCACCCCCCCCACCATAAAAGTTAGCCGACGCCCCCGATCTACCAATTTTACGTACTTCCCTTTAAATTTGCACCGACCACTACGTACCAATCGGATTCCTGGTGTAAGCGTTTACCCCACCGGACGTCTATGACTTCCAAGATAGTCACTAGAGGAACATTTGTGTGACTATCTTGGACGGCTACTGTATTGTGTTCTATCGATAACTGAAGGCTGTACAGTAAAGAATGGTCATATTGTAAATAAATTAAGCAAAACGTACCAAACTTGCAATGATACTTATAGAGATATTAAATTTTTTATCTAAAATATTGGAATATATGGCGGTACTAAAGGAGTTAAACAGATATAGCAATATAATTGCATTTCTATCTGATCAGGGTGTATTATAAAAAGAATCTTTGCTGTATTTTAGATGAATCTTTGATGAAAAATAGGGAACCTAGGGAACTATCAAAACTCATATCCCGACTCTATTTTATTCAAGTACCATCAACGCCATCTGGTATATTAGTTATAGCGGCGTTAGTAAACGGTCCATTTTTTTATAATGGACTGACTATATGGAGAGTGGCAGGGACATGACCTATACCTGTAGTCTGTGTCAGGATGACACGTTAATGACATTGTCTGTGTATATGAATTTTAAAAATATCATGTCTGCCACAGTACGTGTCTGTGACGTTCAGTGCCTGTAGATATGAATGGACTTTCATTTTGCCTTCTAGCACATATATGATGCGCTTTGTGCGCAGACTACTTTAGATTAGACAAAAATATGTGCGCAATGTAATATGTATGATTACCTATTTTTTAAATAGTAAGAAGAGAACTTACCCACTCTAAAAAGTACAATTTTGAGGTTCTAATATAAAATTCACAAGATCTACATGTTGATTTGTTACAAAAATATTTTAATTTAATAATTGAGTACAAGTAAATAGTACAAAATAAAAAAATAAATCCAAATAATTATAAAAAGTATCCATATTTTTTTCTTCAATCATGAGAATAATAAGGAAGGTAATTTTTTTTTACGTTAGAATAATGTGACAATTTTTTATTTTCATTACAGAAAAATTAACATTTAACATACTTTAACATTCCTCTTAAGTGTATACAAATTGCAAATAATTCAGATATAGCACTTAAAACAGATAATTTTGCATTTATCGAGTACCAAAATTGAATTTAGAAAAAATCAGCATTTAAAACTGAAAAGGCTGAAATTTTTTAAAAAACAAAGATATTTCAACTACTGCAAACATCTTCCTTATTGTATGTATTATTAATTCTTAATTGTTGCCACTAGATTTTTTTTGTACAGTTTCGTGCACCATTTTTATTTTTATTATCATATAAAATTATAAATATATAAAAATAAATTTCAAAATTAAATTAAAATTAAATATAAAATTATTTCTTTTTCTTCAAAAGATTATCACACATGTCATTTAATAGATTACGTTCATCAGTTTTTTGTTTTATATCTTGTTCAAGTGATTCGTTTTGTAACTGTAAACGGCGTAACTGTGTTTGTAATGCTAATACTTCGCAATCACAGCTATGTTTAATTTCATTATATTCTGCTGACAACCTGAATGAAAACAAAAAAAATTCATAAGATTAAACATAAACTGAAACAAAAACTGAATAAAACAAATTTACTTTTCAAGTTGTTGAGATGCTTGTGCTTTAAGAGTTTGATATTTTTTATCTAGTGTATTACTTTCTTCAAACTGTTTATCAATTATGTTCAACATTTGAGTCTCGCGATCTTGACACTGCAAAATCATTTCTTTTCTTGAATCATATTTTCTGAAATTTTAAATCATATTAGAACATGAAGAGAATACAAATATGGTCGATTTTTGTTCAATGGGCATAAAGTAACACTATGGTTGTTTGTTTAGTTTCCACCATAGAACACTAGAAGCCAACTAATATCAAAAAAGTGTAATTCGCTTGGAGCCATTTGTAGGCCTGTCACAACTTAAGTCATGTAGTCAGTCGCTGTCCGTCACCGAACGCACAGTGCATTGTATTACATTGTTAGTTGAACAGCACACATTTCTCTCTCTGGTAATACGTGTGTTGTAGTAGTATGTGTGAATACGCACACAGACGCAACCATTAAACCAATACCACTGCAAACAGTGTGTATCTACACCAACAAAGTGGGGAGATTTTACGTCACAAACTCATTACAAGTGGAACAGAGACATAGACAATCTAGTTTGACCCCTTGAGTTTCCACTGCGTATAAATTCAATACTACAGTAGAACCTCTGTTATCCGGACAGCAATGTCACGCAAAAATTTATCCGGCTAACAGAGGTGACCGCTTAATGGGGGCAGAATAAGGCTGCGGTTACATTGGATATGAATTCGTACGAAAATTGATTCGTACGAGCTCGTACGAAATTCATTCGTACGATTGTGTGGTTACATTGGATATGGAATCGTAATACGAAGTCGTATTTAAATTTAAACTGAAAACCGTTAATACATATTGCATGATATCAAACAATGGATCCAGCTACCGAATCTTATTTATTAGAACCCTCGTTTTCAAAATTTCTAATTATAGAAAACAAACAATTCTGGGTAAACGATTATTTATTATTCATCTAGAGCAAAAAGAGTTCTAAAATTGCTTGGAAGAAATTTTTCAAGACGAACAGAAATTTTTAGAGTACTTGAACATGTCACATTCAATTATATTTTAAAATATACTGAATTTCAGCTTCAATATTTAGTTAATTATTCATTACACATACTTAAAATGTTTTTGTTAGGTTAGTTTTGTTATATCGTAATATATTTAATTAAAAAATTATCTAAACATTTCCTCTGCCACCTCATTCGACAAATTTTTATTTAACTTTCTATTATGACAGTATTTATGTTTTTGATCCCTTAAAGACCACCTTTGGTCAACAAAAATGATTATTTTTTCTAAATCCATCATTTTTTTCGTACGAATTCGCATCAAAAAACAAAATATTTTGGTCGTATCAAAAAGTCGTACGAGCTCGTACGAAAGAGTCGTAAGCAGTGTAACCACGCATGTCTAAATGTATGCATTTGTTTAATTCGGATAAACTCGTACGAATTCGTACGAATAAATTTTCGGATGAATTCGTATCCAGTGTAACCGCTACCTAAATAATAGCATTAAATAATGTAGTATTCAATCAATTTCATGAACGAATTTAAGTACTTATACCAAAATAAAATGTTTACAAATGCATCGTCACATAAAATCATTGTTAATAAGTTAAAATATGAACAATTATACCTAACCCCTTTAGGTACACATACGCACTAGATGTATTCGCGTCCAGTTAATGGAGGTAATAATGTACTAAAAATATGTCTTCGTTAAAAAATATTGTGTCTGGGTCCGGTTAACAGAGGGTCCACTTAAGAGAGTACTGAATACAATGGTTTAAGTATAGTATGCCACCGTCATAAAAAAATTTTCCGGCTATAGGAGGAGTCCGGTTAAGAGAGGTGTCCGTAATCAGAGGTTCTACTGTAATAATTAAAAGAAGTATAACTACAAGAGAACATTCTGAAAATTTAACATAATTTGATCGTCTAAAGTTTCCTAAAATTTAGTGCATGTACCACTAAAAGGTTTGCAAATCACTGGTTTAGATTGTAATAAAGACTGTAACTTCAAAATATTAATTTTTGGTATAGGGTGACATAATAACAGACAGATATCGAGCCATTACCGCCGATTTATCGTAAGCGACACTTTTATCAAAATTGAGATTTTTATTGCAAGCAACATTTTAAACTGTAACGGAGCAAGCAGTGTTAACGTTTTTCTCCAAAAATCGTTAATTGACGAGTTATAGCAACTGCTTAGTTTATCGTTAATACAACACATTTTCACATTTTAGCGTAACCGACAATAACCATCTTTATCGTAAAATTAATAAAATAATAGGAATAATACGCTCAGGCGTAATAAAATTAAGACAGCAGAAATATCGCAAGCGTCATACAAATATTTAAAAAATCTTTCTGTAAAATTTGATTATTTGCCGGTTACGCTAAAATGGCGGTAATGGCTCGATATAAAGAATTCACAATTTTCTATTTAATAATGTCAAATGTAAGGTTCGTTTTTGCAGTTAGTTCTAACTTTAGCTTTTATTTTATTAACCATAAAGTTAACCGCACCTTTTAATGCCAATGACAAGTACGTTAATTTGTTAATATTATTATCTAAATCCTTTACTTTCTGTATGAATTATAAAAAGTTACGATACTGTCTTCTAAATTGTGTAGGTCCGACACTGATTAATACAAAGTGATCAAGTGCAGGTAAACCACCCAACGCGATAGCAGACATGAAGAATCTGTAAAGCTACTGTTCCACCTAACATCTAGATTTTATAAAATTATAATTTTATAGTAAAATTATTTTTTACGAGGTGTTCCACCTAACATCTAGATTTTATAAACCGATTATATCGTCTATAACCGATTGAAAAAAACGGCTACTTAATATAATAAAAAAAAAATGGTGCCAAATGTCACTGTAGAGAAAAAAACTTATTTCTTGCATACTATTAATACATTTAATTAAAAAAATAAAAAGACTGTTCGTGGTCATTGTACAATTTAACATGGTACTAAATTTCAAGTTAGAATTTATTTTTTCATCAATAATGTTATGTAATAAATTTTTTCATCAATAATCATTAAAAATAGATTCTGATATACATTTGCTACATCTATCACTTTTATACATGAAATTTTTTAGTTTTTGCCATTTTGCTTTTTAAGTGGGGGTTAATTTCAATTGAAAAAGTAGAAAAATTTCTACTACTAAAATTATAATTTTATAACATCCAGATTTTATAAAATCTAGATTTTAAGTATGTTACACCTATGATTACACTAAAATTTAAGCCACGCCCTCGTAAAATTATAATTTTATAAAATCTAGATGTTAGGTGGAACAGTAGCTTAAGGATTTTGTAGTTAGAACTACGAAATCCTAAAAAATAATGAAAGAAAAGAGATTTTGAGTACAACAAATTTCACAATTAACTAATTTTCATTTATGACAATAATTAGCAGACTTTTTTGAGGAATTAGTGGTTTCTTAATCCCTAATACGCCAACCGAAAATTGTAAAAAAAATTAATTTAATTTGTCACTTATTGGGCAAAAATCGACCCTTGTTTTTGTTTTTTAAATCAAATACTTACACTTTAACGTCGTCAAGAGCCTCACAGCATTTCTCTAAATGTTGCCGCACAATCGTTTGCTCATTTGCCAGAATTTTATTTTCTTCAACTAAATTGTTATATCTTTCCACCAATTGCTCTAATTTTGCCCTAAAAAAAAAAATTATCGCAAAATAAAAACTTCATTTTAAAATTAATAAATTAGAACTTACTCTTTGACAATGGACCGTTCATCAAGAACCTTTTCAAGATTTTCTTTACCATAACGGCCAATACATGCAGCATAAACTATATCCTCCAAATTATCGAGTAACTGTAATTTTTCTTCTTTAGAAGATGTTTTTTTAATTTGTTCTATAATTTGTTTCCCATGGTCAGAAGGTTTTAAAGCTTGAGGTATATCTACTAATACTTCATTATTTAGATTTTTAGGTTTATTTTGGATTGAAGTAGATTGAACTCTGTTAGCGGTGTTTGTTTCGGGTTTTGTCCACTGGCTTGTTTTAGATGTGGATGGCTTCTTAAATTCGATTTCTTCTTTAGTTTGCTGTTTTGATTCAGAGGAAGCTAAAGCTTCAATATTTTCTTGAGGTATGTCGACTAATAATTCATTAAGCCGTTCATTATTTACATTCTGATATTTATTTTGAACTGAAGTAGATTTCACTCTCTGACCGGAACTGGTTTCGGGTTTTGTCCACTGACTTGTTTTAGGTGTGGGTGGTTTTTTAAATTCGATTTCTTGTTTATTTTCTTCTCCTGACTTACATAACTGAATGAAACTAGACAAGGTACCTCTGTAAAATGAAGTTAAATTATTCTATAAATTTTTTTAAAGTAAAGACCGTTTTTTTAATTAGATCAAATTACAATTTATTTCAGGAATTATGTGCCTTTATGATGTTGCAATCAGTAGCCATTTGTCATAACACAAATTATTATCGGGGCTAGCAAACCAAAACAAACAACTAAAATATGTGTTATCAATAACAAGTTTGGTAACACATAATTTCTGCCGACTAATAGAAAAAAATGTAGATTAAACATTAATATAAAAAGACTCGTAAAAACGGTAATCGGGGAGTAGTCGGAGAAAGAGAAGTCGAGGAGTCAGTATGGAATAGAGAAGAGCATTAGAGCTGGTGGTTAGTTGCTAGCAGGGGCTAGCTAGTAACTAGCAGAGGGAAATGGGCTCTAAGGGTTATTTAACTTACTAAGGGTCGTAATTGGGAAGTTTGTTTGGGTGGCCTAAAATGAAAGTTTGTGACCCATCAAAACTACTACGTGTGTCTAGGTAAGTCCTATTTCTATCCTTTGTTTTTCCTTCATTTATATAAGTTTATCTGTTAGTCATTTGGGGAAGCGATTCCCGTTTTATGTCTTATAATTATTATTCATTTGTTTGGTTTTGTTAATAAAATTGTTAAGTGGACACTCCGTTATTTTATTGAGAAAACAGTGTACACCCTTAAATTCCCGTAAGTCTATCGTAGTGATCAGGAGTTCAAACCCAGGTCTTTCTGTGAGGTTTTCACCGCTACCAATAACATCTAATTTAATCCCTACAAAAAAGGCTCGTACCCCTGTCGACGTAACAATGAGCTTTGATATTTTATAAAAATTAGATAATCGTTATGATAGATTAAAACTCTTTGTGTACTATTTCGAAATTCTAATATTCAAAGGTCTTCACGAGTAAGTACTTCATTTATGCACTTATTTAACCCATTCAATCCCAAATTATGGAAACGATATTTGAAAAATAATTTTTCGATTTTTTCCATATATATTTGTCCATTCTTAACACAAAAACATACTTTTTACATTGGGTTTTTACGGTCTAACACTAAAACAACTTGTTTTTAGACATTTGACAAGGAGATGCACGCAGAGTGAAATTTGCAATTTTGATGAAACTTCGCTAGTGTGTAGAATAGGCAAAAATAAGGGACCAGTATTTTTTTTATGGGCCATCTTCCACGTTTACGGGGTGAAACCAGCCCCTAAAGTTGGAGGTTTAAATCGTATTTCTTAAGATATCTCGAAAACTATAAGAGATAGAGGAAAATTTAAATTGACGAAATGTTACTCTTTGAAAGACTTATTCACCTGTTTAATTTATCCCGATTTTCACTTCTCCAGCCCCTCTTATGAACCCGATCCTGGTTTAACCTATGTATACAGGTGAATAGGTCTTTCAAAGAATAACATTTCGTCAATTAAGTTTTTCACTGTCAGTAAGCTAAGCTACTCCAGACTGACATATGCATTTTATAAGAAGTCACTCAAGGTCCCACGATCCCTTGGAAATAGTATTTTGGAAGTATTTCTGGTAGCGATTTGATATCCAAAAATCGATTTATCGGAATAAATATAACCCCTTAGTAAGAATAAAATGTCTACTGAAACTTACGCTTTAGGAGAATCGCTTTTCTTACTCAATAAAGGATCAAATAAATTTAGTACTGATGGTCGTGGTCCTTTACACGTTTCCGTAGTCCTTGATTGATCGCCAAAAGATTCCCGCCTCCAAGAAAATTCTAAAATTGCCATTTATTAAATAAAATATATATTACGACTATTTTAAATTTTATTTTACTTACTTTCACCAGATACAAAGTGTTCTTCAGCTTCATCAATATTCTGGTCCATTTGGAGATTTGCAGGAGGTCTACCATTTTTTGGGAGTTTGGTTTTTACTTCATTATCACTGATATCACTAATACTTAAAGGTTCTTTATTACTGGTATTTTCAGAAGCATGATCCTCCTTTACTAAGTTTGGTGCCTGTTTATCTTCTATCATCAAAGTTTCCGTTCCATCAACAATTTCAATATTCTCTTTGATATCCTTTGCATTTCCTTCATTAAATTTCAAAATGTTTGTATTGGTTAAGTGGCTAGGCGGAACTCTAAGATTTGATTTATTTTGAATGATTTCGTTTGGTATGTTATTAGAATCCAAATTAATTGTATGTTCAGTTTCGTACGTCTGTTTTAAGAGCACTCCTTCAACGGTATTTCCACCGTCTTCATGAGTTTCTCGTTTCAGTTGTTGTTTTTCTGGAATATTTTCATCAGAAGTATTGAGATTCGAAATAAGGATGTTGTTTAAAGTATCTGTAACTTCTTTTGTTTCTGTAACGCTTGTTTTTACTCCCTCCACTTCTGGAATATTTTCAGTGGAAGTATTATTATGACTCAAAACAACAGTACTGTTTAACGCGTCTGTGATTTCTTGCGTAGTTTCATCATATTTAATGTTTTCAACTGGTGATTTTTCTGGACTCACAGTAATTGTAGTATTCAAATCGTTGGCAAGTTCTTGACCAATTTTATGTATTTCTAAGCTATTATTTCTACATTTTTCGACTGTGGTAGCAATTATTTCTTTAACAATATTATCAAATGAAGCATCTGAACTTAATGTTATTGTACTATTTAGATTATTTGGAAATTCGACTCCAGTTTTTTGGTTCTGAACCGTTTCCATTTCAACTGTTTCTGTTGCTTCCTCATAAATTTCTTTCGACATGAGACTTACATCAGTTTTAAGATTCTCACTGGCTAATTTATTAGAAGTCACTATGTCCAAATTGCTTGAATCCATTTCCGCTGTACATATCTCTTCAATATTTTCTAAAGATGCTGATTCCTTAGAAGTATTTGAACCTAATGTGATAGTCTGATTTAAATCACCTTCCTTTTCTACTTTATCAACAGTAATTAATTCTTCAGATATCTTTTTAGTTGAAACATTCACATCTAATGTTACTGTTGTATTTAAGTTATTTACGATTTCTATCTGGTCATTCTGGACTTCGATTTCTTTAGAAACTACACTTAAAGTCTCATTTTTGTTATTTTCGGCTGTAGTAATCAAATTATTAGGCATGTTTTCAACATTGTTAATATTTTGGGGTTCTTTTTCTAGCAGTTCCTCAAAAGTATTTAAATTTGAGTTAATTGAAGTACTTAAATTATTTACGGATTCTCGTTTTTCATTTTCAGCGTCATCTGAAATCTTACTTTCAGTTGTTTGATTTTCTTTATTGACTGTATCTTCAGTTGTTGCCATTAGTTCTTCGGATTTTATTGTGGTATCTTTTATTAAAAGCCCGTCTGATCCATTTTTAGTTTCAAACCTTTCAATTTCTATTTCGTTAGGGATTACAGCCGAAGTTTTATGTTCCTCTTCGATTGTAATAATTAAATCGTGAGATCTATCTTCGAAGTCAGATAAGACAGTATTTTCAGTTTTTACTAGCAATTTTTCACATTCATTCTCATTCATAGTGCTTAAATTATTTATGAAGTCTAAATTGTCTTGAGTTTTGAGTTTGTCTGGAATCATAACAGAAATTTTATTATCAGTATCTTCGACTGTGATAATTGATTCCTTAGGACTAATTCCAAGGCTTATAACTTCTGTATTATCTTGAATTTCCATTTCCTTGGCAGTGATTTCCAAAATCTCATTTTTATTATCTTGAATTTTAAGTTCGCGTGGAATCATATCCAAAATTTTGTTATCAACATTTTCGATTGTAATAACTGATTCCTTAAGACTATTTTCAAGGTTTATAATCTCAGTATTATCTTGAATTTCCATTTCCTTGGCAGTGACTTCCAAAATCTCATTTTTATTGTCTTGAATTTTAAGCTCATGTGAAATCATATCTGAAATTTTGTTATCAGCGTTTTCGACTGTAATAACTGATTCCTTAAGACTATTTTCAAGATTTATAATCTCAGTATTATCTTGAATTTCCATTTCCTTGGCAGTGACTTCCAAAACCTCATTTTTATCATCTTGAATTTTAAGTTCGCGTGGAATCATATCCAAAATTTTGTTATCAACATTTTCGATTGTAATAACTGATTTCTTAAGACTATTTTCAAGGTTTATAATCTCAGTATTATCTTGAATTTCCATTTCCTTGGCAGTGACTTCCAAAATCTCATTTTTATTGTCTTGAATTTTAAGCTCGTGTGAAATCATATCTGAAATTTTGTTATCAGCGTTTTCGACTGTAATAACTGATTTCTTAAGACTATTTTCAAGGTTTATAATCTCAGTATTATCTTGAATTTCCATTTCCTTGGCAGCGACTTCCAAAATATCATTTTTATTATCTTGAATTTTAAGTTTTCGTGGAATCATATCTGAAATTTTGTTATCAGCATTTTCGACTGTAATAACTGATTCTGTAAGACTATTTTCAAGGTTTATAACTTCAGTATTATCTCGAATTTCCATTTCCTTAGCAGTTACGTGTAAAATCTCATTTTTCTTGTCTTTATCACTAGTGATTAATTGTGACATATTGTTAGCTAAATTTTGAGAATTATTTGAGATTAAAATGTTGGTTTTAATAACTGGAGATTCATTCAAAATAACTTTTGAATCTATGATGTCTTTTAAATCATTTGCCGGTTTTGTTTCCGTTTCATTCCTAACTTGCTCCATAGTTTCTTGAATTTCCTTTACTACAGTAACTGAGTTTTCCTCCTTATTTTTAGGCACTTTACGTAACGTATCTATAATATCAGTGAAAATACTTTCAATCACAGCCATTGGTTCCTCTCCACTATTTTGATCGGTTAGACCCTTTGAAGTTTTTACTTTCGAAATATCACTTTCAGCTATTTCTTCATTACCTTCAGTAATTGTAGTGATCTTTGGAACATCTTTTTTGGAAGGTGTATGAAAAATTTCATGATCTACTTGCTCCAACGAACTGTCAGTGTTTTCGGCAAGATGGACATTTTTGGTAATTACAAGGTCACTACTGAAACATTCATTGATAAATTCATCATTTGAGTCGAGCGCTGGAGAATCAATTTGTGATCTGCTTTTTAATTTTAATCTTTTCAAGGACTCATCTAGGAAACTCAAATCACTACTGAAACGTGATGAACGTGATGACTGTATTGGGGTAGAATTTAAAGTTGTATTAAAATTTTCTGAAACTGACTGAGGTGTATTAGGTAATATTTGGACTTCAGACGCTTTAGTAATATTTTGTAGTAACGACTGCTCGTCATTGGAAATTTCGGTAACTGTTTCTATTGGTGGAGTGACTTCGGAGATTTGAACTTCATCTTTAATAACATTTAATTTTAATTGGTGATATTCTAGAACTTTTAGATCAACTTCAGTTTCTTTATTGATCGAAATGGCTACCGTCTTAGATAAAATTACATCGTTTTCTGTCTTGGAATCTGTGGAACCACTTTTTTCTGAATTTATTTCGAAATTATCAGTTTGTTTCTCTAAGCTTGATTGTTGAATTTCTTCTACTACCAACGGTACAGTTTCAATTCCTGCTTCATTTTGTACTAAACTATTTTTGTTTAATTCTGGAAGTTGTTTTTGCTCGATATCTTTCACTAGGGAAGTATTCTCTACTGATTGATTGTCTGGAATTATTGTATCTATTAGCTGATTTTTATTTTTAGATTCTAGGGAAACATTTTTTTGAGTATTTTGATTTACTCGATCTGCGGCAGGTGGACAAATATTTGAAGTAAGAGAACAATTTTTCTGCTCGAAATTATTCTGCGCATTTGGAAGTTCTTCAACTGTTCTGTTGATATCAAAATTGTTTGCTTCACGCTGATGATCAAATAATTCTAATTCCATATCTTGTTCTCCCAAGCACTGTTGTTCATTTTGTTTCTGACAATTATTATCCAAACCTGGAAGTTTTTCAACTATTTTGGGAACATCAGAATCGTTTGCTTCGTATTGATTATCTGGTAATTCTAAATCCATATCTTCTTCTCCCAAGGAGAGTTGTTCATTTTGTTTTTGACGATTATTATCGAGATCTGGAAGTTTTTCCATAGTTTCGGTGGTATTAAAATCATTTGGTTCACGTTGATTATCACCTAATTCTAATTCCATATCTTCTTCTCCCAAAGTCTGTTGTTCATTTTTTATAAATTCTTCAAAATCCTGCGTGTCAAATTCATCCAAAATTGAATTTTCTTCAACAATGCTACAGTTTATGGTTAGATGTTCAGTAGGATTTGCTTCGATTTCAGTTAAATTTATTTTTATTTCCACAATTTCTTTATCCAATGTAGGTAAATCATTTGTTTTTGGGTTCTCGTTTACACTTTCTAAGTTCTCTGAATGAGCATCTACTTTTGCTTCTAGTTCTTTAGTTGTGTTGTTGACATAAATGCCAGTATCGTTCTCTAGCACTGAAGTGGCAGTTAATATTGTTTTATCTAACAGATTTGTACTTTCATTTTCAAAAGCAAATGTTAAATTACTTGAGACATAATTTTCATCATGTGAGTTTTGTATTCGAGAACTTTCACTAATAACATTTCGGAAAATTTCATCAAAACTTGGTAAAGTTTTCTGCTGTAATGACGTATCATCAACTGGAAAACTACACTCTTTTGAAAAAGTTGGAAGTTCTGATAGGGAGTCTTGTTCGGCTGTTTGATTAACATCAATGTTTTCGATCTTAGAAACACTCAAACATTCGAGTGAATCGCGGAAATTCTTTTCATTTACGGATACACTTTCTATCGTTGAAGGTTGTGATAAATCTGGTTTTGAATCTATAGCATCGTAAAAGATCGATTCAGAAATATTTGATTTTTCCTGTTTTTCTTCTGATTTACTTGACTGATCCAGTTCTGATTTCTGACCTACAAAAATTACGTTCTTAAGAAATACTGCTTTATATAAACTTTATTGGATTTGGAAAGAATGAAATGTTTCGTTTAAGAGTACCGTTTGGTATAGACTTTTTTAAAAAAAGCTTTTATTTTTATTTATTTATTTATTTTTTTAAATTTATATTTTATTAATGTTGTCTAAAAAAAAATAATAATAATAATAAGTAACATCTAAAGTATTTTAGTTTTTTAGTCATTTGTATTATTATTTTAGTTTTTTAGTCATTTGTATTATCTATACAGGATGTCCCTAATAAAATTCCCAGCATGAGGATCTCGTAAATAGCAAGAAATACAGATATGGTTAAATTAAGTGAATTTTACAGAAGCACTAGATGAGTAGATTACTGCTTTCAAACTTACAAAATTCTATGTAGTTTAAAGGTGCGGATCCACCGAAAAAACATTTGCTTCAAATGTTTGTAGTTGTTTGCAAATGTTTTTAACTGTTTGCGAACATACTATCTCCACTGAATAAACAGTTACAAACGATAATCCTTTTGCGAATGTTATTTGTTCCACGTATTTTTATATAATACATAACCAATTATAAATAAAAAATGGCTCCAAATAAAGAACTTCTTCTTAGCACTATGTCGTTCGTAATAACCTCTAATCAAAATACCCCTGTCGCAGCATCCTGCATAACATAGCGAATTTCTGTTTATAAAAATTAGTTTTTCTCGGAAACTAGTTGACATAGAATAATAGTTTAAAGACCTTTTTTATGTAATTTTTTCTCCTCTTTTAAATGATGTAAAAAAATTTGGCAAAAATTTTTGAATAAGTGGAAATTTTGGCAAAAAACTAATTTTTTGCAAGAACAAAAACCATGTTCCTGGCATCCGACGTGTCTGGCTGAAGAACTCATCCAAGATTTTTGGACTTCCAACGTTGTCACCAAATTTCGTAAACCTAGGACATTTCGTTCGAGTTATCGTGCTGATATATATATATATATATATATATATATATATATATATATATATATATATATATATATATATATATATATATATATATATATATATATAAATTTTAGTGAATATTATTTTCGGTTTCTAGGGACCTCAAAACAAATTTCTGCATGTCATGACACCTACTGTAATAGCTGAATTTCCAGAATTCTTTCTGGAAATTCGCTAAAAGGAAAGAAAAAACATAGATTTTGGATATTTCATTTTTCAAAAACAAGAAGTTCTATGCAGTTACTAAGAGACTTAAAAACAGACCTTAAGGGTGGTATATTTCAAAATTTTTGCCATATGTCATCAGAAGATTTAGAATTCGGCTAATTTTCCAAATTAGCCCAAAAATTTGTAAACAGGATATTAACTACAAAGACCGCATACCCGTCGAAATTAGTATTGCGATAATGTTTTTTAGCTATAAAAGATTCTTACGGATGTCTTACGTATCTTTTTCGATTTTCGAGGCAGTTTTAACAAAATAATTCCTGCAGTATGCACAGCCTTCTTCTTTGGTCTTTTCCATCCTGCTTTTAAATTTTATTATAATAAAATTTATTGGTGGTTTGCCATATTTCTAGTTTTGATTTATAAAATTTGATTAATTGTAGAATTTTTTTATTATCTCAATCCGTGTTATTTTTATTTGTTTATTAATTTAAAATTACAATAATCCTTTTTAAAAACACAAACCTATGCTGTTATATTTACAACAAAGTAACATAAAATAAGAAATAAGTACGTTTGGTACACATATACGTACGCATTTAAAAAGACATAATATGTACAATAATGTACATACGGATATTTTGTTGTTCGTACCTACCTATGTATTTCATATACCGTCTCCACTAGAAAAACACAAAACGCACCAAATAACGAATTCCCTTTGATGTACCGACTTTGCTCGGAACATTGACAAACATTAGCAAACAGTTGCAAACATTCGTGACGATCATCTCCATCCACCAAACAAATTTTGTGTTCGCAAACATTTACAAACATTTGCAAACAGGTTGCGCGCTTGGTGGATCCGCGTCTTAAGAGTTATAGTTCAAAAACCCAAAATTCCAAAGTTCTTTTCTTTCCAATCACGTCTTATTAGTAAGAGCTCTGCTGGTATTTGTATTTACACATTATTCTCATAACACTTTTTTGCATGGAACTGAATTACTTTTTTTTGAGAATTTTTTTATAACAATCCGTTTTTGAGCTATGATTCAAGTCAATTATTAGGATTTCGTAGTTCTAACAACAAAATCCTTACGAATTCATGATTTCTGTCATCACATCTTACACAATTTAAGAGAGAGTGTCGTTTTCTTAAAAACTATTTTTAAAATTTTTTAAACTCATATAGAAAAGCAAAAAGGTTTAGGTATCATATTATTAACAAATTAAAGGCTAATTTTAGTATTAAATAAAAACAAGAAATATTTTATCTCGAAAATTGTGAAAAACTTCACTGAACTACGAAATCCTGATTCAATGCGTGTTTAACACGTACTTACCGAATTTTTTTTATTATGGATTTTTAAAAGTAAATCAAATATTCGAAAAACTTGGGCCTTTAAAAATTGTTTCTGAGTTGAGAAACAAACAAATAATGTAATAAATATCTAATTAGGTGTGAAGTCTAATGTCATACATTAATAATTTATTAAGGAAAATTGTGCTTTATAAACTGACTGAAATTTCCTAAATTTTCTGAAATTTTACCCAGTGCTATGCGATTTCAATTTGTTTTTGAATTTTCAATTTTGTAACATAAGAGACGCAATTTTCTTTCAGTAAATTATCGTATGACGTATTAAATTTTACGCATAATTTAATTATTAGATATTTATTGCGTAATTTGATTATTTTTTTTTTTTACCTAAAATACAATTTTTTTTTAATTTTCGAGATTATTTTCCAAAATAAGTATGATATATCGATAAGAATGGGAGTAGGAGGGAATTCAACTGTACCAAAATCTTCCTCACGTTTCATAAGAAAAACCAAAATTCGGAGTCATAACTCGAAAATAGACAGTCATAGAAAATTTAATGAACGAATTTAGGTACTTATACAAAAATACGTCACATTAGAATCATTGTTAATAAGTTAAAATATGAACAATTATACCTAACCCATTTAGGTATACACATGCACTAGACGTATTTGCGTCCGATTAATGGAGGTAATAAGGTACTATATTATATGTCTTCGTCCAAAAATATTACATCCGCGTCGGTTAACAGAGGGTCCACTTAACTCGCCAATTCCCAAGCCGCGATCTATTGACAAAATATTCTTATTTTGTGCTAGTTTTTATCTTTAGGAACTGAACATATAAAAAATAAATAATTGAAGAAAAAATACCCTTTAGTTTTTTATTAAATGGCGTGTCAATTATAGGTCATGTGGGCCGTTATTTGTAATATGAACTGATAAAACAGTATGAAATTACCGGCAAAAAATCACTTTCATTATAAGCTTGATTCTTAAATAATAATTTGTTATAACAATAATAACAGTACCTAATCTTTAAACATTCTTATAACAGCGAAAATACCACAAGATACACTCACACGCAATAAAATAGCAAATCGTTTGAAACAACAGAATTAATTTGACCGTTAACCTAACTTCAGTGTTGCGAAATTAAAACCATGAACACTACTAAGTATTAACATTTTAGTCCTAACACATTTACTTTTAAAATTTGTTATATTGTCTGTAAAATAAATTCGCAAATCACTGTCACCTAGAGGTGACACTGGGAATTCTCGAGTTAAGAGAGTGTTGAATACATTAGTTTTAGTATAGTATGTCACAGTTATTAAAAATTTGTCCGGTTATAGGAGGGGTCCGATTAAGAGAGGTGTCCATAATCAAAGATTCTACTGTATAAGTTTTTTAGCTATAGCTAACAACATGGAATTTTACATGTATAAAGGCGGCACTCTACTCGTTTAATGCATCTGTGCAATTCACCTGACTTAATCGGAACTGTATCTTTTACTGTTCACAAGATTCTTACGCTGGAAATGTTATTAAACACCTTGTATATAATTATATTAACATTGTGTTTGACAGTAAAAATAATTCTTAAAATCTTAAAAATAAGATATAAAGAAAATTTTGAAAAGGTTTAAAGAAGCTTAGCCGTTTAAAAAAAATTACCTCCTTTATTTGATGGAGAATTTACTCCAAACTTCTTAAATAATTTAATAAGATGATCCATCTGATTAACTACTAATGTATTATTCGTGTTCTCTGATCCACAAACTGGTGAATCGTTTAATGGTAAATCGGAGAGATTATCTTCATCAGTACTACCTACAACAACATATATTATAGTAAGTATCAGGTCAGTCCATAAGTTCGTGCGCATTTTTTTGGTAAACTTTTAAATAATATAAAAAAACAATTAAACACAATTCATCCTTTCTGCTATCTGATCCACTGACTCCACAAGATTTCGAAGAATGTCATTATCAAAATTAACAGGACGTCCTGAACGGGGTTCATCATAAATGCTGCTTTCTCCAACTTTAAATTTATTAAAACCATTTCTGGGCAGTCCTTACACTAATTGTGTGTTCACCATGTACACTATTTTATCGCTGCAGACCTGGCAGATTCACCACACGAAAATAAAAAATGTAGCACAGCACGTTTGTACTGATTATGTATATTCATTTTCTATGGGTATTAAAATGCGTTCGATATTTACGAAAGTTGGTGATGAACTGAATAATATGTTAGTCAAACGATGACAAGTTTCGACAGGTTCAAAACTGTATTGGTTTAGTAAATGAGTCATAGTGAATTTCATGCATGCTATTAATACGCACGAACTTATGGACTGACCTGATATATTATATGTAAATAGATATTTCAGTAAAGGAACAAAGAACTAAAATTAGACAGGCGTCAAAATTTTTATTTACATACATGTGCGGAAACGACTTCGTCGACGATCATTTTTTTGAAATATTGGTGTGGTTGTCACAAATGAATTCTCTGGTGTATGAAATTCAGTTACTGTTGTTGTATCTGTTTCTGGTGGCGTTTGCTACAGCAAAAAATAATATTTCAGTTATGAATAATACAAATATTATTTAAAAGAAAACATTAACGATTTGAATTTAATTTAGATAATTTTTTGAGATAACATTAAGAAAAAAACAAAAACATATTCTTCCGTTTTGCTACGTTTAAACAGTGATAATTATTATATATATACATATTTAAAAAAAAATCATACATAACAATATTATTTTGAAAATATTTTTAACTTCCCATTGGAAGTTATTGTAATGGGTCCGATTTCACGAATCACTAATTTTGACATATCTCCACGTTTCAAAGTCACTAGAATCCGAATCCATCGTTTTTAGCGTGATGTCTGTGTGTGCGTTCGTTAATTCGTTCGTTCGTGAATTTTTTTCGTCTCGCATATCTCGAAAACAAATGACGATATCAACTCCGGACTAATTTCATTAGATGCGTAATCAAAAAATGAAGACCGGATCAAGTTTTCAGCAAATTCGGATTAGCGGTTTGTTTTTTGGGGTAAAAAAACGGAATTAACTTTATTAACATAACATAGATTATATGGATTTTTTGCCATAACATTATTATATAATGCCGTAAGAACCTTCCTTGATGTTAAAAACGCCAGTATTTTATTATAAAATTTTTTTTTAAAAAAAAAGAAACTTTTTTTGAAATATATTTTGTCTCACATATCTTGAGAATAAATGATGTTATCATTATTTGATAAGAGTGAAGCCCCCACCCTTAGGTACAGAAGGCGAAGCCCCTGATAAGTGCAAGGGGCAAAGCCTCTATCGGGGGCCCAGGGGAGGAGTTCCCTGAAATGAAAAAAGAATTATTTATGTACAGTAGTCTAGTCTTTAAGGGCACCCAATGGGAAATTGACAGTGTGGGTAGACTTGTCTCCTAAATTTTTAATTTTTTATTGTGAAATTTATTTACAAAATATCAGTGCATTGTTAATTAATCATATTAAACATAAAGTGTTTAGAAAAAATACACCTGTCACAGCACCTGCATAACAGTGAATTTTCAAAGATTTGGCGGATCTCATATACATATAACAAACTGTAGACAGAGCGGCGCGGTACCGCCCCGGAGATCTTATTGATGTAAGAATCGCATCGCGCCACGTTTCCGATTTAGTCGACGCACAGCATTACAGTGAAAAAATTTTCAAAATCGGTTGAGAAGTTAATTTTTGGCGCTTTTGCAAAATGAAAATTCACTTAAAAAGATTCAACCTATTCAAGTATTTTGTATATAAAACTCCTTAAAGGAGGATTCTACTTAGATTGGACACGCATACATTTGGATTTTTACTAGTCCGAGAACCTGAAGGTACAAATATTATTGTAATTTATTTACTACCGCACAATTTTTTTATCGGTCAGAAATATCAGAATGTAATCTGCAAATATCGTCGCCCGAATCGGGAGCACCAATCAGAAAGAAAAACGCTCTCCAAATAACATTGCATCTAGATCAGTTTATTAGTTTGCTCAGTATGGGTATCTACGAAAAGGTCTCAAGATGAGGAAATTAAATATGCTATTAAAATACAAAGATGGCTACATACTTTAGAGTCGTTTAGCGAGTGGAGCGAAACATTATAAGAAACTCATTTCGTACAGATTTTCGGAATATCTAATTTAAAAATAACATCAGATCAAAACAATCACCCAGAACCCTGGGGCCGCAAAAACTACAGCTGGATAGATCTTGATAAAATTTTGTGAAAATTAAATATGTTACTGAAATATGAATATTGCTACTTTAAAGTCGCTAGGCGAGCGATTTACGGTGAATTGATTTTGTGCAACTCATTGAGTTTGAAATTATTCCCCGAAGCCATCAAATAGGGGCTAAATTAAACAGCTGAATGTAAGGCGGCCAACTTTTTCACTAGTCAATGCGGGACAATATAACAGTCTTGGACCTTATTTTTATTCGTGTCATATTTTGAAAAATTTCAAAAATTTGTTTTTCAACAATACAATTAACGAACAAAAATTTAAAAAAAGAATTAGGTACATTTTTGAAAAAATACAATTGCTGAGAAAAAAAAACTCACAAGTAAAGGTCCCGAGGCCGGACCACAATATGACACAACTTTTTTGTCTGAAAAAAGAAAATAGCGGGGCTAACTTGGCGGGGTCATATGTCAACCAAATGGTCGGAGAACGACAAATCATAACATGACCTAATATTATTCCAACGAATGGTGGGAATGATTCCATGCTACAAGATATAGTGATTAGACAAGGTGACCCAACTCAATGTATTCAAAAAAGTGTCTAAATAAAAGAGAAAATTCGTGTGACTTAGGTACCAAAGCGGTACAGTACTTATTCTCAAATGGAACACTCTTAAATGGAAACGCGAGCTTCTATTTTATCTTTATTAGCTTTTGAATAGAATCTTCTGGAATCTTTTTCAATGTTCAACTCAGTTATAAAGTGGGTTTTTCGATCGTTTTTAAAATAAACTTAACAATTTTTATTTTGAATCGCATCATTTACATTGTATATTATATAATTCGTTGACGTCACTATGTAAAATCGGAGTCAGTACCATTGGATATTCGCCGTATAAAGTAATTTAAACTATAAGAGTTTATTTCATACATATGTAATTTCTATGTATTTCCTTATTATTAAATATCATCAACCGATATTGGTGATTCTCAAATGGAAATACTCACTTCCCCAGTCCCGACGTTTTTGCATTTGAGAATAAGTACAGTAAAAGATCCCTAATCTTGACAAGCATGTCCAGGACCATTCTCTAGTCTTGACATTCCCACTATTTAGTACCCCTATGCGCACTGAATGCACAACATACGCAATTTAAATCTAAAAAAAGAGATAGGTAGAGAAGGATACCAAATATACGCTATACGCGTCATTAATTACGAACTTAATTGGTTACGGAAGAATCATGGTGGGAGAAAATATTGTCAAGAGTAGAGAAATTATCCAATCAAGATTAGAGAGACAGCAAGTTTATGGAGCGCAAGTTTACGGGGCTTCTACTGTACTGTATTTACATTCTGTTTTATCCGTTTTTATGTTACTATATTCGCTATATTCACATCAGTATTTTGAGAATATTAACGCCACGTGTGGTAAGAAAAGAAAGCCTTATATGTGCCATTTTCGTGACCAATTTTGGCAATTCTTCCGTAAGAGTTGGATACCATGTATATGGTCCATACTACAAGAATTCGGTCTAAAATAAAAGAATTGCTTTAAAACATGATTGGCTAATGCTTAAAAAAGTGTCGATATTTTTCTGAATTACATGATGGACGAAGTGGTCTGAAAACGACATTTCATATTACACTACCAAATGCTATTCCAACTAATGGCGGAAATGATTCTAGAATATAATAATACTATTTAAGATTAAAGAACAGCTTTTAAATATTTCTTTAATACTTAAGAAAGTGTCGATATGTAACTAAATTACATACTAGGTGAAGTGGTCGGAATACATTTCATATTACACAATCAAATGTTATTCCAACTAATCCGGGATTTTACCGGGCCGTGACTAAAGAAAGGTTGAGAAACACAATTCTACAACACATTCAGATTTCATCAAAATCGATAGGTCCGGCCTCGCGACCTTTACTTGTCAATTAAATTTTTTTATTATTTCCAATCTACTGAATGCGGGGCTTCTGGGACGCATTAGACTCACTCCGGGACTATTTTAACAAAAATTTCAATGCGGGGAAGCAGATGCTTTTCCGGGACGGTTGGCCGCCATAGCTGAATGGATCCTAACAAATCAAGTATACAGTCGGACTCATGTATTTTCATATGGAGATTAGACAAGGAGTCGAAACTCAATGTATTCAAAAAAGTGTCCAAATCAAAGATGGCACTAGTGTTCGACGGATACGAAAGCGGTACAGTACTTATTCTCAAATGGAACACTCTCAAATGGAAACGCGAGCTTCTATATTATCTTTGTTAGCTTTTGAATAGAATCTTCTGGAACTTTTCCAATGTTCAACTCAGTTATAAAGTGGGTTTTTCGATCGTTTTTAAAATAAACTTAAAAATTTTTATTTTGCGTCGGATCATTTATATTGTATATTATATAATTCGCTGACGTCACTATGTAAAATCGGAGTCAGTACCATTGAATATCCGCCGTATAAAGTAATTTAAACTATAAGAGTTTATTTCATACATATGTAATTTCTATGTATTTCCTTATTATTAAATATCATCAACTGACATTGGTGATTCTCAAATGGAAACACTCACTTCCCCAGTCCCGACGTGTTTCCACTTGAGAATAAGTACTGCAGTTACATTCTGTTTTATCTATTTTATGTTACTATATTCGCTGTGTTCACATCAGTATTCGAGCATTATTAACGCCGCGAGTGGTAAAAAAAGAAAGCCTTATATTTACCATTTTCCTGACCAATTTTGTCAATTTCTCTCATATAAGTTAGATCTCCATCTTATAATACTCCATTTCATGTATTTTCGACACCATCTATTTTCAACTGATTTTACTCACGTATTTTCAAGTTTTTGGTCCCCACTTCTCACGCAATACTTTAATACAGAAAAATAACTGTCAGATTAACCGATCGACCACTATAGTGGCTTTATCCTATAATAAATGGTTTTATTTCATTTATAAGCGTTTAAAAAATAATTTTACAACAAGCTTATTACACTTTTTTCATGTTTCACTTTTTTGTTATCATATGTTACTTGACATTTTATCATTTTAAGGTTATTCACTGGGAAAGTACATGTGACTATTGTGTAAAGGAATCTCCACATTCTCGCCGAGGTTGGACGAGGTTCCTCGCTGAGGTTGGCTCAGCCATATGAATAGCATTAAAACACCAACCGCGAGACACAACGAAATGACCCTCTACATTCTCGTTTCGTCCAACCTGGGCGAGAATGTGGAGACTCCTTAAAGATTTACGCGGGCTTTTTGTGATTGGTTCTGTGTCTGTCAAGTGGTTCTGATTGTCACGGAGTGAGGATGAAGGAGAAGTTGAAAATACATGAGCGGATTAGTCCCGACAGGTTGAAAATACATGAGTTCGACTGTAAAATAATGTATGTGGGGTAATTAGCGACGAATGAAGGATGTATTGGAAAATAGAACAGAGATCACTTTCAAGATTGTAAAGTTATTCGAAATTTTTACATTTACACATTAAATATGATATTTCTATACTTTATAAACTTTACTTTAGATTTTACGTTTATTTCTGACAAAATTATGAAGTATTATTCTTTTTATTTATTTTTTTATATACTTTTTTTATAACAAGAACATTTAAACGTACATTAAATAATTGTAAGAGAAAAAAAAACAAAACTAAAATAATAAAACATGAATATTTAGGCTAAAGAAAAATTACCGTTCTCATTTGAATAATTGCCAAAACGAAATTTCAAAATTTAATTTACAAACCTTTTTATCAAGGACGTTATCGTTGTTTACAAATACATTTTGAACGGGTGAAATTTCTTGTAGAACTTTTCTTGATGTCGAAGTTTTCAGGTTCCCGTTTTCACTACCACTCATCTATAGAGGAAACAATACAGAATTATTAATTTTTACTTTAAAAAAATGAGTTAAAGAAATAAATATTAAAAAAATTGGAACTCGGTTATCATTATTGTAGTGAATAATTCAAAATAATTACTTCGCTATTTAAAATAATAAATTCTAAATTTAAATAAAGTTGTATTTCTATTTTTAAAACAGATTTTATACGTATGTATACTTTATTATTATATTCATGTATTTATTAAAATAATGCGTTTTTAATGTTTTATAAGTGTAAATTGATATAAAACAAAAACAAAAATTACTCGTAGACACTTTTTATAAATTGCGTAAGTAAGTATATTCAATTAAATACATAACTAAAAAATTGATAAAATTAATTTTTTTATTCTACTCTTGCTAAAGTGTCATTTAAATAGGTAAATCAAATGTAAAAATTCAAAAAAAATAATGAAATTTCAATTCCTAATTTAAAAAAAAAAAAATTAGGAATATTTTTTTAAAATTAGGCATTGAAATTTCATTTCTTTTCGAAAAAGACGTTTTTAAAACTTGTTTCCAACTAGAAAAAATTTTTTCCATTTTCATTTTGAATTAAAAAATTATTGCAGTAAACAGTAATAATTTTTTTTAGGTCAAATAAAATAATCATTTATGAAATATTAAATTCTTACAATCAAAAAGAAACAAAAAAAAAAAATAAATGTCCGACATTTACCTTTAAAATAAAATCGTAAAATAAATAATACCAATATGTTTTATAAATGTGCACTGGTTTAATATAAGCGTTTTGTATAAAATGTAACTGATTAAAAGTTGAATTTTCTATTCTTTATAAATTTTTAATTCCGTTACGTGTTGTTACTGGTTTTTATTTTCGCAATATTTAAGTTGAAGTTTCAAATGTATTTTGAAAAATGTAACCGTCATTTATTAATTATTTATCCAATATCGCCAATGTCAAAAATTAAAAGTCCCTATAAGTTGTTGAACAAATGTGAAATGAGCACGAAATTCAAATAATTTTAAAATTTAATCTGAATAAGAAATGAAATTATTAATAAAAATAATAAAATGCAAAGTTAAATAGTTGCGAATTTGGAACCTATTATGATCCCTATGATTAAGGCGGCCAACTTTTTCACTAGTCATTGTGGAACAGTATGACAATATTGGATTTTATTTTTTGAAAAATCCAAAAAATTCTTTTTAACAGTACAAAATTGATGAGGAAAAAACCACTGACAAGTAAAGGTCTCGAGGCCGGACCACAATACGACACAACTTTTTTTGTTTGAAAAAAAGAAAATAGCGGGGTCATATGGTCAACCAAATGATCGAAAAACGACAAATCCGACAAATCATATAACATGACCCGATGTTATACCAACTAATGGCGGCAATGATTCCAAGCTACAAGAATCCGGTCTAAAATTAAAGCATTGCTTTTTAACAATTGGTTAATGCTTAAAAAAGTGTCGATATATATCTGAATTACATGGTAGATGAAGTGGTCGGAAAACGACATTTCATGTTACACGACCAAATGTTATTCCAAGTAATGGTGCAAACATAGAACACTAGAAGCAAACCAAGCAAACTAATATCAAAAAAAAGTATAACTCGCTTGGAGTCATTTGTTGGTCTGTCACAGCTTAGGTCGTATTGTTAGACCATTGTTAGCTTGGACCCCACCTTGCTTTGTCCGACAATACGTGTTTTGTAATTGTGTGTGTGACGACCTTTGTGACGCCTGACACAGTTGCAAACTGTGGCAAACATCAAACCAACACCACTACAAACAGTGTGTACCCACACAACATAGTACATAATGCGAAGTGGGGAGGATTTCACGTCACTTTTCTGCTACACTCGGAATACTAACTATCATAATAGTAGTTTGGCCCCTTGAATAATATTATTTAAAATTAAAGAAAGGCTTTTAAATTTTTCTCTAATGTCAGACGGAGAGACGATTATATGGTAAACGAAGTGGTCGGAAAACGACATTTCATATTGCACGACCAAATGTTATTCCAACCTATTCTGTGTTTCTGTGTTTCAACCAGAGACGGCGCAAGACTAAAATGGAAAGTGAGCAAGATAAATTTTGCGAGGCTCCTTTTTCGATTTTCTTTTTTCTCTTTGAAATTTCTCCCTCAAAAATTAGGCGACGAGCAAAAAGAACAAATGTAATACCTACTTGCTATCGGGGTAAAGAAACAGGCAAAAAATATAGAACGGGGTCGACGATCTGTTTGTTTTACTCCAACAGTAAGGGCCTGATACCTTATGCGCATATGTAAGATTCAAATTATTAAATACAGCGTTTATTGGGCATCATGACGCTGGCCGGAAGTTTTTTTGTAGTCAAAATTTAATAATTTCAATCGATTGTAGGCCGTTTGTAGATGTTTGTAGTATATTTATTTTCGTTTGTAGCCCTTTACTTTATTTGTAATTAACAATCAAAATTTTGTACTGAAGTTAGCCGGAAGCAATCGTGAAGGTAATTTTTTTTGGTAACAATAGAAACATTTTCGTTTGTAGTGTCTAAATATAACGGTAAAATGTTCGTATGGTCGTCTGATAAAGCATAATTAATTAATAAAATTCACCAAGTGCGTGCCGGACACGCATTATCACAGTTACGTGCTCAATAGCTAATTTTTCGCAATTTTTAGGATAAAATGTAGGAAATTTAATAGTACGTATCGACGGATTACTACTAGAACCACGTAGGTCGAGTTTTCACTCTTTTGAGATAATTGACCGAAACATTATTTTCAACCGGTTTGGAAAAGTTTTATTGCTTTGTTGCCCCCCACCACTCCTTTAAAGGTTAGATCGGATCCAAAAATTGACCCCACTTTTATAGTACTGATTCCCCATTTTGTCAGCCCACTTACCACAATAACAAGTGCGTGCCGGACACGCATTATCACATGTACTGTGATAATGCGTGTCCGGCACGCACTTGGTGAATTTTATTAGTTAATTATGCTTTATTAGACGACCCTACGGACATTTTACCGTTATATTTAGACAGTACAAACGAAAATCTTTCTATTGTTACTAAAAAAAATTACCTTCACGATTGCTTCCGGCTAACTTCAGTACAAAATTTTGATTGTTAATTACAAATAAAGTAAAGGGCTACAAACGAAAATAAATATACTACAAACATCTACAAACGACCTACAATCGATTGAAATTATTAAATTTTGACTACAAAAAAACTTCCGGCCAGCGTCATGATGCCCGTTTATTGTCTATGCGGACTATCATTAAGGGGACGGTTTCTATGTATTTGTGTTTATATACCTACACGAAAATATTTTTTAAACAAACATTATCTTATGTAAACAAATCTTGAAAATTTAACATATACAGCATATACAGCCTCGTGTTCGATTTGTGGTATAAAAAATTCCAGTGCATTTGCGCATGTGCATTACTAAACCGCGCAAATATATTAGCAAAAATTTAAATATATAACGTCTACAAGCTTCCAAATATGGTAGTAGACGTGAAATAATTTGAATTTTTGTTTGCGCGGTTTAATAGTGCACATGTGCAAGAATTTTTTATACCACAAATCAAACACGACCCAGGCGATTATTTTGGAAGTTAACATAAGTATATGATAATAACAATAATAAAAATTATTAATACACATATGAATGTATAATTTCCAAGCTTACAATTAGATGTAAATATTATGTAGCTAGAAAATATTCTTTTGAAAGCTATTTTAACAAAACTACTTTAACTTTTATATAAAAATAAATTGTGTAAAGAAACATCATATATGAATTGTCTAATAAGGGAACGACGTTTGTGTATTGTCGTCCGGTTAAAGAGAAATCAGTGTATGTGGATATCATCAGGGTATGGACACTCAATAGTTTATCGGACAAATTATTCGTCATTGTGGAATGGTGTGGATCAAAGAGTAGCCAACATAATAATAAAATATTCACTAAAATAATATAGGACTTTCATTCAGTAATACCACTAAAATAAGTTTTTACGGTTTAATTTTGGTGATTTTGGTCTTATTGGTATCGCTCTGATCCACTCCCACTGAGCACCAAATCGAACATATTAACATATGTTAATAATGTTAAAAATTAAAGGTTTGACCGCCATTAAAGTAATCCCATCAGTCAATTTTTTTGCTCACATCAGTCAATTTTTTTGCTTCAATTTCTTAATGTATTTGTAATATACAGCATTCTCTCTAGTTGATTCTCTCCTCAATGTCCACTCCACACCGTTTGAATAAGGAGTGGAGGGGAGCATCTAGTGTCCATACCCTGGATATCATTGGATACATGCGATGAAACAGAACCGTCACACTTGCGCATAATATGCTACGTCTTTTTCTCTGTTTCACTCTTACCGTGACCCTGCCACACTTATAGGCACTAGCGATATACAAATATTACGTATATGGTAATAAAGTAAATTAAGACACAGTTACTGCAAAGCAGATAAAGTTACTGTATTTCTTGAGGTAGCCACTCAATAGAAACCCTATAAAAATAACATTGGATCGGATTTTATCTTTAATAACAAAAACTTTGACGTTGAAAGTATGTCTAATATTCGCGAGAATGTTTGCGTTCATGTGGATTTGGAATTACTTTTCTATGTAAAATAGTTACCGAGTAAACAATTTTTGAAGAAGGCAGTCATTTTTTATTTTTTTTTAGTTATCTCGGTTATCGCCGTAACTACTTGGTTTTAGCCGGGAAGAAGTAGATATTAATTATTTATAGCCTGCCTGAGGGCACATTGCCCATACAAACTCGGCTATACCCTTTTGAAAACATTCATTAGCTATCAGTTACGTCACATTCTTTGCATTCTTTACATAGCAACAGGTGTTCTGTAACTAACAAAAAAAAAAACTACATACTCGCTTTTCTTATTGGCAACGATTTTTTCCTTTAATTTTGATTTCTCTGGTGGGCGTTTTGGAATTAACTTATGACAGATACCTACTTTTCGGCAATTATGTAATAAGTGTACCGGTTTTAACGTTATTTCTGTTTCGAGACAATAAAAAATACCACAAGATCTCTTCGTCAGGGGAACAGTATTTTTCAGAATAATGTGTGTAGATACCAAAGAACGAAATTTTCAGTAACGTAAAATGTCAGCATTTTCTTTCACGTAATTATACGCATAATTCATGTAAAAACGTTATAAAAAATAAAATACGGTACTTGACTGTATTTAAAATTTTTGTCAAATGTTAAATAATTGTATGCATTATCATTACATATGTCCAATTTTATTGATGAAACATAAAAAAAATTGATAACTATTTAGAAATTTTATTTTGAAAATCGCCATTTTTCAACAAATATTCAAATTAGTGAAAACGCGCCATTTCTTGAATGTGACGTAACATTTTGTTGCTAGATATGTCGATTTTGGTAATTTTCATCGGTGAGGTGAAATTGTGTTTTCTTTTGAATATTTCTATTAGTTTATATATATATAGTAATAATAATCGGCCAGAATTCTAATAAATACTTGTTTTTACTTTAACCTTTTATGAATATAATCAAAGTTTTGAGGTTATAAATATTGACATTGACGTTTAGTTGCTTCAAACTGTGACGTCACTATAGTGAGGTGTTTTTCCCGCCTTTTTCTCATTTAAAATTGTAGGGTTATTTTTTTTGATGATTTTTTATAGAATCTGTCGAAAATAAAAAAATCACTTAACTGATATGGAAAAACAATGCTTTTAGAATATTTTTGTAACTTCAGTCAAGTATCCTATTGTTATTCGTACGCTGTTATGTAAAAATTATCTCTCATACGTTAGTTTCGCGACTAGTCACTAGGGAATCTTATCATCGCCAAATTCCCATAGTTTGATAATCGGTATTTAAAGTAACAACTAACAACTCTAGTGACGATAGTGATGAAGTATAAGAGAACGTGACGTTACAAACCGTTTCTGATCACGTGGTTATAATAGCTAAAAAATTACTTTTTAAATTAAGTAATTTTTTTTTTAAATTAATTAATAAAACTTCGGATGAATTAGCATGATAAATTGTTGTTTTTTATTATAAATTTTCATTAATAAATGTGTTGTTTTTCCTTGATACTTTCAAATACCCCATTATATTTTTAGAAGTAGTCCTAAATAGTTACAAAATTTAAAAAATAAAAAAAGAAACTAATTCTAATTTTTTTTAAAATATTTAAAATTATAGTTCTTACCGAATCATTTTGTTCTACACTTATTTGTTTGGTCGAACGAAACAAACCACGAATAAATCTTATAATGTTGCGAATTAGATCCATTTTTCATTTTTCACTTCACGTATTAGTTTTACAAAACAATACTATGTAAGTTGTTTATTTATTTTAATAAAATAAATATTTCGTATTACATTTTTTATTTTATTTTGAATTACGATCTTATTTATTTAATTCAGATATTTAATACGTTAATTATATAAGTGAAATATAATATGATTGTTAAAATAAATAGCCTAAGGAATATCATGGTCCAATGAAAAATTGTATTATTTCAAAATATGTTTCTTTATTTATCAATTCAATTTACATGCCAGTGTAATATAAACAGAAATATAAATTTTAAATTATTCAGTTAGTTAAATGTTAATATTTGCAAACAATAGATTAAATTTGAGTTTAATCGCTTAATAGTCCAATTTTTTTTGTACATATTGCCCAAAATTTGCATTTCTTTTTTGTTTTCATTAAATTCTGTAAGATAAATTGGTGCAAACTTGGCAGTTTTGCACCTACTGTTACAAAATTAAATTATCATGTTGAACAAAATTTAATAATTTTTACGGTACAGTAAATCTCAAAAAAGATTGATGTAAAACAAATAAACAAGTGTATGACGGTATTTGGTGCAAGCAAAAAATGAAAAATATGTTGCCAGATCTATCATTTTAGCGGTACATCTATCATTTTATTCTTCATTTCTACTGTAATATGTTCCGTTTTTTTTTTTTTTTTTATTCAATTAACCGTTTTTTAAATGTTTTTAAAATTTAACAAATATTTTCACGGTTTCCCTCTTGCGTATTATTAGAAATGTCACGTTTGAAATTTAAATTTGTATTTTAACCGTCATTTAGACAGAATAGTTTTTTATTTTACTAATTAGTAATTATTTTCGCTATTGGCGACGCAAATATTACACCCACGCTTTCTGGTGGTAATATTAGAAACAGTATCAAGTAGAAAATGTACGTAAACGCTCAACTGGGATAGGAATAGCTTCTAATTTTGCCATCAAAGGCGTAAGTGAGAATCTTTGCGTCACCAATATTTGTCTGATTAAACGGTTTCTAAATAGCTTTTTTTCATCAAACAAACGCAATAATTTGTTGAATAATTGGGAGTTGCTTCATCGGGAGAATAAATCCATTATTAAGTGTTAAAAGTATCTACAATTCTTATAAAAACAACAAATTAATATTAAATAATAAATTTAAATCTGTTATCCAGTTTTTTAAACCGCTATACTATCTACTACTTTATAGAGAAAGGAGTCTGGCAACACTATTTACCTGACACTCGTAATAGTCAGTATGTAAACAGATATGTTGTTCAAATGACACCCGTGGTAGACTGTTAAATGATTAATTAAAAAATTCAAAATAAAAAGCACCTTTTACTATTTTCTTCAATTTTTTGTCAGTTAAAAGAAAATATATTTTCTTCGAATTTTTTACGGTTTTCTTTAACATGTACCGTATTCGGTGGTAACACGGGTTGTAACTTATCATTAAAAAGTCTTTGCGCATGCGCGAACCCATCACTTAGATGAAATTAATAAACCATTAAGTATGTTATTTTATTACACTGGCCGTGTTCGTTGCTGAGTTTTTCTGCTCAAAGTGAGCTGTTGGCACATGCGCAAGAACTTTTTTTATGGAATACGCATGCTCCAAAATACTTCATATTATGAGCACAAGTATTTCGTACTTCATAAAAATGTTCTTGCGCATGCGCTAACAGCTCACTTTGAGCAGAAAAACTCTGCAACGAACTCGGCGACTGTTAATTACGTACGACGAAATATTTCGTCATATCAGAAAAACAAGAGCATGACGATTTTTGTCATCAAGGAAATCTTATACCGCGAAATAAATATTTTAATTTGTTTAATTAATTGGGTATTTAACAATTTTTTTAAAAAAGTATTTTAAATTATTCGTATATCTCTAATATAATGTTGGAAATACTTCTTTCTTTAAAAAAAAAAAAATACAACGAAAATAGGCGAAAAAAAATGTCTCTATATGTGTTAAAAATTTTCCCCTAAGACAGTATCATTTCTTTACATGGCAAAACATGACATCACCGCTCAGCATTGTCAAATGGCCCATATAATAGTAAGCAATGTTTAAGTATTTCGTTGTCATTTTTTCACAATTTTATTTTTGAAATGAAATCAAAAGATAAGAACAAATTTCGAGAACTTCAAATCACATGGCATTGGCTCAAATTTCATTGGTCAAAACTAAAAAAAAGAAAATTTCAATCGCTCTTCCAATTTTTTTCAGTAAATTATTGTATAACATTTCATATTTAATTAGTTACTTGTTGCGTGTTATTTATTTATCGGCCTAAACTGAACAGAATTTAGCATGAAATTTAGGTTTAGGACAAATTTTACATTAACAATGTGTAATTTCCCTCACGTTCAGTGACATATATCGTATGACATCTTCACCATACGACTGTCTCACGAATGCAAAAATAAAAATAACAATTATCTCCATAAGTGTCATGTATGTTATCATCTATTTAAAAAAAAGATTTAAAACATTACGTTTATACTTACACAAAAGTTTTCACATTTTTAAATTTTGTCGAATAAAAATCACTGTTGATGGCAAAGAAATTTACTACCATTGCTACAAGGATCAATTCCCAGCAGATTATAATTATCAGCTTTTATAAATCCGACTCCCGTTATTAATATATTACACAAAACGCAATGAAATACAGATAAAACACGAGAAATGTAATGACAACTATTTTTGTTATTACGGTCTCTACAGTTACATTTTGACAACTACTGAGCGGTGTCGTTAGCCATTTCAAATGGACCATTTTCTCAAATATGTAGCAATCTGTCACCAGGGCGGCGACATAGGTATTTGGGAATACATGTCTATAATCGAGATATTAATTTAACCAACCAAAAATCACCTTCTATTAATTCCACTTCAGCAACGAAATTTTCCAATTCGGTTACCTGGGAATATTGTTTATTTTTTAGAAATTAATATTCCAACTATAGAGATGTAGTTCCGAATAGCCCGTGTCGCCGCCCTGGTGTTAAACAATTTTCTCATGCGGTTACATAGCAATTTTTAAATTAAAATTTCAATCATAGAGATGTAGATATTTTGAGAAAATGGCTTATTGATGTTTCTGTATACGTCGTCATTAACGTATATTTTGTAATTTTTTTTAAAATAAAATTTTTATAATTTTGAGCGATGTTATTTGTAAAATCGCAATATTTGGTACTCTTATAATTTAAATAGTCATTTAAAAATGAAAGTAGCCTTTTTTACGACCACAGTCAAATACCCAATTCTTTGTAAGTCTATACTGAAAATATTTGATGTTTTCTAAATTGCAAAGAAAAAATTTACTATTGTAAAACGAACTGAACAAAAGGAACGAATTGTTTGAACGAATTAATTCCCCAATTACCAGATTAAACTTTGATTTATGCAGATTTAACTTTAATTTTTCCAGTCCTTATATGTATTAATACACTGAAATCTATAGTATATCTCAACTGTAAAGTTTAAAATAATTTGTATTAACAAATTTCAAATTAAAAATAAATGTTGCCAAAATAAATAAAATAAAATATTCAAGCACTGATATCAATATCACAGTTAAATTATTCAAACCTAAATTAAAATTTTCTTAAAACTTGATACTGTTTTTTTAAAAATTCAAACTTCAACGTTAACGGTTAACTTCAACGTTAACCCAAGTCGATTTAAGTTTCAATTTAAATCAGATAAATTACATAAAAAATTTTACTAAATTACTAAGTAATTAGATCGATTACCGTTTCTTTTCATTCTAAAAATGCCGAAACGACTGATTTGTGGAAATATCTAAACTCATAATTTGAGTTACAATTGTAAACATATTTTTTGTTTTATCTTTGGAATGTATAACGATTTATCAGATATATAAGGGTGAGTCAAACGAAAACGGAAAAAGTGTAATATAAAAGCAAAAAATGTTCCCAAGAGTGTATCAGATGTTTAGGTGACACAGGAAAAGTGTTAAGATGGCCGCTCACTAGTAATTTCACCGTTCTGATGAAGAAGTGTACGAGTATTTTATACAGAAATTCAAGGACTCTGTAAACTCTGTTGAACTTGCATTGAGCGCAGAAGAAATCATGTTGAAAAGTGATACGGCTTTGTTCCACGCGTGTACAATACAAATAATACAGGGCTTTCATTATATGTCGAGACTCACGTGACCAAATATAATTTCCGCCATATTTGTGTGTATAGTAATTATTAAAAAAAAAAAGAATACCCTAAATGCGGTATCATTTAAAGCTCTGTTATATAACAGTACTGTTTTATATAATAAGCACTTAATTTAAGATTACTTATGAAATTTATTATATTTCGCAACTTAATATTTAAAGTAATAATTACAACACTGAAAAATACGAATGATTTCGGTTATTTCTTTTTAAGTGTTTTCAGCTAGCAACTAACTTCACTACAGTGCCACCAACATACAGTAAACAAATTACCAAGCGCGCTAAACAAATTTGATCACGTGGGTCTCGATATATAATGAAAGCCCTGCCTAGTGTTCGATTTGTGGTATAAAAAATTCCAGTGCATTTGCGCATGTACATTACTAAACCGCGCGAACATATTAGCAGAAATTTAAAAATATAACGTCTACAAGTTTCCAAATATGGTAGTAAACGTCAAATAATTTAAATTTTTGTTTGCGCGGTTTAATAGTGCACATGCGCGAGAACCACGCATCGAACACGGCCATGTATTTAAAAAAATATATATTTAAGGCTTTCATTTGATTTGCTCCAATAAAAAAATAACACTAATTCTTAAAATAAGCACTATAGATTTTAGCGGCCTATACTCTTGCGGTAACATCTTCAAACCACATACTCAAAATATACTGAAAATTCATTCTATACATTCCAAAAGATAAAGTTAAAAGTTAGACCTAATTATAAATTACCAAGTCTCAAAAACACAAAATCGGAATGCAATATTATTATTTCAAATTTTACTAGTTAAAAATTGTATTTTATTGGTTAGATAAAAATACAATTTTACTAAAATATATTTTTTTTATTAAATTAAAACGAACTACGTAGACAGAAATCTTTGGACTGTTTTGTACAGGATGTTCCTCAAACAGTGTCTAGTCTTTATAAGATAAAAATACAACAAGAATTGGATTGTCGACAATCTTATAAAACCTAAACACAACTTTTAGGATAAATACAAGATTAGGATAAAGATACAATATTAACTACAGAGCAGAATACAGAAATATTAAATAAAACCTTTTTTTTCTTTCTTTGGTAACTTGTAAAATACTGAAAAATTTTTTGGCGGTTCTCCAGACCTTCTAAATTTTGATGTGAATATTACACGTGAATGTTTATGAACCGCGACATTGTCTAATAATTAAAATATCTACAGTTCGTTGTGTATATTTGAATAGGATCCATGTTTCTCTTTAATTAACCAAAAATTATCAATCACGGCGCCTAATTTATCAACGGACACTTGTTCCAAATACATGTGCGTATGATTATAAACTTTCATTCGGGTATATCCATAATCGGATGACCGAAAAGCACTCCATTCTGGTGACGGGGTTACAAAACCGTCTGTATTCTCTTGGCAACCAGCTGATCCGGTAATTACATGAACAGGCGCTTTAGGATTTTTGTACGGCTCCTCATAACTTCCATTGTACACTTTATAGTTATAAATAGGCCAGAGTCGTTCGTACGAATGTTCATGTGCCCATATTTCTAAATCAACGCCATATTTATAAAATAGTGGCTCCAATGCGAAGAAATGTGAAAATGGAATGCCGACTCGCACGAGGGTTCCATTATGTGAACAGTCATCTTTGGTATCATCGCTACAATACATTGGCCGATGTCCCATAGTTACAATCCACGGACGTTTACGTCGATTTTCTGGTTTATTCGCTTCAATTAAATCTTGTTCAAGCCATTCGTATTGAAATACTAACGGTTTTATGCCGTAATTCATGAAATAGTATACTTCTGTTGAAAAGGAAATCACGTGGATGGGTCCTAAGTTAAAGCTGTACATTAAATTTTCTGTATTGCCTGGCATACTGAATCGAGACCGATAATGGCTGAAATTGCTATTTAAAAAAAAAAAAAAAATTGTTAAAAATATTAGTAACTTAATTTAATTTTCCTGGTGGGCGTTTGCGGAGCTAATGTATGACCGATATTTTCCGACAGTTGTGTGATAAACTGATAAATGTACCGGGTTTAATGTTACTTCATTGCTTTATAAAAGTTTTGCGGCGATTTCGTTGCTGGACATTTATCAGACAGTAAAAATACTATAAGCTACCTCTTCGCTAGCCTCGTGTTCGATTTGTGGTATAAAAAATTCCAATGCTTTGCGCATGTGCATTACTAAACCGGATGAACATATTAGCAACAATTTAAATATGTAACGTCTATAAGCTTCCAAATATAGTAGTAGACGTCAAATAATTTGAATTTTTGTTTGCGTGGTTTAATAGTGCACATGAGCGAGAATTTTTTATACTACGAATTGAACATGGACTAGGGTGAACCGATTTTAAAAGTAGAATCTTGTGCGGATAAAACTGCTATTATAACGTTCAATTATGTGAAAATTGTCTGTCATACATTAGTTCCGTGACTCGTCGCTAGGGAATCTTGTCTGTCAATAGGAAATTTTTCAATATTTTTAACTCATTATGACCTATCCCTTGCCAAGCATTATGTTTATTTTATTAACCCTAAAATGGATTCGTCAATAGGCCTTTTCACCATGTGACGAGCGCAAGCGCAGCCGCCATGTTAAAATAGTGGTAATTCAAAAGTTTCGTACTGTTTTGGTCAGGAATAGCTAGGAAAGCAATATTATCTCAATAAACAAATGAAGTATTGGAAAAAATCGTCGATGGTGCTTCACTTGTTTATAATACAGTTGAAGCCCATAATCACCCATAATTGTGAACAATTGAAAAGGTGGCTGAAATGTCATGGACGTCCGCAAAAACGGAAAAAAAGTGAGCTGATTGAGAGGTTAGGCATCCACACTACTTGTTTACTATGTCAAAAATAATAATAAAAACAAATAATATGTATAATTTTATTCTAATTAATAATGTCAACCAATTTTAATACAACTTTAAATGATTTATAGCGTGTATCACCCTTACAAACTCCATAGTAACACCGTTTCTTTGCTCCTTTTCGTACAGATAACATTATAATAATGGATTGAAAAAATTTAATTTTCAATTAAAAACACTTATTTTTTTATTTTTTCTTATTTTTTTCTTTATTTTATATATTTCTTTATTTTATAAATAAATATTCTTTATTTAATATTTTTTAATTTTAATTATTTGTAGATGGGTACTTTAACATGGTAGTTTACAAAAAACAGTACGAAAAAAATGGCCGATATTGACACATGCGCACAAAAAAAAAATTGTGATGAAAAGGCCTATTTAAAATAGGGAGTTTGCGCCTATTACATAAACGTTAACACGGAGTTGTCAAAAGTACGTGTTACTTACTTCTTTACAAATTCTAAGCGCTTGCTAATCTTACAAAAAAATATGGCATATATGTACTAACTTTTGTAAACTGTTATAACAATTTCAACCGTACATAAATAAACGTACGCAAAGTTTTTCTACGTTAATTATTTAGACCGTGAGCCAGCGACAGATGAAAGATTGTGATTTTTTTTATATACTTTTTGAGGAGCTGTAATCTCCAGCGTGTCAATGAAGATGAGCAATATATTAACCGTGACCCCCGTAACGCGAAAACGGAAAATAGATTTTTTTCGTAAGCAAACTTTTGAGAATTGTTGATGTTTTTGCTTTTTACCTGCCATTACATAAAATGAAAGAAATGGTGCAATAATACCCATCGAGAAAAATTGGCAGTTTTCAATGGGTTGAAAAAGTGGAAACGAGGGTGTTAACTTGCAGAAAAATTTTGAAGTTTTCCACAACTTTTTTTTATCTGCTTGGCAAGATGTTTAGTAGCTGTAGAAAAGTTACATAAGTCTATATGTCTTACGTACGCTACGTATTTTTGATAGGTCGATAACGTTTACGTCATGAGATATATTAAGAATGTAAATTCCCTAATCAACCTCAGACATTTTTATTATTAAAATTGTGTGAAATTCAAAACCTGTTAGAATTACCTGAATACCCTGATATAGTTTCTAGGGTTAATAAGATAAAAGGTCTATAAAGATGATGTTTAACAAAGTGTTTAGTCATATGTTGAGTTAAAATAGGTTAAATCACTTACTATTTTTGCTCATGATTTCCAGGACATGTCATGTATGGCACATAGGCGGCAATCGATTCAATTTGATTCATGAATTCATCACCTACGACACCTTCTTCCTGAATAGAAATAATCTGATTTTAATATACAAGAAATTTTATTTAACAGGGAATATGCATGTATATTTTTTACTTAAATCGCTAGAAAAACTCATTTTTGTAATCTTTTTTTAAATAATATTTAAAAAAATATCGATAAGTTAATATTACTAAAAAAAATTCACTTTTATTGTAATCTACTACAGCTTAAATGTTTGCTATTATCGCGCGTTATGTGGTATGTACTGAATTATTAGCATTGACATTAGACATGCTAATGTTCTCAATTTTCGGGAAATTATTTGACTGTGCTCTCACAATCCTGCTTTTCGTCATTTTAATTTGTATACATATAAATGACAAAACAAAAACTATAAATAAGTTCAACAAATCTTCTAAAAAAATAACAAAAAAATGAATCACAATAATCTCAATACAGCTACTTATATTCGGTGTGCTTGTTATAATAGTGATGTCGGATGATTAATCGATTTAGTCGACTAATTTTGTTTACATTTAGTTATATTTTAGTCGACTATTTTACCTTCGATTAAATGATTAAAATGATTCATTTTTTTTTTAAAATGACTAAAAACGACTAATTTAACAATTTTTCTGTATTATTTATTTGACTTTAAAAAATGGAATGAAATATATTTGTATGATTTTTCACTTTTATGTAATTAATATGTATATTGTTATGTTTCATATTTTTCTTTTTCTTAAAAGAAAAATATTGAAAGTCCATAATTAAATTCAAAAGAAAATCTCGGTTACCTTATTCATGAATTCGACTAAAAATTTAGTCAATTAGTCGACTACTCTGTGTTCGATATTTTCGACTAATGACTAATTTTATCTGAAAAACAATTTTAGTCGATTAATCGACTAACTGTTGCTCAGCCCGACATCACTAGTCTCTTAGTGAAAGACGCTTACATATTTAGGCTGTTTTCATGTCACGTTACGTCACTAACGATGGCGCGTTAAGATTTCATCAAAATTTTATTTGAATTATATGCATATATTTTAATGAAATTAAAAAATGAGTATTAACATTAATAACTAGGGTGACCTCTCAAAGCTGCAATTTATTATTTACGTTGTATTTTGAAAAATATTATGATCAAACAAAGAGTATGAACTAATATCAATCAAATTAAAATATTAGACTGTAATTAATTTTTTTTGTAGTGATATAAATTCATTGTTCAACAAATTGTTTTTGAACACAGTATATTTTTGAATATAGAAAAATAAAAATTTTATCAATGACGTACATATTTATATGTTTATTTTTTATACTATATTTAGAAAATCGTAAATTATAATAATTTTTTCTACTAGAATTTTCAATTTGCTTTGAAATTATTTTGGATGTATTTTATTTTTTTGTTCTCGTTAGTAACGCCGGAGTTTAAGAAAAAAATATCAACTCTTGTTTCGAGTTTTTTTTACACGAATCTGATGTTGCCCGGTTCAAAAAAAGAATTCCTTTTTAGAAAAAGTTATTTCATCTAACACGATTTCAAAGTCATCGTTCCCCAGACTTATTTTTGTTCCTTTATTTATTTCTAGAGCCGGATTTACCTCTGTGGAAGCCCCGGGGCACTTTTAATGTGGAGGCCCCCTTGGAAAATTTCAGAAATTTTAAATTTCCCCGAAAGCCCTTATCCTTTATATTCTATTTCTTAATTTTGAGATTTTATTCGATTTTGTGAAGGCCTCTATTGTGTGGAGACCCCGGGGCACGTGCCCCAAGTGCCTTTATGTAAATCCAGCTCTGTTTATCTCCCTCCCACACCTCTGTTTTGTAAAAATAATCATATCGTACAAAATAAAGTAACTGTAGTTACCCAATCCATGTCGTAAGCAAAATCGCCCACATGTAAAATAGCATTATACATTCCTCGCTGCGTGTCAACTTGAAGATGTGATAATGATTTTGCATTTATGTTACCCATATCGCCATAAATTGCAACATGCGGACTCCAATCGCTTCCCTCTGGCAACGTTTTGAACCAAAATTCAGGTGACCATCCCAAATCACTTCCAACATGATATGCTGTAAACTCCAGTTTGTTAATAAAAATAAGATTCGCCAAGTATAAATAACTTACTGTACGTGGAATCTGGAGTAAGATCATTTAAAACAACTCGATGAATATATTCTGTTCGAGCATGTGGACCTCCATCGACAAACTTGGTCGAATCGCCTGATTCTTGAAGAACCAAACCACCAATGCCATATTCAACAATTGAATCTTCAGTATCATTTTTTGTTGTCCATGTTATAACTATTTCTGATTCACTGTTACCTAGCGCAATATGTACTTGTTCAGGTTGATACGATACATGACAAAAAATATAATTTAATAATAATAAAAGCAACACACAGAATTTTAACATCTTGAGCTTTTGTTCAAAACGATTTATACAAATAATGAATATAAATTATTTGTTTAGCAATAATATTTTGTTTATCAATATTAATCATTAGAATTACATATAAGCATATAACATTGAAATATTTATGTAAATTCAATTACGCAAAAAAATAAGTTTGTTATGATAAGTCAACATGACGTATACATATATACTTAAATGTTGTTAACTTGTTACACATTTGTATTTAGGCATTGCTACGAGTGAGAAGTAAATATATTTTTGCTGCCCTCATTTTTTTTAATCTGCGGGGAGGGAATATTGATGTTGCACAGAATGTTGGCTAGGGGGCCATAGTATGCATCAGAAATTAATATGTACAGTATAATAGATGGCGGAATTTATAGATTATTTAAAAAAGGGAAACTGTTTTATCTGATTTACCTTTTACTATCAGAGACATCTATCGATTATTATCGATTATTATTCTTTCTTTACTTGATTTAATATTATTAATATTAATTGAAACCTAAATTTTTGCCAAATTTAATTTTTTACTAATTACAAGAAACGCAGAAAACCATTAATTTTTTAATTTTATTTTTTAAAATTAAGATGTTTCTTGTAAATGTAAGAAATTTTGTTTGGCAACAATGAAAATATGAAATGAAACACAATATTAAAGAAAAATCATCTTTATTAAAATAAAGTTAATACATAATTACAAACATTTTCCTAACAAATACGACAAATATATAAATTTTTTATTTATTTAGGTACTTTTTCTTAAAATGTACCCTGAAATTAAATTTTCAGAAAAATATTCCTTTATTTGTATCTACACTTTTTAAATTTGTATTTCTTTTTCTCGACGAAAGTAGGCAACATAAAACTCGTAAAGATTCACGTTCTGTAGCTACAATTTTAAGGTATAAAAATAAATTAATGACATTAATAACAGAAACTCAGAACCCAGGATTATACTTAAAATCACAGTCACAGAGCTACAACCGCACAGGTTTATTTAGTAGCCTGATTCAGAGCCTAGTTAATATTATAGGTACATAAAAGTAACATTTTAAAGACAGATTCTGAAAAAATTTGTCGAATTTGTTTAAAATCATAATACAGAATAATTTAATAAATACATTATAGCATCGATGATTGTAAAAATAATAATAATAATAAATTGAGGAAATTTTTGTAAATTTCATTTTGAATAAAATGGTAACTTACCAAATTTATTTTGTGAAAGATGTATAGAACATACAAATATAATGAATGATTTTAAAAAGCTTTGTCTGTTCTTGTAACCAGTACTTTCTGACATGCTCCAAAATTATTCAGGGATCAAAAAACCAATATTTGGTCCAACCAAAAATGAAGACGACGTAGATTAATATAAGCATATATCAATACATACCTGACTTCCCAAGACTAGATGATGTACAAAGATAGAACTGAAATTCAATGAAATAAAAACTTTAAAATAAAGAAAGTTTAAAAAGCCTAAGACAACTATAATAAAAGCAACAAAATATGCTGAAAAAATCAGTTGAAATCTTTGAAATTCTCTTTAGGATGGACGCACACTACTTTGTTCAGCAAGAAATATAAAGTATTCTACTCCATACAGGTGACTACACTACGATTTTTTTCGCGGTGAAAAATAAAATGCGAAAAGTTTTTGCATTTTTTGTTGTGGAAAAAATGTTCTATTTTTTTTATCTCATTTAAATAGAACATCATGCCCACATCTACGCAATTCAGACGCAGTTTTTTTGATTATTGCTTCACTAAACTTAAATAAACTTACAACGTAAAGTAATATTTCATTCAAAATGTCCGATTTTGGATTCTATGATGAATCTGGCCAGAATCTTTCTGATAAAGAAGCCATGTTTGAAGTAGAAAAAATACCTCTATTATTAGATAAAACAAATACATAAATAAGAACACAATAAATCAATTTACATGGAAATTATAAATTAGATTCTTATAAATTTGATAAAAGTTATCATTTATATATGTATATCTGATCGCTGGTCAGTTAATGGAGGGATTTAGTATTGAGGACTATCACGGTGACGGCTTTGTCGATTACGAAGTACAAGTGCAGCAACGTAAGCTACTTTACAAAATTTCATTTTTCAAATGTTTAAATCACCTATTTTCAGCATTTTCTGAAAAGCGACCAGCTGAAAAAAGTCATAGTGTGCGTTTGACCCTAAGAATATTTACCACTAAATGAAAAAAAAATTAACATCGATGATAGATACTATTTCAAATTTTACAGCATATATGCATAGGATATTTTTTTTAGAAAAATATCTTTCCACAGGAAACAGATATATTTTTGATGATTAGTTAAAATTCATTTCTAAAGAAGTTTTTTAATACGTATAAATGGGATTCAAATTTACCTTTTCTATTTAGTCGTTTAAGGTATCATTGGATACTGCTTTTTTCGGAAACCATGACTATATTTATCTTTTTTTCTACAAATATTTGTGTTAGATTGAGGGACCTTCAAAGTATCAATTTTTTTACATGTTTTTGTTGACTAAAGTGATAACGACACGAAATTTTCTGTCAACAATTCCCAAACTTAACATTTACATCGCAAGTACAGAAATCAACCGTTGTTTTGCATTTATAATTTAAGAAATAAATACAAAACAGTCTATAATTATGGAATAATTCTGAAATTATTGAAACTACACGTACTTAACTTATACTTAAGAAAAGTAACAACAGAAATATACGGGACCTATTTAGACTATAAAAAATATATACAGGGTGGAAACATATTTATCGAACATGAGTCAAATACAATGGAAAATTTTTCGTTAGGTCATGTTACCATGGGTTTACAGTATTTTCATAGTTATAAATTTATTCCGGATCATTATCATATTACCGTAGACAAAATCAGCTTGACATTTGCTGTTTGGTGATTTTAAATTTAATTTGACAAATATCAAAATATTTTGTATCTATAATAATACGATTTAAAGACAAAATATGATTGGTCAGAGGGATTATAGATCACACTGATCTTAGGAAAAATTTCCTATTATATTTGCCCTATGTTCGATAAATCTGTTTCCACCCTGTATATATAATGACTAGATTTATATATGCTGCAAAATTCTCAATTTTGTTCTAGTACTCAGTCTAAAAGAAGAATCCTTTTTGTTCTGGTTGTAGGAATTACAATATTTCTCCAGGCTTATGGTACAAATTAAATCTAAAATACCTTTTTTTATAGAGATCCGATGATCTTCACATTGTACCCAAGAAAAGTCGACATAATCTTGCATAATTTCTGTGAGCTTTTTTTTTACGTCGGTCATATGCCTACATTGGTCTATATGTTTATCAAATATGTTGCAAGCATGACCGACGCAAATAACTAAGTTTTCGGATGGCAAAATGCACTTAGAAGGATCCTCGGTTTTATAAAATATAAATTCATTACATGGTAACGAAGCATCACCAACAAGTGCATTTTTACATTGCTCACAGTTATTACGCAAGACTTGTTTGCAAACAAATGCACTGAGAGAAACTACAGAAAGGATTTCGAAATCGCCACGTTTTACAGCTTGCGCTATATTAGCAACAATTTCAGACGTAATCCTTCCTGTGATTCTATCGGTATCACTAGTAACCTTTTCGTGAGTATCTATTTCAGGTATCGGATCTATATCTAAAAAGGTATGTAAAGAATTTAAAATATCCCTCCCGTCATCTTGACAATTCCCTTTAAAACTTTCATTAACTAACCCATTAATAACTTGGGTCTTAAAAGATCCGATGAACTGGGATATTGTCGGATTTATGTTACTCCCACAACCAGAACGAATACCACCAAAAAGATTTTCCAGTGGGTCCTGATTAAAATCTTTTGTTCGAAGGTATTCAAATCCTCGTTCTGATAAACTCTGCCAAATGCCCATCATCGCATTTATTGTTGTTATCCAACCATCTTGGGACTTAGGTCGAATGTGAGATAGTTCATTTCTTATAAATTTCCATGAATCTATTTTTGGAAGCATTTCTTGCCAAAACGAGATGTGCCTTGAAGTGTTAGTAAGGCGACCAAGTAAATCCTTATTATCAGGAGGATACTGAATACCTCCGTTAAGGCTGTCGAATAGGCTATCAACTTCTAGTATAAATGTCCCAGTCGCAAGCGCCCGAACTGGCAATTCACCTAAAAAAAAAATTAAATAATTTTAGCATTTTATTAACGATAAATATTTTTGGTAGAAAGAGAACTGATTGTGCTAATAAAATCAATTAAAATACTTTTTCCATCAGTTTTGCATATATTCAAATTTACATAAATTGCTGAAAAATTTTCTTGAACTCGCTAGTTGTGAAGTACGACTATTTTGTACATAGCGACAACTTTCAAGTAATTTAATTAGTACTGACAAGAAATCTTCATTCGGTAAATTCAAAAAAAAAAAAAAAAATTGAAAATTTACTGAAATACTTAGTGAAATTTGGCCTTGAAAATTTTAAGTGTTTTCAATTAAATTAATATTTCGGAAACAGTGAAAGAAGTGTTAGAAATTAGATGGTAATTAAATAAATACAAAATTCTTTGCACATATTTCTACCGATTTTCAAATCAAACAATTGTAAATTTACTCAAATTATAATTACCAAAATATTTATTTATGCCTTGTGCAAAATATATTAGTGAATAATTCTCGATAGCATACGACTCCCATATTTAGCAAAAAATACTCGATATATTTAATATTTTCAGGTGGGATGAAACCCTAATTATTTTACAACTTGACTTTTTTTTATAAATTATAATGTAAAGCGATGTAGAGATCATAAAAAATCATTTGTAAGTACCTATATGGTATTTACTTATTGTATCTTTTAATATTTCCGAGATATTTACCGAAATTGAAAAAATTTAAATTTTCAAAAGTGACTTTTGCTACCTTAAACCATTTTTCGGCATAAAACGAAAAATGTTTCGTGATTAGCTTTAATAAAATAAACAAGCTAGCAAATTTTAAAATTATTTTCCTGGTGTAAAAATTTTTTTGTGGGCAAATGCAATCATTATGTTTGAAATATTAAATAACTCACCGTGCCGAACAGCAACAGCAATTCCAACTCCAACTCCTCTGCTCATTACTTGTGCCGCTAGTGATACTTTCATTCCGCTTTTTAACGTAGGATTTAAATGGTCTGGTGTCAATTTGTCTACCATTCGAGTCAAAGGAGTTGCCCTATCATATTCATAGAAATGTAAAATGTCACCCCACTCAGCAATATCTCTATACTCCTTATCTCCCATTTTAACACTTAACTCAACGTTATATTTTTTAAAATTATTACGTGTACATTTAAGGAGATGAGGAGGATCGCAAATGGTGTATATAGTTTTACCTTTATATGAAAACTTCGGGTTTGAAGTGGTAGCACCTAAAATCTGTAAAGCTTTCATATTTCCTGCGCCCATGTCGCAAATGGTTGCTATAATTTCTAAATTAATCGAATTTAGAGCTTCGATAACTTCACAGATAATTTGAGCTAACTGCACTCCACTTACATTCCTTTGACTAAAATAATATGCAACTGGCTGTTTCCATCGCCTATGGATGCCTTGGGCCATAAAAACTAGGGCACTCGATGCCACGTTATTGTTTCGACATCCATTTCCCAAATCTTCGAAACCTTCTATGATATCACTAGCGGTATTATAATGCAGATGAGATTTGATGGCCATTTCGTCAAAAACAAGGCAGCATACTCTATCTTTTTCGGGTAATTGAAATACTGATTTAGATAATTGTTTTAAAAAGATAGGATCTATACCTGGGGAAAATGAAATACGATTTAAAAAGCTCTGGAGGGTCTTACGGGAAGGAAATGGCAAAATTTTTCTTAACAGATAGTAGCATTTCGGAGAACGTTTAAGTAAAGATAGAGCTGCTGCTTTGTCACTAGATGACCAACGCCACCCATGGATTTTTCTCTTCGAGTTTTTCAACTGGGACATTACTAAATGCTTCGCCAAATTCGACAACCCGCTAAAAAGATCAGTAACCACTGGATTTGTATCTATATTCAATAATTTTTTTATGGTTTCTTTCTTTTTTTTAACTGACTTCTTCATCTTGTTGATTTTGTTTTTAAATTTTCTTATATTCATTTTCACTTCTTTGGACTTTTTAATTATGAATTTTTGCAATACGATTTCGGAAGTATTGGGAAAATCAGGATGGTTAATAGCCATGTCAGAAGTAGAGGAGATAGAACGCATGGAAGTTGATGGCACTGGTGACAAAGGATGTTTAGAAGTTGATGGCTCTGGTGACGAAGGATGTTCAGAAGCTACTGGTATCGGCGAGGAAGGACGTTCGGAAGTTGATAGAATTTGTGAAAGCTCTGAAGTTGATGGAAATGGTGAAAAGTCTAAAGTCGAGTTAATCGGAGTGGCAGGACGGTCAGAAATTGATGAAGTTGAAGGAGCTGACATTGGCGGAACAGGATTATTCGCAGCTGATGTTAAGAAGAGGGTGGGAACAGCCCAAGGAAAGAGAATTTTGTTTACATATGAATTATAAAATTTCTTTTCAAAATGTTTGCAACATAAAAAAAAGTGATTCCGGGCATATTTAATGCAAACATCTTCCTTACCCACTGCAGCCAGCCACTTTTTGCATCTACAATAAAAATTATATTAATTAATTGCGATATAAAAAGTGTAAACTGTTTTTGTAACAAATTGGGATTTAATATTATTAGTTAACTTTATGCTGGTTTTATTTAATATTATAAAAATTTTTATATTCATCATTATCTTTTATTTTACAAATTCATATATTTTTTTATTTTTATTTAGTTAAATGTAAGTGCACAAGAAATACTTTAAATTTTTTTTGTTAAAATATACAGAAAATTTGTTAGATATGAATATGTTCATTCCAAATGTAATTGTACTATTATATCATTCCAGCTATGATTAAATTTATAAGTATAGGAACCATTGTTTGGATTTTTAAGTTTCAAATTTCAAAATTTATTAGAATACATAAAAATTAGTTTAACGTTGGTTATAATCCGGGAGTAAGAAACTTAAAAAAAAGGCAATGAAAAAATATGTACCTATATTTTAAAATTATAAAAAAAAAATTAAAAAAGAAATATAATTACCTATTCTCATTAGCCGGAAAATAGTGCAATTTTCTTTCTGTTACGCCACAAAACATACACTTTTTTGGCATGGTGTTAAATATCTGTGAATTTTAAAAATAATATATCAGTACTTTAAATGTATTATTTCTACAATAAAAATAATACAAATCCATCTTAGAATAAGATTTTTGAAAACATAGTAGCTTAACAGTACAATCATCCCTTTATACTCGCTGATGTAGTTTGTCTGAATTTTTTTCTTTTTTTGGTACTCAAATATAAATAACTGATGATCGTAAAATGATATTTTCATGACTTCATCAAAAGCATTCGTTGAAATTTTTTTCTTACATTGCAGTATAGTAAATTTTAATAAGTAAAGTCAATCTACTATAAAAAAAATACACTGCCAATGGGCTGTGGCACACAGCTTCCTCGTACGCGTAAAAGACTAAAACAGTATTCTACCAAATATACATGTATACCGTGAAATTATATTTTCGCCTTAAAGTCATAAAAAATTGTTGTAACTCAAAATACTTAAAGGCTAAATTATAAAATAATAGTAAAAATATTTTAGATACTAACCCCCGAAATACACTAAAAATTTGAACAAAATGGGACTAGCAGTAAATAAGATATTGACATTTAATGGGATTTCATGGTAGTGCCGTGGATAATATTACTCCGAATGCAATGAAATTTGTAGGGGATCATCTAGGAAGCAGACCGCATAATTTCAGATAGTTTCATAAAAATGAATTGAATAGTTCAGAAATTATGCCACTTGGTGCAATTTAGTATATTAATGGAATGACATGGTAGCGGCGTAGCTACCGTTACTCCGATTTCGATTAAATTCATAGGGAACCATCTAGGAACCAAACTGCATAATTTCTGAAAATTTCATTAAAACAATCGAATAGTTCAGAACTTATGACACTTGGTGCAAACTGGCGACACAGGCGGATAGACAGACAGACGGACAGACAGACACCAAACCAAAATTGTTCAGGAAGTTCTAAAACGTAAAATTAGCGTAAAAATTTTATTTTGGAGGGAAAAAAATTTTTTATTTTTTAAAAGTGATCCCAATGCTTTCGTTACTTTAGTAGTCGCGGAAGCAAAAAAATTTAATTCAGTCAGTATCAATTCAAAAATAAAATGAATGCTGTGATTTTCTCGAAATCTTGTCAGATGGGTTTACACACTTTTAGACTGGAATTAGAGGGAACATTAACTTTTAAAGTTAAGGATGTTGTAGTTAGCTACCATGTCTTCTGTGGGTACCATTATGCGTTACTTTAAATAATCTACTTGAGAATTATAAAATTTTCTGTAGATCAATTTTTGCAGATACTTACTTGTAATAATTTTTCTGTATGAGTAAATATATAGGTACATAAGTACATAATTTCTGATACCGTGAATTTAAAAGGACGACTATCAAAATATGTTTTTGATGGTGTGGGCTCATAATGTGAATAAAATATGTAACATTCATGTTTGTGAATTTTAGTAAATATTTTTAAACTCATATTTAGTAAGACAAATCTTTTAGTGTTACAGCCAATGCTGAAATAGAAAATAAACTTAAAATTATGTAGCTGTTGCACATTGTTTAGGATTTAATGTTTTAACTCATAATTTAAATATCGCGCCAATTTTAAATTCAATTACTTTTTGGTAGTAAAATATTCAAAATATTTATTGCTTGTTATTAAATCATTTCAGTCATTTCTCCATATTTAAAAAATAATTTTATCATCATAGCTACTCATCAATCATTCAGTTCAATAATTATTAACAACATTGGCCGTAACATATTACGTACTATTTCTAGTAGAACCGGAAAATTATTTGAAAAAAATAAAATAAATTAATAATGACATTGATTTCAAGCTAAAAAAGTTAGTTGTGTATTATTAAAAATTCATTTTTCAGCCATACTAGAAATCGGTACATCATCTTTTAAGCAGATATTTAAGAAAAGGTACTTACCGTTTTAACGTAAATATTTTCTAAAAACAACACTTTTTCAAAAAGTAAATTAAAAACAATAACAATGCAAAAAAAATTATTTAAATGTGTTTTTAAAAAAATTTTTTAATAAAACCAACGCGACGCAACAATTAACATTAAACATTCGAATGAAACAAAAACACGTTAAATTATTTTCATAGCTGACATCTACAAACATTGTAAAAATGTGTAAACTAAACAATTAGTCGATATTAGTACCATCTATGATAGGATAATTGAAGTTACTGTAACTGTCTTTGGTAAAAAAAAATAAATAACCCCTCCCCTTATAGAAAACTCCCCTGACAAGCCCATAAACTAATTGACAAAGATGGATAACTAGATATAATTTGTTAAACAAAGAAAAATTAAAGGATGGATACTGTTGCTAGTTTTTCCTATCTAGTGCGCCCCCCGTAGTATTGCTTATGTATTTTCTATTGTTTTTGATGTTCCATGGTTTTTGACGTTTTTGACCACAGAATATGTACTTTTTGACGTTCCTGATTGAAAGAACTACATAAAGCGAGATACATACATATCACTATCCCTTTTTTTTACATACTTTGCAATCTTGCACCTACAAAAAATCGAACAAGGGGCCAAACTAAAATATATGTAATAGGTAAAATTTGTTTATTCTGGATCATAGAGCAACTAGAGAGAAAATACATATTTCTATACTACTGGAACCTGTGTAACCACTTGAGATAGAAAATATGTTGTATACGTGCACGGTGTTTACTTTGTATTTGTGCGGTAAACTCTGTTTGTGTGAGTGGTGATAGCCGTCACGTGACCTTTGGTTCGCATACATGTATGTGATGTGTGTGATACCACAACGCTACTTGTGCCTGTTCAACAATCAAATTTATTGTTGTTTGACTGACTTACACTGAGCGACGGGTACTGAGCAACTGACACTAAGCAGCCTAAGATGCACATATTTGCACATAAGTGATTGCAGAAAAGAGACAGTTACAGCGGACATCCAATGGTACGTACTCCGATTTTACGTAGTGACGTCAGCGATTTAGTGGGGATCTCCTCTCACAGATATGTTGTTGTTTGTCTGTGTTGGTGAAAATTTATGTACCAAGCCAGAGTCAGGGCCGTAGGTAATATTGTCTGGGGGTCTCGTAGCCTTTAAAAATTTTAAAATTTCACTGCAGATATATATGCACATATTCTGTATACGTAATATGCAAAATGCAAATGCAAAATGAGTAACGTAAAATTCTAGAATATTCTAATCGTCAACTAGCAGAGATATCAAAAAACAGACTTCACCGTTGTATTGGTGAATTAAAAATGAGATTAAACAGCGCAGTTTGACAAAAATTCTAGAATGTTCTATTTGTCAACTAGCAAAGATATTGAAAAATCAATTGTACCATTTAATTGTCTATTGAAAAAGAGGTTAAATTACACATTTTGACAAATGTTCTGGAATATTCTATTCGTCAACTAGCAAAGATATTCAAAAACAGACGTCACCATTGAATTGGCTACCAAAAAAGAGACCAATTAACACATTTTGAGAAATGTTTTAGAATATTCTATTTGTCAACTAAAAAAGATATTGGAAAATCTACTGCATCACTTAACTGTCCAACCGAAATTAAACTAATGTAAACCAAATTCCGATTTTGACAAACAATTTGTGCTATTTGACAAATAGAATATTCTAGAACATTTATCAAAATGTGCTATTCCGTCTTTTATTCGATGACCAATTAAATGGTGCAATCGATTTTTCGATACCTTTGTTAATTGACGAATAGAACATTCTAGAATTTTTGTCAAAATGCGCTGCTTAATCTAATTTTTAGTGCCCAATTCAATAGTAAAGTTTATTTTTTGGTATCTTTGCTAGTTCACGAGTAGAATATTCTAGAATTTTTGTCAGCTTCCACTATTTGGCGTCTTTTACGCTGATGAATGCGATAGTGAAATTGATTTTTCAACAGTTTTCTAAAAGTCGTCACTCATATTCATTAGTATAACATTCGATTTCCTTTGTCTACACAACCGAATTTTAGGTGTAAATTGTCTCTTAAGATTATATTGTTTTAAATAAGTTCAGATAAATAATGTTTACCAACCCCCGAAACAAAAGTTTACCGACGCCCCTGATCTTCCGATTTTACGTACTTCCCCTTAAATTTGCACCGACCACTACGTAAAATTGGATTTGTGGTGTATATTCGTTCTATTTGTTCTGTGTTCTGGATAGCATATATCGCGCCTTTTCTGTCTCTAACTCGTATATCAAAAATCACAGTTCTCAGGAAACACAAAAAACATATTAAATACTGTATTTTCATCACTATGAATTTAAGATTTATGCTTGTTACACTTTTTGATGTTTGCTACCTATGTAGACATGAAGCAGATATTTAAATGTTTTAAATTACAAGCTATCGATGTTTTTAGTAAATACGAGTTTGCTGCCCACTTTTTTTTTCAATATACGAGTTTGCGAAATAAATCGATTTTTTTTTTTTGCATATTCCGATAGTATAACCAGTAACTTAAATTTTAAACGCGTTTTTCTCGAAACTACATTTTTTCTGATAGTTTTCTGACAAAACCTGGTATATGGTATACGAGTTTGTGTAAAATTATTTTTTGAAATAAGTAACATTTTTATCAGCATACCCTCGTACTTGACCAAGATACAACTATCTGACACTAGAGTTCGCAGGTGCTGTACACCACAAATCCAATTGTACGTAGTGGTCGGTGCAAATTTAAGGGAAAGTACGTAAAATCGGAAGATCAGGAGCGTCGGTAAACTTTTATTTCAGGGGTTGGTAAATATTATTTATTATATAAACAAGTACATATTATATATAAATAAGTACAGTACGCGTCAAAAAGTGATCGAACACTCTAAATCAGGGGGTGCCCACACTTTTGACGCCGCACTGTACTTAATGTTGTGGTACACTGCCGTGTCAAAAGTGTGGGCACCCCGCGTTACAAATCTTGACATTTGACTCCAACACACGCGCGCTTAAATAAGTACAGTACGCTTCAAAAAGTGATCGAACACCTTAACCCCGAGGGGGGTGCCCACACTTTTGACACGGCAGTTTACCACAACATTAAGTACAGTGCGGTGTCAAAAGTGTTGGCACCCTCCCCCCTGAGTGAGAGTGTTCGATCACTTTTTGACGCGTACTATACTTATTTATATATAATATGTACTTGTTTATATAATAAATAATATTTACCAACCCCTCAAGTAAAAGTTTACCGACGCTCCTGATCTTCCGATTTTACGTACTTCCCCTTAAATTTGCACCGACCACTACGTACCAATGGATTTGTGGTGTACAGCACCTGCGAACTCTAGTGTCAGATAGTTGTACACAAACTCGAATACCATATACCAGGTTTTGTCAGAAAACTAAATTTAGTTCATGTGGTACAAGTTTGTATTTAATTGAATAATTATTTTTCCATTAACTATTTTGCAATATTTCTTAGTGCATCATATGGGGAAGTGTATTATGTACATGTATGACTTTTTAACTCAAAACCGTCAAAAAACCTTATACGAGTTTGAGACAGAAAAGGCGCGATATGTACATCATCAATTTTTTTTCTCTGTTTTGCACAACTTTTCTTATCTTCTTTAATTTTTTTGATTTATGGTAATAATAGCCTTTTTGTAATAGGTACATTTGGTATAGGGTAAAAGCCCCGTTTGTGGAACGCGATCCAATAGAAAAACAGTTTTGACATTTATATCTTAATGAAGTTATTTCTGAAAGAAACCTCTGATAACAAAAATTATTATTAATAGAATGATTATTTTTCAATTTAAATTCACCTCGCATTTAATGTTTCCTCACTTAATTTAAAAAATACATATAAATATCGAACAATTTTTGTTGAATTCGTGAATTTTTATAATGGTGGATGATCATTATTCAAAACATATGAGTTATAAATTGTAACATTTTTCACCGAATTTTTAAAGTTATTAGCATAATAAAAGTATACAAATAATTTTTATTACTCCATTTAAGAGATTAGGATAGCTAAATTATCTTTTTATACGGGTTAAATATTATTTGTAGAAGTGTTTTTAAATGAGTTCGAAGTTTTAGGGTATGTATTCCATTTTGAGAATGACCTATTATTTACCTATTTTATAAATATTTTTAATTTATTTTTGGGCCTAAAACACTTAACTAACTGTTTTTATAATTTCACTTTAATATTTTCTTTATTTCAGAACGTAAGATCAATTGAAAAATAATTAATATTGAATTAAAACTTCGAAATTTTTATTATTAAATAAAAACGTCAGACATATTAGATTTGAAACGACAGTATAACATAACTAATTAAAAATTAACAATGATGGATAGATAAGTTAGAAAATACACGATGTTTTTTAAAACATCCTAGATGACACTAGATGGCGAAAGTCGTATACTGTAAGTACTACGAAAGCTATATTAATTTTTTAAACGTACTTCACAGACCGAACGCTTTGTGGCACTGCTAGCAATTTATGTTGGACACTATTTATGTTATGACACACATGGGCGCCATTTTGCATAAAAGTTTGTAGATGAAAAAACCTTAATAATCTGTTCCAGTTATTTTAAAAATGATTTCCTGAAAAATCACGTTTTTTGACTTGTGTCAGTTTTCTAGAAAAACATCAATAAATACTTACATAAATACATCAAAAGATGTCGCAACTAGTCATATCAGTATATGTCAAAAGATCATTGTATGCCATGTATGTTAAATACGTGTTTTTTTTAGGTGCCTATGCTGATTTTTTAAAGGGTGTTAATATATTCTGCCCGTTCTTTTATACGTGTCAACAAATTATAAAACAAAACATTAATAAATCAAAATTCTTGGGTTATATTTTCTTAAAAACATATTCATTGGATTAAAAAAACTTGGTTTCATGCTTATTAAGAAAAAAAAATGGGTGTTTAATTCATTTATTAATTTTTATAAGCAAGTTTGATGAAATACCTAAAAATAGTGTTCCACAATCGGGGCTTTTACCCTATATTGTTAAATATCTACAGTTGAATTTTTATATTTAGACAATGACGTAATAAATTAGCACAACCCTTCAGAGCCACGTCATATGGATTTTAAGCCAATCATTGAATACAAAATTTTTAATACTCCTTCAAAAATTCCGTCTCGATTCAACATTACGAATTAGAAAAAGATAATATAATAATTTAATCCAACCTAATTTAAAAAAAAAACAAACAACTGAAATATGAATGATAACAATATAAATAACTTACAATATAAAGATGCGACTTACGTCGTTACCTATTTTTAATAACACTCCAGAAGAAGACGTAATTATAATGAGTTGTCTGCCAAAAGTTGCTCTTAATAAGATTTTCAATTATTTTGAATATTGGACAGTAAGGCTCAACGTAATGGTAAACTATTAATTAAATTTTACTGTGCAAGTGGATCAAATAGTTATGAATTATAGTTATTTAATCACAAACAAATCAATCAAACTTTCCAATCTTATCTAAATTTTTTTTATCAACAACAACTCACTCACATTTTATTTTAAAAATGCTTACTTTTTGAGTTTAGCGTACTTTTTCACTTGACCTAGTAGTGTACTTCTAAGTAGTTTTGGAATTAGTTTATTTAAGGCAATTCAACTATTTTAACGAATTTCCGAAAGGAAAATTTAGCTGTTACAACAACTGTCATGAAACTTGACCTCAGGACTATGCTTGAAATTTTTCACCAGAAACCGAAAATAATACCGATTCGCAAACCTATATATATATAAGGTAAGAGCACCAGTAGCCGTCACTGACTCAATAGCCGTCAAGTTTCAGTAAAATGATAAATATTAAGATATTATGCAAGCATATATTTGTAACACAGATAAAGCAGACAATTTGTATCACTTCTTGACAGAGTGTCCCCGTCCAATCATACCGAATTCACTACATAGCCAAATACACATTGAAAGATATTACTCAAAATAACAATCATCTAAAACTATTAAACATTGAATCCAAAGAACAAATGAATAATATTTTTTTCTACATTTTGCCCTGGAAGAATAACCCATAGAGCGAGAAACTTAAAAAATTATAAATAAGAATTTATTTTGTTACAACGTCTTCCTTTAAATTACTGAATATTTGTTATTGATGTTGTTATCTTTTTCACTAGAGATATATTGTTAAATGTTATTTAACACTTCTTGATAACACAAGAAGTACATAATTGTTAAATCATTAAGCTAAAATTGTTAGGCCCGGCATACACGTTACGGTATACCGGAGAGGTATACCTGTACAGGTAAACTGCAGCGGTAATTGAAAATCAGTATTTTCTACCTGCGCAGGTATGTATACCGCAGCGTGTATGTGAGTCAAACAACACCTACACAGGTTTGATTTCAATTGTTTATACGCTTTCACTAATCATGAGTAAAATCTGTGCAGTTTACCTGTACAGGTATACCTCTCCGGTATACTGTAACGTGTGTGAGCTCGTTGCCTGTACAGTTTACGTGCACAGGTTTATCTGTGCAGGTATACCGTAACGTGTATGCCCGGCCTTACTTGATACTGTATAGGTATTCTTATTTTGTATTTATGAAAAAGCTCAATTGCCAGTCGATGTTCTATACAAATTGTATTTAAACATTAATAAAATGTTGATATGTTTATACAGAAAGAATTAATGAATCGAATAATTGTGCTGAAATAACAATTCCGCCAGTGGCGTAGAATATAGGAGGAGTTAACCTTATTTGTGACTAGTTAGAAAAGTTATTAAATTTTTAAATAAAACACTCGTAGCTTAGTAAAGAGCAATTTTATCTAAGTGGTTGGGGTTGAATCTTTATATTCTGGGCCCAGGAATCCTCAATTTAAATATTTCCTTTAAATATTTCCAATTATTAATGAAACACCTATATATATATATATATATATATATATATATATATATATATATATATATATATATATATATATATATGCAAATTTTGGCGAATCGGCATCATTTTCTGGTGACCTCAAAATAAATTTCTATTATAGTCCCGAGCTCAAGTCTTCCATGACAGTGGCAGTAGTAGCTGAATTTTTCATTTGGAAGTTCATTAAAACATTTGAATAAAATAATAAAATAAAAATTTAAAATATATTTAGCAGTACACTACCAGCTCAAATGAAAAAGTATAATAAGCTCAAAAAATAAATAATTTTAAAATAAGAACATTACATCAAAACAAGGTATTGAAAAATTATTACTAGCTGTACTCGGGACGTCGTTTGCGTGAAGCGTTGGTATAAAATCAGTGAGAAATATATATTATATGTTTAGTATTGTATATATAATATATTGGTATTTAAATCGCCAACTATCTACAGTATCAGTACCTACAATTTTCCAAAAACATTCCATGTACAGATACGGTCTCGTTACAATTTTATGATATGTGTATTGTGTATATAGATTAGTAATGCACTGCATTTTAAATATAATCTTATTTATAAGAACTGAAAATGACTCATTTCAAAAATAAAATTTTGTAACATAGATAAAAGTTATTATAATTTCTACTATCCTATTTCAATATATTAGATAGTAGATCTTGTGAGAGATAGTTATATTACGAGCTTGTCTGATACGTAAATTAATGTGAATGAGTTATTTTCAGTTGTCGTTGTTTTCACTATAAGTAATAAATATATTATGTACTTGGAATTTATTGTTTGTTTTTTAAAGGTTTTTTGGATATAAATTTAATATTTTGCGGGTTTTATTGGTCTTATTATATCATACGCATCTGTTTAATCATAAGTTTAACCTTTCGCGTATTATAAAATTTATATATAATTAGTCTCTTTGTCAAAACCACTAGAATAATATGAACATGCCATATTTAAGTTTGTGGGCTTTTAATATCTGGGTTTTAATATATGGGTTACTATAATACTATTATAATTATATAGTAATTAAACTTTATGTCCTTAAAGAATTATGGTCAGATTAACTGTTATTTACGAAATTAAATTTCAGACTTTTTTTTAATTGCTGTTCATTTTTGTTAGTAGAAGCTCTAATAGCACATTAATTTGCTAACCCGTCAGACGTCAGAAAACTACGGTCGGCGGGCCAGATCTGACCCACCTGCTGTTTTTAATCCGGTTCGCCAAGTAATATTTTGTCTTTTTTAACTTTAATAATGTTTTTTGATGGTGAATTTTTTGAATGACTACGTTTAGTAGAAGATAACTAAATAAATTATTTAAAGTTTAAAGAAATGGGTTAATTCAAATTCTAGAATGATGATACGATCTACTAAAATCACCTGCATGGGGAGTTACATTTGCATTGGAAATGTATACCTCTAATACGAAAAGATATTTTCAAAAACATAAAATAAAGATATAAATTTCCAAACAATTTTATACCAAGCGAAGTCAAGTTTTAGTATTATAAAAAGATTATGTCAAAATTCCATTTTGTTATATTTTATTAAATTTTATTAAATTTTTTTAAACTTAAAAATAAATATAGTAACCTGACGAAAATTAGGTGCTTTAAATGTACCTATCATGTTTAATAATTAACATTTATGTAGTCAAAATTATTTGTATCCCTGGCAATAGCGGGCTGTGGGTCAGAAAACAAATATAAGCTGTTATTGATAAAAAAAAGTTTAACTACGATTGAAACATTTGGTTAATTTATTTGCAATTAAACAGTTATAATTTTGAACTATTTGTGTGAGCCTTACTGTACTATGCTTCGAAACATTTGAAATCTTCCAGTGGTGTGATTGTTTACGTTAACAAGAAGAGTATATCAAGTACACTGTTCAAATTTTTGTTGAAGAGTTTTGTTATCTAGTGATTGCTATCTAGCGAATATTATCTCGTTTTCGAAAATGCCGAAATCTAAAGTCATTTATGAGGAAATGAATTCCGTGATTTTAAAATTGATAAACTATTTTACTTTAGAATTGCAAAATGGTGGTCCTTTGATTCCTTTAACTGCCGTACAAGAGGTAAATATAAAATTTTTGCAAATATATTAATTTATTAAGTAACACTCATGATTAATTTTAACATTTTAATTAAATACAATATTGCGCGCTTTTAGAGAGTAGCTTCAGCATTAGATTTAAGTATATCTTCAATTGCAAGAGCAGTTCAAGTGGCAAAAAAACCAGCTGAGCCTAAGGAACGCAAAAAAAGAATGTGTCCCAAAACTACCGACTGCGATTCAGTTGTAAAAAATGACATTATGAGGACCATTATTTATGATATGCACCAACATGGTATGTGTCATCATTGTAAATTATCTGGATACTTTTTAGAAATTTGACTTATAATATTAGATATTAAAATAAAAGTATAACATTTTTCTAAACATCATTTTATAACATCAAAAAGACTGTGGACAAAAAAAACTGAATAATATAATTATTATAATACTAAAGTTAGTCATAGCACACTTATTAACATCATAACTTAATTGAGTAAGTAATAACTATTTCAAAATACTTTTCAGTAGAAAATTGTAACTTTGTTCCTTAAATATGTTGAAATTTTATTCTAATTGCTCAATTAAATTTTTAAATTACATAATTAAGTAGATATTTTTATTTACTGAACTAAATTCACCACAGTATAGATCCATTACTGTAAAAAATTTTGTATTGTGCCAAGATCTGCGAAAGATGAAAGTGACGTTAAAATGATTTTCCGGGGCCCTGGTGCCTTGAAGGGCCTAAAATAGAAACAATTCTAAAACTGCTGGTATAGGTACTCATACTAAGTTCTTACGGTGCGGAAATTACCCATGCTAATAAAATATCAAGATAGTTATTTTAGAGTCATTGGGCGAGCAGGGTCAAGTGCTATAAATAATTGATTTTGCACAGAATTTTGGAATATATGATTGAATTGACCTATAAATTTTATCTATAATTCAGATAATTTTATGCGAGTGACAGCGGGTCGCAGCTAGTTAGTATTAATTTAATTTTGTCTGTCTGTCCGTCTTGAAATCTTTTAAACACGCCAGTAATATCTGTCCGTCTTGAAATCTTTTAAACACGCCAGTACTAATAAAATTTGATTTTGATAGTATTTAATTGAACTGGCAGTCCTAAGCCTGTGTGAAGTGTGAAGGAAAGATTTTTAAATAAAACAAAAATTATTTTATGAAATTCTACTGAGTGCATTTGAGTCCACACTAGGTAAGCGCCTTTTTAACTCATGCAGTTGTTCCCAGCACTATGGAAGAAAATGATTACATGAGACGAAAGTACACTAATAATTTATATTAATAAAGTAAAATTTTCGCAAAGTAATTTATTTGCTATTATGAGCTGAATTTCCACAAAGTCACGCTCACAATCAAGGCCGTGGACGAGCAAAAAAAGCTCCTTTTATATTCTCCCGGGCTCCCTACCGATAGCTATGAGCCCGCTCATAAAGCAAAAGTCCTTTTCCGATGCTGCAACCCCGACTACCCCCTCTTGTTGGGCCTGCAACACAATTCTAGACATTTTTAGGGAATTACTTCCGTTAAAATAACTAATGATTCATCCTCAAAATTGACACTTTGACTTACAAAATCTTATTTAAAATAAAGATAATAAATAAAGTTGATTATATCAAATTGTAAATAAATACAGCAGTACAAAAAAGAAATTGAAAATATTTTAACAGTGTACTTTTAAGATACATTATTTATACCAATACCTAGATGCGCATGTCATTTATTAAGAGCAACTTTTGGCAGACAACTCATTATAATTACGTCTTCTTTTGGAGTGTAATTAAAAATAGGTAACAACGTAAGTCGCCTCTTAGTAAATAATTCATATAATTATCATTCATACTTCAATTGTTTTGGTTTAATTAGGTTGGATTAAATTATTATATTATCTTTTTCTAACTCGTAATATTGAATAGAGAAGAAATTTTTTAAGGAGTGTTAATAATTTTGTATTCAATTATTGGTGTAAAATTCATATGATGTCATTCTGAAGGGTTGAGTTTATTTATTACGTAATTGTCTAAACATATTAATCGGACGATATCTGTTTTCGTATGACGTCAAAAATATTTTAAAATGTAGTTATTCACGACAAAAGATTTTTGATTAATTTTAAATTAGTTGGAAAGAAATGCACACAATTTTTATTGAGATAACTAAAAAAAAGCTTAACAAACAATACGCCCATTTCTATGCTAATTAGATTGCTATATTTACAATCAAAGTATTATATTTTCCCTTCATGTTTACTTTGAAATGATTTATGTATTTTCCATTTGTGAAAAAAAATATAAAGGAAGGGTACAAGAAAAAAAATTATACAAATTTTATACAAAAATATAAAAACAGAGTTTGAATAGGTATTTGCCTAAAATTTGTTAGAAACCTTAATTACACCTTTCTTTTACTAGTTTTATATACTACATCTGTACATGACTTTCTTATATAGTATTGCTATAAATAACAATTTCTCTCTATATATCATTGTTTACAACGGTAGAACTTGTTAACTACAGGACTTATAACTATAGGACTGTTTTCAGAGGAAAAAAATCTGTAACCTAAATTATAGCTAAATAAATATAATCAACATTAAGCAATTTTTTCGGGAATTACCAAAACTGAAAGGGAAAAAAATTTGTATGCTTCAATTAAAGTTCACTGATGTGGCAATGATAGAAACCAAAATCTTTTCTCCTAGTAATAAGAACGTTTACCTGAAAAAAATTTTTATTCCGTTGCTTAAATGCCAAAAACTTGAAAACTTTTCAGTTGTGATTTTTTTTTTTTTTAGTCGAATTTTTCCTTGAAAAAATTAGACTAATACAGTCTATACGACAAGAATGGCGAGAGGCGAGAGTAGGGGCGCTATCCGTTTTCGGACCCGTAGAACACGAATATGTAGAAAAAAAATGTCTGATATATATATGTATATATATATATATGTATATATATATATATATATATATATATATATATATATATATATATATATATATATATATATATATATATATATATATATATACCATATGAGTTTTTTAGGAGTTGCCATTCGATTTATTCCTAAAATATGCATCTAATCGAAAAAAAGTTTATACAAAAAATATTCAAAATAGAGGGGGGCCATTCACGAAAAATTGTTCCAGACTTCTAGGACTCACGGTTTTTTTGGAATAGAAAAAAATTTTTTTTTTCAAATGGGAACATATGTTGAGATGTTTTTTAAAAATTAGTTTATTACTTCAAACTACTAATTATGCTAAAATTTTCATTATTTTATTTCAAATTTTTGAGAAATTGCATTTTTAAGTTTTAATTTTCAAAATCCGTGGTAAGGTTTGTCTAACCGAACGCAAAACATACGATTTATTTTGAATTTATACTAAAAAAAATAGGAAATAAATTGTAATGGTATATTCACATTAGCGTCTTACAGTAACAGAAAATTTATTAATTAAATACATTAATTACCAAAATAATTTGTAGCTTTTCCTCAAATATTCAACTTAATATTTAATAAACAGGCCATCACATTACAACTGTGATGGTAATATTTAATTTTAGAGACTACGTCGTCAAAAGTATAGTGACAACTTGACCCAAGGGGGTGCCCACACTTTTGACGCGGTACTGTACTTAATGTTGTGGTACACTGCCGTGTCAAAAGTGTGGGACCCCCCTGGGTCAACGTGTCGCCATACTTTTGACGACGTAGTGTGTACTAGAACCCACTATAAAAAATTGGGAATAAGTTTGTGCGGACCAATGTCTTCACTATTCATACTAATTTAAATAATTAATATTTGTAATGTTGTCTTTTTCTAAAAATTCAAATATGTGACGTAATTATGACGTAGATGGCGAATTGCGCAAAAAACCGCTTATTTTGGTTTCAAATCTAGTGTACCTTTCTCTGTCTACTTTGACTTGAACATAATTTTTTATAATAATATTGTTGAAAAAATTCCAATTTGTTATGTTAACTAAACATTTACCCCACCTGACGGACGTCTATGACTTCCAAGATAGTCACTAGAGGAACATTTGTGTGACTATCTTGGACGGCTACTGTATGATGTATGTATCATCTATTCATCTCCCTCCAGTCACCGAGCTACACATAAATACGGAATATCACACACACGAAGATCAACTACACCACACATACAGAATACAAAGTAAAACAGACACCTTAGTTTAGTGAAAAGTGTGAAAGTATATTTATTCTCATATTTTCACTTACTTGCAATTAGGCATAATGACAGTAAAAAGTCATGCAATGAATCTTCAATTTTTAACGTGTAAATTTAATCAGTACTAAATGCTTATTTATTTACAATAATTATTTATTAATAAAGAAAAAAAGATAAATAAAAATAAAGAATAACAAAATAGAAAACAAAAACTGAAGATTATGTTTTACTTTTTCTAGTCTTAAGCTTAGAAAATATAAGAACTAGTTCATTAAAGACGATAGTTTGCGCTAATTTTTGTTCGATTGGTATTGTCGCCAAGCCTACCAGTCTTTCCTGCGTTTATTTGTTGTTTTATATTTTTCGTATGCTCTATATCTTGTGAGGGTGGGAGGGGCCCGGAAAGATGGAAACGTTTAGAGCCCCAAAGTGGGTTAATCTGCCTTGTCGACACTATTAAAGCATTAGAGAAATGTTTTAAAGTAATTCTTTAACTCTGAATTAATTTCTTTTAGCCTGGAATCATTTTCGCCACTAATGAAATAACATTAGATCATGTAATATGAAATGTCGTTTTCCGACCACTTGGCCAACCATGTAATAATAAACACATCGACACTTTTTTTAGCATTAGAGAAATGTTTAAAAGCAATTCTTTAATTGTAAATAGAATTCTTGTAGCCCTGAGTCATTTTCGCCATTATCTACATAGATTCTAGAATAATATTAAGTCGTGTAATATAAAATGTCGTTTTACGACCACTTGTCCGACCATGTAAATAAGATAAATATCGACACTTTTTTAAGTAAGAGAATTGTTTAAAAGCAATTCTTTAACTCTGAATAGATTTATTTTAGCCTAGAATCATTTCCGTCATCAATTGGAATAACATTAAGTCGTTTAATATGAAATTTGTTTTCCGACCACTTGGTCGACCATATAATTCAGGTAAATATCGACACTTTTTTAAGCATCAGAGAAATGTTTAAAAGCAATTCTGTAATTGTAAATAGAATTCTTGAAGTCCGAAATTATTTTCGCCATTATCTGGAATAATATTAGGTGGTGTAATACGAAATGTCATTTTCAAACCACTTGGTCGAGAATGTAATTCAGATTGTTGGTAAAACTGTTGGTATCTCGATGGAGTGGGAGAAACCTATTGAACTTGCTGGTCGCACCAGCAACCCCGGTAAAATGTAATCAGTTAGTTGCTTTTTGGCACTCATCATGCGTAGTCGCTTGTTGCTACTCACCCCAGTAAGTTTGCCACTTCTCGGCACCCGAGTCGCTTGTTGGCTCAACTTAACTAGTGGTGTGATGTATGTAGTCACTCATACACCATCATAGTTTTATGTTTGATAACGGTTGCGCGAATTAGTGTTTCTCTAACGTACACTCGGTACACTCTATTTCAAATGTACACGCTCGCTCATATATAGTGAACATTGTTTTGAATTTAATAATATAAGAAACGCTATTACTTTAAATAATAATAAATTTATTGTGAATCATCGGTACAGTGTAATTGTAACAAGAATAAAGAAATCATCATCAGAAAAGGAAGACAGAAGAATAAATCCATTTAAGTTTATTTCTGTGTGTTTTCATTACTCAACGTGCACCGTTATCCCCCTTCCCTCATTGGTCCTTCGAACTCATACTCTCTTCACCCCCCAAACCAACGCATTCACCTTTGTACCACCCATACAGTCTAACGCTTTGAGGCTGCTTGCAGTCTCCCCCAAACCCTTAGTATATTGGTTCAACGAGCCAGATGGCTCATTGTTCCAACCCCTGGTACACAGATAAATATTGACACTATCGATAAAACTGTTTTAATTAATTTTTTGAGTATTTTCTGGGGTATTCCATCGTCACGGGTGGGACAATTTTAAGGGAAATTTCCTTTTTCTTTTTAAGTTTTATATGAAATAAGAAACTGCAATATCCGCTTTATCAAAAAATTAACAATTCTATCTTTGATTAATAAATTGAGAACAGGAAAAAACCGCTGCATAATATTATTTGGAAATAAAATTAAGGCCGGCCGCATACATTCCGGTTGTAACCGGGCCGGTCAACCGGTCGTATTAGCGCATACATGCCGGTTAATTGAATTCTTAAAAAAATATATCAGTTTTATTTGACAGTTCGGTATTGTTGTAACGACTATATTATTGTCGATTTCATGGACGACGACGTATTAATGTTTCTAACATGTTTTATTCTTTTATTTAATGTGTTTCCTCTGTTTTTGACTGCCCGGTCCGGGCGTCGTCGGTTACATGTTGACCGGCCGTTCTGACCGGTAAGAATAAGAAAAGCGTGCGGTAGTAAATGGAGTTACTATGTTATTTGCGACCGAGCGCCCGGCTTGGTTAAAACCGGAATGTATGCGGCCGGCCTAAATCGTATTCTGTCACGGGTTGGACAATTTTATTGTTCAAAAATACGTACAGTGCTTGGAAAATTATAATTTTTACGTCCCCAAATTTTTGACACCCCTCGATTTCAATAAGGATAAAAATAATATATAAGTATAGTAGTTAAGTAAAGATAATTCATCATCATATTCCAAGTTCCATGAATGTATTCTTTTTTGTTTATCAAAGGTTATTATTGTAAAATTACGAAAAAAAAATTTTAACTGATAAGTATAATTTCTAAAATTCTGTAATAAAAAAAACGCCGTGAGCAGCGGGGCTTCATCACGGAAGTCGAATTTTTCCCTTCATCTTCGGTATTGAATGTCTACAAGCGAAATGTAATTGAAAGTCTACAAGCGGTTTATCATTTTGGTGGTTTCAAAACTGATAATAAGTTTTTAAGGGCTGAATCTCAGTAAATTTCAATTTTGTGCCGATAGCAGTTAGCAGGAAAAAAGCCAACACAATTCGTACGAGGGCATTCCTACCCATGCTTATCCGCCAATTGCTTTTGTGTTTTATTTTTAAATATTAAAAAAGCACCTTAAATAGTAAACTGGAAGGCCTTTATGAAGATATTTTTTCTTTCCAGAAAAAATCCAAAATTGCTATTTTATAAATAATAAAAATCCAAAGTTCATACTTTATAAATAAACAGTGACATTAATAACAACCGGAAAGAAGTTAGCGCCGAAAGTTGAAAAATCTTTTTGTTTTTTATATGGTTAAATTGCTCCCAAATTTCTCCTTTGAAATCAGTAATTGCTCCACCTGAAACTTAATTATTTAATTAGTTAATTGTAAAGAAAAAATTTTTTTTCCGTTATTTAAGTTATCAAAATCTCCCAAAATAATACTTTTTTATATAATTTCTTTACGTCAATAAATTGCTCCCAGTTTGCTCTATTTAATTTAAAAGCTAAATATTAATTTTTTTGAATAATAATTAAAATATTTTGTTTTTTTATAATGTTATTTAACTTGTCAAAATTCAATTATCCTTAAATATATGCAAACGACTTAAAGGTAAAATGGATTGCCTATACGTTTTAATAATACATAACCTAATTCATAATATTTTTTATTTTAATATATTTTAATTATTATTCAGAGAAATTAATAACTAACTTTTAAATTAGATGGAGCAAATTGGGAGCAATTTTTTGATATAAAGTAATTGTATAAAAATGCATTATTTGACCGGAAAGAAGTTAGCGCCGAAAGTTTAAAAATCTTTTTGTTTTTTATATGGTTAAATTGCTCCCAAATTGCTCCTTTGAAATCAGTAATTGCTCCATCTGAAACTTAATTATTTAATTAGTTATTTATAAAGAAAAAAAATTTTTTTTCCGTTATTTAAGTTGTCAAAATCTCCCAAAATAATACTTTTTTATATAATTTCTTTACGTCAATAAATTGCTCCCAGTTTGCTCTATTTAATTTAAAAGCTAAATCTTAATTTATTTGAATAATTATTAAAATATTTTGTTTTTTTATAATGTTAAGCACTTGTCAAAATTCCATTATCCTTAAATATATGCAAACGACTTAAAGGTATAATGGATTGCCTATACGTTTTAATAATACATAACCTAATTCATAATATTTTTTATTTTAATATATTTTAATTATTATTCAGAGAAATTAATAACTAACTTTTAAATTAGATGAAGCAAATTGGGAGCAATTTTTTGATATAATGTAATTGTATAAAAATGCATTATTTGACAAGATTTTGATAATAGAAATAGTCAAACAAAAAAGTTTTTTTTTTTGTAAATATCTAATTAAGTAATTAAGTTCTAGGTGGAGCAATTACTGATTCCAAAGGAGCAATTTGGGAGCAATTTAGCCATATAAAAAACAGAAAGATTTTCCAACTTTCGGCGCCAACTTCTTTCCGGTCATTATTTGACAAAATTTTGATAATAGAAATAGTCAAACAAAAACGTTTTTTTGTTTGTAAATAACTAATTAAGTAATTAAGTTCCAGGTGGAGCAATTACTGATTCCAAAGGAGCAATTTGGGAGCAATTTAGCCATATAAAAATCAGAAAGATTTTCCAACTTTCGGCGCCAACTTCTTTCCGGTTTAATAACATTTTTAAATTATTTAATGTTTATGTATTGCATTTGTTATAAAACTAAATTAATTTTTTTTTTTTTTAATTTTTAAAATTACTACACGCCTGCTTGTATTTGAATAAAAATAAAGCATTTAAAACACATTTAACAATACCATTTAATTCCGATGGGAGAAGTGGGGAGGAAGTAATGTGGAATCCCTAAAAGGCACTAGCTGGATACTCACTCAATACACGTACAAAATTTCAGCCTTCTAGGTTTCCTTAGAGAGCTTCTAGACGTGTTAGAAAAAAAGCAAAAAAATCAAGGAAATATTGGCGTAAAAATCGTGGGGGTAAGGGTTAAAAGTTAAAACCTCCAAAAAGCAGTGGCTGGCTATTAACCTGTACACAAAATTTCAGCCCTCTAGGTTTATTTGGGGAGATTTTGACCCGAATGAAACTGTAAAAAAACAAGAAAAATCATGTTCTTTTTGGTATAAAAATGGTGGTGGTAAGGGTTAAAAGTTGAGACCCCCAAAGGGCACCCCCTTGATACTAACTCAATTCGAATACAAAATTTCAGCCCTCTAGGTTTATTTGGGTGGTACAAACTTCGAAAACGTCGAAAAAGCATGAAATTGTAGCTTAAAAATGGTGGGGGTAAAATATTAAAACCTCCAAAAAGCACAACCTAGGTACGAACATTATCAGCACACCAAATTTCAACCCTCTACGTTAATTTTAGGGAGCTGGGGGCGTGTTAGATCCAGCCAAAGTTTTTTTCCCCTCTACTCCCTCCAAATCACCCTAGGAAGCTGAATTTTGGATATGTTGCAGATAATTGACTGAAACATTATTTCCAATCGGTTTGGAAAAGTTTTACTGTTTTGTTGCCCCCCACCACCCCCTTAAAGGTTGGGTCGGATCAAAAATTTGCGCAAAATTTGACCCCACTTTGATAGTATTGTTGTATTATTGTATTATTGTATTTGTGTATATATATATATATATATATATATATATATATATATATATATATATATATATATATATATATATACATATATATATATATGTATATATATATATATATATATATATATATATATATATATGTATATATATATATATATATATATATATATATATATATTGTAACGCGGCGTAAGGGTTAAACTCGTGCTGATGGTGTAAGAGTGGTGTACATGGTATGAATTAGAGTGCCGAAACCATAAACGATAATCGTGATATTGTTGCGACTCGGCTACGGAACCCTAATCACCGCGTGTACAGTTACGAAGCTTGATATTACTGATGCCAAAGTTGTCCCCGTGAAAAGCTTCGTTGAAAAATATTGAATTAGCGCAAGAGTATACTTTTCCGATGTAAATTTATTGCACGATAAAATGTTGTAAAGTTCCTTGAACAAACGATACACAGTTTTTGCCGATAATAAAGCACATATTATAATGAATTAATAATAATAAAGTCTGCCGTGTACAAATATAAAAGTATTTAATAGTAATAATTATAAATAAACATAACGAAAAACCAAAGTTAATAAAAACGAATAAAATGAACCGAGAACCACGGCTAATTGTTGACAGAACACGCTTGTTCATGTCAGTACAAATTCCCGATTGCCAGACATTCCTCTTTCCACCCGTCCTTAACCGACAACCAGGGTATGGTCACTAGATACTCCCCTCCACTCCTTATTCAAACGGTGTGGAGTGGATCAACAATATAAAAATTTAGTTTACAGATTTGAAATCTACGTCGAAAAATCTAATTGACCTATTTTTGTTCAATGCCCTAATATTAAGTCTAGGGGTAGTTAACTAGAGGGTGACTATGTCGAATAGTCGTACAATTTGGGTATTTCAAGAAGTTCTTCTTCATGGAAAATAGTTTAAGACAATTAGAATAACGTAGAAATGAAATTCTCGAATTCAAATTTGAGCTTGAGCAGCATTGGAGAGGGGGTGAGTCACCCTCTTAAATTACATACTAGTTTATATACACTAATTTTTGCTATTAACACACTGATAGTGGGTAAAATAATGTCACAATAAGTGGTTCTGAAGTTGGACTATCATATGTAAGGTCTTTATTAGGTTTGTTTTTTAATGGATATTATAGTTTTCCTTATCGAAAATTATCGATGCCGAAAATTACATAACCTAACCTAAAATAACGAAACCTAATAAAAACCTTACATACGATAGTCTAACTTCAGAACGATCTATTGTGACATTATTACCCCCTGTCAGTGTGTTAATTAGTTTATGTAAACTAGTATGTAATTTAAGAGGGTGACTCACCCCCTCTCCAATGTTGCTCAAACTCAATTTTGAATTCGAGAATTTTATTTTAGTCCAACTTCAGAACCACTTATTGTGACATTATTTTACCCACTATCAGTGTGTTAATAGCAAAAATTAGTGTATATAAACTAGTATGTAATTTAAGAGGGTGACTCACTCCCTCTCCAATGTTGCTCAAACTCAATTTTGAATTCGAGAATTTCATTTCTACGTTATTCTAATTGTCTTAGGGCCCGTCCACACGCTCAAGCTTTACCACCGACTTACCTGCGCAAACCAGGTTTGTGCAAGTAAGTCGCTACGTTTTTTCCCGTCCATACGTACATGTTTACTTGCACAAACTGGTTTGCGCAAGTAAGTCGGTGGTAAAGCTTGTGTCGTGTGGACGGACCCTTAAGCTATTTTCCATGAAGAAGAACTTCTTGAAATACCTAAATAGTACGATTATTCGACATAGTCACCCTCTAGTTAACTACCCCTAGACTTAATATTAGGATATTGAGCAAAAACAGGTCAATTAGATTTTTTGACGTAGATTTCAAATCTGTAAACAAAATTTTTATATTGTTTATTTTTCACCCCGTTTTTGCAAAATTAACCCCCAAATTTTAACCCCCAACCACCCCTGTTGATGTAATTTGAACAAATTGCATATCAATAGATAGCTCTTTAAAAAAGAGTAATATCGCCAATTTAAACTTTTGCTCTATCTCTTACTGTTTTCGAGATATTTGAAAAATTAAATTTTTACCCCAATTTTTGGAGGGCGATTTCACCCCTTCAAACCGTTTTTCCGCAGATAAAAAAAAATACGTGTCCCTTAGTTTTTAGTGTTCTACAACATATTTAAGTTTCATCAAAATCGATAGGTCCGGCCTCGGGACCTTTACTTGTAAGTACCAAAATCAGAAATAAAAAACAAAAACAATTGTCTATTAAATCAATCAATGTTCAATTTCAATCAAATTGTCTAACTTACAAAATCACAATGTTTTTAACCAAAACAAGATACTCAGTTTTATTCTCTATATTGTTCTCCTTTGAATTCCAAATTGTTTTTTAGTTTCTAATGTTGTTATTTGTTTACTTTTTACCATATCAATTGCTAGATTTAACATTCTGCAGAATAATTTTTGTATGTCCTTGCACCAATTTTCTTCTTATAATGTTTACTAGATTTTTTGTATATGTAAACCTATAACAATGTTTTTTACTTTAATATCTCAATTCGTGTAAAAATATAATGCAATTCATATATTTTTGGCAACGCACCGGAAAGAAGTTAGCGCCGAAAGTTGAAAAATCTTTTTGTTTTTTATATGGTTAAATTGCTCCCAAATTGCTCCTTTAAAATCAATAATTGCTCCACCTGAAACTTAATTATTTAATTAGTTATTTACAAAGAAAAAAATTTTTTTCCCGTTATTTAAGTTATCAAAATCTCCCAAAATTATACTTTTTTTATATAATTCCTGTACGTCAATAAATTGCTCCCATTTTGCTCTGTTTAATTTAAAAGCTAAATCTTAATTTTTTTGAATAATTATTAAAATATTTTGTTTTTTTATAATGTTACTTAACTTGCCAAAATTCAATTATCCTTAAATATATGCAAACGACTTAAAGGTATAATGGATTGCCTATACAATTTAATAATACATAACCTAATTCATAATATTTTTTATTTTAATATATTTTAATTATTATTCAGAGAAATTAATAACTAACTTTTAAATTAGATGGAGCAAATTGGGAGCAATTTTTTGATATAAAGTAATTGTATAAAAATACATTATTTGACAAGATTTTGATAATAGAAATAGTCAAACAAAAAAGTTTTTTTGTTTGTAAATAACTAATTAAGTAATTAAGTTCCAGGTGGAGCAATTACTGATTCGAAAGGAGCAATTTGGGAGCAATTTAGCCATATAAAAAACAGAAAGATTTTCCAACTTTCGGCGCCAACTTCTTTCCGGTTGGCAACGCTGACTGGTAAAGTTGGGATTTGTTAAAGGACTCTAATTTTACCAAATTTGCTATCATTGAAGAGAGAATCGACTCGAGAGAATTCTGTGTATTACAAATACATTAAGAAATTGAAGCAAAAAAATTGACTGATGGGATTACTTTAATGGCTGTCAAACTATTAATTTAATGGTTTATCTAATATTCATAAACAAGTCTCCGTGGTTATAAGCATGTCCCTGCCACTTGTTTTCAAGGACGGACCTTTTCATGTCACAGTTTGCTACGTTTGCTACGTGGCGCTAATGGTATAGGGGGTATACTAAATAGAGTTGGGACATGTGAGCATTTTTCATCAAATAGATGTCAAAATTAATTACCATGTGATTGAGCATAAAAGTATCGTCACCAAATTATGTGTTAACGAAGAATTAAAATTTTTCAATTTAATTAATCTTTCTAGGTTGAATTAAAGTATTTTTTTAAATATTTAATTTATTTCCAATTTATTTTAGATGAAAAATAGCGAACTATTAAACCTCATGTCTCGACTCTAATTTTATCCCCTAGTAAATCAACGCCATCTGGTATATTAGTTACAGCGACGTCAGAAAACGGTCTATTTTTAATAATAGACTAAATGGAGAGTGACAGGGACATGGTTACAAGTTGGGCTTACTAAAATGGAGTCATGCTTCAAAATTTAATGCCTGTGGTATCTCTGGGAAACATATGTTAATATGTTCGATTCAGTGCTCAGTGTTTGCTATAATATTACCTAAACGAATTATTCGATAATACACAAATACAGTGCGATTAGCGAGAGTTTGCCTCTCGGGTATACTCGACTTTTTAGCCCTTTCCCTTAAAATATATTTATACGCATACGCAGTTAACTTTCAGCCGGCGCACACACTATAAACATGATAATGCGCCAAAATATGTAAGGAAGGGGTCAAAAATCGAGTATACCCGAGGCGCAAACTTTCGCTAATCCTACTATAAGTAAACGTAAAAATCATTTTATATACTTACGAGGTTATGTAACTTTTCATATGATGAAATTATCTACGTCACTTGTATATTTTTTGAAATACCAACTAATGTTTGCACACTTGCTTAAAAAACAAAATGTACCATAATAACTAAAAAAATTCAATGATTTCAAGAAATTGCGGCTGGCAATGCCAGAAAAACTTATATAACACCAGTAGTTTGTTAGAAATATCTCTATCATTAAAAAAAGTGCTACAGAATATATAAACTACGAAATTGTAATTTTTTTAACGTAAAGTGTGGTATGGTAAAGTTAGGTATAATAGGTAAAGATAGGGTGTTTCACGGTATCAGATCAATAGGAACGCTAGAGTCAGAATAGGAACTACTTTGGAATGACGTACCAGGATTAACCAAAATTTTAAGAATATTTAGATCATTATAATTTAAAATTAATACGTATATGTTACCTATATTTTTGTTCAATTGAAAAAAATATGTTAAATAAGGAATGTAAATAGGTTTATATTTATTTTAATACACTCGATGTTTTGTTTAAGATGTTTAATATCGTATAAGTTTAAGAGTATTCTAGAAAGCTTGTTAAAAATAAAATATGTAGAAATAAATTTATCACAAACTTCGAATAAAAGTCAGATATGTACATAAGGATTATATGGATTATACGTAACATACATGAGGTAGGTTAGTACCAACCATGTCCCTGTCCTCCTTGTCACTCTCCATTTAGTCTATTATAAAAAAAATGGACCGTTTTCTGACGTCGCTGTAACTAATATACCAGATGGCGTTGATTTACTAGGGGATAAAATTAGAGTCGAGACATGAGGTTTAATAGTTCGCCATTTTTCATCTAAAATACATTGGAAATAAATTAAATATTTAAAAAAATACTTAATTCAACCTAGAAAGATTAATTAAATTATTTTAATTCTTCGTTAACACATAACTTGGTGACGATACTTTTGTGCTCAATCATATGGTAATTAATTTTGACATCTATTTGATGAAAAATGCTCACATGTCCCAACTCTATTTAGTATACCCCCTATACCATTAGCGCCACGTAGCAAACTGTGACATGAAAAGGTCCGTCCTTGAAAACAAGTGGCAGGGACTAATCAAGTGTGTTAAATATATTGTAATGTAAGCGTGACCTGCTGCCTGGCGGAACACATACGTACAAATGGTTTTTTATTTGTCGAACTGTGCTGAAGAGGTTAAGTTTATGATATATATTCATATTTTTTCGTTTTTTTTTTTTTTAATTCTCCTACTAGTAAAATTAATTTATCAGCTATTGCTACCATTTTATAGACAAATTGGATAGCCATGTCCAAAATTCCTATTCACCCCTCATTCGTTCCCCGAAGTGTGAGGTGTGAGGTGAATTATCTAGCTAAAAAAAAATGTATTTTTAAAATGGTAAGTATGAAGAATAAGCGACCGGAAATAATACCATTCCATTTTTTATCGTCTAGTACAGGGGTCGCGATCCATAGTTTAAGAAGCCCTGGTCTAGTAGATAAAAAAAGGTATAAAAATCTACAACAAAGTTGAAAATCGTTCCGTTTCATCCCAAACTACGGTATATATCCGGCATATTTGGTGTTTTACGTACATTATACGTTACAAGTGTAACAACCAATAGGATCGCTGCATTGCTCGAATGTACCGATTTGGCGGAATTTTTATTTAAGGTAGATAATTTACATTAATTTCGCACTATTCATGTTTAAAGGTTTTTTGAAAATTTTCCTTTGTATCGAGTCACCAATAATTAAGTTTTTCATGTATTGTAATCACAGAATAATCAGAAGCCAAGTTGCTATCTCTGCACTAACGATACCAGTGTAGAGAAAAAATCCCCTCTACTTCATTCGTTATGTTGTGTAGGTGCACACTGTTTATAGTGGTATTGGTTTGATGTTTGCAACTGTGTCAGTCGTCACACACACAATTACAAAACACGTATTGTCGGACAGAGCAAGATGGGGTCCAAGCTAATGATTTAACAATACATTACAATGCGTTGTGCATTCGGTGACCACCACCGACCAACTAAATGCCTTAAGCCAGTGTTTTTCAACCTTTTTCATAACGCGACCCCCCTAGTATGGAAAAATATTTCGCGACCCCTTAAAATGGAAAAATATTTCGCAACCCCTACCCTCTGCTATTTCTAATTTTTATTTTATTTTATGTAATAAATATCGAATCCGTTTAGCATATTTTAGGGTAGGTGTCAATTAAATATATACGTATAACAAAGAATTTTAAACAGCTGCATATTTTGATATCGACATCGGAGTTGACGACTTATAGTAGCTTCTGAACGCGCACGTGACTTGTGTGAGCGAGATATAGCGCGATGTGATGAGCGCTGCGTGGAGCATTAGGCGAGTAAAGGATAGCACTTTTGAATTCTTTGAATTGTGAATTCGCTTATGTTTAAATTTATTGAATTGACTTGTTTGTTTAGTAGTTGCTCACTGTCTCTTATTGTTTAATATCCAAAATTCTGTGCTCATGGTAATTACTGAAAATGGATGAGTTTCTGGAAAAACATCCACAGTCATCAGCTTCAAGTTCCAATGAGAGTAATAAAACAAAAGCAAAGAAAAAGCGTCTACATGACGACAATTATTTAAAACTCGGATTTACTGTTATTGAAAATAAACCACAGTTATTTGTTTTTAAATTTTATGGAGCGAAAGTATGAAACCATCACATTAAAGTAACCTTTAATTAACCTTTTCTTTATTAAATATACTATATATTGAATTAGAGTGGTTTTATTGTTAAACTAACTGAGACCTCTTTAAAAAGGTTTGGCGACCCCTCAGGGGGTCGCGACCCACAGGTTGAAAAACACTGCCTTAAGCGGTATCAACCACACTCAGGCACACTGCTATCCACATTTTTTTACACATACGCTTAGGGCTTGATTGTAATTATTTAGATTGTACATGTTTTAGAAAACATGCATATTCCCTACTGCAAAAATTGTTATTTTTATTTAAAATTAAATTAACTTCTATTAGTCCTTGCCAATAAAAAATATGTATTATAATAGAGCACAAGGAAAATAACCTCATATTATCACTGGTGACGAAAAGATTACGTCCGTACCTCTGGTGATGAAGATTAGAAGCTGTATCAGGGAAAATATGAAACTTCTAATTTCACCATCAGAGATGCAAGTGGGAATTCCTTTTTTGGTTCCACTTTATCGCACTTATCTTATCGCTATTGCTGTCGCACTTGATTGTATAAAGGTCTTTATTTTTCTCACTTTTACTTAATACGCTTTGACTGTCTATCCTGTCTATCTTTAGTTGTTTGTTACCTAGCTATGCAAGCTTTGTTACCTAACGTTACGTAATATTTCTCTCTGGCGAATGTGAGTTTTCAGTTTACATATAGGTTAAATTAACTAAAATTGGTCTGACACATGTCTGACATCATCAAACAAATGCAACAAACGAAGCAAAATTAGACAAACCTAGTTTTCTGCCTCCTTTCCGTTTTGTTATTTTTATACTAGAGTAATTGTAGTAGCTTAAAATTGTATATCTGGTTTTGCTTCATTTGCTCGTTCATTTGTTAATGACGTCAAACTAATTTTGGTTAACTTTGCCTCTATAACTTTGTTTCTATAAGAAAATTTTGTTACATATTGTAATGAAGCTTGCACCATTACGAAGCAGAAGGTTGATTCAAAAAAATTAATACACGTTAGATATTAAAGCTACAGGTTTTTAGCTTAGTTACTTTATTTCATAATTTTCGAAATTAAGAAATTATACCGTGAAAAAACCAGAGAAGTCATGAAAAAATATTTAAAGGGCGTTAATTTTTTTGAACCAGAGCCCTCTGTTTCGAAATGGTGCACGTTTTTTTTTTTTAATAATGTATTTATAAACAATTTTACTATTATAATAAATTTTAATTTTAAAGAAAGGCATTTTACATTTTATAATCCGTCCTATATTTTATTTATTTATTTTTTTTATTTTAAATATGTGCAATAAAATCATTTTCCATTTTATATTTAAGTGAATTAGTTACTGAAAACCATTTTATATTTTCTTTTTCCTATTTTCAATGGTTTCTATGGATCATTTTGTCCACCCCTGAAAATTGCATTTGTACTGTGAATTAACATTTCATTCTATCAGAGATGATTCAGATATTTGTAATAATTTTAAAGTGACTTGCTCCTTAAACTTAATTATAGTTATTCGTTTATTAGTATACTTTTCATAAAGAATATGCGCGTTAGTTATTGCAGCTCCGATTAACAAATCCAATGCAACCTTTTTATGCCATTTAATCCCCACTCGCACCGATCCGAGTTCCTTTTGTTCCGAAAAATCAGCAAACGCCTTACACCGATTATAATCGACAATTATAGCTGGTTTCTTGAGCCGTTTTCCACAAATCCGTACATCTTTATATGAATCGTCATGATACGTACTTAACATGAGTACGTCATGTTTTTCGCGATATTTAATCACAATTATACCAGTATTACTTTGACGCGATATGAGTGTATGTTTTTTTAATTTTGTTGTTAGAACGTCTACAGGAAGTAATTTACGTTTTTTATTTAATTGTCCGACTAGGTGTGTGTTGCGTTCTAAAAGTTTGTGTGCTAAATGAACACTTGTAAAATGACTGTCGGTGTAAATAATTCGGCCGGCATCTAATAGATCACTGAGTAATGATATAACTACACTCGTTGGAATGGGAACTCCAGAACGGCCACAGTAAACTTTCGCGTCGTATGTGTAGCCGTCTTTGGTATAAGTTTTAAACAATTTCACACCAGTTTTTTGTTCTTTGGTTTCTTCGTAAGGTGTGAAACCTAAACGCTCGTAGAATGGTATCAGAATTTCTTTGATATATATCTCTCTACCTGGCATTACAAAATTTTTAAAATTTTTCATCAATAGATCTATTAATGACTGAAGTTCAAACAATCGGGAGTTCATGATACTTTCGTTATCATCACTAGTTGAAAAAAGCCATTTACTTGAAATCAATTCAAACCGATTTCGTGCCATAAATTTTGAAATATTATTTTCATATAACATATTTTTGGACCAATAATCAGATATCTTTGGCATTCGATTTAAACTCATCCAAATATTAAAACCAATAAAACGCTCCATTTCAGTATTTGTTACATCTTGCCATCGTGACAATCGACTTTTCAAATTTAGTGCACCTGTTTCTAATTGTTGTTGAGCAAATACATTCGTTTGTGTAACTAAATACGCTATAATATCATCTGTTACTAACAATTTATAAAAATCGTACGGACTTTTATCTTCATAATTTTTTAATTGTTGTTCATTAAGTCCAAAATCTGAATCACTATATTGATCATTTGATGGTGGCACAATCACCAAATTCCATATAATTTGATTATCAGTTTCACTAAATGTTTCATTTTCATCAAAATCGGAACATGAAGAACTCGCGGAAGTAAGAAAACCATTATTGTCATGAAAGTCTTGAATATCGGTGATAGGTGGTACTTTTTCGTTTTCTACATATTTTCTTTTACGTTCAGACATTTTATTAATGTATTTTGAGTTTTGACATTAAATGATACGAATGACACGTCAACTGCCATAAAACAATTTTATAGTTTGCTATAGATTTCGACTATAAATCTAATGCAGTGTTTATACGTATACTTTTTCGGTAGAAAAAATTATTTAATTTAAATATTTCCTTTATAAACTAATTTATACATAGTGGCCCATTGAGGAGAAACATATGTTAATATGTTCGATTCAGTACTCACTACTCAGTGTGGTGGCCACGGTGGCCATATTACTGGAAAACCTCGAAATGTCAGGAAATTTTTACTTTCTGGAAAAGTCAGGGAATTTGGTATACTACATATATGGGGAATTTTACCAGAAGACTGGAAAGAATTGATTTTTATACTTATTTAGGAATAAAACCATATATGTATTATAACTATATGGCCAATCCCTATAAGAATCAGTGGTTCCGATGAAGTGAGACGGGTAGACATCGGGTAGAGGCACTTCAGTTGTTTTGCGCAGATACATCAATTAGTGTTTAATGGTGTTTACTGTTCAGATTGGTTCATATTACCACCAAAAAAGTCGCGTTTGCGCAAAACGAACAAAATACTTCCAAATCTGCACCGTGATGTTGGGACGTTTTTTTCATATCCATTTGGCTATATATGTATACTACATATTATATGGGTTTCAGTAGTATAGAAATACTACCTTTCGTTCTGTATTCTGTGGTCATAGTTATATGTATGTCAAAGACGTCAAAGATCTTTGATCAAATCTATGATCAAATATTAAGAACAAGGGGACAAACTAGATTGGCTTTGCCTCTGTTCCACTTGTAATGAGTTTGTGACGTAGTCTGTTTGTGTACATACACACTGTTTGCAGTGTATTAGTTTGGTTTTTTGTAGTAGTATGTGTATACACTAAAGCGGGTTCTACACGATGCTACGAACGTTCCTTCCAACATTCGATCGAACGTTTGAGGCAATTAAGTTCGATAGTTGGTGCGACGAATGTATCTGCTACACGGTGAGTCGAATGTTTGATCCAATACGAATGATGATGTGTTGACAACGCTGTTATCTGTCTGATGTTATCTCTAATGTTATACACTGATGTTGTCTCTCTTGTATAATGTGTTGGGACAAACGTGACGAAGATGTTATCTGTCTGATGTTATCTCTAATGTTATACACTGATGTTGTCTCTCTTCACATGAACGAGTCGTGCGCAACCAACGAACACAACCAACATTGACCTTCAAACGTTCGAAGCATCCCTTTGACTCGGTGCAAGAATACCGACATCGAACGGGACACGACCAAATGCGAATGTTTGACGCTCGACATTGGACACTCGTAGGTTCGAACAACGGCTACACGATGCTATGAACCATCCAACGTCGAATGTTGGAAGGTGTTCGTAGCATCGTGTAGCAGCGGCATAATACAACCACAATACACGTATTACCAGAGAGAGCTGTTCAACGTGTTCAACTAACAATGCGTATACACCACAAATCCAATTTTACGTAGTGGTCGGTGCAAATTTAAGGGGAAGTACGTAAAATCGGAAGATCAGGGGCGTCAGTAAACTTTTGTTTTGGGGGGTTGGTAAATATTATTTATCTGAATTTATTTAAAACAATATTATCTTAAGAGACAATTGACACTTAAAATTCGGTTGTGTAGACAAAGGAAATCGAATGTTATACTAATGAATATGAGTGACAACTTTTAGAAAACTGTCCAAAAATCAACTTCACTATCGCATTCATCAGCGTAAAAGACGCCAAATAGCGGAAGCTGACAAAAATTCTAGAATATTCTACTCGTGAATTGGGAAAGATACCAAAAAACAAAACTCACTATTGAATTTCGCACTAAAAATTAGAATAAGCAGCGCATTTTTACAAAAATTCTAGAATGTTCTATTCGTCAACTAACAAAGATATCGAAAAATCGATTGCACCATTTAATTGGTCATCGAATAAAAGACGGAATAGCACATTTTCATAAATGTTCTAGAATATTTTATTCGTCAGATAGCAAAAATTGTTTGTCAAAATCGGACATTTGGTTTACATTAGTTTAATTTCGGTTGGACAATTAAGTGGTGCAGTAGATTTTCCAATATCTTTGTTAGTTGACAAATAGAATATTCTAGAACATTTCTCAAAATATGTTATTTGGTCTCTTTTTTGGTACTCAATTCAATGGCGACGTTTGTTTTTGAATATCTTTGCTAGTTGACGAATAGAATATTCCAGAACATTTGTCAAAATGTGTAATTTGATCTCTTTTTCAATGGACAATTAAATGGTACAATTGATTTTTTAATATCTTTGCTAGTTGACAAATAGAACATTTTAGAATTTTTGTCAAACTACACTGTTTAATCTCATTTTTAATGACCAATTCAACGGTGAAGTTTGTTTTTGTATATCTCTGCTAGTTGATGATTAGAATATTCTAGAATTTTACGTTACTTATTTTGCATTTGCATTTTGCATATTACGTATATAGAATATGTGCATATATATCTGCAGTGAAATTTTAAAATTTTTAAAGGCTACGAGACCCTCAGACAATATTACCTACGGCCCTGACTCGGGCTTGGTACATAAATTTTCACCAACACAGACAAACAACAACATATCTGTGAGAGGGGAACCCCACTAAGTCGCTGACGTCACTACGTAAAATCGGAGTACGTACCATTGGATGGCCAATGTATTGTTAATATAATGGTGTGTTGACTCGACGACGACTACTGACGGACTAATGCCTTAAGCTGTGACTGGCTTACAAATGACTCCAAGCGAATTTCACTTTTTTTATGTTAGTTGGCTTCTAGTGTTCTATGATTAAGAAGTATGTTTAACTATAGTTACAGAAATATTAATGTTATCAAAGTCGACTTATTACACTTTAATATTTCTCTGGTCAAATAAAACTTTGACATATTTCTATGATAATGTAATAGCGGCCTTATAAACATAGGGTACTAAAATTTTTGTGTTTCAGATTTTGACTTACAAATAAAATATACGTAACAGGTATAAACAATGCTTAACATTTTTATAAATAGACAAAAATTAAAAGAGAAAATGAAAGTAATTTGAAAAAATATGTAGGTAGTAATATTAATAGGATAAAATTATGTAATGTTTACTAAATGTGTAATAACTACTTAATATATTACAAAAATTATGAAATATTTTCTACTAAATTAAATTACCCACTTTTTTATTTACATAATTATTAACGGTTTATGTACATTTAAATTTAAAATAAAGATAGGTTTCTTCATTATGTATGGTCCATTTTTTTCGAATATAAGAATTATTTAATTTTTAAAGATAACTCATGATCAATTGTATCTGAAATGAGGTATATCTGTGGTACATTTGGTACCACAGAGGACAGAGGTATAATACGTATCTCTCCACTACTGGAATCAGTGTAACCAGTAAGAGATAGAAAATATGTTATATACGTGCACGGTGTTTACTTTGTATTGGCGCGCTAAACTGTGTATGTGTGCGTAATCCAAATAGAGGTGGCAGTCATGTGACCCTGCTTCGCATACATATGTGCGATACCACAACGTTGCGTGTGGGGGTTCTACAGTGCTAACAACAATCAAATCCATTGTTGTTTGACTGATCTACACTGGGTGAATGCCAGTGAGGCACTAACTACCTACGAGCCTAAGGTACACAAAAATGCACTGCAGATTTCATATTAGAGATAGTTGCTGTGTCTCCATTACTCCAAGTTCGGTACATACGGTCTGTTCCTGTACCTGTAGGAATGTGATTGTGAATGCATTAAAAGAAAAAAGAAAAAAATGTAGGAAGTCGTTCCTATACACCAAAATTTCAGTTAATTGTTTACTTTCTCTTCGGTAGATAAATGTAGAAATTAGCAAATTCTTCAGAGTTCCTCCTTTTCTCTTTCTTAAAAAATATGTACGTTCCATCGATATTTTTTATGGATATTGGATACAATGCGGTACGTACTTATTATTAGGCCCGATTTACATTAACGCTCCACTCTCGATACGCTCCCACTCCACTCTCGTTCCGATATAATCATGTTGTGTTCACATTATTACAGTGCTGATATCATGCTGGTACCTATTCGTTCTCTATTGACATTACAATGCTGCTCTAGGTACGCTCTCTTTTCATAACAACTGAATGCAAGCGGAGTGGAGTGGAATCAAAAAAGTGTTTACACTGTAGGTACAAGCCATAACAAGTCTGATATCGCTCCGATAAAATATTACCTGAGTGGTATTGATATTGGAGTGACATTGGAGCGAGAGCGGACCGTGACTGATACCGGACCGATATCAGAGCGATGATGTGAATACACTCATTGTTTATTGTGTACGAATATTATATCGAACCGGGAGCGGAGTGATATCGTATCGAGAGCGGAGCGTTAATGTAAATCGGGCCTGAGTATTCGTAAGGTCCATAAGGCTGGTCGTCCATTGGTTGCGGACAACTGCGAAATTCGATTCAGACGATTACGCACGTTTCTCGTTCGCCCGAAATGATATGTCTGCTGTCTGTCCATTAGCCCAATACCCTTCAGTATTTTTCTTTTTAATTTTTTTTTCCTCAATCTATAGATGCTATAAAAAAACATAAAAAACAATTTATGGCACGTAATATGTAAAGGTACACAATTATAATTGTAATTTACCTTCAATTTCATCTCAATAAAAATAAAAATCTCATAAACCAGACTTCTTCGCGCGAAAAATCCAAACAAAATTGGATTTGTTCGCACGTTGCAATTATACGCAGGGAAACGGACGAACGAGACGCTTTCAATGGACGGGGATATATACCTTCACAGCTGTTTAGATCGTTCGTCCGTTTTCATGCGTATTCGTCCGAATTAAATTTCCCACGCTTCCGCATCCAATGGACGACCAGCCTAATGACATAACAATGCAACAATCCATGTTACTCTTGCAGACAGAGCTTGTGAACGACTGGTCACTTAAGCTGTGACCGCAGTGACAGGCCAACTGACGGCTCCCGACGAATCACACAATTTTGTATTTTGTATTTAATTGCTTCTATAGTGTTCTGCGCAGAGAACAAAAAGAACGAACATTGCTATGTCTATACTAGGGAAACGAGCGTAACCACAAAGGATAGAAAATAAACCCCCACTATGTTATATATGTGCACGCGGAGTTGTGTGTGTTAAGCGGGTTCTACACGATGCTACGAACGTTCCTTCCAACGTTCGATCGAACGTTTGAGGCAATTAAGTTCGATAGTTGGTGCGACGAATGTGTCTGCTACACGGTGAATCGAATGTTTGATCCAATACGAATGATGATGTGTTGGTACTCAGTGGACGACGCTGTTATCTGTCTGATGTTATCTCTAATGTTATACACTGATGTTGTCTCTCTTCACATGAACGAGTCGTGCAGCTGCTGAGTCGAACCAATCAACGCAACCAACATTGACCTTCAAACGTTCGAAGCATCCCTTTGACTCGGTGCAAGAATACCGACATCGAACGGGACACGACCAAATGCGAACGTTTGACGCTCGACATTGGACACTCGTAGGTTCGAACAACGGCTACACGATGCTATGAACGTCGAATGTTGGAAGGTGTTCGTAGCATCGTGTAGCAGTGGCTCTAGTCCGTTGGATGATGTGTGTATTGGTGTTTTGCATACATACATATATAATATGTACGTGGTGGTGGAACGTATGATGTACGTATACCACGTACATATACCGTGTTAATACGAGAGGTAACAATATAACAACAATTGAAACATACCCATTGAGTGGTGGCGAATGAATGAGGACTAAGCAGCCTAAGATACACATAAAAGCACATAAGTGATTGCAGAAAGGAGATAGATGTATTCGTTCTATTTGTTCTGTGGTTCTGCGTGTTCTGTGATCCATACGATCCATACTTTTGTTTATGTGTGTAACCAAATTTAAAAAGTAAATCACACAGGTGGCGCAGGCGGTTCCACTAATTTTAAATTTTTGTTTACTGTATTGATTTGTGACAAATGTAATTGACAATTTAATATAAAATTTAAATGATCAAATAAGAAAATGTAAAAATACAAATTAAATTTGATAAAAATAAAAACTAATTAAAAATAATGTCAACAAATCATATATCAACAACTCTTGTTCAAAAACTAGGTGATTCTTCTATTTTTAAGAGAAAAAATGTTAATGTTGTGTAAACATAAATTTTTAAAATCTTTTGTAGGTCATAGGATTGAAGAAATTAGATTAAGAGCTTTAAAAAATATCATATCGAAGTTTGAATTTGGGTTATTACGTGACTGTGATTTAGTTACCAGTAAAGATATAATTGTAAAATTGTTTGAGTGGTTTTCGTTTGAGCCATGCCCTGAGCAAGATACAGTATTAAAATTAATATTCAAAATTTTTAAGGTACTATAACCAAGAAAATCTTTTATATATCATTTTTTGTTCACAAAATAATTTTAATCATGAATTTGTTTTAGTCTGAAACTGGTGCTTTACTAATTAAATTGATTAGCCCAGAAATAATCATATCCGATTTAAAACAAATTCAACCTTGTTTACCGAATAAACATGTGCCATACTTACGTGAAATTATATCGTATATCGAATCGCATAATCAACAAAATCGTTTAGAAGAAAACGTGTCATCGCCGTTGATACCGCCATTAAATTTCGTTTCACCTAGAAGCGAGATAAATGAAAATAATTATTTATTGGATTCAAATGATGTTCGAACTACAGCAACACCTATTGATATGTTCATACATGAACAAAATACTAATGGCGAAGTTCAGCATGGGTTTGTATTCTTTTTAATAAGTTTATACTAAATCAAGGCATATACTCCAAGTAGGGTCGTTTCACTAGTTTTCGTCCAATTAGTGGAGTTCATAGGTTATTTATTGCTTATATACTCTATTTTAAGTTTAAATAAAATCATAACTAATTAGGTTTATTGTTTTGCTTCCGAGACTACTAAAGTAGCGGAAGCACTGTGATCACTTTTGAAAAATAAAAAACTTTTTCCCTCCAAAATAAAATTTTTTACGCACATTTTACGTTTTAGAGCTTCCTGAACAATTTTGGTTTGGTGTCTGTCCGTCCGTCCGTCTGTTTATCCGTCTGTGTGTCGCCAGTTTACACCAAGTGGCATAACTTTGTGAACTATTCGATTGTTTTTAATGAAATTTTCAGAAATTATGCAGTTTGGTTCCTAGATGGTCCCTTATGAATTTAATCGAAATCGGAGTAACGGTAGCTACGCCGCTACCATGTCATTCCATTAATATACGAAATTGCACCAAGTGGCATAACTTCTGAACTATTCAATTCTTTTTTATGAAATTGTCAGAAATTATGCGGTCTGGTTCCTAGATGGTCCCCTACAAATTTCATTGCATTCGGAGTAATAGTCTCCACGGTGCTACCATGAAATCCCATTAAATGTCAACATCTTATTTACTGCTAGTCCCACTTCGCTCAAATTTTTAAAAAGTTTTAGGGGTTAGTTTCTAAAATATTTTTGCTATTATTTTATAATTTAGCCTTTAAGTATTTTGAGTTACAACAATTTTTTATGAACTTTAAGGCGAAAATATAATTTCACGGTATATATATTTGATAAAATACTGTTTTAAAGTCTTTTACGAGTACGAGGAACGAGGAGGCTGTGTGCCACACCCCATTGGCAGCGTATTTTTTTCTTTTTTTTTATATAAAAAAATAATAATGATAAATATACGGATTTTATTAGTTTTTGTCCAAAACAATTAGTTGTCGCCCATATGTAGGCTAGTTTTCGATCACGATTTAGAATAAGAATTGCTATAAAAAAATTAATTTTAATAAAAAGCAAATGCTTATATGTATTCAGGACCTCTTATCTTCCTTCTTAGACCTTCTCATTTTATTAATTTTTTTTTTAACGTTATTTAAAAGTTTAAAAATATTATCCACACATAGAAAATAAATGGACGAAAACTAAAAAGTACAACTTAATGTAGTTTTCAGTTTTTCTCCATATAATTTAAACTTTTGTAATTCATTCAGCGCAAACAATTGAGTGAACGAAAATTAAATCTCGAATCAAGCAGCCGATAGTAATTTCTAAAACAAACCTTTTTACTATTTCACAATACTTAGCAGCTCCGGATCTAAGTTTTTTTAGAACCGTGCAGAAAGTTGATAGTGGCGCCCCCCTTCTCTAAAATTTGACATAAATTGTTAAAAAAGAACTCATGAGTATATAAGTCCTTTACAAAACTCCTATTTTTCCCGTTGTGACAATGGTAAAAATTGAGGGTTTTGCAAAGGATCAATATACAAGTTGATTTTTTATTTTAATAAATCTACTCCGAAAACACTACAAGTTGTGCAAACGAGGGGATACGGTAAGACCCTTTATCTCTATATAAGGACCTTATCGCAACTCCTCATTTCAGATTTTTATTACCAGTCCCATAAGAGATACAGGGGCTCTAAGTTCCAAAATTTGTAAAAAAGTCAATTTTTGGAAGTTTATAAAAATTAAAGGATAGAAATTTCACAATTGAAATATTTTGGGTAGTTGTACCCATATACAGCTACTTCCATAAAAAATACTAACAAGGAAAGGTATCCAACTGTATCTCCCAAAAATTTTTGAAACTTTGGTGGATTGTTGATCTTATTAAAATTAATCATGACCCATATTTCGTCCGTACTCATACGCGGTTTAAGGCGGTGAAACTCACCCCTGAAAATTTGAGTTTTTTTCAGTTTTCTTAAATATTTTGGAAATGGTAAGAGCTTTGGTAGAGAAACTAAATATATTTGTAAATGGCACCTTAAGATCTTTATTACGATACCAAAATTAAAGTTATAAAATCATTGGGGATTTATCCTCCACCCCACCTCCTAATTTTATCAGATTTTTTTTGGTAAAAGAAGAGGCTGTTATGTGTGCAAATAATTTTTTATAAATATATTTTACATCACACCAGTTTATTTCTTGTTGCATAAATACACTTTTTGCTAATATTAAATTGGAAAAAATTTTAACTTTTTGATTTAATAATGAGCAAAAATATGGTCAAAGAATCTCATATTTTAGTAATAAATTGTTACAAACTTACGATATACTTTAAAATACATAATTTAGAACGAAAAAATATACTGCAACCAATGCTTATTAACCCTTGTAGTGATAGTTTAAAAGAAGTATTCCAAATTTCATACGTTTAGCTGGAATAGTTTCAAAAATTTTATTGTCCAAAAATCATCATTTTGGGCACTCACTGACTGCTTTGAAATTTGGAACAGAAATAGTGTTCAAAGTAATAATTACATACTAGGAATCAACGAACTTTTCAAGCCATTAAAGAATTTTTTAAATTAGAAATTGTCAGAAAATTATTTTTAATGATTAGATCAACATAAATTTAAAAATATTTTACTATAGTTTTTAGAGTAAATAATTTTGCATAATTATTATACAAATTTTAAAATTGCCATTTATTCATATTATTGAAGATGGTTAAAAAATTACTCAACCAATGTTAATAAAATTTTTATGGAACCTCCTGGAGAGCTTTATCTACTAACCAAAAAAAAGAATGGCGTGAATTGGCCCAGAAATGTGGGAGAAATCGGTGTACATACATAAAAAAAAAAAACACATACGGGTTGAATTGAGAACCTCCTCGTTTTTGAAGTCGGTTAAAAAAGGCTAATTGGCGAAATTTTAAAATTGATGAATTAACTATTTATTGAGAAGTTGGTAGTGTGAACCCCCGGAGTCGCACTTACACCACACCACTTTTTTTCATATAATATTTTATTGGCGAGAAATTCTTTACTACATAACATACTACAGTAGAACCTCTGATTACGGACACCTATTTTAACCGGACTCCTCCTATAGCCGAACAAATTTTTTATGATGCTATACTAAAACCAATGTATTCAGCACTCCCTTAAGCGGACCCTCTGTTAACCGGACTCCGACACAATATTTTTTGATGAAGACATTTAGTACATTATTACCTCCATTAACCGGACGCAAATACGTCTAGTGCGTATGTATACCTAAATGGGTTAGGTATAATTGTTCATATTTTAACTTATTAACAATGATTCTAATGTGATGATGCATTTGTAAACGTTATATTTTTCTAAATTCGTTCATTAAATTGATTTGAATTAAAAAATTAAAAAAATTTTGAATTAAAAAAATTATTTATGAATACTACATTATTTAAGGCTACTATTTACTCTGTCTCTCTTAAGTGGACACCTCTGTTAGCCGAACAAATTGTTGCATGACACTGCTGTCCAGTTAACAGAGGTTCTACCGTATTTAATTTAAATTTATTTATTATTTCAGAATATCATCAAGAACAACTCAACGATCATTCTCGTTTGATTTACCCTCTGTGTTTTCACAATCGGAAAATTCAACTCCTCGCTCAAATATCAATATCGATTTATTCGAAAGATGTCTACCGAATTTATTGTTGAGTTGGCAACCGTTAATATCGCCGGATCGACATGTTTTATCATCGATTGAAAATTCTTTGGAAAGTGCCACCGATTCAGTGATGTTACTTCATTCGTGTAGATTTTTTACCGACGTTTTATTACAAGATTTTCCTGCGGAAATTTTTTTGCAGCGACCAACCATTGTAAAACTGTTTCACGGACTGTTAAACAATTGTCAATCGAATACTGTTGTTGATGCGGTTGTCAGTGCGTTACAAAAACTTACTGAACTTCTATACACTCGAGTTAAATATTATCGTGATCCTAGTACTGTCAATTATAAACAAGAAGTAAGTAAACTTCATACATAATACATTAATAAAAGTACCAAAAAATGATAAATAATGTGGAGTATCGATTCGTTTAGTAATACGCTTTTAATAGATAGAAATGAAATTATATTTCTTCCTCTTTTTAAGTGAAAATTAATGAGTGTCTTCGTTGTCCTCATCACTTATTTCTGAATGATGTAGACACCACATGCGCACACTAATTAAAAACTGCGTGAGAATTGATATTGCTAATTCTCGCGCAGTTTTTAATTAGTGTGCGCATGTGCCTACATCATTTAGAAGTAAGTGATGAGGGCAACGAAGACACTCCTTGACTTGCGAATTGAAGGCATATACACATATAATACAAATATAATGTATGTTTATAATATATTTAAGTGTAAAATAATTAATACTTAGATAAAAATTGAAATTACCCTTTTATTTGTATTTTTTTTATTTCGGATTAAATTGTGCTATAAAATATGTTAATTACCAATATTTTTTTTTTTTTACCATTATATCCAGATACTACTAATTAGTCTAAAACTTGGGATTTTTGAAGACCAAAAGGAAAAAAAAACTTAGACAAAAAGAACTGTAGAAAATTACATTTATTTATCTTCTGTTTCTAAATATATTTCGACATTTTTTATGTCTTCTTCAGTAAAATCACTGTTACAAAATGTTATAGATAGAATTCAAAATTTTGTAACAGAACGCGTCCACCGAAGAAGATATAAAGAATGTCGAAATATATTTGGAAATATATTGTCTAAATTGTCACAATTCTTATTGTCTAAATTTTCTTCCTTTTAGTCGCCGAAAATTCCAAGTTTTAGGCGAATTGGTAGTATTTGGATGGTATGACAAAAATAAAATTGTTAAATTCTTAAGTTGACTCAAAAAACTGTATTATATACTTATAACATTAATCACTGTGTATATTAATGATTTGTGTGCAGTATTATTTAAAAATACTAATAAATAAATAAATTTATTAATTTTTTTGTTAAAAATCTAATAAAAACATTTCTTTTAATCTCGGATTTGTACTACTAAACGAATCTATGTTGTACTTGCGTAAAATAATAAAGAACATATTTACATTAAATTTTTTTGTATGATACTTGTTAACGACCAGCGCTTAAATTGTAAATTACTCTTAGACTGTTTTTACAGTCATGCAGAGTTTGCCCCGAATGTAATTTTGTTCATCATGTTGGGTGATTTAATTTAAATCTATTTATAAAACTTCGTCGCAGCGGACTTTCTGTCAATACCTAACTATTCGCTAGGTGCTCGATGGCAGTGCCAACTAGCGGCAACAACTAAGGTGGGAGTCGGTATACATCTCCATGTACATATATTATTGACAGAAAGAAAAGTACATTAAAAAACAAATAAACAATTCAAATAAATTTTTTAAACAATTTATGTATATGGGAATGATAATAACTAGTTATTATCAGTTATAATATTATTTTAACGAGTGATTTGGAAATAATTCGGTGTTTCAAATTTGTAGTTAGTGACTTGATGCTAACAAAGCAAAGTAAGTAATCTTTTACATGTTTGACAGTGATAGATGAAAATTTTTCCTCCCTTAATTCCCTTTTTGATCACGTCGTGCGCTGCGATCGATTTCGTTCTTCAACGTCAAAATATATTTTCTTTAGGCCGTCACAAGAAAACTCCAAGAACTGCAACTCATAAAGGGGGAGGGAACATTTTATTGCACTTCTTGGAGTTCCACTGTACTTTCTTATTTTTATGTAGAATGACTCGTAGAATGCGCATAACGACTATACTCATATAGGTTTATGTGGTTCTTACAAAAACACAGTGTCAATCAAATTAGTATACGGTAATGGTCGTTAACGTATTAATGTTTTAATTTCACAAAGATTAACAAATCTTCAATTAAAATGTAACTTTCGGTTTGTTATTTAGAAATGTGTATCCGAATCAAATATGGAATCAAATTCACCAAAAATGTACAAAAATTTCAACGCACAAGATAATTATTTTTCACAAGCATCAAACGAAACCAATAACAATGAAAAATCAGAAATGGATATTGAAGATACTGTATTGTTACAAATTCAACAATTAACCTTACCTCATTATTGCATACAGACATTGTATTACACGTTTGTACGTATTAGTGCAAAACCATCAACTGTAAAAAATTTTTCAAACCGCTCAATAAATCAGGTAATAATTTATTTGATTTACTAGTTATACTCTGTTTTTTAGATATATAATACATACTATGGTATAAAAGTTCATTACATCACTAATGTGGTAATGAGAAACGATTTATTACATCACTAGTGCGATAATGAACTACATCCAGCGTGAATAATGTGAGAGTTGACATTAATCAAAATAGTTCTTTTGATAAGAGATGCCTATTTTTAAGAAAATCCCTAATTTTGGATTAATTCAGATCGAATTTAAAACAAATTAGCTAAAAAAAGTATTAATTCTGTAAAATTTCTCTACAAAATTTTGAAAAGCTATAACAAAATTTAAATTAACGTAAATTGTCGAGAATAGAAAAGAATGGAAGTAAATGAAGCGATCACTCTAGACGTAGATATGTCGGCCAATTGGCCACCTACTACAAAAGGGCTAGATTAGGAGTATCTTCTCTGTATGCAACTCCTATGGGGGAAGGATCATACAGCAATACTATCCTTTTCATATTACATGGGATTTTGAAATGGGATACATTTCTTTTTTCATCCAGGTGGAGTGGATATTAATTATTTTATTTATACCCTGTATAATACATTTAAAGTTAACGCATTTGTAAAAATTCAGTATTAGGTAAGTAGGAAGTCTACCAAAAACCAAAAAACATGGCAAGTGGTCTACGAGGCAAAAAAGTTTGGGAATCTGTATTATTTTTCCTTATATTTTTTCGATTAGATGGGCATTTTAGGAATAAAATAAATAGCATGTCTCAGATTATTCATCCTGTATATTACTTAATGTAAATAGATTTATAGGAAATAATTTTGGTATTTTTTGTATATTTCTATTATTTTAGGAAAATATGAATGGACTTATATCTCTAGTTGTAACACTTTTAAAATTAATACAAGTTTGTATAAAACCAGCTGTATGGGAACATCAGAATGACCATATCATAAATGAAGTAACAAATCAATTAACGTTGTTATTTAATAAGTTAGCTATCGTTTTAGAAAATTCTAGGTATTTTTTATTATTATAATTATTAAATAATGAACTATTGTTAATTATAGATTTAAATTTTTAAGGTTACTTGCACTCGCAGTTGATATAAATCCGAATGTTCGGGTAACACACTTATTATTATTATGTATTACTAAAAACTTTCTAAAAAGTATTGTACCTGACGATAAAGCATATTTAATTTTACCATCAACTTTAAAAAATTCCATTGCTAATTGTCTACTGGATGCAGCATTTTTAAAACTTTATCCCCCTGTTCATAGCGATTTGCTGTCGTTACTTAATGTAAGTAATATTTTTACGGAAAAATTTTTGATCTTGGATATCTACGTTTAATCGTTTTTAGAATTCTTCAGAGAGTAACGTACTTAGTCGTTATAAAGACGTTGAAGTTATTTGTAACTCATTAAGTGTTGCTGCAAAATTTTTACGAAAAGAAATATCCACTAATAGTGAAGATGTTATTTTAGCAATGATTGACTCTGTACCTTCATTAGAGTATCATAAAAATATGTCGATTATAAAAATATTTTGTGATATATTAATAAATAAGTATCCTAAGTGGAAATGTACTGATATGACAAAAGGATTAGTTGAAGGTAAAATATTTTGTCAGTAGACAATTTAACAAAAACTGTAAAAAATCTATACTGATTTTGAAATTATAAATTATAAATTATATGAATACTGAATTGTCCGTTTTTCAATAATATAGATCAAAATGGGGTATTTGACAGTATCAAAGAAAAACAATCAAAACAAATTTTAATGAAAATTAATAATAAAAAACAGCAATTTATTATGTTAATTCATCTAAACTATCATTATTTTATTTAGAAAAAATAAAAAAGCAATTTTTTTAGCTAAAATCCACCTAAACAGAAATGGGCTGTGACGTTGCATTCTCTTATATTTCAACACTATCGCCACTAAGGTCGCTACTTTAAATTCCGGTTAGCAAATATAACTATGAAAATTGATTTAAAAATTTTTTTTTCTTAGTTACAGGACACCTGTTGCTATTTAGAGAATGTGACGTAACTGACAGCTAATGAACGTTTTCGCGCAAATTTTGAGAACAAATATTAAAATAATTTTTTCTATCAATTTTCGGAATTTTTTTTTTTTAAATTAAAAATATATATATATATATATATATATATATATATATATATATATATATATATATATATATATATATATATATATATATATATATATATATATATATATATATACATAACACATGTACCGGGCTTTCATTATATATCGATATCCACGTGATTAAATTTTTTTAGGGCGCTTGGTAATTTGTTTACTGTATGTTGGTGGCACTGTAGTGAAGTTACTTGCTAGCTGAAAACACTAAAAATAAGTAACCGAAATCATTCGTATATTTCAGTGATTCGTATATTACATTAAAAATTTAGTTGAAGTATATAATAAATTTCATAAATAATCTTAAATTAAGTTCTTATTATATAAAATAGTATTGTTATATAACAGATTTTTAAATAATAGCGCATTTAGGGTATTTTTTTTAATAATTACCATACACACAAATATGGCGGAAATTATATTTGGTCACGTGGGTCTCGATATATAATGAAAGCCTTGTATAATACATAAATATGTGTTTTAAAATAATTTCCCAAAATTAGTCAAATTCCCTATTTATGGTAAAAATTAAGAAAAGTTAAATTTAGTTTTTCTACAGCCAACAGTCAAAACTGATTATTAATTTTTTTTTTAGAATTAACTGTTTGTTTACTGGGCCATTCAGATATGTCCGTAAAAATGACCATGTACAAAACTTGTCACATGTATGTGACAAGTGTATTAGGGATCGACCATGCTACAAGATCAGGTCCAGGCCGACCTGGAGAATGTTTAAAATTCTTGTGGAATTCAACTGTATTAATCGAAATTATTTGTCACGGATTAAGTTCTGATAACGCTCAGGTACATATAATTCCACAAACTTTCCTCGAGGAATCAAAGTCCAGTCTTACCTTTAGTACAGTACTCAGTGTAATAACTAAAATAAGGATATACACTATTAAAATAAAAAAGTAAATTCAAAAATTAAAAACCCCAACAGCGTAAAAAGCAAATTAAAAAGTTGGGAACAAGATGAAATGAAAAACAGAAAAGTGAATGAAAAAGTAAAGAAGTCGGAAACATGTAACAAGTTTAACAGAAATATCTGATGTCTCGGACTACTTTGCTTTTTTATTCATTTTTCTGTTTTCCTATTTCATCTTGTTTCTATTTTTTTAGTTTGTTTTTTACGCAGTTGGGTGTTCCGATTTTTTTAAATTTTCGATTCTAATAGAAAAATATTTTTGCGTTTATAAACTGCTGAATTCGCATTTTAGCAAAAACTTAAATATCATTGACATGTAATGGACCATTTTCTCAAATATGTAGCAATCTGTCACCAGGGCGGCGACACAGGTATTTGGGAATACATGTCTATAATCGAGATATTAATTTCCAAAAATCACCTTCTGTTAATTCCACTTTAGCAACGAAAATTTCCAATTCGGTTACCTAGGAATATTGTTTATTTTTTAGAAATTAATATTCCAACTATAGAGATGTAGTTCCAAATAACCCGTGGCGCCGCCCTGGTGTTAAATAATTTTTTTAAGCGGTTACATAGCAATTTTTAAATTAGAATTTCAGTCATAGAGATGTAATCCCTAATTACATGTGTCGCCGCTCTGGTGTCAGACTGTTACATATTTTGAGAAAATGGCTCATACTATATTTATAAGTTTGCATATTTAAATGGACCATTTTCTCAAATATATAGCAATCTGTCACCAGGGCGGCGACACAGGTGCTTGGGAATACATGTCTATAATCGAGATATTAATTTAACCAACCAAAAATCACCTTCTGTTAATTCCACTTTAGCAACGAAATTTTCCAATTCGGTTACCTAGAAATATTGTTTATTTTTTAGAAATTGATATTCCAACTATAGAGATGTAGTTCCGAATAACCCGTGTCGCCGCCCTGGTGTTAAACAATTTTCTCATGCGGTTACATAGCAATTTTTAAATTAAAATTTCAATCATAGAGATGTAGATATTTTGAGAAAATGGCTCATTTGTTTGCGAGCTTAGTAGTACACATGTGTAAAAAAGCTTTTTTACTACGATCGATTAAAGTTAAAATATTTATTCCTTTTTTGTTCAACTTTGATCTTTCAAGAAAAGTGTGTGGAAAAACATGCTGACTTTTTTGATTTAATTTAACTTGTAATATTATTTTCAATTTGATTCCAGGTTCAGCGATACGCTGAAGATATTGTACATTACATATTAAAGTGTAAATTTATCGTTTCTCCGGAAGTTTGGGATCAAATTTTAGTTGCATTAATACCAGCGTTACCGATATTGCAATGTTATACGGATAAAGCGTCTCCACTAGATCGATCAATTACCAAAATCATGGATCCAGATGTTGCAGAAAATATTCGATTACCGAAAATTGAAGTATTAAGAAAAATAATTTTTTTTCTTTTTCTTTTTGTAAATATTTTTATTAAAATTTTTTGTTAGGTTATAAAAGGAAATTTAAGAATGTTGTTTTCGAAAAATGGAACATCTAGAAACGAAGCAATTTCTCGTTTAACATGGCTGTTAACTACAGATGATGATTCACAGAATAAATTACCGTTATTGAAATCGTTGCGAGGTCCAATTATTAATAGTTTGTGTATTTTTGAAAATCCTGTTTCGTATGAGAGTCCAAATGAAACTTCTAAACAGTTTTATCAGGTAATTTATTTATAACATAAACTGTGCAGAATTTTGTTAAATTTTCAAAAACAAAATTAGTAAGGAGGTTAGGTGATATTATTCAATAGTTTAAGGATACGGTTTGGAGAAAAAATTAATAATTACTACTAAATATTGATAATTTATTTCGCAACGTTTCGAAACCTAAAGTTTTATCATCAGACGTACTGCATACATATAAAAAAAACGCCGTGGGCAGCGGAGCCCCATCATGGAAGTCGAATTTTTCCCTTCATCTTCGATATCTTCAAATTATCTAAATGTGATTGAAAGTCTACAAGCGATTTGTCATTTTGGTGGTTTCGAAATTGATGATGAGTGCCCAGCTGATCGGGACTTTAAAAAAAGGTTTTAAGTTTTTAAGGGCTGAATCTCAGTAAAGGACCCCTCCGGATAAGATAGGTGAATCTGCCTAAGGTCCAACCTGGGTCGGGGGTGCCATGATAGGGTTCGCCCTTGCACATGTATTCCATAGCTCCAATATTAGGTCAAAGTTGCTTTGCGTTTTTGAGTTGTATCAAAATGTTCAATTTTGGACTTTTCCCGATTTTCCACTTTCCTTCCTCCCAAGTGCATAAGTATTATATATATGCATGTAGGGTTCTAAGAGCTCCATAATACAGTGCATGCAGCTCTCCAAAACACGGTGTTTAGAAGAAGATATTTGCAAAAATTTCTAAATGACCTATAAAAACACAAAAAACGCGACCTTGGACCAGAATGAGACATAGATTTTTGAAATCTACGCCTCTGAATTAGTAAATATATGCCTAAAAATATTTCACAAAATTGGGCCAAGTGAGGCTAATTTAAGGATTTAAATATAAGGGGCTCTAGTGACACTCGGTGTAGCAGCCGTCTTAATGGGCTTGTTTAGCCATAAAATATGGCGACGCCTTCCTCTCACCCTTAAGAAAAGCAAGCGTGTGCGATTAAGGCTCATTACCAATGTTTTCATCAGTATGGAAAAGTTTCACAAAATATCATAAATCAAAAAACATGGCTTCCGTCACAAAAAGGTAAACTGGAAAGTTAAATAAAAGTTTCCCTTGAATTCTTACCGCAGTTATTGAACAGTTTTGTTAAGGACACATGCTTTTGAAGGTTCCTAACCCCCAGCTTATCTTTATCCACACTTAACGAGCCATGCCATTGTCCAGCAGGTAGGGCGAGGACCTAGTGAGCGTGTTTTTTTTTTTTTAAATTTGAATGTTTTGCAAGACCTTTCCAGTAGGAAACACTGGTTATGCACACGCACAGCACACGTGTTTTTACTTAAAATGACAGGAAAGCTTTGTGATTTCCTATGGCTGGATAAACCCATTAAAACGACTATAAAGCCGCGTGTCTAGAGCTCCTTGCATTTACAGAGCATATGCCCTGGTACAACTCGAAAACACAAAGCTTGTTTGCCTCAACATTGCCAGATATTTTTTGATATTTTTTTACTAATTCGAAGCTATATTATGTCACCTAGCCTATGTTTGTCAGAGTAAAGTAAAAATTTTAACAATATCACCCCCATCTAAATTGTTTCAGACGCTTTTCCATGCTTTTTAGTGGCAGTGCTTGTCTGTCTACCCACCGATTTTTTCTACGACGTCACCTAGCCTATATTACTCAGAGTAACGTAAGGATTCTAATGATAGAATAGACATTTATTTAAATCGGCTCACATGTAGTTGCTGCCATCTATCACCTAACAAGAGGTCGATTTTGACCAGGATATCACAGTCAGCACAAAAATGTTGAGTAACTTGTTGTAAACGACTACTTCAGTAACAGTTCAACTAAAAACACATTAATACACTCTTTTAGGGGTTTTTGGTAGGGTTCTCGTCATATCAGTGTAAAAATAAGTTGGAGGTAAGGAACCTTCAGAAGCATGTGCCCTTAACAAAACTGTTCAATAACTGCGATAAGAATTCAAGGATAACTTTTCAGTTTACCTTTTTGTGACGGGTTATGTTTTTTGATTTATGATATTTTGTGAAACCTTTCCACACTAGTGAAAACACTGGTAATGAGCCTTAATCGCACACGCTTGCTTTTTTAAGGATGAGAGGAAGGCGTCACCATATTTGACGGCTAAACAAGCTCACTAAGGCGGCTGCAACATCTAGTATCACTAGAGCCCCTTGTATTTAAATCCTTAAATTAGCCTTACTTGGCCCAATTTTGCGAAATGTTTTTAAACATATATTTACTAATTCAAAGGCGTAGATTTCAAAAATTTATGTCTCATTTTGGTCCAAGATCACGTTTTGTGTGTTTTTATAGGTCATTTAGAAATTTTTGCAAATATCTTCTTCTAAACACCGTGTTTTGGAGAGCTGCATGCACTGTCTTATGGAGCTCTTAGCACTCTACATTAGTGTTGGGTCGAAGCGACTCTTTTACGTGTGCTAGCACACATGACTCCGCACAGTGAGGTGTGCCGCACGGAGCGAGCGACTCTTTTGAAGCACACTCGCGCACTAAGCACACTCGCACTCTGTGTTACGTGTCATGTGTGCGATTAAATTTGAAACGAGAGTCACAACTCCTTTCGAGCACACAGCACAGTGTGTTAATGTGGTATGTGCAATCCTGTCGTTTCTTTTATTTGTCCTTTCCGTCCTCCTTTAAAGTAGAGTTTTGTAAATTTAGACCATATGGTATCGTATGACGTATGAATTCTTAAAATAAAAAATATATTGTGTAATGTGTATTGTACATTTAAAAAAATATTTTTTGAACTTTGAAGAATTTTGAAGCATTGGCATTAGAATAATGAATAAGTTAATTAAACACATAAGAATGTTTTGATTTTAAATGTCTTTTAACATTAAAAGTAGATCCACCGTTCAAGAATAACATTGTTGAACAAATTTTTTTTTAGTTAAAAACTCCATACGTCACTTGTTCTTAATTTTTGACCCATTATATAATAAAATTAAAAATACTTATAACTAAATATAAAAATTAGTCAATAAAAAAAGTAACTAAATAAATACAGTCACTCAAAGTAAATTAAAGTCAATATTGTTTTTGAAAATTCACAAAATTTAAAATAACGAGGCAACAAATACAAATAATAGAAATACTCAAAAAAGAATTACAGAACTGATTGGATTTGAAAAAAAATTAACCTTTAAAAAGTGTGGATATCTAATCTAGAGAAAACAAAAAGAATTGAAAGGGGTAAAAAGACATTAATAAATAGAAAAAAAATACGTAGTATCTACTATCCAACGTCAATATCCATTTAAACTTTTTTTTTAAAGTTAAACAGTTAATACAATGGAAAAATAGCAATGATTTACAACTTTAAATTTGTATGAAGGAGTCTATAATAAATAAAATGTACTCCTTTACCCTGCGGGGGTAATTTCCTGTACTAATTTTTGGGCATACATATTAACAAAATAATATGTAGGATATGTAGTACGTAAAAAAGTTATATTGTTGTCATATAATAAACTGGAATGCAATTTCTCAAATGTCAACCGAAGAACCTATAAATTAATGCATGTGTATTGTGTATCTTCATTTTCGAAAAAGTTGAAATTCTTTTGCTTGTGCCATAATATGCAATATGTACATGTGAACTTGATGTTCAGTGAATATCATATGTACAAAAAAAAATGTGTTCAGTTACGTGTAGTAATGGCGGACTGTGCTAGTGACTCATTTTGTAAGAGTCGCACAGCACACCGCACACTTAAAAGAGTCACTCATTTGGAGTGACTCGCACATGTGCGACCCAACACTACTCTACATGCATATATATATATAATACTTGTGCACTTGGGGGGAAGGAAAGTAGAAAATCGGGAAAAGTCCAAAATTGAACATTTTGGTACAACTCGAAAAGACAAAGCAACCTTGACCTAATATTGGAGCTATGGAATACATGTGTAAGGGCGAACCTTACCATGGCACCTTCGACCCAGGTTGGACCTTAGGCAGATTCACGTATCTTATCCGGAGGGGTCCTTTAATTTTATTCCAATAGCAGTTAGTACTTACATGCATTGTAGTTGTCATCATCATACACAAAATTATTATACATAATTAAAATGAATACAAGTTTAAAAAAATTAAAAATTATAATTTCATGTGAGTTTAAAAACAATTAAAAGTTAGTTTGTTAAAATTGAAATTTAAAATTAAAGTGAGAAAAGTTTAAAAGAAAGTTAATAAGTGTGTAATAAGTTAATGGACTAGAAACAAAAGAACCTAAATTTTTGTTGATACGTGTGAATTTAACTTATTGCAATAGTTTCCGTGCAGTACTGCAGATGGATTCATAGTTGGTGACATATGAATTGTTTATATTGTGATGTTCAGTAGAGATCCACAAATTTTCGATGTTGTAATATGCTCGCATTGACAAAATCAAAACGATGGTCCAAGGTGATTGAATGCTGAGATAAACCAGTTTTTTCTTCTGCTCTTTTTATGTCCCACTGGTGTTGCTTTAAACGATTTTCTAATACTTGAGTCGTTTGGCCCACATAAAGACTAGGGCAGTTTGTGCAGCTTACTTTGTAGACGATATTATTTTTCATTTTGGTGGGTGTTGGGTGAATGCTGGTACTTGAGTAATATATGGAATTGAAATAAATGTCTTTTTAGCCGTATTGTTTGTCTGTGAGAAATGACGTGATTGTAAAATAAATGAGTACTATTTTTCAGTACTATGAGTACAAATAAACGAGTACAATAATTACTACTAAATTATCAATATTTAGTAGTACATAGCACGCTCCCATTTAACAATTTTGTTGCACACAAGATGTGTATAATGGCACCCCTCCGTGTTTTAAAGCAAATATGTTTGAATGTGTTACGGCCGGTTCTACATTCACATTTAAAGCCGACTTTAGTGTCTAGGTAATAGTTTGTAACAGTAAATCATACAAATATATAAATCAGAAACATTGACGCCCGTGATCTTTGACTTTCTCATTTAGCAATTTGGTCTCAGTGGATTGCGTAATGGGAGTTTCCTATGTAATTATTGGTGATTTTCTCACCAAACCCTATCCTTAAAAAACAAAATTAGTATTACCTTATGAATAACTGAAAAAAAATTAATATTATTTTTCTCTAAAGTGTGTAGTTTTCCAAGTAATCATTTTAATACAAAAAAAAATTTGCGTACCACTGGTTAATTAATTTATCAGTAATGTTGTATGTTATAATGTCATAACACGTTATATCGAATTAGCTTAGGTGACTGATCTACGTAGTTTTGTAAATTTATTTCTTAATATGACCCCAAAGTTATAAATTCAAAGGGGTTGGATTCGGTGACCGTGACGCAACAAGAGTGCCGCGCCCAGCCCATCAATATTTTCTTCACATCTTTCAAAATAATTATTAAGCCATTTTGTTACCTCATAATTTGTTCAAAATGTTTGTATGGATGCATTTTACTGATGTATCAATTTTTAAAAGTTAATGAAGGGTAAAATTGGAACCTATGTAATAAATTAATGAATAGAACATAGTTTGTGCATTTTGGTGGTGTTAGTATAGTTACGGACGCTTATATTAGTGGCTTCAAACGATGGATTAAAAGTTTAAATGTTGATTTTTTCAAAAATGATTTCCCGCAAAGAAAAATTGTATTAAGATTTTTAATTCAACAAGAAAACAAAATTATCCTGTGTATAATTGTATCCCCAAATTACAGATACAAAATATGACGTAAGAGTGGTGCCCCCCACCAAACTATTATGGTACACGCAAGACATTACTACATAAACCTATCATTGCATTGCCTGGGCCTGTGCTTGCATATGTGTGCACACACTGTGTACATCATTGAGGAGAGAATCGACTAGAGAGAGTGCTATGTATTACAAATACATCAAGAAATTGAAACAAAAAAATTGACTGATGTGATTACTTTAATGGCGATCAAACCATTAATTTAATGGTTTATCTAATATTTATAAACTAGTCTCCGTGGTTACAAGTTGGGTTTAATAAAATGGAGTTATACTTCATAATTTAATGTCTGTGGTTCCTCTAAGAAACATATGTTAATATGTTCGATTGAGTACTCAGTGGTGTACAATCATAGTATACATGAGTGTATATATACACTCATTTCGTTCGGGTCAAAATCTCCCTAAATAAACTTAATGGGCTGAAATTTTGTGTACAGGTTAAGTTAGTAGCCAGCCACTGTTTTTTTGGGGTTTCAACTTTTAACCCTTACCCCCACGATTTTTATGCCAGTATTTCCTTGATTTTTTTGCTTTTTTTTTAACACATCATGGCTGACTTAATCATGGCTGACTGTGGTTGACAAACAAAAAATTAATAAAATCGATTTACTTATTTAAAGAAAGGTATCCCTTTATTTTGAGGATTTTTTGTTTAATGGAATTTTTACACTTAGATACGACACATTGCATATTTTTTTCTATTTAAATTTAAAAAGTTAATTAGAAATACAATGACACAACAGACGATGTTATTCCTAACACAACCTGTAAGCGACTGATTCACATAATCTAAAACAGGCCAACAAACGGCACCAGATGAACGACTAACACTGACTGACTGACTGACAGACAACGTACAGCCTAAACCGTTGGGTTTAGAAGAATGAAATTTTGCATAGGAGTTCACTATGTAATGTAGATGAGGACTAAGAAAGGATTTTTGAAAATTCGTCCCCTAAGTGGGTTTAATAGGGGATGAAAATTTGTATGTAAATTCGTTATTTTTGAAGTTAGTGGCATTTAAAAATATGTTACTATGGCTATTAAAATACATTATATTATTGAATAAATCTTCATTACCTGACAGACAGCGCACAGCCTAAACTGTTGGGTTTAGAAGGACGAAATTTAGCACAGCAGATATGAAGATTGGCGTTTAGGCTTCTATTTATAAATAAAAATCAGTTGTGTAAATGTTTCTGGAAATTTATTCCCTAAGGATTAAAACAGGAAATGAAAGTTTGTATCGGAAGTTAGTCATTTTTGAAGTTAGAAACGTGGATATTGATTTATGCTTTTGAAAAACATTAAAAGTGAGCAGAAAGTGAGTACCTAATAAAAGGATGTTGTCAACGGGAAATCCCATCGAGTATACGGCTAGTGTGTATATATATATATATATATATATATATATATATATATATATATATATATATATATATATATATATATATATATCTCCCGCTACCTTTTGACACGTGTAGGGTTCTCTATAGAAGACAAGAGCTGAAATTTGGTAAGTGGGGCTCATTCCGATGCACAACAATACTATCAAAGTGGGGTCAAATTTTGGGCAAATTTTGGATCCGATCCAATCTTTAAGGGGGGCAACAAAACAATAGAACTTTTCCAAACCGGTTGGAAATAATGTTTCGGTCAATTATCTACAACGTATCCAAAATTCAGCTTCCTAGGATGATTGGAGGGAGTTAAGGGGGAAAAATTATTTGGGCTAGATCTAACACGCCCACAGCCCCCATGGAATTAACGTAGAGAGTTGAAATTTGGTGTGTTGATAAAGTTCGTACCTAGGGTCTGCTTTTTGGAGGTTTTAATATTTTACCCCCACCCTACACCTACAATTTCATGCTTTTTCGACGTTTTCAAAGTTTGTACCACTCGCACAGGTCACCCAAATAAACCTAGAGGGCTGAAATTTTGTATTGGGATTGAGTTAGTATCAAGGGGGTGCCTTTTGGAGGTCTCGACTTTTAACCCCTACCCGCACCATTTTTATACCAAAAAAAAAAAACGTGATTTTTCTTGTTTTTTTAACAGTTTCGTTCGGGTCAAAATCTCCCCAAATAAACCTAGAGGGCTGAAATTTCGTGTACAGGTTAAGCTTTTTGCTTGTTTTCTAACACGTCTAGAGACTCTCTAAGGGTATGTGTCCATTTGAGAGTAACTAGCAGAAGTATCTATCCAAAAAGTTGATAGTTTATTGTCCACTTGAGAGTACTTTCAATAACTTTCACTCTCCGGAAAACTGTCTGAGAGCAAACTTTCCGATAGTGCTCTCAAAACCGTGTCGACATACAACAGTTGACAGCTAATGTCAAATTTTGATTAAGAAACATTAATGTGATTTTTATTTGCTATAAACGTTAAAAAAGTTATGGAGACAGAAAAATTTGCTTCATTTTATAGTCAAATTTATATTTTAAAAAAGAAATAACTGTTTAAAAAAATTTCTGGTGATTTTTCAAATTATTCAGTTTACAGTCGACTTATTGTACAATCTTTTATTTTTATGATCACAGTTTTTATAATTTTTATATTTTCCATTAAAAAAAAAAATGTTAAGTGTGACAAATATTTAATTAAAACTATTAATTTTATATCTTCTTCTTTAATTCACTCCTTCCTATCCATTTTTAAATTAATTTCAATAATTAACAATAATTAATAAATAATTTTAATTTTTTTTAATATTCTGTTTAACAGTTTTTTTATTGAACAAATAAAAAGTATAAAGGTATAAACTTACATTCTGCGTACAACAAAATACGACAAATTAGTATAAATAGAAACAACGTACAAAATCAATATAATAATTATAGCTGAGAGTGCTGTCACAATACGAACATGTTTCGAATTTTGAGAGTAACTGTCGGAGAGATGAATTTATGCTTGTCCACTTGAGAGAACTAGAAATTTATTTACTCTCCGAGAGTTTTTGCTTGAACTGTCGGATAGTACTATCAGTCCTATGTCCACTTTTAATTACGACTCTCGAGAGCAGCTCTCGATAGTTTTTCTCTCAGATGGACACGTACCTTAAGGAAACCTAGAGGGCTGAAATTTTGTACGTGTATTCAGTTAGTATCCAGCTAGTACCTTTTAGGGAGTCCACATTACTTTTCCCCCCACTTCTCCCATTTTTACATCGGAATTCAATGCTATTGTTAAATGTGTTTTAAATGCATTATTTTTATTCTAAATACAAGTAGGCGAATAGTAATTTTAAAAAATTAAAAAAAAGTGAACTTATTTTTATAACAAATGAAATACATACACAATACATTCATATTAAGTAATTTAAAAATGTTACTAAAGTCACTGTTTATTTATAAATTAGGAATTTTGGATTTTTATTATTTATAAAATAGAAATTTTGGATTTTTTTGGAAAGAAAAAATATCTTCATAAAGGCCTTCCAGTTTACTATTTAAGTTCCTTTTTTAATATTTAAAAATAAAACACAAAGGCAATTGGCGGATAAGCATGGGTAGGAATGCCCTCGTACGAATTGTGTTGGCTTTTTCCCTACTAACTGCTATCGGCACAAAATTGAAATTTACTGAGATTCAGCTCTTAAAATCTTAAAACCTTTTTTTAAAGCCCCTATCAACCGGACACTCATCATCAGTTTTGAAACCACCAAAATGATAAATCGCTTGTGGACTTTCAGTTACATTTCGCTTGTAGACATTCAATACCGAAGATGAAAGGAAAAATTCGACTTCCGTGATGGGGCTCCGCTGCTCACGGCGTTTTTATTTATAAAATAGAAATTTTGGATTTTTTGGGAAAGAAAAAATATCTTCAATAAAGCCCTTCCAATTTATTATTTAAGGTCCTTTTTTAATATTTAAAAATAAAACACAAAGTTAATTGGCGGATAAGCATGGGTAGGAATGCCCTCGTACGAATTGTGTTTGTTTTTTTCCTGCTAACTGTTATCGACACAAAATTGAAATTTACTGAGATTCAGCCCTTAAAAACTTAAAACCTTTTTTTAAAGCCCCAATCAGTCGGACACTCATCATCAGTTTTGAAATCACCAAAATGACAAATCGCTTGTAGACTTTCAATCACATTTCGCTTGTAGACATTCTGTACCGATGATGAAGGGAAAAATTCGACTTCCGCGATGGGGCCTCGCTGCTCACGACGTCTTTTTTATATTTTCTCAATTTTTTTTTTTGAAAGGTCGGTAACATAGAGTATATCCTTTCTCTTTTATGTTACGTTGTAAATATTGTAAATTTTGGTTATTTACGAATCTAGTTCCATAAATGTTTACTTTGAAGGTATCAAGTTTACTTCAAGTGCTGGAATTATTATCATCCAGCGGCGTTGAACCAAAGATACGAAAATCGGCATGTACTCAATTGTCGGCAATGATGGAGGAATCCGAATTGCATAGAAAATTTTTGGAGCAAGGTGGTTTAAAGTTGATCATTGACATATTAAAAAGTTCTTTACATCAAAATCAGTATGAAAATTATCCCGATAATGTGATTCCGATTATTCGAATTTTAAAAAACCTAGCAATTAATAATCCAAAAATTCGACATGAATTATCAATCGAAAATGATATTTATTTATTAATTACAAGAGGTTGGTTTAACGTTTGTAGTTTTGATTTTTAAAAATTTTTTTAAAATTAATATTTTGAAATTTCAGCTATGTTTTTGTTTTTATCGGACGAGAATTTTCGCCTGGATGCGGCGATTCTTCTTTGCTTGTTGCTGTTCAGTGATTTCATTTTAGGTGGAAATAGTAAACAGTTATCAATTGTGTATGTGATTGCAGAAAAATTATCATTGCCAATAAAATGTCGTACTCATTGGCGTGTTAGTAAATACGCTAAAACAAGTTTATCAGGTAAAAAAAGATGTTCACGGGAAAGGGGATCTATTAATAGCTTAGGGTAATTTCGGGAGAGATACACCACTTTCTTCTGTTGCCTATAAAGTCAGTAGAATATACAATAAATAAAAATAAATATAGTTTAAAGATTTATTATTTTTGCTTTTACAAAGTGTAAAAAAGTTTACAAAATATAATACTTGAAAAAAAAAAATTAACTATCTAAAAGTGCATTTCTGCATGTGTACTAGTGTTAAATGCACTCGTCATTTGAATTGTGTTCATCCAATTTAAATTCTTTTTTTCTCTTTTACGAAGTTTGACTACAGCGCTCAAGGTGAACAAATATGTCAGTTTATCTAGACGCTGTTCATACAGGGTAATTCTGTGGTCACTTACATTACAATTTGATTTAAAATTGGGATTAAAATCTTTTGAATTTTCGTATTTAATGAGTAAATCCACTAAAATTTAGTCAAATTAAATCAAATACGATTTGAACTTTTAAAAAAAGGAAATCAAACAACAAAAAAAGCATATAATTTTTTCTTATACAAGTAGGTGGTCACTTACATTACTCAAAAAGGAACATAATTTTTCATCTTTTATACAATGAGAATTTTCTGCTCTTTTTTGATAACAAACAGTTTCATTTAAATAAATTTAAACAAATAATGTTTCAATAAATTATTTTAATAAGAAATTTCATAACTTATTATATATTTTTGATAAATACCAAATTTTGTTTTGTCATTTTGTTTTGAAATCTTCAAAAAAAAAAATGTCATAAAAATTGCCAAAAAGTAAATAAATTTCAATTTTTTAACATATTTTTTATTCATTTATAATACTACGACATCCGGATAAATTGACAAATAATCAATTGATATAGGTGACATAGGTGGCTATAGTTTCGCGTTTCGCCTCGAAGCGATTTGCATATTATCTCGTATATGGGATGTGTTTCATGGAACTATTTGAGTTACTCAAACAAATTAATAGTTATGGATGTGTGTCTAATCACATAATATTGACCGTTAATTTTCCGACTCCCTGAGTCTAGCATCCATCTCAAGAGCTGAATATTGAATAAATATGGTAAAATAGGTTACAGATTGGTCATAATTGGTCAATTAGTCCTATTGGCGACGCAAAGATTCTCACTCGCGCATCTGGTGGTAAAATTAGAACTAGCATCAAGTAAAAATGTACGTATTAGATCAATCGGCGATATAAAATCTAGTAATCCGCGCATAATAGGGTACTTGACTGAAATTAAAAAATGATTCTAAATGCTTTGTTTTTACGTATTAACTAATTAATTTTTAATAAATTTTTGAAAATCGTAAAAAAAAAACTGTTCAATTTTAAATGAATAAATTGGCGCGAAAAACGATCCACCATGATGACGTATGCCATAACGTCACATTTTGATGGAAGCAAATATGTGTTCGCACTACTGTAACATTAGGAAACGTTTTACAACATAAAATTTTCAATAAAAATATATTATCAATAGAGGTTAGTCTTTTTGTTTTGCAATATTTACAATTATTTGTTGTGTCCAGTCAAAATAATATTTAACACACGTGTAAAAATTATACATCAAACTACAGTAACATCATTTACATGTTCCTTATCTTATCTATGGTATTTGTCATATTTGCTACAAAATATGACGTCATTTTAATGTTAAAACAAATTTTGTGGGTTTGTGAAAATAAAAATTTGTAATTACAAATCTGTAAAATAAGATTGGGTGTTTGGAAGCTGAAATTTAGAAATTAAAAAGAAATAAATAAACTTTAACAATATTTAATAAAAGAGATTTCTAAATTACAAAATTAAATAAGCAGAATACGCAGAATATAAACACCTTTCACAAAATTTGTTTAACCAAACCCTATAATTGACCACGATGTCTTTTAGGGATAAAACAATGAAAAGATTAAATTTCAAACATTACAAATATATTTATAATTTAATATGAAACAATTTTCAAATGAATACCTTTATAATTACTGAATGAAATCGGTAAACAAAAAAATCTATTATTAAATAATTAACATTAACTATTTATTACTTACCAAAGTGTTACAGCTGTTTGGTAAGTAATAAATAGAAAAAAAAAATACTACCTGAAAATATTATACATAATACAATACCGGCTATTTACATATTATAAAATTATTTACATACGCAGGAGTAACTTGAGAGAAACGAATACTTAACTATACTAAACTTAACACTAATAAATAATAAAAATAATAATTGAAATAATCACAAAAGTATGAAAAGGTAAATTTAAACTCATACAGTTGTTACAATAAAATGAAATTAAATTTCATTAGAAAAGAAAAAGAAACTTACGTTTTAAATAAATATCACCAAGTATTTTTTTGGCGTCAATAATATAAATATTAAATTGTTAAACACTAACTAACAATAAGTTTCTCCCACATTACCCGAGCGTAAAATAACTATATTGACATAATTTATATAATTAAATAGTTAAATAAAATCGAGTAGCAAACATGATCGCGAAGCCTGAAGGGCCAGGTGATCTAGTGGTAATGGGCGTCTATTTCACCGTCCCATTATCCACTTAAAATTTTAATCATAAGTGCCGGAAGGACACTTCAAAGGTAAGTTACCCGTAGGTAATAATTAAAACTCACTGCCTGCTGGCTGACTGTGTTCTTCTTTTTTTGGTGTTCTTATTAGCTAACTTAAGTCAGTTTGCCTCTATTGTTAAAGGTCGCCTGCGCACTCGTCATAGAAAAATCTAGAATGAATTTATTTATTCTGCGTTACATAACACATATGCATAGTTAATTATTTATTCATTAAATATATTTTCAATAATACATATGTATTATGTTAATTGAAAATAAAACAGAGGCGGAATGCAACTGAATTTTAAATGTTCTAAAACAATTTTAATAAAATTATGCAAAATATCAAATACATTTAAAATACGTCGCAATGTAACGGCGCGTTTTTCATATATGTGGTATACATATATTGCTAGCAACGTATCTAGCCTGTGAGAGGAATTGGTCGCCAACAAAGAGAGACAGACAATACAAAAATAATGTACCATTTTTATTCTGCGCATGTCTAGCGGTTCACATGAGAAATAATAAATAAACTCATTCATATTTTTAATATTTTATTGTTTGAATTTTTAACTCACGAATGACAATTTTATTTACTTAAATAATAAATAAACACATTTATCGCTTATTAAATAAAATTTACTTTGGAATTTATACTCGCACTTGATAATGAAAACCTAAGTGGCTAAAACGGAGGCATTTTTGAAATTGCCAGCGCATGCGGACAATGAAAATAGGTACACTAAATAGAAAGAGAGAGTGATATCGTCTGCACCCTAATGTTTGCGACCAAAAATGCAAATTGCTAACAATACAGGTATACTACATATATGGCGTTTTTACTCATTCAAATGGAGGTTAAAAATTTATCATTTTCAAAGTAGAATATTTAAATAACTAAAGAATATTTTTATTTGTCACTACTAAAATTAAATATATTTACGAGTAATACATAAAATTATTTAATATTTAAAACAAATTTTGAATACAGTCAGGTACCCTATTTGTATAGTACATTTTTCGACAATTAAATGTATACAAACATTTTTACTTGATACAGTTTCTAATTTAAAAAACCAGGAGCGCTCGTGTAATCTTTGCGTCGCCAATTAATTGGTTAGCAATAAAACATTTTTTTTACCGTCATTACATGAGGTGCCAAAATTTTTGAATGATCTTAAAATTTTTGAAATTGTTCAAGATGATGAGAAAGTATTAGATACAACACCTATCCTTTAGAGAAATGGGAGAGGTGCACTCGTACTTAATTTAATCAAATAAGTGGAAATAAGATTTGCACATTATTACACGGAGAAAAGAATATAAAGCTCTCTACTAAAACCAATATTGGTACATAAAATTATATAGAAACAGTAAATAAAAATTTACCCATTGTCCATGACACTGTTCATAAAAATTTTTCACAAAAAATTGCAATATATTGAACAGTTATAGAATTTATTGAAACATAATGCAATTGATAAGTTTTCCATTTTGAGATTATAACCATAGACTAAACGCATGAAATTTTTAACTGAAAATCAGTATTACCACCCTCCTAAAATTACCCTATTATACTCATTTACTCATTTTTTAAAAATTATTTTTATCGTGATGTCTTGACCCACCGTATAATTTATAAAACTTATTTTATTTGCACCCTGTATAATAATAATATGATTTTAGGCGCGTCTAAGAATTAGGCGTTTAAACTCACTTATTTGCATGTCGTTTTTCCGTAACTATCGATCAAATTAAATAAAATATTCTAACAATCGTTTTATTTTGATTTAGATTTATTATTTTCCGATGAAAGTTCTGCAGCGACATTAAGAATTCAGTGGAATATAGCGTGGTATGGTGGTTTACGTGAGGTATTTAAGATCGATCAAATTCCAAATATTTCTACATTAACAATGGAACAATTGGCGGAATTTAATGGCAATTTACGTTTAACAAAATTTGATTTAGCATCGTTAAAATACTCATCAATATTTTATTGTTGTCAGAAGTATTTAGATGATATTCAAAATGCGTCATCTCATCAAGCAGTTATTGAATCTATTATTGGAGTAACGGCGTAAGTACTTTGCAAATAATAATTTACAGTGTGCTTGGTAAAGTTTAAAATAAATTAAAATATTTCAACAATTAAGAAAAATTTGAATTAATACTTTTTATAAAATAAACTATTTCGTTTTTAACTCTTTTAAACAAACCATGTGGAAAAATTTTTTTGTCTCAAAATGCCGAACTTTTTACTGCCAGTGATAAGTACAATAGATAAGGTTACAAAAAAAGAAAAGGAAAAAAAAAATTAAAGATTCCAACATCAAAAAAGTGAACCCTAGGAATTTACAAAATATCAATTATACTAAACTATGTTAATAAAAGTGAACATTATTTAGAATTGTACCGTATTCCGGAAAATCTGTCACAGATGGCGGCACCTGTACCAGTGAATATATACATATCACAGCATTTTGAACCGTCATACTGCAGGACGAGTTAACTCGTCTTAATCATTTAAAGAATTAACAAGTTGCAATATTTGCAGCAGAAAGTGTTACTTACCTTTTGATTTATATGAAATAAAATATTTTTTTTTATTTGTTCGGTTATCGTTTCGTATTTTACATTAGTTTTTAATTCTAAACAATTTTTTCAAAGTTCTTTTATTAGTTCTTTCAAACATTAAGATTTTTTAAAAGTTAATCTTTAGCAGTTTTTACAAGAAATACTTTTTATGGATGCATTTTTAGTTTAAGAATACGAGGTGTGTTCAAAAAAGTAAGGTGACTTTTCAAATTTCTCGGGCTACGTACATTCGTTTTTCGATTTTTTTATTTTATTGCGTTAGTACACTCGTCCCGAACATATGTTCACAGTTTCAGCTATATAGCATTCTTTGTTCATTTGTGAGAGGTATTAAGGTTAGAAGTGTTTGATGTGCTCGGCTGTTTTCTGCTGTAGAAAAAAAATGGATCAAAGGATTTGCATCAAATTTTGTGTCAAAAATGGAATTAAGTGCTCCAAAATACTCGAAATGTTAACAGTGGTATACGGTGAGTCTACTCTAATTAACCTGTTAACTGGGTATGACGAAATATTTCGTCATACATAAAAGCCTACTGCAATGGGCATGACGACATTTTTCGTCATGGAAAAACCTGTTAACTGGGTATGACGAAATATTTCGTCATACATAAAAGCCTACTGCAATGGGCATGACGACATTTTTCGTCATGGAAATTAACACTTTCAGTCCCATGGATTCTGGTGTCCTGACTGCTGTGTTGCCTTGTGTATGCCACACTGTTTCAAGCAATATCATACTGCGAAATAATTATTATAATTTGTTCAATTAATTCCTTGTACATTGAATACATTTGAATTATATTTTAAATATAAAATATTTTATCAAAATAAATAAAAACCATAAGTTAAAAACGATATTCTTTTATTATTTGAGGTGTGATATTACTTATCGCTGCGAACAAAAAGTCCCCATTCTGAAACGAGTTGAGCAATAGCTAATTCCCCGGTTAACAGGTTAAAAAAAAGTGTTTATAAGTATTACAAGCTCTTCCAAGAAGGCCGAGAAGATGTCAGTGACGAACCTCGCTTTGAACGCCCCAGCACGTCAAGAACTGATGAAAACGTTGAAAAAGTGAAGAAAATGGTATTGGGAAATCGTCGAATCACCATTAGAGAAGCTGCTGAGTATTAACTTGAAGTCATACACCGTTTGCGAGAAGCAATACGAAAAAAAACGTCCGGAATTGTGGGAAAACAATTCATGGCTTTTTCATCACGATAAGCACTTGCTCACTTATCGTTGCTTGTGCCTGATTTTTTGCCCAAAAACAACACCATAATCATGCCTCAGCTACCATATTCACCGGATTTAGCCCCCTGCGACTTTTTTCTGTTCCCAAAACTGAAGAAACCTATGAAAGGATGGAGATTTGCAATGATTAAAAAGATAAAAACTGCATCGCCGGAAGAGCTCAAGGCTATACCAAAAAGTGCATATCAGAAGTGCTTCGAGGATTAGAAAATGCGTTGGCACAAGTGTATTGTATCTTAGGGGAATTACTTTAAAAGGAACAACATGAATATTGATGAATAAATAAAAGATCTTTGATAAAAACATAAAGTTACCTTACTTTTTGAACACACCTCGTATGCACTAATTTTTTTTTTAAGAATAAAATTTTCTGACACATTAATATAATAAATATAAATAGGGTATTTGACAGTATCAAGGAGAAACAATCAAAATAATTTTGAATGAAAATTTATAATAAATAAAAAACCACAATGTATTATGTTAATGCACTAACTGTTGTGATTTAATTTTAAAAAATAATAATCAAAAAAGTAATTTTTTTACTTATTAATTACGTGATCAGAAACGAGCTATGACGCCACATTCTCTTATACTTTAACGCTATTGTCCCTAGGGTTGCTACTTTAAATACCGATTATCAGACATAACTATTGGCAACGATTAAATTTACCTGGTGGGCGTTTCGGAACTAACGTATGACAAATACCTTCCGGCAATTATGTGATAAATGTACCGGGTTTAACGTTATTTTCATTCTTTCATAAAAATTTTGTGGCAATTTCGTCGTTGAACGTTTCTGAAATATTAAAAAATACCACAAGACTTCTGCATTAGGGTGAAAAGTATTTTTTCAGAATATTGATGTATGTTAGTACCAAAGAACGAAATTTCAATAATGTAAAATGTTAGCACTTTAAATCACGTAATTATAGACACAATTTACGTAAAAGTTTTATAAAATTATTATTAGAACGCTTAATTGAGTATTTGACAAATTTCGAAAGAGGGTTTCAAAATACCCCAAATGATTTTAATATAATCTTAATAATTGATTTTGTATAATAAAAACGATTTAAAGAAAAAAAAGTTTTTTTTGTTTTATTTAATTGTTTTGGTGCGAAAACATTAAGTCACGTGTTAGTGACATAATATCCCAAACCAGTTTATCAAATATAGCTGTGGCGTTTCATCTGCGTAAAAATATCTGAATTATAGGCTCTGTTAAATCAGATATTCCGAAATTTTGCATGAAATGTGATTTATAGTGATTGTCTTTGCTCGTTAAACGACCCTAAAATAGCGATGTTGGCAGAAATAATTTTTTTTGTCCCATTTCCGCCCATTCCGGAACTGGGTGTCTGAAAAAAATTTTCAAAATTCTAGAATTCAACATTACAAAATTCTTTTTGTATAGAGAAATATTTTTATTAAAAAATACCACTGATTTGTTTACGTTTTTATGTTTTAAAATTTTATAATTTATGATTTTATAGTTCAGCTCATAACCAACCTTAGTTATGTCATGAAAAATATGTAACCATTATTATTTCGGTTTATTTTTGTGATATTGTTCGATTTTTCACTTCGAATAAACATAATTAGTAACATTTATGAACTTTAAGTTACAAACGAAGTTCTGAAATTCAGCAGAGAAAAGTTTAAATTTGAATATGCGTATGACATCCAAACCAATTTCTTTAAATCATACTATATGTAACTATTTTTTTTACTACGCATATAGCTTTTATAGAATTTATAATATCTTTGTCTTAAAAATGTATAATGTAATAATATTGTTTATTTCTATTTCTATAAAATCCTCTTAACTTTAGTGAGAAAAAAGTGATGTCACTTGACAAAACTGATGTTAACTTAACTGAAGCTCTACTGTAATTGGTCATTGAAGAAGAAGCCAAATAGCATAACTTGACAAATGTTCTGGAATATTCTATTCGTCAGCTAGCAAAGATCTCCAAAAACAGTCGTCGCCATCGAATTGATCATCTAAAAAGAGCACATTTTGGCAAATGTTCTAGAATATTCTATTTGCCAACTAACAACGATATTGAAAAATCGATTTCACCATTTAATTGTCCAACCAAAATTAAACTAATATAAACTAAATGTCCCATTTTGGAAAACATTCTAGAATGATCTGTTCGTTAACCAGAATAAAATATTCTAGAACATTTATCAAAATGTGATATTTCGTCTTTTTCCCGATGACCAATTAAATGGTGCAACCAGTTTTTGGATATCTTTGTTAGTTGACGAATAGAACATTCTAGAATTTTTGTCAAATTGCGCTGTTTAATCTAATTTTTAGTAACCAATTCAATAGTGAAGTCTGTTATGTGATATCTCTGCTAGTTGACGAGTAGAATATTCTAGAACTTTTGCTAGCTTTCACTATTTGGTCTTTTATGCTGATGAATTCCATGGTGAAGTTGGTTTTTCGATATCTTTGCTAGTTTTCTAAAAGTCGGCACTTGTATTAATTAATATAACATTCAATTTCGTTTACCTTTACTAAGTGAAATATCGTTATTTTCGATATCGATAATTTTCGATAATGAAAACCACATTTTAACAGTCGCAATATGTTCGGAATACCCACAACTTGCTTCGCTTTCATTATTTTTTCGCTACGACGCACCGTTTACGAGATATTTATACGATTGAAAGTTTACACACATTCGTTTTATCAAAGTGGTTGAGTAAACATATCCAATTATTGTAAAATAGTGTTATTTAATAAAATACCCCTGTCGCAGCACCCTGCATAACATAGCGAATTTCCGTTTATAAAAGTTAGTTTTTCTTGGAAACTAGTTGACATAGCATAATAGTTTGAAGACCTTTTTTATGTGACTTTTTTCTCCTCTTTCCAATAGTGTAAAAAATTTTTACAAAAATTTTTGAATAAGAGGAAATTTTGGCAAAAAGTTAATTTTTTTCACGAAAATTGCTAAAAAAGACATGTTCCAGGCATCGTCCAACGGTTTTGGACTTCCAATATTTTCACCAAATTTCATAAACGTGAGACATTTCGTTCGAGAATTATCGCGCGGACACACACACACACACACACATATATATATATATATATATATATATATATATATATATATATATATATATATATATATATATAAATTTTAGTGACTATTTTTTTCGGTTTCTAGGGACCTCAAAACAAATTTCTGCCATAGTCCCGGGCTCAAGTCGCGTCATGACAGTGGCTGTAATAGCTGAATTCCATTTGTACAACAGTTATGTACTTATTTGAAAAATATGTATATTAGAGGTACAAATACATTCACACACATAGATATACGTATATATACATTTTGTACTATATAAGGCGTTAAATTGGTTCCATATCAATATACCTATCATCAATGACACAAATAATGCATTTAAACAAAATATCTAGTAGTGTTTCTTAGCCTATGGGGTAGACGTACCTAAATTGGATCTATATTTTTTCTTTAAATAATAATAAATTTATAAACTTTATATTAAGTTTCTTAGGATAATACAATTACGTATATGTTTTTTAAACCGAAGTTCCCTATTTTTATGGACTAGTTTCCAAAGGATATTAGTCCATAAAAATTGAGAACTTCGGTTTAAAAGAACTTATAAATAAGAAATTTATTTTCTATAAATGTGTACATGTTTGAAAGCAGATGATTTTATTAAAAGAATCCTCAATTTGATACATTATAAGCACTAACTGGTTTATTTCGGCTTTTTCAGATTATTTTGAATAATTTTGTAGATTTATATTATTAACATTAAATACATCTAGAAAGTATTTTTCGTCTCCAGATCAATATTTTATTTGAGGATTGTTCACTTTTTACGGCAAAAATTAAACCAATTCTTTCAAAGAAATTAAATTATTTTTTATTGATTGCCATCAATTAGTAGTACTCATGTTAGTATTCATATTATGCAACTAATAAACGTTAATTTTTTTTAGCGTAGGTCAATCTTAAGGTCAAGAATATCCAAAACTAGCAACATGACACATGTGACCGATTTAGGGAAAAAGTAAACAGGTTTATTAATCAGTCTTATAATTTAATTACTTATTTCAAGATTTCACTTGAATTGAACTACCTGGAAACGATTCTACAATAAAATTGATAAGTAATCCGTAGATCCTCTATTAATTGAAATATATAGTTGTTTATATAATTGATTTTGTATTTTAAAAGTACCAAAAGGCTTTACTGACCAACTTTTGGTACATTCATCCTATAAAGATTTTGTTTCACGAATACATTCAGATGCAGACATCTTTTTGACCAATATAAGTAGGTATGTATATCCACATACGTATATCTCACTATTGCAGTTATATACATACATACATACACATTATATGATTATACACATACAACATAGTTGTAAACACACTAAAATTATAGAAAATAAATTGACTTTTTTTTCTTATTTTCTCAAAAACTAGCAAACGTAGAATAAAAGTTTAAAGACCTTTTTTATGTGACTTTTTCCCGTCTTCGCAATGATGTAAAAAAATGTGGCAAAAACTTTTAAATTATAGCAAATTTTGGCCAAAAAACTCATTTTCACGAAAAATGCTCAAAAAACCATGTTCCTGAGCTCCGACGTTTTTGGCTGAAGAACTCATCCAAGATTTTTGGACTTCCAACGTTGTCACCAAATTTCGTAAAACTAGCAGTTGTTCCTGAAGAGCTATCGTGCTGATACATAAATACATAAATACATATATACATACATACATATATATATATATATATATATATATATATATATATATATATATATATATATATATAAATTTTAGTGAATGTTATTTTTGGGCTCTAGGGACCTCAAAACAAATTTCTGCCATATTTTCGGGCTGAACTTCGACTATGGCTTACACCATAATAGCTGAATTTCCAGAATTCTTTCTGGAAATTCGCTAAAAACTATAAACAAATTATAGTTTATAAAATACATTTCATACCATATGTAACAAAGTGATTAATAAAAATAGCGAGCTGGTGTTTAATTAAATATGGACGTAAACAAGGAAGGTGTGCGTAGCCCACCTTCCGAAACACGTTATATAAATCTATACGACCCAGATTATGAAAATTATAAAACATTTAAGGAGTTAGGAGGGTTTGAAAATTTCAAAAAAACGATTTTTTTGGTCTTATTAAATAGTACAATATGTTTAAAATATTCTCCTAAAATTTCAAATCGGTCCGAGTAAAATTCTAAGAGATAGATCCTTCGGAAGTTCCTCCCATCAGGCCACGTCAGTGCAACTCAATTTTTTAAGTCGGTGGACATGATTTCTCGAAAAGTTATGAAGCGATTTTGTTCAAATTTTGGACACATCTTTGAAATAACATTATCTAGTCATTGAACGAAGGATTTTTTTTTATTACAACTAATTTTTTCGAGCCAATACACGGCGAAAATTTGACCAAAAAATGTGTTATTTTGTTCAAAGTGTGTCAAAAATTCAAATTTTAATTTTTTTTTCTTTCGTCCAATAACGAGATTTATCCATGTACTGACGAAATATTTTTGGTTTTTTGATTTTAAATGAACCAATAATGAGTTATGCTGTCCACGGCAAGAGCATCTTTTTTGAGATGTCAAAGGAGATGAGGTACCAACGGCTGAGTTTTCGGAATTTTTAAATAAAAATTTCACAAAATACTAATATGTATCTTTGATATGCTGAATTGTTTAAATAAAATATATGATTGTATACATATATTAAAAAAAAAAAAAAAAAAATAGTAAAAATACCCTTTTTTTGAACCTCTGAAACTCACCTAACCCCTTAAAGTCTGTGTACAAAAAGACTACAACACAGAAAATACTCCTGCAATAAACAAACTAAAAGTTGCTGAAGAAATAATTAAAAATACACAGATTTCTGAAATTATAGAAATTAAAAGAACTGGACGCAACAAATTAGATGTTGAATGTAAGACAGCTGAAACGGCAAACAGCTTAGTAACAAACAGTACACTTAAAACAAAAGGTTACAATGTATATATTCCAACATACCTGGTAGTTCGATCAGTGGTTATAAAAGGAGTCGAAATCGACTTCCCCGAAGAAAATATTGCGGAAGTTACGGACGCTGGAAAATTCAGGATAAAGCATGTCAAAAGGTTATCAAGAAGATCAATAAATGACGGTAAAATTGATTATGTACCAAGCACAAATGTAATGATTCAATTCTACGGACAGGAGATACCACAATATGTATACATGCTTCGCGTCAGATTTGAATGCGAACCTTATATACCCAGCATAAGACAATGCCTGAAATGTCTTAGATACAGACATTCAGCCAAACAATGTAAAAATAGTTTCGAAAGATGTATAAAATGTGGTGAAAAAGAACATAAAATAGAAATGTGTGAAAACCCAATCGAATATTGTATAAATTGCTATGGAAACTACAAAGCAATTGATAGAAATTGCCCGATGAAAATACAACAAATGAACATTAATAAATTAATCGGAATGCATAACCTTTCGTATCAAGAAGCAAGCGATGTAATAAATCCACCAAATTACGACAATCTCTATTCTGTGAGAACTAGTAACAAATTCGCTGTATTAGATGATTTTAATGAAGAATTCCCCGCATTAGAGTACGAGAAGGTACCAAATAGTCAAATACCTAGGTATAAACCACCCCCTATCTCAAAATATGGTTGGAACAGACCGAAGTCTAACCGTAACAAAAAATTGGAAAAACCATCACATATACCAAATGAAGAAAATAGAATGGAAATTGAAAGAACAAATCTAACTCCAAAAAGAAGCAGAGCAGACACCAGTTCCAGTGCAAAAATTGATAACAAAAGAAAGTACATGTTAAGAAGATCTAGAAGAGAAGAAGAATCGCCGGAAACAGAAATATACCAGATAACCACGCTAGCACAAGTTAATTCAACACCAAGAAATACAAATTTAATAAACACACCTGAACAAAATGAGACAGAAGACTCAAAAAGTGAATGTAGTAATACTAGGACCATGGAAGTAACAGAAACAATAAAAGGAAAAGGTGATACAGATGGAAAAATGATATATACACTATAAAATTAAAGAAACTTAATAAAAATAATAAATAAATAAAAATTCATTAAAATAAAGTGAAAAGAAAGTGGAGTACGTAACAATACTTGACAAACCATAATTAACTAAATAAGTATGTAATTATATTAATTAACTATTGCATAATAAAAATAAAATAATTTATCAAAAACACATTATAAAACCAAAAATGCTTAAAATAATGCAATAGAATTCTCAGGGAATTTTAAATAAAAAAGATGAGCTTACATATTACTTATTTAAAAATGAAATAGAAATAATCGCGTTAACTGAAACTTTCCTAACAAATGATAAAATGTTTAAAATAAAGGGATATTTTTGTGAAAGACACGACAGACCTAAAACTAACAACTACAACCCACAATTGTTTAATCAAAAAATCCATTAAATATCAAAAAATAAATTTAAACCCTCCAAATAAAAATGTGCAAACCCTAGGGATAATTACCAAATATAAAACACATTACATAACAATTGTCATAATTTACGCCAAACCACATCATAGAACAACAGACATAGAATGGTCTAACTTTTTAAAACAAATAATTAAGCCCTTTCTACTATTAGGAGATTTTAATTGTCATAATCTTGCCTGGGATTCATATATGACAGAAAACTATGAAGTATCACAATTACTAAATGCTCTAGAAGAACACAATTTAGTAGTCTTAAATGATGACACTCCGACCCGAATAAAACGACTAAATTGGAGGAATAGTGTCATAGACTTAACTATTACAACACCAGTATTGGCATACAAAGTCAATAACTGAAAAGTCCTACCCGATAATATAGGAGGAAGTGACCACCACCCAATTACAATAGAATTCATAAAAGACCAACAAATTAACAATAAAATAAATCAAACAAATAGCACGAGAAATTACAAAAAAGCAAACTGGAAGCAGTACAAAGAAACAATAGAAAAACAGTTATTGGAACAACCAAACACAAATATACAATATTCCGACTTCGTTGGAATTATAAACTCATCAGCAGAAAAAGCTATTCCAGAAATATAAATTAAAACACAACATAATAAAAGCATCCGATCTAAATGGTAGAATGCAGAGTGCTCAAAAAAAAAAAAAAAATAGAAAGGAAACTGGCTTTATAGTAGGGGAGCCCAAGCGGGGATTTTGGGATTTGATGAAGCTCGGCAGATTAATATAAGGGGGGACACCCTGTTGAGTACCTCGACCATATGAGTCGTATAGTTCCAAAACTGGCCTTGTCCATTTTGTAAAATTTTTCAGGAAACACAAAAAACTGTTACTAGTACACATGACCTCTAAAATATTCAGATGGTAATTTTTTTCAACACTAAACTGATGTTGGATTAAGAAACATTAATAAAAATTATGAAATATTGCATAGTTTTCTATTAAATAGCTTTTAAATTTTGGACAAGGCCACTTTTGGAACTAAACCACGGATAAGGTCAGTTTTGTAACTAACCCGAATGGATTTACGAGGCTATTACATTTCCAAAATAAACTGTTTTCATAAAGGCTCCTAGAGATAAGATAGGTGAACTTACCTAAGGCCCAACCAAGGTAATGAGTGCCATAGTAATGTTCGCCCTTGCACATGTATTCCGTAGCTGCAGTAATAGGCCAAGCTTGCTTTGCGTTTTCAAGTTATACGAAAATGTTCAATTTTAAACTTTTCCTAATTTTCTATTTACTTACTTTTCGCTCAAGTGTATACATTTGTGCAAGTGTTATGTATATATTTGCTTGTAGGATTCTAAGAGCTCCACAAAACGATACATGCAGCTTCCCAAAACAAGGAATTTAGTTAAGTGTGGAATAAAGATGAGTTAGAGATAAGGAACATACAAAAACCAGTGCTATAAACAAAACTGTTTCCTAACTGCGATATAAATTCAGCGATAACTTGTCTTTAACTTTTCAGTTCACTTTTTTGTGACAGTAGTCGTGTTTTTTAATCGATGATATTTTATAAGACCTCTCCAAGTAAGGAACACTGATTATGATCCTTTACTGATTCAATGATGTCAATGGTGTTTATGTCCAGATCATTATTTACTGAGACTTTTCCGAGAGAACTTCTATAGAATTCCAATTCTTCAATACTTTCCCATTCGTTCCCAAAATGTTTTGTGAATAAAAATTTGACATCATTTAAGTTAGCAGCATTAATTTTACTTTCAAGGGAAAGTATCTCTGGCTCCAAAGTGTTTTGCAGGTTATTGAAAAAGCTTTAAAAGCAGTAGAGGATTTTATTTGGATTAGGCAAGCTATGGAATTGAGTACCTATTGTGTAATGGCGGAGACTGTGGATAAGGTTAGTTTTGAAAATAACTGGATAAGCCTAGTTATGAAACTGACACATGAGTGGATAAGACTGGCTTTGGAAATAACCTCGATTTTTAAAATTAATTTATACAAGGTACGAATTTTTTTGAAACTTACTAATTATTGCTATAGATGGACATTTAACTGTATAATAATACGGCGTCATTAACTCCAAATCGATTTTTTGTGGACAAGGCCACTTTTGGAATTATACGACTCATATATGAAACCTATATATTTGGCCGACGGCCTAGGATAGCGGATCAGAATAGTAAAAAAAAGTTGATCGTTAGAAATAATCGAGCGCGTCAGATTAAGGTAAGGTGAGTTAATCACATGCTTAAAAGTGTGCATTTAAATAACCTGACGATTTTAGCTTGAGGTAAGAGAGTGGGAGGGTTACTCACTTGAAGAAAAAAAACGTCATCTCGACATTCTCGAGCGTGGTCGAGGTTTTTTTCTTTTCGAAGGAAATAATTTAAGGATCATGGGAAAAATATAATCTGACGACTTCCACAAGCTGAAGTACCGTAAAACCGTCTAGACCCGGACAGGGGGTCTAGACTCGGACACTTTGCAACAATCTTCAAAGCAAATAATTTTTACATTAACTTGCAACAATAAACATTTGTTCTTGACGTCATTAGAGAGAGAAAAACATCCTCTAAACAGTTGTACCAATAAAAACTACGGATTTCAACATTTACTATCTCATTTTACAGGATTACTATCCTACAGTTTTTCAAAGAAATAAAATGTGTGTCTAACTTAGACATGTAATTTTCGTCATAATTGTCATATTGTTTTTGTTTTGATATGTATGTGTTCAGAATTTGATCGTGCATCATTTAATGATGTTTGAAGTTATATTCGATGTATATATCAAAAAATACTTGCTATATATGTATATCCGTTTAGACCCGGACACATCAGTTTATTACACTATGGCCGCGATTCGCACCAGCTGTAACTCCCACTATCCCTACGTTAATATTCCCCCCCAGAATTACGCGGATTATGCCTCCTTCTGGTGTCATATCGTATGTTTACTTCATAGAGAGGCATACTATGCATTGCCCTCTCACTCTTTCCACAAAATATTTTGAAGTCTTTGACAGGTTCAAAGACATCAGACGATATAAAACACCGTGTTAAACTCAACGGGAGAGGTTAGTTTGCATGTTATTACATTATTTAAGTAAGTGTCCGGGTCAAGACGGATTTAGGGTGTAGACCCGGACACTTACTAATTATTTTTTATTTTTTTTATTTTTACTTATAATAAAATAAATGGGTCAGGGATATAACAAATAATATACACTCTTTCTAATGGTAATATTTTTATCTATCTATGAAGGAAACATGTATAAATATAAAATTAACCAAAAAATGTAAAAAAGTGTCCGGGTCTAGACGGTTTTACGGTAACAAAAATCGTAAATAAAGTTTAGTATGTGCAGTTTGAGCGAAGCAATGTTTGCAGCCAAAAATACAGGAGGTTTTGAAACTTATATCTATTAAAATAGTTATTTTCGATACATATGCGTAAAGAGAGGTATTCTAGTAGGCTTAAATTCGGGCACGAGTCTAAGGGACTGACGTATACACAACGAGATCGAGTGCGTTAGCGCACGAGATCTCGTTGTGTATACGTCAGTCCCTTTAGCGAGTGTCCCAATTTAAGCCTACCGAATACCTCTCTTTACGCATACGTATCGAACATAATTTTTTATAACGACGGCTTCTAAAGTTTAATAGAGAGAAAAAAATTAATTATTTTTAAGCAATTTTTATTAATTTGTAGAACGTTGTTTTTTTTTTTTATTAATTTGTTGATCGTTTCCATGTTAATTTGAATATGATTATCATTGATAAATGAATATCATTATTTTCTCGCATAGTTTTAGCTACTTTCACGCACACTTGTACTTTCGCGCACAGTTACTGTCATTTGTTTTACAATGATATAAAAAACTGCTCTTTACGCCCACTACACAACGCTCGAATATTGAACTTTAGAAGCAGGTGTTATAAAAAATAATTTTGTCTAACTAGTTTGTATTAGGGATGATCGATATTCATCGATGGTAGAAAAACATCGATGTAAAAACATCGATGTTATGTCCTCGATAACATCGACACATCGATGTTACTCTAAGCTATCCAGTATTTAAAAAATCCTGTAGCTGATTTAAAACAAAATCCATTACTTTTATGGCAAGTTCTAGGATCCACTTATCCAAACTTGAAAAAAATTGCCATTAAATATTTGTGTTGCACAGCAACTTCAACAGCTTCAGAGAGACTTTTTTCAAAAGCTGGACAGCATTTGTATCAACAAAGCAACAGATTAAAAGGAAAACTTCTAAGAAAGTGACTTTTTTGCAAAGTGTACCAAATAAATACTGGCAGTGTTAATTTTTAATAAATAAAATAATAGATTATAATGGTTGTTTATTTTGTTACATAAGCATCGATGTTTTTCTTTTGATATATATCGTATATCGATACTCTTGAATCGATGTTAACATCGATGTTTTTCTAATATCGATCACCCTTAGCTTGTATTAGACAAAACGCTGTGCAACTAAATCGGTTAAATAGTTAATTTTTAGCGCTTTTGGATCCCCAGGACCTTGACGGATCTCATATAGTACCTACAGCATATATGCATTTAATTAATTTAACTTTTAAAAGGTGAAAAAATTTTCAAAATCGGTTGAATAGTTTTACTTTTAGTGTTTTTGGGACCCCCGGACACTGACAGATCTCATATAACATAACTTATATTCATCTGAAATAGTTTAGCTCTCTAACAGTGAACAAATTTTCAAAATCGGTGATGACGCGTTCTTGCAAAGTTAGTTTATTTTTATTTTGAAAAGTGAAACAGATATAAATATTGTATTGTAATGATAATAATGGTGCAAAGCATTTATTGTAAACAAATTCAGCAAATTTCTTAATTTTTCTCAAAAGCTAATTCACTTACAAGGAAAGATTTTGAACTGTCAATTCGCAATTTTGATGAAATTTGTGCCATGGTCAGGAGCTAAAATCTTTTCATGGCACCCGCTGTAATGAGTGTATTTCCAAAAAGGAAATTCACGTAAAATGAATAATTTTTTTTTCAAATTGTCAGGTTTGGAAAATCCCTTCTGTTTATCGTCAGATTATGTGTCAGCACGTCTCGGGCATGAAGCTGAATCGTCTATATGAAAATCTGACGCGCTCGAGTATTTCAAAATGACTATTTTTTTTTGCATTTTCAAGAAGCCGCCGCGAGCTTACGTTACGTCCGAATCGTCCGAATTTTGAATCGTAGCTTCTTTTGGGGTCACTTAGCATTCCCTATAAATGTCTGACGAGCTCGAATAAATTTATTTTTTTTTTCTATTTTCTACCCTTCCATACGGCCACCCCCGCCATGTAAACCGGCAGATTAACATACTTCCGTTATCAGAGATACGTGGGATATATGCACTGTAGCAAAAAATAAATTAAAAAATTAAAAATTTAAAAATTAATTATATTTATAAATTTATTGATTAATTATTGGTTGGTTATTGGTCATTTTTTGGTTGAGGGGTTAAATTTGGAGTGCTACTTTACGGGTTGATTGGGGTTTCGATCAGCAGAGCATTTCTCCGGGTCTTATGGAGACAAGAGTGAGTGGCAGTGGAAGATTATGGTCGCAGATCGTTTTCCCAAACCCATGAGATCCCCAAATAACCTAAATTTTCTTTTGACTACTAAAAGGGTGGTTTTTAAATTAGAAATACGAGAATTCATAAACTACAATTTTATTACAACAAAAGGTGACCAGAAACAATTTTTAAATTACAGTATTTGGAATCTTTGAATTTACAATAAATAATTACAAGATTGAAATAAATTTACATAATATATTTTAAAATAGAATTTGCATCTTAGTCTTTGGTGTGGCCATACTTTCCGAACCGAGACGCACGATATAAGTATATGGTGTGTACTGGCTATGGGAATGTATCACCACATCAGTTGGTAAATTTATACACTTTTGACTTAAATATAAATTTGAAGTTACGAATTTTATGGAACAATTTTAAATATTGCTATAAAATATATTTTCTAAAGATATGTTATTAATTGAATTAAATCGATGTCACTATTTGAAATTTTACAATTGTATCTTTAAAATTTATGACTAGAATGACCTATATAAGTATTTTATAAGTATCAAATTTTATGATATTGTAAATTAGTCGATATTAATTTTGGTTGAGTTCCTTAATTTTTTTTTTTTTTTTTTTTGGGGAGTTACAGATGACCAAAATAAAATTAGATTTAAATTGAAATGTTTTAGAAAATTACGTTGCGAGTTAAATATTAATAATAAGCTACATGATTTAAAAGATTTAAACAGATATCGAGATAATCATAAGGGATACACATGTTCAACATTTTGTTTGTCTAAACCGGAAATAGTTATGTAATCTGATACTGATTAAACTATAAACACAACCTATATATATGTTTGTTTGAGAATTTACTTAATGATAATCTAAAACATAAATCTATCAATTAACTAAATATATCTATATTCTTAAACTACAAATTATCTAAATTTTTTAGTCGCAGACTTTTTGCTAAATCCCCAGAAATCTTTTGGAAATCTGAATGAATGCGAAAGTACAAACGACGCTAAATATTTGAATATAAATTATTTTTTTTTTTTTACATATTACACTTAATTATTTTTCTTTTATCTATCTAATATATATATATCATTTTTTTTTTTTATTTTAATTTAAATAAATTTCCAAATATATTTATGTTAAATTAATTATACGATTCTTTTTTAAAATTTTAATTTTACCTACATACTACGTTTAATTATTTTCTAACCATTTAAATACAAATTATTTTTGACTATGTTTAAGTAAATTTCCAAACATGTTATAGTAAATTATATGATTTTTCAAATTTTAAATTTATCCTACATGCTACCTTTTAATTATTTTCAAATCATTTAAATATAAATTATTTTTTTGATTATGTTTAAGTAAATTTCCAAATATGTTATTGTAAAATAATACTTATCTTAACAATGAAGAATTTGTAATTTTCAACAATACACTTAAATAAATAATACTTAAACTAATTTTAAAATATACATATTTTTTCTTTTATTTTTGGATGTGTGCAGCCCGAAGGCCACACGAGAAGAGAACTTCTCACTAACTATCCTCTAACCAACTGTCGTGTGTCATTTTTTTAATTAGTATCAGTTATTTATTTAATTATGTAATTTGTTTTGTCAATCATATTTTTTTGAAAAATAAATGTTTAATTAAATAATGTACGCACTCGATATAAACTTAAATTTCAGATGAATTCTTTTAGATAATATATTGGACTGATATTAATTTCAAACATAGATGCTACATGTGATCAATCAATTCAACATTTACTTTGGAAATCGATATGAAAATACTGACATCTAACATCTATGTTTGAAATTAATATCAGTCCAATATATTATCTAAAAGAATTCAAAAATCAATTGTATATGTATATATATTAACGACATCTAGCGTTATAGTTTCGAATTGATATCTAGGACAATGTAAAAACTAATTACACGTTTGCAGAAATCTAAAATTTAAGTTTATATCGAGTGCGTACATTATTTAATTAAACATTTATTTTTCAAAAAAATATGATTGACAAAACAAATTACATAATTAAATAAATAACTGATACTAATTAAAAAAATGACACACGACAGTTGGTTAGAGGATAGTTAGTGAGAAGTTCTCTTCTCGTGTGGCCTTCGGGCTGCACACATCCAAAAATAAAAGAAAAAATATGTATATTTTAAAATTAGTTTAAGTATTATTTATTTAAGTGTATTGTTGAAAATTACAAATTCTTCATTGTTAAGATAAGTATTATTTTACAATAACATATTTGGAAATTTACTTAAACATAATCAAAAAAATAATTTATATTTAAATGATTTGAAAATAATTAAAAGGTAGCATGTAGGATAAATTTAAAATTTGAAAAATCATATAATTTACTATAACATGTTTGGAAATTTACTTAAACATAGTCAAAAATAATTTGTATTTAAATGGTTAGAAAATAATTAAACGTAGTATGTAGGTAAAATTAAAATTTTAAAAAAGAATCGTATAATTAATTTAACATAAATATATTTGGAAATTTATTTAAATTAAAATAAAAAAAAAAAATGATATATATATATTAGATAGATAAAAGAAAAATAATTAAGTGTAATATGTAAAAAAAAAAAAATAATTTATATTCAAATATTTAGCGTCGTTTGTACTTTCGCATTCATTCAGATTTCCAAAAGATTTCTGGGGATTTAGCAAAAAGTCTGCGACTAAAAAATTTAGATAATTTGTAGTTTAAGAATATAGATATATTTAGTTAATTGATAGATTTATGTTTTAGATTATCATTAAGTAAATTCTCAAACAAACATATATATAGGTTGTGTTTATAGTTTAATCAGTATCAGATTACATAACTATTTCCGGTTTAGACAAACAAAATGTTGAACATGTGTATCCCTTATGATTATCTCGATATCTGTTTAAATCTTTTAAATCATGTAGCTTATTATTAATATTTAACTCGCAACGTAATTTTCTAAAACATTTCAATTTAAATCTAATTTTATTTTGGTCATCTGTAACTCCCCAAAAAAAAAAAAAAAAAAAATTAAGGAACTCAACCAAAATTAATATCGACTAATTTACAATATCATAAAATTTGATACTTATAAAATACTTATATAGGTCATTCTAGTCATAAATTTTAAAGATACAATTGTAAAATTTCAAATAGTGACATCGATTTAATTCAATTAATAACATATCTTTAGAAAATATATTTTATAGCAATATTTAAAATTGTTCCATAAAATTCGTAACTTCAAATTTATATTTAAGTCAAAAGTGTATAAATTTACCAACTGATGTGGTGATACATTCCCATAGCCAGTACACACCATATACTTATATCGTGCGTCTCGGTTCGGAAAGTATGGCCACACCAAAGACTAAGATGCAAATTCTATTTTAAAATATATTATGTAAATTTATTTCAATCTTGTAATTATTTATTGTAAATTCAAAGATTCCAAATACTGTAATTTAAAAATTGTTTCTGGTCACCTTTTGTTGTAATAAAATTGTAGTTTATGAATTCTCGTATTTCTAATTTAAAAACCACCCTTTTAGTAGTCAAAAGAAAATTTAGGTTATTTGGGGATCTCATGGGTTTGGGAAAACGATCTGCGACCATAATCTTCCACTGCCACTCACTCTTGTCTCCATAAGACCCGGAGAAATGCTCTGCTGATCGAAACCCCAATCAACCCGTAAAGTAGCATACAAATTCAAACCCCATCAATAACCAATAAATAATTAATCAATATAATAATAATAATAATTAAAATTTTAAATTTTTAATTTTTTAATTTATTTTTTGCTACAGCACTATCAATATCTGACGCGCTCGAATATTTCAGTGTCATAGTTTTTTTTACCTTTTTGAACATCTGTAGACGCTCCCCCCACCACTGAAAGGATATACATCATATAACTATAGAGCGGATAATTATAATTTTTTATTATTAATTTAATTAATAAAAATTATAAAATCAGTAAAATCGCTGATCTTATGAATATATCACACTGGTATGTTCATAAGATCAGTGATTTTACTAATCTTATAATTTTATATTTTAATTTTTACTTAATCCAATCTATAAAAAATTATAAAATCCGCTCTATGCATATAACTTTTTTTTCTTCATATCATCTAATCTTCAAAATCAATAGATTTCAACGACGCTCGAGAATAGCCGCATTTAGCATCATGGGCTCCCCTACTGTTATCTAATTTTAATAAACATTCAACGTTACAAAACTATATCAAATACAAAGAACAAAATATAAAAACCAAAAAATTCTTGAGAAAACGGAAAAAAGAGGAATGGCAAAAATATTATGAAAATATAAATGCGAGCACAACTGCCTCTGAGATTTGGAATAAAATTAGAAGGTTAGAAAATTCGAAATTACAAAATAAAAAATATACTGACTATCATATATGGATCAATGAATACACAGAAAAATATTACCCACAAAAGAATATTAAACCAGCAGTTGAGAAAACAACACAATCTAGTAAAGATCCCCCCACTCGGTTCTCCATAGATGAACTAGAATTCGCATTAAACCACAACAAAAATACCAGTGTTGGATATGATAATATTAAATACACATTAATTCAAAATTTACCGTCATCAGCAAAAAACTACCTTTTAGCAATATACAACGATATCATCAATACTGGTATAATACTCGAAGAATGGAAAACACACCTATCGATCCCTATATTAAAGCCACTTAAAAATCCTGAACTAAGATCATCATGTCGACCAGTTACATTGTTAACATGCCTAGGGAAAACATTAGAAACAATAATTAAAAATAGAATCGAATGAAAATTAGAAAGCGAAAAAATATTAACAAACCGACAGTTTGCCTTCAGGAAAAAGAAAAGCGTCCACGACAGTTTAAACCTCTTCAACTTGGATATTCAGCTAACATATATGTACAAAAAAACGCCGTGAGCAGCGGGGCCCCATCACGGTAGTCGAATTTTCCCCTTCATCTTCGGTATTGAATGTCTACAAGCGAAATGTGATTGAAAGTCTACAACCGAATTGTCATTTTGTTGGTTTCAAAACTGGTGATGAGTGTTCGGCTGATCGAGGCTTTAAAAAAAGGTTTTAAGTATTTAAGGGCTGTATCTCAGTAAATTTCAATTTTGTGCCGAAAACAGGTAGCAGAAAAAAAGCCAACACAATTCGTACGAGGACATTCCTGCCCATGTTTATCCGCTAATTGCCTTTATGTTTTAGTTTTAAATATTAAAAAAGGACCTTAAATAGTAAACTGGAAGGCCTTTATAAAGATATTTTTTCGTTCCAAAAAAATCCAAAATTTCTATTTTATAAATACTAAAAATTCAAAATTCCTAATTTATAAATAAACAGTGACTTTAATAACATTTTTAAATTACTTAATATGTATGTATTTCATTTGTCATAAAAGTAAGTTCACTTTTTTTTAAATTTTTTAAAATTACTATTCGCCTACTTGTATTTAGAATAAACATAATGCTTTTAAAACACATTTAACAATAGCATTCAATTCCGATGTAAAAATGGGAGAAGTGGGGGGAAAAGTGATGTGGACTCCCTACAAGGTACTAGCTGGATACTAACTGAATACATGTACAAAATTTCAGCCCTCTAGGTTTCCTTATGGAGTCTCTAGACGTGTTAGAAAACAAGCAAAAAAATTAAGGAAATATTGGCGTAAAAATCGTGGGGGTAAGGGTTAAAAGTTGAAACCTCCAAAAAACAGTGTCTGGCTATTAGCTTAACCTGTACACCAAATTTCAGCCCTCTAGGTTTATTTGGGGAGATTTTGACCCGAACGAAACTGTTAAAAAACAAGAAAAATCATGTTCTTTTGGGTATAAAAATGGTGGGGGTAGGGTTTGAAAGTCGAGACTCCCAAAAGGCACCCCCTTGATACTAACTCAATCCGAATACAAAATTTCAGCCCTCTAGGTTTATTCGGGTGACCTGTGCGAGTGGTACAAACTTCGAAAACGTCGAAAATGCATGAAATTGTAGCTTAAAAATGAGGGGGGTGGGGGTAAAATATTAAAACCTCCAAAAAGCACAACCTAGGTACGAACTTTATCAACACACCAAATTTCAACCCTCTACGTTAATTCTGGGGGGCTGGGGGCCTGTTAGATCCAGCGAAAATCGTTTTTCCCCCCTCTACTCCCACCATATCATCCTAGCAAGCTGAATTTTGGATATGTTGTAGATAATTGACCGAAACATTATTTAAAACCGGTTTGAAAAAGTTTTATTGCTTTTCCGCCCCCCACCACCCCCTTAAAGGTCGAGTCAGAAAAAAAATTTGCCCAAAATTTGACCCCAGTTTGATAGTATGAGGTGCCTCGAAAATGAGCCCCATTTACCAAATTTCATCTCTTAACTTCCATAGGGGGGCCCTACACAAATTAAAAGGTGGCGGGAAAATATATATATATATATATATATATATATATATATATATATATATATATATATATATATATATATATATATATATATATATATCAGACATTTTTTTTTCTACATATTCGTGTTCTACGGGTCCGAAAACGGATAGCGCCCCTACTCTCGCCTCTCGCAGCTCTTATCGTATAGACTGTATAAGTCTAATTTTTCGGAGAAAATTCGACTAAAAAATCAATATCTAATTGCAGCATTTCTGGATATAAAAAATGCATTTTCCAATGTTGATTTGGAAATATTATACAAGAAAATAATCGACATAGGAATCGACAGGAATATATGTACTTTTATCTACAACTATTATATAAATAGGAAGATATTTATTTATTCGAGTGCAAAACAGTAGCATAGGACCTTTATTAGTAAACACGGGACTTCCACAAGGATCTATCCTTAGTCCAATCCTGTTTAACCTATACATTAACGACCTGCAAAAAATAACAAATAACCATACCTCCATTCTCCTTTTCATAGATGATATATTACTATATTCAATCGGAAAGACACAACAACAAGCTCAAAATAGACTACAAAAAAAATTAAGACAATTACAAACTTCACTACAAGAATTAAAACTACCTTGCACTAGAGAGGAGTTCCATAGTGGTATTTACAAAACATCGATTAAATAGTAGCCCTAGAATATCGATAGATAATAAGAATATTCAAGTTAAACCATATGTAAAATTTTTAGGCATATATTTTGACACTAAATCAACTTGGGAAGAGGAAATAAAAAAAATATCAGCCAATTGCTTAAGGAATATAAATTTAATGCAGAAAATCTGTGGATGTTCTTGGGGAACACATCCTAAAAGTCTAATATTATTATACCAGGCACTAATCAGACCATATTTCGACTACTCATCGACATTAGTATCTACTGCTTCAAATACAAGACTCAAAAATCTAGAGAAAATTCAAAATAAATGCCTTAGATTAATTGCAGGGGTCATGTTGTCAACACCCATTAACATCCTTCAGTACGAAACTAATATCATGCCGATAACAACAAGAATGAAATTCATCACTGACAAATATTACATAAAAGTATTACAGGACAACGCACATCCCATACATGTAAAAATACAGGAACTATATCGAATATCATAAATAATCATCAGTACTGGAATAAGAAAAATAAGCCAAGTTTAATTGCGAGTTACATAAAATACCATGAAATCAACATAGAGAAATTTAATACAATGCCATATTACGAAAATAACTATTTAAAAATTATACAAAAACCAGAAGTAGATATACATACATTTACCTGCCAGGAAAACCCCACTATAATAAAATCAATATTCCGAGAACAAGTTGAAAATAACAAATGGGACGAAATATGGTACACCGATGGATCTGTAAATAAAGCAAACAACACTACTGGCGCCAGCTTTTACTGCCACGAAACAAACACCCGAGGAAAATATAAAATTGAAAAAAAAATAAGCTCCTGGTATACAGAACTCTATGCGATAGACAGAGCCCTAAGTAATATGGAAAACAAAATAAAAGAATATTAATAGTATCCGATTCACAAAGTGCATTACAAGCTATAAATAATATAACTTTTAAAAATCTAAATACTAACTTAGTAAATTCAATAATCAGGACATTAACGAGCTTAAAAAACAAAACAATAATATAGAGCTAATATGGATACCGGGACATAAAGGAATCCAAGGGAGCAGATATGCAGACCAACTAGCTAAGGAAGCATGTATAGAGGGCAGTCTTACACCTAATCTGTATACACAAAAAGAAGTAATAAACAAAATCAAAAAGGATTATAAAGAAACTTGGCAACAAATATACAGAGAAAATAGTTGTACTACGGGAAAAAAATTTTATGACTTGAGACCCACCCTCCAAAAAGAAAGCTGGTTAATGAAAATATTATCTAAAAGACATGCCAGCATTATAATAAAACTAAGATCTCAACACTGGAAATATCCCAAATACTGTAAAAGACTAGGCCTATCTACTACAGAATTATGTATTTGTGGAAAGGAAGGCAGTGACAACCATATTTTAGAATGTCAACAGTACGAAAAATATAGGAAGGAATTTTTTGCAAACTATTTAAATAAAATAAAAACTTTTCCCATCAATATACAAACTTTGGTAGCTGACCCGCTGAGTGTTACTACTAAGGAAGTGGTATATTTTATAATGAAAGAAAGCGGGAATCCAAATATAAAAAATACTAATCTGGAAAGAAAAGAAAAATGGCACTGGGAGCTTAAATGGTTAACTACCGAAAGGCAAAGGCCAAAAGTAATATATATATATATATATATATATATATATATATATATATATATATATATATATATATATATATAATTATATATATATATATATATATATATATATATATATATATATATATATATATATATATATATATATATAAAGTTTACAATTACGAAAAGTAACGAAATACAATTTTTGGAAAAATTTTCTATTGCTGACTAATTCAATGACACTGATGGAGCTTAAAGTGACCAATTATAACCAATTTATGGTACGTAACTCGGCATCGATAATAATTTTCGATAACGAAAATTAGGTTTTGACAGTCGCAATATGTTCGGAATACCCACAACTTGCTTCGCTTAAGCCTTCAAAAATTTCGTTATTTTTTCGCTGCGACGCACCGTTTGCGAGATATTTACGATTGAAAGTTTGCAATTACGAAAAGTAGCGAAAACTAATTTTTTGAAAAATTTTTTATTGCTGACTAATTCAATGACACTAATGGAGCCTAATAGTCAGGAAGAATAATAATAATATGTGGACATGCTGGACAAAAGTACCAATTTTTTTTTACTAACTACTCATACCCTAAGCTGCAAATTTTGGGTAGGATCCATTTAACCCTATCAGCCACATGGCGACCATTTTGAAATTATAGACAAATTCTGTTTAATATATTTTTATTGAATTTTCCCATAGGGAAATGTGCAATTTTTATGAAACTTGGTATAAACATGAAATGTCACAAGCCTAGGTTAAGCCCCTAAACCAAAAAGATTGAATGATGCAAAGGGGGTTTATAGGAGCTTTTTTCCCGCCAAAATTTTTTTTTCATTTTTTACAAATATGTAAATTTAAAAATAACCAATTGATAACCATTAGCTATGGATACTGTAAAAAAAACCTTTTTGACATATGCAGCTGCAATGTTCTGTGCACTTCCCGTCTTTCTTTTTACATAAGCAGGTTCTACTACAACCATCTTTGCTATTTTACAAGTTACAAGTTCGCTGCAGGCTTTCGATGCAACAGGAAATATAATTCAAAATGTAACCCATGTTTGAGTACCTTCATTAAGGGAATGTTCTTATTATTTGACCAAAAAAATCGCAATTTCCAATCCTTTTTTCTCAGTGATTTTATAACTAGAGGTACATTTCTTTCTTTATATTATTAAACAAACATTTAAAATAACAATTTTTTTTTTGCTTTTCCCTCATTTTTATTATAAAGGGGGTCGAAGTGGAGGTCGCAAAAAAGAGGGTGAAGCCATAACACCGATAAGTTCAGTCCAAGACATTTGAAACACATTTTATTACAAATTATGTTCTCCAGTGTGCAAACTCGAATAAAGTCAAAATTTTAAAAATTGTAACTACGGCGTGATTTAGAAAAAAAAACACGTTTTAGGGCATAAAAATGCATCTACGAGAGGCGATAAATTTTGAACAAGTACATATTAAACTCACGATTTTAGTTTGTATACTGGGCAATACATTAATGAATACAGTAAACCAAGATTTAGTTTCATAAGCTAATTACTTTTTGAGATATTAGTATTACCACATTAAAAAAAGTTATTTCGCGGAAACTCCGCGCGTGCAAGACAAACGCTTACTTCGTTTACAAATTATAATTATGTAAATATCTCCGGAACCGTTAGGAATTTTCATTCAACTTTATTTTTACGTTTTCCATTAAAATTATGAAAAAAAAAAAAAATAGATTTGCTTTGTACTTTGATACTTTGATTTATTTACTTTACTTTACAAAGCACTTTGTAAAGTAAATGAATCATTTTAAATTAAATTTATAATGAAATTTAATACAACATAAGGCCTTTTTATAAACACAATAACTCAAAAGTCAAATTAAGCTCAATACACAAAACTGGTATGACTTTAAAAATTAGGGTAAAAATTTAATTTTTTTCAAATATCTCGAAAACGGTATGACATAGATAAAAAGTTTGAATTAGCCATATTACTATATTTAAAGACCTATAGTTATTGATATGAAATTTGTTGAAATTACATCAACACAAATTTAGGGGTTAATTTTTCAAAAAGAGAGTAAAAAATAAAACATATTAAAATTTTGTTTACAGATTTCAAACCTACGTAAAAATATCTAATTGACCTGTTTTTGCCAAATTTCCTAATATTAAGTCTAGGGTGAGTTAATTAGAAGGTAACTGTGTCGACATAATCGTACTATTCGAGCAATTCAAGAATTTCTTCATGGAAAGTTTAAGACAATTAGAATAACATAGTATTGAAATTAGGCTTGTTCTGTAACATATTCAAATTTCGTTTCAACCTTTTTGACATATTCAAAGAATCGATAAGTTCGGCCTTGTAAAATAATAGTTAAATTTTAAAAATGATGATGTAACAAAATGTATGTATTGAAATAGCAGATAACATTAAAATATGTTTTTTGATTAACTGATTTAAAATAAAAATTGTATTAAATAATTTCACATAACTTTCTGCGGACTGACGAAATACTTTCGCGGACCGGCGGTTGAGAAACACTGGTGTAGATAGATAGTGACCGATATAGATGTACCAAAACAGCAATTTTTGAGAAAGCGAACGACGTCGCAGGCACATTTAGTAAGTATATTTACTTGTCAATAACATTACAGGTTCTTGGAGCGCATTACTCAAAATGGCCACTTTGTAGGTGATGAAATTGAGTGGATCCTACTCAAAACTTAAAGATTAGAACTTGACCAATATGTAAACCAAAACTGGTGCTTTTGTCCGGCGTGTCCACATCTAACCAATATTTTGCATTAATCTGCCTAACTATAAAGTAACCAATTATAATTAATTTATGGTATGTAACTAGCTATCGGTAATTTTCGATAACGAAAAGTAGGTTTTGACAGTCGCAATATGTTTGGAATACCCACAACTTGCTTCGCTTAAGCCTTCAAAAATTTCGTTATTTTTTCGCTACGACGCTCCGTTTACGAGATATTTATGATCAAAGTTTTCGATAATGACAAGTACATATCTATCATTTAAAAGTAAACATAATAAAGTCATTTACAGTAATCATTTAGGTAATCCAAACACCGAAGTACTTTTATTGTGATAATATTCACATATTGGCATATTAGTAGATAGCTTTTTTAAAAAAATAACGTAGCATACTTGTGCTTTATTTTATCTATCTCTTACCGTTTTTGAGATACATATTTTAAAAATTCAATTTTTACCCTAATTTTTAAAGTGCGATTTCACTCTTTCCAACCGTTTTTCCGCAGGTATAAAAAATACGTGTCGCTTATTTTTTTACTGTTCTACAACATGTTCGTTTCAATAGCGACTAAATCAATCGACTACAAAGTTAAGCTAACTAATAGTAAACTAAAGTAATGCCAACACTGATTCTAATTAAATGACATTTTTATAATACAGATTTTTGCGAGCCGCTAATGTGTGTCTCAATAAGTGTGCATTTCATGTGTGTGTCCGGACTAGGTTACACTTTAAGAAGTTCTGGTGTACGATAAAAACGAAACAGAAATTCGTATTGGTAAATTTAATTGATTTCAGAACCATAGTAACAATGTATTAGATAAAGGGACTCTATTAAATAATAATATGAATTATACTAATTTACTTTATCTTTTAAATTGTCTTACCGTATTACACTTGAGTTTTATATTTTTTCTGAATAAATTTGTGTTTTCTACAACTCAAATTTCTTGCCTAAAAGTAATTTAACTCGAAGAACTGTCAACCTAAAAACGCTTCAGCTTCGCTGTCGCGTTTTTATTAGTTGACAGTTCTGCTCGTTAAATTGCTAGGCAACAAATTTTCGTTAGATAAACCCAAATTTATTCGAAAAAATACAAACCTCTCGTGTAATAATAAGTGAAAAAAATTTCATTTGTTGGGTAATTCACTCTAGGGGCTTTTTGGGTCCCTAGGGTCCAGGCAACCTTATATAACATATCCTATGTTAATCTGTAATAGTTTAGCTTCTTAAAATCGGTTCAGTACTTTTTGAGTTTACTTCGGACATATAAACAAATTTTCGTTCTTTATTATATTAGTACAGATATGTAGATAGATATAGATGTATTATGTATGGGGGTGGAGTACGCAAGTATGTTGTTTAAGCTAAGGGTACGCCGTATGTGTCCAATTAAATAGCTTTTTTTTTAATATGTTAATTTAACATGGTTTATTGTGCCGTTAGGAGTTGTATTATCGAAAATGAAAATGATTCGGTTTGGAATCTGGAGTATATAAAAATTTTAAACATTTATTTTCTTTAAAAATGATAGTATCAGTGACCTCCTCTTCACCCTTATAAAGTTTTAATATTAATATTAGATCTAATATTAACTCTTTAAATGATTAAGACGAGTTAACTCGTCCTGCAATATGGCGACTTAAAATGCTGTGATATGTATATATTCACTGGTACAGGTGTCACCATCTGTGACAGATTTTCCTAAATACGGTATAATTCTAAATAATGTTCAATTTTATCAACATAGTTTAGTACCTATAATTTATATTTTGTAAATTCCTAGGGTTCACTTTTTTGATGTTGGGATTTTTGATTTTTTTCTTTTTCTTTTTTTGTAACCTTATTTATTGTACTTATTACTGGCAATAAAAAGTCCGGCATTTTGAGGCAAAAAAATTTTTCCATATGGTTTGTTTAAAAGGGTTCATATTTATTACACCGATATTCCGTTAGGGTGCCAGTCTATGGCGTTGTAATTCAACGGATAAGGAAAACAGAAAACGGAAAAATAAAGAGTAGGAAAGATTCCGTTTAAATTTGAATGGAAACGTTTTGGCGCCATTTATAAAATATAGTTATCAACAAATATCTAAAATTGTGTGAATATTATTTTTTATAGTGATTTTTATAAACTAAGCAGAAGAAAAAAACTTCCTAAATTATTATTATTATTATTATTATTATTATTATTATTATTATTATTATTATTATTTTATGTACAAAATAATTTATATTTTTATATATAAATATTTTATATACAATCTATCTTTTCCAAGTTCCCAAAATATTTCTTGTACTGATAAATATTCTGTGGGTACGTAACGAATAAACCACATATAAAGAAAATATCTGTTTTGTTTTATGTATTTACTGAAAAATTAATTTGTTTTTTTATAAAATTCAAAGTACACTATGTTCAGTCTATTTATTGCATATAAATTAATTTAACTGGTCATGCCACAATTCTGTAAGTAGGTACTTTGTTCCAACTTGCAGGAATCGATTTTCGAACTACATTCTGTTTTTCTATCCTGGAGCGAATCATTTTTAATAATTCATTAAATACATATGGAGTCATCCTCAAATACTCAAAGTACTTATCATGATCAATGTTTTTCAACTCCATTATTAAATTGTTGCTAGCTCCTTGAGCAAGCCTCTGGCTTTTTGTAAAAATTGGATGAACCCAGAATCGGCGTTGGTTGAATATATTTTCACATCTTTTTTTCATGCGAAGGAGTATATATGCTGTAAGTAAAGCTCGTCTTCTACATTCTCTCTGCCATGGTAGTAGAGGAGTCCTCTGCCATTCAATAATTTCTTTAATTAATAACAACGAAAGTGTGGTTGATTCCATGATTTCCTAAAACAAATACATACATCGCACCTACAGAAACAGTATTTCCGATTTTTTATATCCTAGTTCCCCATGGAGTATATTTTACCGGAAATGTATGTAAAATTTTGTTGATAATTACCATAATCACATATAAAAGGTTACGATTCATGCAAAAATATTGAAAATACAGTAAACTCCCGATTATCCGCGGAATTGGGTGGCGCGACTACCGCGGATAACGAAAATCGCGGATAATCCGTAAAAATACCGAAAATGGGAGAGAACAAAAGAGAAAAACTATTTTAACATAAAAAACAATCTATTTAATACAGTCTACTATACATTAAGACGTAAAATACAATGTAAACATAAATAGTAATTACAACCTCTTAAAAAAATTGAATTTTGCGTAGCATAAGTTTGCGCGCCAGCCTACTGCGCGAGTTCGCACGTTTTGTACTCAAGGCCTGCGCACGTTTTGTACTCAATAAACTTGTCAGTTCAGTCCTTTTTTTATAAATACTTATTTTCTCGGTTTCCGTAGCACGCGCGGATAATCCGCACCGCGGATAACTGTAATTACAAATATAATATACGATAATATTATTTTTTAATAAAAATGTTTAATTATATGATAAATTCTAAAAATGAAAATTCTAAATTTAAAATTTTCCGATTTTTTATGTGCATGGGGAACCTGTATAATTAAAATGGAATGGAATTTCCGTAGGAACTATTCACGTTAAAAAATAATGAAACAATTGTCTACTTACTAATTATTTCATGATTACTTTAAAAATACCACTTAATCAATTAATTAACTGATAAAAAATCAGTAATATTCACAGAAGTTTTCATATTTCTGTATAAAAATACTTTATAAATGGCTGCAGAACGCTTCCATTTAAATTTAACGTAAAATCCCGTCCCATTCTGCCGTTCCTTTCTGGTTTTCCGTTTTCCGTATTCCGTTAATTACAACGCCATGGACTGGCACCCTTAACCGTACGACAATACATAAACGTCGTATCCTTAAAGGAATCATATACAGGATGTTTCTCTAGACAATTTATTTTTTAATAAACATTAAAATATTTTTATAAAAATAAATTTTTAAGTCATATTTTCTAGCTACATAATATTTATTTCTAATTGTAAGCTTGGAAATTATAATATACATATATGTGTATTAATAATTTTTATTATTACTATTATCATATATTTATGTTAACTTTCAAAATAATCGCCTGTATATGTTAAAAATTTAAGACTTGATTACATAAAAATCTTTGTTTACAATAAAAATTTTCTCACGTAGACTGTATATGTATATACAAACACACACAAACCGTACGCATAATGGTAGTACGGATAATGAAATGGTCCTGTATATTAGATTAGATGTGAAACTTAAATATAGCATATTCATACTATTCTATAAATTCATGGTTAAATCTGGGTGGATTTAACTGGGTTAAGCAAAATTTGACAAACCCTGGTGCACCTTCAATTAAATTCCTGCAAAAAGTCTCACCTTTTGCCCGGATAAATTTCTTAGTTGTGGAAATATTTTAATCTTTTTGATAGCGATTCTATTGTATACTTTAATTTTAACAAAATTCTGATTTATAAAATCAACTATTTTAGTTATTTGCTATTGCGAAAAATTATAAACAATACAGAAGATCTCGATAGTGAGGGTAATATTTTAGATTTGTCATGGGAAGCTTCATTTAGCAGATTTCTTGCTTCTTCACCATCCAGCTCGGCGGACATGGAGTTACTAGTTATGCTTTTACATTTCTTAAGAATTCACATGAAATTTTTTAAAAAATCTGGTAATATAAAATTTAAATTTTAGCATTTTTACTTTTATTATGATGTTATTTGCATTTTTTTTTTTTTTTTTTTTTTTTTTTAGAAAAATCATGCTGGATAACATCAATTTTAAAAGATCCAAATCACTGCCTATTAAAATTATTATATCAAACGGAAGAGTTAAGCAATTCAGCGAAAAATCTAAACAAAGAATTACTTTTATTAATCACCGAATGTGCCTCAATTGAACAGAGATTTTTAGATGTAGGAATGCTTAAGTTATTGAATGAGAATAAAAAACAAAAAAGTAAAAAATATGTAAACGGGACATGGGTTCATGTTGTGCAAGCTATTACGGAAAACTTAAATTTTAACGATACACAACATTTTTATAATTTAGGTATGTAAATAATATTGTACGTTTAGTTCAAAATTAGACAGTTTGTCCTCTTTTTGTAATATTTATTGATTTATATTAAGCGTTTTTTGCTTACGAGACTACTAAAGTAGCGAAAGCATTGTGATTACTTTTGAAAAATAAAAAAATTTCTCCTTCCAAAATAAAATCTCTTACGCATATTTTACGTTTTAGAGCTTCCTGAACAATTTTGGTTTGGTGTCTGTCCGTCCGTCCGTCCGTCTGTCTGTCTGTCTGTCCGTCTCTGTGTCACCAGAGAAACTATTCGATTGTTTTTAATGAAATTTTCAGAAATTATGCAGTTTAGTTCCTAGATGGTCCCCCTATGAATTTAATCGAAATCGGAGTAACGGTAGCTACGCCGCTACCATGTCATTCCATTAATATACTAAATTGCACCAAGGAGTACAACTTCTGAACTATTCCATTCTTTTTTATGAAATTGTCAGAAATTATGCGGTCTGGTTCCTAGATGGTCCTCCACAAATTTCACTGCATTCGCAGTAATAGTGTCCACGGCGCTACCATGAAATTGCATTAAATGTCAATATCTTATTTACTGCGACTCCCACTTCGCTCAAATTTTTAAAGTATTTTGGTAGTTAGTTTCTAAAATATTTTTGCTATTATTTTATAATTTAGCTTTTAATTATTTTGAGTTACAACAATTTTTTATGAACTTGAAGGCGAAAATATAATTTCACGGTATATATATTTGGTAGAATACTGTTTTAAAGTTTTTTACAAGTACGAGGAAACTGTGTGGCACACCCCATTGGCAGCGTATTTTTTTTTTTTTTTTTTTGGTAACCATAGCGATTTGCAAACTAGAATAGGTAGAGAGCCAGTTAAAAAAGGAAAAAAATCGTAATGTTAGGAGTTCACTCATTTGTCATTTTCGTTTCACCAAGAAAGTTTAACGTTTAAGTTTTTTTTATACAAAATCATATTTTTAACACGTTGATGGTTATGAGGAATTATCAGACGAAATCCAAACTGATACACTATTTTGACAACTAACACATCAGTTATTATAAGGTACATAAACAAACGTAGCTCGCTCTCTGTACACAAGAAGTACCAAAGGTATTTAGTGTGCTGTACAATACGTTATGTACTATAGGGCATACCGTACCACTGGGGTACTTATAGTGTTTAGACAGAGAGCGAGTACTTTATTGGGGTACTACTGTACCCACTGTACCTATATGGTATTGTTGACACGGTACAACGTTGTGTCGTAGTTAGGTTTTACTTGACGTATGGCGTTTGTGCCGTCAACGTGTTAAAATTTTATTTATTGGTCTTAATTATATTTTCTATTTCTATTTATTTAATTCTAAGGTTTTCTTTGTCTTAAAATCGCAATTTCAATTTTTTGTAGCTTTCCTAGATTGGCGCTTAAATTGTCTTGTTCAAATAACTGCTAATTTAGGCTGGAGTGAAAATGTACCAAATCATGTCAATCCACAAGAATTGAGAGGCTCATTAGTTGGATGTCTGACGGAACTTGTTGGTGCCTTTCATTGCGGTAAAGGTCCAGCTGCGGCTACATCATTCATGGGTCTTAGTATTACGCGCAATTCCGTGTTAACAATGAATCATCTTTTATGTGAAATGCAAAATGTCAATGAAGGCAATTGGGAGAAATACTGGCTTTGCGAAACTGGCGACATGAACGGTTCATTACAATGGTTAGGCACTCTGTGGACAAGTCGAGACGTTATATTACGTGCAGCCACGTTACAACTTCTGGCGGGACTGGCATCGTCACAACGTGGTGCCACTGAAGTTATTTTAGGGCTTCGATCATCTTGTTCGGGCGGTGTATGGACTGGTGCGGTGTCTATACTGCTTGATAATAATGAAGCGAGCACTGTGCGAGAACAAGCTGCGATTCTTTTGACACATTTGACAAGTCATAATGCGCCGTTAAATGGTAGTAATTGTGCCGTTCTAACATTGTGCTATGGTCCTGATTCGTGTCTAGAGGTAACTTTAAAATTTAAAAAAAGTGTATAGTAGAAATCGTAGAAATTGACTATTTAAATTAATTTTAGACAAATTCAACAGTAGAAGCTCTTTTAGCTTTGTTGGAGAAATATAATTTCTTTTCTGAATTGGATTCTATATTATCATATTTGAATTTTGATTGTGAAATTAAAAGACCGTCAACTATAGAATTGAGTAACTGGAAAAAAGAATTAAATTCAGGTAGTCTCATTTTAAAATATAAAATGTGCACCAAAAAGTTTGGACCATACTGGAAAAACAAATGGGGGAGTGGCTTAATATTTAGCCATCTGGTGGCAAATAGTGAAATTATTGCCAGTAGGCTAAATCTAATAGGTAGATTTTTTTGACAGATTGAGATGTTGAAAATTTGAAATTATTTTTTGCAAAGTAATATCGTATTATATTTTTACATTACATTCGATTATAATAAAATAAAATGCGTGTAACTTTACAAGAAATATGTAAATTTGGAAATTGCAACCATGGTAGTAAAAATTTTTTAGATGGGGAAAATTTTATAAATCGTTGGCGTGTATTAAATTGTGGTAAAATTAATGGGAATGTCAAGAATTTTAAAATAACTGGGTTTTGCTTACAAATGTCAAATTTAAAAAGTAATCCTCATGAAATCAATGGAGAAATAAGTAAAGAAGGGAAAATAATTGCAATAAAATGCTCATACAAACATTCCATGTGTTTTATAGATTTTTATTTAATTAACGTACATATTTATTTTTCTTTTTTTTAAATGGTCACAAATACTGAAGAATTAATTGGTATGGTGGAAGCAAGACCTGTGTTGTATAATTGTGATAAAAGAGCGTCAATAATCGAGAACTCATTGGTAAATTATAGTTGAAAATTTCAATTGAAATGTAGTCAGAACTGTTAGTAATTAGTAGAGCAAAATTAATCAATTTTATTAGATTTTTACCTAATTTAAAAATAAAGAAGGGGTATCGATAAAACCTTTTTTTCGCCCCATCCCCTCTATGAATTTTTATATGTGAATTAGGTTTACAAGAAAGTAAATAGTAAGATGGAATAAATATTATGCCGGAATATTCTTATTTATCATTTATTTTGCTGTTAATCTCATTATTATAGGAAGGTTTTATGAAAAGGCAAAATTATGAAATTAATCCACTTTTTTGGATAATTCTAAAAGTTTCAACATTTTTAAACTTTACACTCCTTATCTAGTCTTCATTCTCCTCACGCCAATATCATTCAACATATGCATCCATTAAAAATTTCTTGAAGTCGCACGCGACTCTTCGAGTACTATGATCCTGATATCTGTTGTAACTTAAGTACCAGATTACGGAGGCAATATGAGCGCAACAGCCAACAAGTCCTGCCCCTACTTTGCACTGACAGTACCAGATTAGTACAGTGGTGGAATTGTACTCTATCCAAGAGAGTATATTTTGGAAGCTGTGTGCCTAGACTGAATTTTTATTCTCAAAATACCACTCGATTCTTTATGTAAAAATATTTTATAAAGATCTTGATCATCTATGTAAAAGTGGGAAATTTCCATCTTAGTCACTGATAAAGCAAAAACGTATTTGCAGAAAACGTTTTGTTTTACGACAAAACATTTTGATTGACCAGTATTTTTAAATTACACGATACTATATGCCAATTAAATCATTTTTGACAGAATAATTTCTCATTTCCAATTTTAAGAATTGACCCCGAGTTGGTTATGTGGTTAGCATCTCCAGTCTTGTCTAGTAGATCGTGAGTTCGAAACCGACCGGGGGAGATTCTACATTTCCAACATTACCATACCGCATACTTTAATTATTAGTAATCATTCTCTCATCATCAAAAACAATAGTACTATCTAAAAATGATGCATATCACCTTAGTTGTGGCGCATCTAAACAATAGAGGAAAAAAAAAAATTTAAGAATTTGATGTAAAAACCACATAAAATTCTTGTTTTGAACGATCATCGTTAATTTATAGTATAAATTTTCTAATCAACCTTTTATTAAATTTGTTGAAACTGCACTAGTTCTCATTCTTCTAAGCTATTATTAACAGTACTATACTCTACAATTAGATAAAAGAAAATATCAATGACAAAATTTCTTCCTGCAAGATTTTTAGCAATAACTTTTGATAAAAGAAAAAGAAACTGTCTAATGTAATGACAGTTAAAATGAATGTATTATGGTCGCAAGCTCAAAACACCTCCAGAAACTGAGGTGAGGGGAACAAATTGCAGTATTTCCATAGTTACCAATCAAACCAAGTAATTACGTTTTTATATGAGTGAATGAAGTGAGTAAACGTCTATTTATTAATATGATAGACAAAGATAAATGCAGATGTAGATAAAAAAGTTCTTTTTAGCTTGCGCCCATAATAATAAAATACAATCGACTGAACTTTAGATTTTTTAATCTAAAGTAACGAAAACGTCTAAAGTAGCAATAACATTGGCAACAGTGTTATGTATTTGAAATCAAAATAATGTGAGGGGTTATAGGTATCGTCAATTTGACCAACCAGAACTTGCCTACTCGCAGTAGTTACTTTTTTGATCACCAGTTCGCGTATCTAAGTTTTACGGATCCCAATATAGGGTTGAATTTAGGTATGTACCTTATAGGCGTAGGCCTAGGACGATAAAATTTAGGAGGTGACAGCTGCGGAAAATTAGCCTTATTCCCGTTATTTACAGGGCGTCTCGGCGATATTTTTACCAAGTAATATTTCAGAAAGGGCTTGGAACATAAATCTGAAAGTGATGCCTATTTTTTTGTACTCAGATTTTATTCTCGATTAGATTCTCAGATTTTTCTATCACATTTGAACTTTACCCGTCAGTAACACTAATTTTAAAATTTTAAATGGAAGGTTATATTTTTCCAGCGAGTATGTCAATTGTACATTGAATTTCGACCTACGTCTCTTCAAATTTAGATTTAAAATATTCTGAGAAAATCTCGAAAGTTGTCAAAATAAAATATAAAATCGATATTTACCGGAAGAAATACAATGTGTCATTCAAAATTTTGAAGTTGATGTCACGTAACAGTGACATCAAGCTAGTCGGAAATAAACATAAAATTTGAGTATAAAAAATAGGCCCATTTTTGGGGTATAGGAATCCGGTAAGTTTCAAATTTATCCACCAAGGTATTTTTGAGGTACTGCCTGGCCGAAACTTCATAAAACGCCTCATATTTTCTATCTTTTAATTATTCTAACTAAAAAAGAGGATTAAGTTTATACAAGCATAAAGAGAGATTAATTTTGTTGGGACCTTAAAAGTAAGAATTCGTAAATTCGGCTTGACCATACGGGGAAAAACTTTTTCAATAGAAAGTTTCTGCATTATCGGTACCTAAAGTAAGTAAGGTAATATTCTGCTTGGTGGGACATTAAAAAAAAAGGTTAACGACTTAGGTAAGGTGGCGGAAGCTGATTAGATATTAAAAAATTTACTCGGCAAAGGTGTTTTGAATTTAATTTTAGGTTCATATATAAAATTTGAAGTAAAAATGGGAAACTTTCGAATTTTGTGATTCATTCGTTATAGCGAACTCTGGAGGGAGTTTTAGCACTTTTATTGCTTTGCAATAATTTAAAAACTTCATGGTTTTCACCAAGCAGAAAACCGAAGAACGTATGTAAAAAAATATTACCGATTTAGGTTACCAATTATTTGCAAATTTTTTCCATTTCTTTTTTCCAAAATTTTATTTAAAAAAATTTTTCTGTATGGTTTAAATTTTTTGATGCACACTGTATTAGATCAGATTTTAATTTATTTTTTGAAATTTGATACAGATCGACCGTTAGATAAAGATGAAAAATTAAATAAAAATTCAAAAGATTTTCAAACAGTTCATGCGAAAAAAGTAAAATCTGTGGAATCGGATGACGAGGATGGATTGAGTACAGCGAATCGAGAAGTTGATGAAAATAATGTTCCGTATATTGTAGTAACGCCTAGTTTAGTAAAAGCAATTGCATGGTTTGTTACTAATTTACTGACATTAGATCCAGAAACAGTTGTGAATGAATTAAATAACAACATGCTAATCAAAAGTTTTGCCAGGTTTTAAAATTTTGCTACTATTATTTTAGTTATATTGTTTTAATAAATATAAAATTGTAGAACGTTTTTAAAAATTTTTACAATATGTCTACATTTAGTAGTAGAAATTTTAATTGGTAAGTTGCAAAAAATTCATTAAAAAAATTTGTGAATGAAGTTTTACTTGTACCAAGAATTTACTTGTACCAAATTTTCTCATTTGTCACGATATATAGGGTATATACTAAATTAGCGACAAAGATTCTCACTTGTACTACGTGGTGTGTAAGTTAGTAAGATTTCACTTGACGTCTTATGACATCAGTGACCATCAAAGTGTTAAAAATGAGGCAATTAATTAATGACAAATCACAAAAAAACAACACAAGATGGATATAAAATTATAATGTCATGGATACGACAGTAATGACGTACATATCTTCAGCTGAGTATCGATTTGTTCTAAGTCCACTTTTTAAAAATGTTTTTTAGATGGTTGTTTCGTTAGTTTTGGGCGTTGAGGAAGTCGAAATCACTATCAGAAAAAAATTTAAAAAATGGACTTGGTACAAATCAATATTCAGCTGACGATATGCTGTTTAGTATTTATATAAAAGCCAGGAGAGCGACATCTTTTTGTCACTTGATGAACTGATATTGGCATGTTACGTCACTAACATGTGACCAAAGTTGGGCCGGATATCGAATTTTATTATCTAGAATTCTAGATAACAGATAATAGATAACATAAAATATCTATATAAAGATAACAGATAATTTAACCGTTATCTAGATAAAATTTTAGATAACAGATAAAATTATATTTACAGAAATAATAAACTAGCTCAGTGTTTCTCGACTATCGGTTTGCATACCGGTGCCGGGCCGCGGAAGTACTTCGCCAGTCTGAAGAAAATGTGTGAATTACAATTTACAATTTAGTTTTTTTTTTTTTTTTTTTTTTTTTACGGTCTATGATAGTACACGTCTAGCACAATACAACTCAACATTTTTTGTCTTAAAAAGGAAAACGGTGGGGCTAAATTTATGCTTAAAAATAGTTTTTGGTTACAAAACATTTTTTTTTTTTTTGGTTTTAATTTCTATTATTTACGACACATGATAGTACACGACTAGAACAATATGGCACAACTATTTTATTTGAAAAAAGAAAATGGTGGGGGTAATTTGATGGGGAAATATTAATGGTTGACTAAATGGTCGAACGTTTCATATAACACGACCTAATGTCATTCCAACTAATGACGGAACTGATTCTAAACCAAACGAATTCCATTTAAAATTAAAGAATTGCTTATAAATATTTCTCTAATGCTTAAAGAATGTCGATATTTGTCGGAATTTCATGGCCGACGAAGTGGTCGGAAAACGGACATTTCATATTACACGACCAAATGTTATTTCCATTAATGGCTAAAATGATTCTAAGCCACATAATTATATTTACAATTAAGGAAGTGCCTATAAACATTTCTTCAATGCTTAAAAAAGTGTCGATATTTATCTGAATTACATGGTAGACTTAGTGGTCGGGAAACGACATTTCATATTACACAAATAAATGTCATTCCAACTAATGGCGAAAATTATTCCTGGATACAATAATACTATTTAAAATTAAAGTACGACTTTTAAATATTTTTCTAATACTTAAAAAAGTGTCGATATTTATCGGAATTACGTGGTCGGAAAACATTTCTTTTTTTTTTTATTTTTTTTTTTTTTATTGGTGAGGATAGGAGTATTTTCCACCAATTTATAAAAACAAATTAAATTTTATGTTACACGAGCAAATGTTATTCCAGCTAATGGCAGAATTTGTTCTAGAATACAATAATACTAATATTTTAAATTAACTCTTTAAATGATTAAAACGAGTTAAGTCGTGTTGCAATATGGCGGCTCAAAATGCTGTGATATGTATATAGTCACTGGTACAAGTGCCGCCATCTTTGACAGATTTTCCGAAATACGATATAATTCTAAATAATGTTCAGTTTTATCAATATAGTTTAGTATAATTTATATTTTGTAAATTCCTAGGGTTTTCTTTTTTGATGTTGGGATCTTTGATTTTTTTTCTTTTTCTTTTTTTGTAACCTTATCTATTGTACTTATTTATCACTGGCAGTAAAAAGTCCGGCATTTTGAGACAAAAAATTTTTTTTCATATGGTTTGTTTAAAAGGGTTAAAGTACGACTTCTAAATATGTCTCTAATACTTAAGAAAGTATCGATATTTATCTGAATATCATGGTAGACTAAGTGGTCAGAAAACGACTTTTCATATTACACGATCTAATGTTGTTACAACTAATGGTCAAAATTATTTCATTTAAAATACAAGAATTTCTTTTAAACATTTTTCTAATGCTTGGGTGGGCGGGCAGTGGTTCATCACTGAAATCATTACGACTCATTTTGTTTACACCCTGTATAGTGACAGAGGGAGGATATTTCTATTACTATTATGTATTTGTAGACAAATTGTAAATATCCTGGAAAAAATTTTACATTAAAAAAAAAATAATAATAATAATAATTATTTCAGATGTTTAACGACCGTAAATTTCGAAATTAGAGATAGTCGCTCACTTGTTTTATACATTGATATATTAGAAATGTGTTCAGCAGTTTGTGCACTCTTAACAAAGGCTGTTTCAAACAGCGCAGAAAGTCGTTCAATCATATTACACTTACGGAATAGCTTATATACACTTATATCAATATTTAATCCATCTTTGTACTGTAAGTACTATATTTAAAAAAAAAGCTATACTTACCAAACTAAGAACTAAATGAAATAATCATAATAATTTTATATTTTTAGATACTAATTTGCCACATCTTTTATACTTACGAAATCGTTTATGGTGTCAAGTTTATAAATTTTTAACAGCGTTATTAGTTTCCGATGATATAAATTCATGTTATCGTGATCGTAGTTATAATACTATATCTGTTGTGATAAATGAAGTAGGCTACAACGTTTTCTTGGATGCGTTATGTGAATCAATTTCTGCATCATCGCCAGGTAATACAATATGCCACTATAAGAAATGTTTCTAAATATAGTAAAACCTCACTATTTCGGACTTAAATAATGCGGAAATTCTCAAAAATCAACAATAACGTTTCATTTTTTCAAAATTTTATCAGAATATTTTAAAATAAATCATTTTCAATTAAAAACAAAACTTATCAATTATTAGTGTACTTCAAATGGAGGGAAAATGGAAAATGAAAAATATGTATGTGTCACTTTAAGGAAGAGATGTGTCGGCTCTTTTTCACGTCAAATATCTCTATAAACAAGACTAATTTGTTAATTTTTGTTTCTTAAATAAATTATATTCAATAAAATTTGCTATCCAATAATATTAATGTGTAATTTTTAACTAAACGCCAATACTTTTATGAAAATAACAATTGAATTTCCATAGGAACGCTATCAATGGACCATTTTCTCAAATATGTAGCAATTTGTCACCAGGGCGGCGACACAGGCATTTGGGATTACATGTCTATAATCGAGATATTAATTTAACCAACCAAAAATCACCTTCTGTTAATTCCATTTTAGCAACGAAATTTTCCAATTAGGTTACCTAGGAATATTGTTTATTTTTTAGAAATTAATATTCCAACTATAGAGATAGTTCCGATTAACCTGTGGCGCCGCCCTGGTGTTAAACAATTTTTTTATGCCGTTACATAGCAATTTTTAAATTAAAATTTCAATCATAGAGATGTAGTCCCAACTTACCTGTGTCGCCGCCTTGGTGTCAGACAGTTACATATTTTGAGAAAATGGCTCATTACCATTGAAATTTTCCCTATGTGTAATTTTGAAATAAACAGTCATCCTTACTAATATTATAAATGCGAAAGTGAGTTTGTTTGTTTGTTTGTTTGTTTGACTGGCTTTCACGCCTCAACAGCTTAACCAATCAACTTGAAACTTTGCACAGACGTTGCTTGTGGGCCAGAGACGATTATAGGCTACTTTTTATTTCGGGAAAATATTTCATTCCCGAGGGAAAATGCATTAAATTACAACAGCTGACTATTAAAAAACGGATAAATGATTTCAAACTTTGTATATTGCTAACAGAAGGGATGAGAAAGGACACAAACTACTTTATACCCCGGGAAATTTCATTCCTGTGGAAAAATATATTTTAAATGAAACAAAAAATGATGATAGACCGATATGACGATATACAGCGATAAACATAGGTTATTTTTTATCCCGATAAAATATCTTATTCCCGAGGGAAAATGTATTTAAAACGGAACAATGAAATAACAACTGACTATTAAAAAAAAGCATGATTGATTTCAAACTTTGCATATTGTTTACAGAGACGATGAGAAAGGACACAGACTACTTTCTATCCCGGGAAAGTATCTAACTCCCGTAGAAAGTCTTATTCCCGTGGGAAAATATATATTTAAAACAATATAAAAAAGAATCATTGATTTCATTTGAACTTGGCATGTTGTTAAAGGAATGTTATAGTCAATTTTTTGTCCGGGGAAAATATTGTATTTCTATGGGAAAATTCCAAAGAAAAAAGTAATAATACCTACTCGACGCGTAATACCGACGTGATGAAAGTACACTTTATATGTTTTAACTAGATGCCATAATTTCAAAAGCCACGCGAGCGAAGCCGCGGGTAACAGCTAGTATAATTATTAAAATCTTTTATTTAACTTGCTATGTTAGTATGTTGATTTAGATCAAATCTTGGAATCAAAATTTAGACAGGTTCTAATTGAGCTAGAGGTTTCAAATTTTGCATACGTGTATAATCTTGGTGACAATGCAATATTGTATAATTAGTTTTGTCCTAAATTGCCCCAAACCAAAATTGTTGATTTTTAGTTCTGTACAACTATTTGACATTTCGAATTGTCAAATATTGTCCACTGATTTTACATTGCAATTTTTTTTCCATAGTTACGTTTGATTTAGGGTAAATTAACCGATTAATACATAGGTAAAAAAATTACTTCTTCATTTTTTGTTTTAAATTAATTGTAATTAGACTAAAAAGTAGAAAATAAACTAAAGTAAAAAAATGTTTTTTAAGAAAAAGCTTTTATTTAAAAATGGACTAAAAAAAAATAAAATAACTTAAGTGAAGTTTGAAGCAATATGCAACATAATATATAAAAGCTTGAGGCGTTTAATTAAATTTGGTAACTACTGAAAAGTAAAATAGTTACACTTATATCCAAAACAGAAATAATAATTAATGATAACGCCTCAAGCTTTTATAAATTATGTTGCATATTGCTTCAAACTTCATTCAAGTTACTTTATTTTTTTTTAGCCCATTTTTAAATAAAAGCTTTATCTTAAAAAAATTTTTTTACTTTAGTTTATTACATTATGCAATGTGTAATCTTGAAATAAACGCATTGTATAATTCGTACTGACAAAAAAAAAAATTATGTAATAGTGTGTAGTATACATTTTGTAGTCAATTTTTATTAAAATTAAACATAGAGTAATTAAAATTTCTCATTTTTATACTTCTTATTTATTACTGAATTCACCGACTTACATTATTACATATACTTACGCTTGAAAATTTATTTAAATTAAGTACACGATGTCCGTTCCATAATAATTCGGAATTTTCGCTAATTCGCATCGACCATGGCCCGCATTAGGTCGAATTAGCGAGTTTTTACTGTATTTATTTAAATGAATTATAAGTAAAACAAATATTTTGTTTTTGTGAAATTCTACATCTCCAAAAAAAAAAACATAATAATTTTTATTTAATGTTATAAATCATTTCCACTCACTGTGACGTTATATAATAAAAAAAAAGTTTGGGTCTCAGATTGCTTCCTTGTGGAACACCTCTTCCATTCAGAAAATGCAGTCTGGAGACCTAAGTCAGTTTTATAAGTAATTTTTACGGCTTGTTGCCTGTTTGTCAGATAAGAAGTTAACTGTCTTAGAGACAAGGCGCGCGATCGCGCGCCTGTTTGTTTCTTCTAAAAGTGCCAGATGCGCGGTAGCGACTCTCGCGTCAGTGTGTTTTTGAATTGCGCCAGCAGCAGTCGTGTGCGTCAGACGTGTAATTTGTTTTACAATTTATGTTCAACTGTATTCAAACTTTTGTAAATATAAAAAAATCTTATTTTTGGATAAATTTATTAGCAAAAAAAGGGGTAATTATTCTTGGCATTTTTCACATATATTGCAAAAAAATGTATGGCACTAAGACGGTTAAGATATTTAACATTTTTAGTATTAATTGTGGCTCAACACAATCACGAAAATTCAATTCCTACGAGGGAGACGATGAATTTTCTTGTATTTGAAATTATATTATCTATACATGTAGATGTACTTGTGGTTACTCTAGTTGAGTCTGCTACAGCTAGGTGAACATTGAAAGACAGTAAAATATTCTTAAATTTTTTAACAATTTCAGTATTATGTTTATCAATATTAAAGTCACCTGACATAATAGGGAATATGCATGTTTTTTAGAAAATTGTGAAATATTTTTTAGAATATTCTATACATGTCACAAATTCTTATGACAGTTCTTTTTGTTTGATTAATTTTAGTTTTAATAACGAAATTAATGTAAATTATCTACCTTAAATAAAAATTCCGCCAAAACGATGCCAAATATATATACTGAATGAAATATGCACTAAAGGTATAACATAGAGTACCATAAATAATAGGATACACTCTATAAACTTTGTAACTGATACGAAAACATATATCAAATAGAATAAAAATTAATTTTTGAATATTTAAAAATATTTTGTAACTTGTCACAATCAATATTTATTATTGTTAAAATAAATTGATTTAGGTGACTAGGAAAATATTAAATATTGGTCATTATTTTTTTTAAAAAAGAGTTGCTATGAAAAAAAAATATTCATTGATTTTAATTTTTGAAAAAATTTGTAAGGCCGCTATTACACTGTCATAGATATATGTCAAAGTTTTATTTAATCAAAGAAATATTATAGTGTAATAAGTCAACTTTTATAATATAAATTTCTGTAACCATAGTTAAAGATACTTCTTAATATTTGATCATAGATTTGATCAAAGATCTTTGACATATATCTATGACAATGTAATAGCGGCCTAAGAGGAAACATTCTTAAAAATTAAATTGAAAATTAATTATTTAATTCATTAACTATTTAATATATTTGCTAAATTTTATGCGTCAAAAAAATTAAAATATTGGCAGATATAGAAAGCAGTGGAGAATAAACGATTAGATTTTTGATATTATCAGAAGCAGTGCCATCTACAGAACGAATTATATAACAATGCTGCTGGCCTGGGTGGTAATAACTTTCTTATTTTAATATCTTCAAGTGACGTCAGCACGCCAAATTGTGATGTTTAAATAATGATAATGTAAAATGAAAAACCATTTTTTTATTTTTCTGAAATAAAGGCGCAAATTGTACTCATAATATATTTTTGTGATTTTTTAACATCAACTTAAACTATTTTTGAAATAAATGAAAAACATGCATATTCCCTATTATATTTTTGTTTTGTTGTGTGATGATATTACCTATAATCCAGTTGATATTGTTTGTTTAGTGAACGATAACATAATAAAATTTAAGAAAAATTGTTCTTATTTAAAAATATAAGGAAAATTAAGATGTATTTTATGATTTACGCTAATTCACACTTTTTATCAATAGACATATGTTTAACTACTTGTATTTTTTTCTAAGTACTGTTAACTTGCCTATCGTAATGATTTAAAAAAAGAAATGGCTTTCTTGATGCTTAGGTGAATCGCTTTTTTATTTTTAGATTTACAGCAATCGGCTGTCACATCCCTTACATCATTACTCCGATTAGAAGTGCCTCGAATGGAAAATACAAATGAGTATGAATTAAATCTCGAATCATCGCCGTCATTACAAGAAATCTTAGATACGATTCGTACAACACATTTATCAAACGCACAAATATCGCCTGTGAACAATGAAAACATATCTCCGTTTGATAACGAAAATCAAACGAAAGTTAAACATTTAATTTCTAAAACCAAAGCACAAAAAAAATCGATTTTAAAAACAAATTTCGATTCTAATATAATAAATGGTCATGAAAACACTGAAAATATTGTTTCGGACATGTCGAAAAAATTATTAATTCAAAGAAATAAATCAAAATTGAGTCAAGCGACTACAGACAGTGAAAATGAAAGCTGTGACGGAGGTAGAGTAGCCGGAGCTGAATTATGTCAAATGCTAATTCGTCTATATAACATGCAAAGTATAAAAAATACTGATGGTGTAACGGGCACAGTTAAAAATAAAAATGCTGTTATGAATGCATTGACTAGTCTACTGTGTATATCAAAGGAAGCGAAGAAAACTGCCGTGAATGAAGGTTTCTTAGAATCAATGATACAGCAATTGAAAGAATTGCACATACAATTAAGTTTAGAACCAATAGAATGTATTAGGAAAATATCAAGTAAAAAACGTGTGTGCCCATTGCTAAATGATATGTCAAATATTTTCAAATTATTGACAAATTTTATGCTTGGGGATGAAAAAGTCAAGTTGCAAGCAGTTTCACTGGGTTTAGCTGATTTAGTTCATAAGTTATGGAACTGGATCAATTTTCAGAAGTCAATTTTGATTGAAGTACTTAAGATGCTTTGCACATTTACGAATGATTGTGATCCAGGTAATTATATAAATTTAAAACGCTTTTGCAATACGCAATGTTCTTAGTATATATAAAAAAAAAAGCCGTGAGCAGCGGAGTCCCATCATGGGAGTTCAATTTTTCGCTACATCTTCGGTATTTTCAAGATATCTAAATGTGACTGATTGGGGCTTTAAAAAAAAGGGTGAATCTCAGTAAATTTCAATTTTATGTCGATAACAGCTAGCAGGAAAAAAGCCAACACAGTTCGTTCGAGGGCATTCCTACCCATGCTTATCCGCCAATAGCCTTTGTGTTTTATTTTTAAATATTAAAAGAGGAATTTTTTAATTTCAAATATTATCGAGTGCTTGTGAAACATTATTGCATATGACAAATTTTTGTTTGCATTTAAACACACGCAGTATTTATATGTTCACTTATCGTTCGGCTAAACTGAAACTTTTAAGCACTCGATTTCTTTGGTTAGTATAACCAAAATCCAAAAACAAAGAAATCGAGTGCTTAAAAGTTTCAGTTTAGCTGAACGATAAGTGAACATATGAATACTGCGTGTGTTTAAATGCAAACAAAAGTTTGTCATACGTAATAATGTTTCACAAGCACTCGATAAGATTTGAAATTGAAAAATTGTAACTGTTTCTCGCATTAGAGAGAGTACCAATACACATAGGTGGTTGAATGGTTGTCTGGCTCGGGTGGCTGTCGAACACAGGGTCGTTGGTCTAATGCCAAGACACTTGGCTAGTTATCGGGAGATCCTGGGTTCGATTCCCGGCCGATTCGGATAATTTTTTCAATCACTTTGTGATTTTTAATTAAAAAAGGACTTTAAATTGGAAGGCCTTTATAAAGATATTTTTCTTTCCAAAAAATCCAAAATTCATATTTTATAAATAAAAATTAACTTTAATAATATTTGTTAAATTACAATATTTATTACATTTATTATAACAATTAGTTCACTTTTTTTAAATTTACTATGCCTACTTGTATTAGTATGAAAATAAATCATTTTAAACACATATAAAAATACCATTGAATTCCGATGTAAAAATGGAAGAAATGGGGAGCAAGGTAATGTGGAATCCCTAAAAGGTACTAATTGGACACTAACTCAATACAAGTACAAAATTTCAGCCCTCTAGGTTTACTCAGAGAGTCTTTAGGCGAGTTAGAAAAAAAAGTAAAAAAATCAAGGAAATATTAAAGAAATTAAAGTAAAAATCGTGGGGGTAAGGGTTAAAAGTTGAAACCTACAAAAAGCAGTGGCTGGCTATTAGCTTAACCTATACACAAAATTTCAGTCCTCTAGGTTTATTTGAGGAGATCTTGACCTTGATAAAACTGCTAAAAAACAAGAAAAATCATGTTTTTTTTTTAGTATAAAAATGGTGGGGGTAGGGGTTGAAAGTTGAAACCCCCAAAAGGCACACCCTTGAAACTAACTCAATTCTAATACAAAAATTCAGCCCTCTGGGTTTAATTGGTAGACCTGGGCGGTGGGGGGGGTAAAATGTTAAAACGTCCAAAAAGCACACCCTAGGTACGAACTCTACGAAGTTTGGGAAAGTTTTATTGTTTTGTAAAAGAATAGGCGGTGTACTTATTAAAATTAAGCCTGAAATTTTTTAATGGTAATTTTTATACAGAGAAAAAGAAAGATATATATTACATTGTTATTTTATATTTTTAAAGTTCTCTAATTAAGAAAACTATTCTTAAAGATGGCTTTTTCATGATAATACGTGTGATATACTAAATACTAATTATTTAAAAAATTAGAACTGTAAAATCATGGGAGTTCATCACGTTTAATCATATCAGGTATATTTTAGCACAAAAAATGGGAAGATTGTTACGTGTCAGTGAAAAAGTTATTTGTACATAAATTTTGCTAATGATAACTGGGTCGATTTTATAAAATATTTTTAAGATTTTTCTATAAATTTGCATTACAGCTGCCCAGTCTATTTGTTTAACATCACCAGTCGCTGGAATTGGACCAAGAAAAACACCAACTACTGTATCGCTTCTTCATTGTGTTATACATCTAATTGGTAACGAAATGGATTTAGTTAGTCGAACGCACGAATTAAATATTCTGTCATTAGCGTTCCATCTTATGCAGAATTGTTGCCAGGCTCAGGAATGTCGAGTTTTAATAGCAAAGGTGCATTAAATACAATTCAGTTTTTGGAAAAAAATTATATATATATATATATATATATATATATATATATATATATATATATATATATATATATATATATATATATATATATATATATATATATTTCGTTTTGCAGAGTAATTTATTTCAACATTTAAATCGGTTACATCCAGCAATTACAAAAGGTCAAAAACCATGGGAATCAGTTGAGTTAATTTGGTTGGAGTTTTTAGAAGTTTTTACGTTTCATCCCGAAGGGCAAATAAGTGTCGCGAAGTCATCGGACGCAATGGAATTAATTATGGCGTTAACAAGTAGTTTACACGAACCGAACAAAATGACAGCATTGGCAGTTCTGCGAAATATCACATTTTGTCAAGCCAATAGGCCACGTTTGCTGTCATCAGGTATTTCTTAACAAATTGGAATTTTCTTTCTTAATTTGATTTGCATTAAAATCTTTGGTAGATCTATCCATACATTTTTTTTCTTTTATAAATATAATTTTGATATAGGAAATATGTTTAAATCGTTACAGCAGATTTATGCAAAAAAAATCTAAGCAATTTTATGTGGACAATCAAGTACTTCCATAACTCCAAAGTTTGTAGGGTGTTTTTGAAAAACGTTAAAAATACACTGTTCTTACAATCTTTTTAAATAGATTTTAGGGAATTTCTTCCACGTCAATAATATTTTTATCTTAAAGAAGATAATTCGTGTTTTTATAAATCGTGTTTTGAAACTCATTTAAATAATATAATGTCAAATATATTTAGAATATTGTGCGGAAAATTTTTTTAACGGTGTTTATGCATAATTTTAGGCAAAAGAAAATGCTAACATGGAAACAAAGATATTTATCTAATACATTATTTATTATTATGTCACATATTATTTATTTAATCAATATTATCATTTCTTCCAGTAAAAATAAAGTACAGTGGACTTTCGGAGATTGTTCAATCGCAAATTGTCCAAATTGCAGTGATAGGGATTTAAACATGCATCGTATGTTTACGTCACATAAACATTGTATTCACAAAAATTGTGTGTTTGCAATAAAGACGTAAGAATATAATATATTATGTATTATAAAAGGACCTGTAACAACATTGTTATATTGAAGTAAAAATAGTGCTAATTCAAGACAGTGGCGGCAATAAAATTAAATGTTTATATATGTATGTAGAAATTCATTTTAAATAAGTTGCCTACATTTACTATTGAATTCACATAAGAAAAGTGGTCAATTTATCTTAAATGGACTATCATGCTTTAGGTAGCGGTTACACTGGATACGAATTCATCCGAAAATTTATTCGTATGAATTCGTACGAGTTTATTCGAGTTAATACAAATTAAACAAATGCATACATTTAGACATGCGTGGTTACACTGCTTACAACTCTTTCGTACGACCAAAATATTTTGTTTTTTGATGCGAATTCGTACGAAAAAAAATAATAGATTCAGAAAAAATAATCATTTTTGCTGAATAAAAGCGGTCTTTAAGGGATCAAAAATATAAATATTATCATAATAGGAAGGAATACGATTAGATCATTTTTTAAATAAATATATTAAGACATAACAAAGCTTGAAGTTGAAATTTAGTAGATTATAAAATATAAGTGAATGGGACTTGCGACATGTTCAAATACTCAAAAAATTTATGTTCGTCTTGAAGAATTTATTCAAAGCAATTCTAGAATTCAGTATTTTCTGCTTTACATAAATAATAATCGTTTACCCAGAATTGTCTGTTTTCTATAATTAGAAATTTTAAAACGATGATTCTAATAAATAAGATTCGGTAGTTGCATCCATTGTTTGACGTCATGCAATATGTATTAAAGTTTTTTAATTTAAATTTAAATACGAATTCGTATCACGATTCCATATCCAATGTAACCACCGGTCACTGAGCAGCGAATCGAACATATTAACATATGTTTCCTAGAGATACCACAGGCATTAAATTTTGAAGCATGACTCCATTTTAGTAAGCCCAAATTGTAACCACGGAGACTTGTTTATAAATATTAGATAAACCATTAAATTAATGGTTTGACCGCCATTAAAGTAATCCCATCAGTTAATTTTTTTGCTCACATCAGTCAATTTTTTTGCTTCAATTTCTTAACGTATTTGTAATACACAGCCTTCTCTCTACTCAGTGCCACCGGTGCAGTCGTACGAATTGGTACGAATGAATTTCGTACGAGCTCGTACGAATAAATTTTCGTACTAATTCGTATCCAGTGTAACCGCAGCCTTACTACCTTTGCATACTTGATACGTAATATTTTAAATTATTATTTAACATATAATGCAAGACGGCTAATATATATATGTCAATAATATGTCAAAAAAATCTTGTCGATAAAATGTTATTCCTTGTGCTTTTTTTCTAATAGGGTTTTTACATTTGTAAGCAGAATTAGTTGCCATAATATTTTCTTTAAAAAAATATAATGAAAAGCGCAATTTAAAAAGTGAAAATAATGAAAATTTTTACATTGTTTTTTCAAATTCGCAACACAAAACATGGTTGACTATACTTCAATTTTAATTTTAAAGTCTAGGGTATCTTAGAAAGAGAAATATATATTGGCAATTTACATGCTATTTATAATACTTGTCTCTTTTTAACGTGTACGTAATATCTTTCGTACGTAATATAAATTACTGGTCCTTTCATACTACATATCCTATATATTATTTATTACGTCTTTGTTTGAATCACCTTTGAATCAACCATATCGTTGCATGTGAAATGTTATTTGATCTACCTAATTTTGAATTAGCTTTTTACAATGAAAAGACTAGCTGAAATGCCGCGATTCTATGAAATGTTTGTGTATAATTAAGGATATCATGATTTGGTTGATTCAATGATCGGCCGCTGACATATACAAGAATTCTAAAATTAAAATATATTTTTAAGGTGAATTTCTTCAAATTTTAAATTCTAAATTATCATCTGGATCAATTGAAGAAAAATGTATATGTGTAACAATCATTTGGTCATTAGCGGCAAATAATCAAAAAGCAAAATATATACTGAAAACATCCGGACTAGAATCACGACTTCAGCATGTTCTTAAACAATGGAAATTAAGTGAATCGAATTTAGTACCGAAGGAAGAGCTAAATAATCTGCAGTATATACTTGAAATGCTTAAAGAAGGTAGATGACATATTTGTAATATGGCGAATTTAATTTTAACTATTTATGTGATAATTAGTTTTATTTATATCATTTATACGTCTTAATAGTTTTATAATTTTAATAAACAGTCCTGAATTGGTCATATATAAAAAATTTAATTTTTTTTAGTATAACGCAAATTATGAGTCGCAAACATTCCTTACTATTCGAACATTTTTTTAGGGTTTTTACACTACATTTTTGTTTGGACAATTTTAGGAAGTAATAATTCCAGAAAGTAGTTATAACGTTTTTAATTAGTCTATTATTACCCAACGTATATTGTAGATACAGTAGAAGTTCGCATAATGCCGCTTCCTTACATCTGATTGTCAGTAGGGGTCCTACCACGTTCGTCACACAACTTCCTTCTGAGCAACATTTTAAATAAATCATGAATAAATAAGCAATAGAACTTAAACAATTTCTTCGAGCTAGATTTTGAATCGCTCCATCTGAATAATGTCATTTATAAACAATAAAAATTAAACATCACTCATATATTTCAACTTGGTCACTCACTTTAGATCACTCACAAATTTGTCAAATTTAAAAAAGTTTATTTTGCCCTTTTTAGTGTTCCGTACCAAAATTGGCAATCTTACCTCTGCCGCCCCCTTCTTGAAAAAATTTATAAACAATTCGTAAATTACTTTTTTACTGAAAAAACTCTTGGCGGATGACATGCCTATACGACACTTGAGAGGAAACCGTTGATCAGACACGTTACTCGATACTTACGCGCTAACATGACTCTGACCGCTTGAGAATTGTTATTGTTAAAATATTATGTACAGTAGCGAGCAGAAAAATCAGCGTTAAGGGGTTGCATGGCTTTTTTTTTTAGCAAAAAAACCTAAGTTATTCCAACTTTTGGCAATTTTTTTCTATTATTAAATGCTTATGGCTTGTACTTGAACAAAGGGATTTAAAAAAAATGAAATTTCAACTTTTGACAATGTTTTAAACAAAAAATTTTGATTTTTCGTAAAAATTTTCGTGTTTTTCGTTGATTTTCTACTTGTAAAATGAGATGTAATGAACGGAAACAGAATTTTTCGTTCAAGTACAAGTCATAAGCATCTACTAATAGAAAAAATTTTGTTTTTTTATTTTAGGTAAGAATTTCACGAATTACTCTGCCTACGGCAAAAAATCAGCGATTTTCGAAAACTAGCTGTCAGTGGCCTTATTTTTTTTTTCACAAAAATTTTTTTACAGTGTCTCAAAATAATATATAATAATGTGCCTTAAGTTGAAATAAATTATATTTTCTTATATTATAAAAAAAAGTCGAAAAAATAGTGTTTTTTTTGCTAAAGAAGACCCATGTATATAACTCCTTAATATAAAATGTCCATTATTTGATAATTATGTTTGAGCGCTTATTCTTAAAACCATGATTTTATCGAAACAACGACGATATTTGCAATTAACCTGTGCCCCTGGTGAACATTGCGCGCCCCCCAGTTTGGAAACCGTTGTATTAATACAATTGTTGATTAACAACATCTTGATCAAAGCAAAATATGTCAACTTTTCTTTTTATATACCAAGGAAGTTGTGCAAAGAAATTCAGTCCTGATAATTTTCGTTCAATTTACACCCCATTTTTAATGTTCATGAATTTTTTCAAATTTTTTTTAGCAATCCTTCTGATAATAAGGACCGGAGACAGCAATTTTTATAATGCTTTTCCAAAACAAATAAAAAATAAAAAATGGATAAATGTATGTAGTTATACATAATATATTACTGAATTTATATAATACCATTGATTTGTTCAAAATTCCCCTGTCATTAATTAATAAAAGTGCTACAGATATCATGAAATGAAATGCTACAGATACCACGACATTTTAATTTGTTTCACATAAAATGTGGTTTGGCAAAGATATCTTCAATAGATACACCTTCAGATTTGACGGTACTGGGTTAGTACTTAATTCGGAAAGCAAAAATGCCTTTACTGTGATGCCATCTGACTTCGGCACCTTTTTTTATTTTTGTTTTTAATCATGTGCAGTTCGCCAAAGAAAGATATTTCTTAATGTTATGAAACGGAGTTTGTACCGTTAAAAACCAGAGGGCTCTGATTAAAAAAAAAAAGACGCGTTGAATAGTCGAATTACGATTTTACAGTTAATTTTTTTTTCCTTTATTTAGAGCCCTTTGGTTTTTAACAGTGCAAGCTCAGGAAATATGTATATCTCTCTGGTGAATGCACGCTCTTGTTTAAAAATAAAAAAAAATGTATTTACTGATTTAAATTTAATCTTATGACTAATATCATATTATTAAGATATACATATCTTCATATGACCAGTTCGTCGTTAGTTTATTTGACAAATTTTGCTAAAAAATGTTAAATACCCTATTAATTCAGTTTTGAGAAATACATTGCTTAATTTAAATAATATTCATTAATAGTTGTATTCAGTTAACATTAAGTATATTAAAATACAGTAATTATTCCCAAATGGAAACCCCTTTTTCTCTCTCACTCTTATATATAAACACATAAAAAGTGAGTGAGAGAAGGGGGGTTCAATTTGGGAATAACTACTGTAGTTAGGTTGTAAATAGTGTAAGGTCGCTAGTTATTTTTTAAAGTAAATGTAAAATAAAATAAAAAAATAATTTAAGAAAATTTAGTTTTATTGACAATAGTAGCAAGTAAATACTTAATTTCGTTGAGTATGACTATCAGTCATCTAAATCAGACTTTTAAGTAGTCAGATAATAGAGATTGTACTGTGATTATAAATTTTGAGATTGCACAACCATTTTAATATAGTTTTGTTTTTAGTTTAGATATTGTGATAACCTTTACGAGCTGTTTATGTTTATAATTGTCTTACAATGATATTGTCTATAATAATTCTAGACATAAATATTACTACCAAAACTTGTTAAACAGGCCTGAATTTAAAAAATAAAAAATTTTCCTTATAGTAAAAAAAAAAAAATCATTGTGGACACAAAAAATTAAATTATGAGATTTTATTTTTTATTTTAGTCTATAATTAAAACGAAAGTATTTAAAAATAAATTATTGCAAATATTTTTTTTTTTTTTTTAATGAAATATGCATATTAAAATTATATAATAATACTTAAAACTACTTAATGACGCACAATTCAAGTAATAAATAAAAATCGTTAAATAAGAATAAAAATATAAAAAAAATTATATATTTTCCTTAAATGAAATTTGTTATTTTAAAACATACATTGTATAATCTAATTGATAAAAGTTAATGGGAGCGTTGCCCATAAAAGGACCCCTCCTGATAAGATAGGTGAATCTGCCTAAGGCCCAACCTGGGTCGGGAGTGCCATGGTAGCGTTCGTGCTTGCAAATGTATTCCATAGCTGCAATATCAGGTCAAGGTAGCTTTGCGTTTTCGAGTTGTACCAAAATGTTCAATTTTGGACTTTTCCCGATTTTCCACTTTCCTTCCCCCCAAGTGCATAAGTATTATATATATGCATGTAGGGTTTTAAGAGCTCCATAATACAGTGCATGCAGCTCTCCAAAGCACGGTGCTTGAAAGAAGATATTTGCAAAAATTTCTAAATGACCTATAAAAACACACAAAACGCGACCTTGGACCAAAATGAGACATAGATTTTTGAAATCTACGCCTCTGAATTAGTAAATATATGCCTAAAAATATTTCACAAAATTGGGCCAAGTAAGGCTAATTTAATGATTTAAATACGAGGGGCTCGAGTGACACTTGGTGTTGCAGCCGCCTTAGTGGGCTTGCTTAACCATAAGATATGGCAACGCCTTCCGCTCACCCTTAAAAAAAGCAAGCGTGTGCGATTAAATAAGGCTCATTACTAGTGTTTTCATCAGTGTGGAAAGGTCTCACAAAATATTATAAATCAAAAAACATGACCTCCGTCACAAAAAGGTAAACTGAAAATTTAAAAACAAGTTATTCTTGAATTTTTATCGCAATTGGGGAACAGTTTCGTTAAGAATAGATGCTTCTGAAGGTTCCTTACCCCCAACTTATCTTTATCCACACTTAACGAGCCATGTCATTGTCCAGGAGGTAGGGCAAGGACCTAGTTAGCTTTTTTTTTTTAATTTTTGATATTTTGCAAGACCTTTCCAGTAGGAAACACTATGGTTATGAGATTTATCACGCACAGCACACGTGCTTTTATTTAAAATGGCAGGAAAGCTTTGTGATTTCCTATGGCTGGATAAACCCATCAAAACGACTATAAAGCCGCGTGTCTAGAGCTCCTTGCATTTACAGAGCACTTGCCCTGGTACAACTCGAAAGCACAAAGCTAGTTTGCCTCAACATTGCCAGATATTTTTTTTATATTTTTTTACTAATTCGAAGTTATATTATGTCACCTAGCCTATGTTAGTCAGAGTAAAGTAAGAATTTTAACAATATCACCCCCATCTAAATTGTTTCAGACGCATTTCCATTCTTCTTAGTGGCAGTACTTGTCTGTCTACACCACTGGTTTTTCTACGACGTCACCTAGCCTATATTACTCAGAGTAACGTAAGGATTCTAATGATTGAATAGACATTTATTTAAATCGGCTCACATGTAGTTGCTGCCATCTATCACCTAACAGGGGGTCTATTTTGACCAGGATAGCACAGTCGGCTCAAATGTTGAGTAAAATTATTGTAAACGACTACATCAGTAACAGTTCAACTAAAAACACATTAGTACCTACACTCGTTTAGGGGTTATTGTATCAGTGTAAAGATAAGTTGGAGGTAAGGAACCTTCAGAAGCATGTGCCCTCAACAAAACTGTTCAATAACTGCGATAAGAATTCAAGGATAACTTTTCAGTTTACCTTTTTGTGACGGAGGTCATGTTTTTTGATTTTTCTATTTATGATATATTGTGAGACTTTTCCACACTGATGAAAACACTGGTAATGAGCCTTAATCGCACACGCTTGCTTTTTTAAGGATGAGAGGAAGGCGTCGCCATATTTTACGGCTAAACAAGCCCACTGAGGCGGCTGCAACACCTAGTGTCACTAGAGCCCCTTGTATTTAAATCCTTAAATTACCCTTACTTGGCCCAATTTTGCGAAACATTTTTAGGCATATATTTACTAATTCAAAGGAGTAGATTTCAAAAATCTATGTCTCATTTTGGTCCAAGGTCGCATTTTGTGTGTTTTTATAGGTCATTTAGAAATTTTTGCAAATATCTACTTCTAAACACCGTGTTTTGGAGAGCTGCATGCACTGTCTTATGGAGCTCTTAGGACTCTACATGCATATATATAATATTTATGCACTTGGGGGGAAGGAAAGTGGAAAATCGGGAAAAGTCCAAAATTGAACATTTTGGTACAACTCGAAAACGGAAAGCTATCTTGACCTAATATTGCAGCTGTGGAATATGTGTGCAAGGGCGAACGCTACCATGGTACTCCCAACCCAGGTTGGGCCTTAGGCAGATTCACCTACATATCTTATCCGGAGGGGTCCTTTCCTAAACGTTGAATATTTGATTGATTAAAGATTTGTTTATGTCTGTTTAATTGCATTTTTAATTGCGATTTATAATTAAAAATACAATTTAATTCAAATATTTAATTGTAATTAATTTATACTCAATTCTGACTTAAAATATTTACTTGATGACATAATTTTATTATTTTAAAATACAGTTAATTTCACAAGAGTGTGATACTTATAAATTAAAAATCATTCGTATTTGTACAAAAGAGCAAATTTTATATATAGTGCATTTTTGTTTTACGCGGTTCCAGTTGTATGCGGTTAATCTTTTGATACCACATTTTTATTTTACGCGCATTTGTTTTGATTATACATTTCTTCCTGATCAGTTTTCTTCTCCTATCGAATTACAGCTAAACCTTTTTTTATACGGTCTTCTTTTGTGTGATTTATTTTATGCCGTTTTTGAAAAAATTTCAATTAAAGTGCATAATATAAATAAAAAGCAAGAGAAAGTAAAAAAAATTAAACATTTACTATAATAACTTCCTTTGATAAAAATGCTTTTTAATGGTTTTTAAGCATTTAATCAGTACATTGCATAAGAATATGTTTTTAGATAATTAAGTTTTTTTTTTTTTACAGATGTATTTTTCAGAATTTTCATTATATTATAAAAATGAAATAAAATGTCCCCACGTGTAAATTAATGCTTTATCTTGTTTCGAAAAGCAACTTCTAAGGAAAAGCGTGAGGTTTTGAACGTTTTGAGTTACGTATTTTCTATAAAAAATTTATGCGGTCTCGCGTAAAAAAAGTTTTCTTACAATCTGGACCGAACTATACTTTTTATACCTATTTATGAAGTTTTTGAATATATTTTTTTTGTGCGATTTTTTTTATGCAGTCCCTGTCTACCGCACAAAAAAAGGTTTATCTGTATAATATTAAATTTACTATTTATTATTGGGTTTTTACCAACTTTTGAAAATTAAGAAACTTTTTATATCTCCACGTAGGTTACAAGAAATGCTCGCCTATTGGGCGAATGTTTTGAGGAAAGCAACTCAAATTTTTTATATGCATTTCATTGAATTGATGCTTGATTAATACATTCTCTGTTGGATTGATGTTCTGAAATTGAGATTGCTATAATTTTATTCTTCGATAATTTTTGAGGTCATGATTTTTTGGTAACATCCAGGATTACAGCAGTACAATAACAACACTAACCTTTCTAATCATAATGTGTTCAAGGAGGGGGGGCTCACTCTCTTATCTGCAGGTATTAGTTTATACACTCCTCACACAAATGTCTCGCTCTTGTGAGATCTACTGTCCTAAATGGCAGTATCTTATAACATAAAATCATAAACTATTTTAACGCTTTATTCAGGGTTGTCAGCTAAAAAAAAAATAAATTTTTAATAACTTTTCTTTAGAAAATCTTATATGTAATCGATTTGAAACGTTTTACATTTTTCCAGGTATTCCTTTACGTATAAAAATAAAATTTCTTTTCCCATTGCCTGAACAGTCTTTGCCAAGAAAAACGTCTTTTGAGGTAGAGCAGAGCTTCAGCAGGTCTGAAGCCAAAAAATCAAATAGGATTTTGATAAAAACTATTTCCTTGAGTCTCTAAATAAAAAAAATTACCAAAAGCAGCAAAAAAAAAGGTTTCAAAAAAATTTTTTGTCCTTAAAAAGGAGATTATATTTAAAGGTGGTGGTGAATTTTTTCAAATTTAATGTCTGGGTAAAATTGTTCAAACGCGCCCTCGTACGTTATAATTAATAAAAAGCTACGGGCTCTAGCTCATGCCCCGTTTGGAAAACGTAGTTTTGAGTAAAAAGTGTTTAAAGTTTTACATCTCATATATCATCTGTATACATATGTATGTGTATATTAGACATCACAGATTCGGTTGTACAAACAAGACCGACTTTAGATTTCCAACTATAATTAATATATATATATATATATATATATATATATATATATATATATATATATATATATATATATATATATCAAATAAAATACATAGGGGAGATCCTTGTACCTCAGGAAATCTTGTACCTCGGGACAAGCCCATAACTTGAGAATCAATGTATTGTAAAATGATTAGTAGTGACATTTAATGAGTATTTGATACAAATACTCAAAACACACGCAGAGAAGTCGGCCATTTTAACTCGTTTCTTCTATATGCAAGGTTTTGAGATTTTTGCCTTTTTTTTTGTAGTCCATATAAATCATCATTTTACTAGAAATATTTTGAGGTGAGTAAATGATTGAAGATACAAATAGTTATTGTACACATTCGTAACTATTTATTTTGACGTATATCACTGGATTTCCCGAATTAAAAAATGTAACCACACTTTATTGTATGCAATTGAAATTTGTACCTTGGGACAGCAAATTTTTTGTACCTTGGGACGGTCTTGAGCTTTTTTTACAAAGGTTTGTAGGTAAGTTTGTTTTCAATATTTGTCTTTATCTATCCAGATGCCGTGAAGTATGAACAAAGTCACCCGGCTAAAGCTCAATGAAGAAAATGTCAAAAATGGTCAATAAAGAAAACGTCAAAAATTAAAATGGTCATTTTTTTCTATAATGAAAATGATTGCAAGTAAAACCAAACAATTTTTATTGCTTTTAAAAAGAATAGAATATATATTTTGATTTCAGGGCTTAAAATGGCTTGCATAGTTTGTTCCAAGGTACAACCATTGGTGTCCTAAGGTACAAGTTGTAATTGTACCTTGGGACAAATATCCTCGATTTTTCAACGCAAGTTCTCGCGAAAATGAAACACAATATCGTGATATATTGTATCATAATATTAAGATGTTATTGTGTGCTTACAGAATTTTCAATATTTGAAGTCACATTAATTTTTACTCAAGCTATGAAGCTTTAAACGAAAGTGTCCCCCAGGTACAAGGATCTCCCCTATCAAGAGAGCACCAATCTAAGCACAAAATTGGTTACAATTCCTAAATATTTTATTTAACACTATGAGGCCCAAGCGCTTTCACAGTAAACTTCCCCAGTAGCCGACAACATTTTATTGAAATTTTATGTAAAGTACATAAAATGATTCCACAGACACTAAATGATTCAACATGTATGTGTTATGCAGGTCAAAAGATGAGTACATACCTAGTTATTATTATTTTGATAAAACTCACATATACATACAAGCATACAACACACACATACATACATACATATGTGGATAAAAATATTATTGTAAATAAAAGATGAAGTCTAGATATTTTGATGAATGGTGATAAAACATATTATGTAGGTATATTTATATGTACAAAAATGAAAAGTGTCCGGTACGTAGTAATAAATTATTTTTATTAGAATAATATAAAATCTTTTTTCGAAGCCATGGGACTGAAAGTGTTAATATATCTTAATTTATAGTTAGAAATCTAAAGCCAGCTTTGTTTGTGCAACCAAACCTGCGATATCTGGCTATATATTGTACATATAACTTGACAACATTTCAGTACATATTTTGTTTTCAAATTTTAACTGATGATTCTTGAGATACAACGGAACAAAAAAAGATTTTTTTTGTAATTCTGAATAACGCCTTAATATAATAATGTTGTATACTTTGTTATTTAAACAGTTAAATGGGCAAGAGGTTGCCTATTTTTTACTTTAAGCAATGACGAACCAAATAAGCTAAATATTTAGGTAAATACTTCCTAGACATAATTACATTCCTAATAAGACATTATTATTTTAGATTACTATTGTATTATTTAAAAAGAAAAATAATTTTTACGCATCCTATTACAATTACTGTTTAAATATAATTATTTATAATTACAATTGCTCATATAGAACTATGTATTAATGACTGTAGTTAGTTATTTTTGTAGAATTCTATATATACATGCATGGTTTTGATTTTTAGCATATTTTCTAAAAATAGCTCAAATTCCATAGACATTGAACTAACTACACAGTATTTAAAAGCGCAACTAAATTTTTTCTTCAACTAAAAAAAATATGCTTATAGTGCCATATAGATATTAAATAGTGCCAAATAATTTTTTTTGGAAATACCAGTTGTCTTTAGGGTACCTATATTTTACAATCAGTTCATTTAAATTCAGCTTAAAAAATAAAAATGTAAATTATTTTTAAAATATATTGTATAAAATTTAAGTCTTTTTGGAATCTTTACAAATAACTGATTCAGTATTAAATTTGACGTGATAAATTTTAAAATTCTACTCAATTTGTATGTGTAAATATTTTTCATGACTATGCCTTGAATAAAATGGCCTCTTTAAATAAAATATAGTGTAATAAATATAAAATATATAAAAAAAGAAATTTTAAAATGTATTTTTATTCGAATTTGTGTATGTTTATTTTTTTTTAAACATTATACGTTTATTTTTTTTAAACATCAAATTGTTCATTTAATTGTGTAAATTAATGTTCTTAAATTGTATTTAAGTAAAATAAATTATTTAAAGTATAAATAGGTGTTTATATTAAGTATAAATAGTTTCAATGAATTAAAACTGAAATTTCATTTCCTTATTGTACTTAGTTATCATTTTTATATAATAATTTAATCTATTTAATAATTTTGATTTCCTATGGAAAACGTAATAATCGTTTAATTTTTCGTTACTACATTGTTAAAAATGACAGCCATATTGAGCTAATATCTTTTTAAATTACGTAAAATCCTAATCGTTTGCAGATACTTGAGTACGAAATTTAAAAGTGTCATTATTAAAACGTAATTACTCAAAAATACTGAGTGTTACTGGTAGTTTTGAATCATCAACAAATTTTTGAAAAACTTTTAAACATACGTTTCCATTTAAAAAACCTTAAGTTTGTATCATAACTCGAAAACCATAAGAGCTATAAAGCTCCTGACTATAGCAATCGGTTGCCTCCGTCGATATCTATAACTCTTATTTGAAGAATTTTTCGATCAATCAACGGTTTGGCTGTAATCAAAATGGCAACTCTCGAAAAACTCACCTGTGTATATTATGTATTTAAGAATTTTGTTGTTTTAAAATAACAAATTAAATTTGTTGTATGACTGTCGTCAGTAACATTTTTGACCAGTATACTACATACTAATAAATTGTAAGTAAGTTGAAAGGTAAGTAACCACTGTGTTAAAAAAGACTAATATAGCTGGTCCATTATTTTTTTATGTGTTGTTAACATTATTTTTTTCCCTAGATGTATATAAATTAAAGCGCATAGCCGGGTAAGATAGGGAAAACGGCCCTTAACGCAAAATTGATTGTTTTTATAGGAAATAATACTTCTTAGGCCCAGATGCATTCCTGCCAAATTTCAACCCTCTGAGGCTAATAGTTTATGAATACACAAAGAGACAAAAATTTTTGAAAAAAATTTTTTTTGACGAAAATACTGAGTCGATTTATTTGAGTTTAATATATATTGTGTACCCACCTTAGGCAAAGTAATAAAAAAAAATTCACGTTATATCCCTTTATTATACTAATTTTTTTTAATTTTTAAATTTAAGTAAATTTTTTTTTAGCATTTACGCGTTAGGGACACCCACCATTTTTTGTTCAATAATATGTCTCTTAGTACTCTATAACATATATTTTTATGGAAAAATTTTAGTTGGTAGAACATAGTAATATTTCAATACAAATGCATGCCATGTTCGGTACTACATATATTACTTATGTATAAAAAGGGCCATAAAGTAAAGCATCTGCTTTATTTCTAAAACACAGTAGAACTCTACGGAGTGCAATCAAATGTTCTCTTCCCCCCTGAGTTGCAGTTCGTGAAGTTCATGTGACGGTCTAAAGCAGGGGTGGCTAACCCGCGGCCCGAGGGCTGCATGTAACCCGCCTGAAATTTTTCTTAGCCTGTGAGCTTCATCACACTTACACAAAATATATTTATTTTATAATCACCACAGCAATTAAAAGCAATGTATTAAAAAAATACATTACTTGTGCATCCATATATTCAAAAATTCAAAAATTTTAATTACATAATTTTATATGCGGCCCACGGAGTTATGATACGCTATCAAAGTGGCCCGCAAGATTATTTGGATTGGCCACCCCTGGTCTAAAGTATATATATATATATATATATATATATATATATATATATATATATATATATATATATATATATATATATATATATACAGGGTGGTCCAGAATTATGTACCGTAATTGCTGGAGCTGATAGTATGTTCAAAAATAATGGTACCTTTTCATCTACACTTTTTTCCAAAACTCAATAATAAGGGCGATAAAGCAGAGGGGTAAAATGTAGAGGGGTGGAAGGAAACTAACTTCTTCTTTTAAAAACAATTTTGGGCGCTTTTGATTACTCGATTCATAATCTAGGGGTGCGTATGAAAATTAAGATAATTAAATTTATGGTATCAATTATTCCATCACTTATGATTAGGGGATAATTTGGAAATAGATACTTCTACTTTAAATTACTCGAAAACGGTAATATTTATCGAAATGTAACAAGTATACCTTTTTTGCGTGAAATTGTCTGAGGAATCATATTAGCAAGGACTTTGTTTAAATAATTGCAAGTTAAAAAAGAAAAGACGTGATAACTCACACCTACCACCCAAAATCACCCGTTAGTCATGAGTGGTGGAATAAGTGTTGACATAAATTTAATCCTTCTAACGCAAAATAAGTACCCCTAAAATATCAATCCGTTATTCAAAAGCGTTTGGAAAATATTTAAGAAATAATGGTTTTCGTTTCACCCCTTTACAGAGTTGTATCTCCCTTATTATTGAGTTTTGAAAAAAAGTGTACATGAACAGGTACCATTATTTTTGAACATACTACCAGCTCTAGCAATTACGGTACATAATTCTGGACCACTTTGTATATATATATATATATATATATATATATATATATATATATATATATTTTGACTTGTTATAAAAAATATGTTTTAACTTGTTAAAAAATAATTTTCAAGGTTAATTTTACCATGAATCTGAATATTTGAATGAAATCAATAAAATTATCTCAGCATACTTATTAATTAAAATTACATCTATAACTCAACAAAAATTATAAGTTTTAGAAACTTTATTTAAATAAAGATAATAATAATAATAATAATACGTCTTAAGTGTTATATTGTTTTAATAATAATCAACATCAACTTAATAAATTTGAACAAAAACTTCAATAATGTGTAGTAATAACAACAGTCCGGCTAAAACCTGTTGTAGTTATAAAAATATGTAGGTACATATAATTAACTTGAAGAAACTTGCCCCTCTCACTTGATGTTTTTGTTGCACTTCTTAAGGGGGTGTAGAAAGTGAATTTTTTCTGTAATAAAATTACATACGTTCATAACTACGAGCTTAGACAAACGTCTAGCTTTATCTGCTGTTTGTCTTCTTTTGTTAACACGATGACGGGTCATGGGGAATTATAACGAAATGACCAACTGGTATACTATTTTGACAGCTAATAAACTTTGTAAAATAAATTGTTGACGTCGTAAGACGTGGTGTATGAGCTAACAAAGTTTCACTTGACGTCTTACAAAGGAAAAAACTCTAACAAAAGGGAAATCAATATCTATTTTGTTTTATTAATAAAAAAAGACAAATGGCAGATAATGGTGGACTTTTGTAAATTTAAACTAGTTTATCGTAGTTACTAACGTATGTAATTATATTATTTTAGAAACAGAGTAGATATTTTAACTTTATAGTCCTTTTTATACATAAGTAATATATGTAATACCGAACATAGCATGCATTTGTACTGAAATATTACTATGTTCTACCAACTAAAATTTTTCCATAAAAATATATGTTATAGAGTACTAAGAGACATATTATTGAACAAAAAATGGTGGGTGTCGCTAACCCGTAAGTGCCAAAAAAAAATTTACTTAAATTTAAAAATTTAAAAAAATTAGTACAATAAAGGGATATAACGTTAATTTTTTTTTATTACTTTGCCTAAGGTGGGTACACAATATATATTAAACTCAAATAAATCGACTCGGTAATTTCGTCAAAAAAATTTTTTTTCGAAAATTTTTGTCTCTTTGTGTATTCATAAACTATTAGCCTCAGAGGACTGAAATTTGGCAGGAATGCATCTGGGGCTAAGAAGTATTATTTCCTATAAATGTAATCAATTTTACGTCAAGGGCCGTTTTCCCTATCTTACCCTGCTATGCCCTTTGATTTTATTATACATCGGTAGTAATTTTAATGAGTTTGTAAAAATGTGTAATTTAATTTTTTTGAATTTACCTTTAACGTTACTTTATCTCGGTTACATTAACACATTATTTTGTTTTTGTGGTAGCATGTACACTTGTTTGATAATAATGATGATTATCGAAACATGTCCCTCGGTTAAGACGATTTAACTTAATTAAGTAGTATAAAGTTTAAGAAAAGGTTGTTATAACTATGAAACTAAAAAAATAATCGAGTATGTGCTGGACACGCATTGTCAGAGTTCTTCAATGACTAGACTTTTCACAGCTTTCAGGATAAAATATAGAGCATTTAAATACATTTTTACGTTTTATTATAGAAATATATACATACACATATACAACTATACTGCTTCTATATGTGTTACTATGAGCAGGGCCAAATTAGCCAATAGGCCAACCTAGGCCATGGCCTAGGGGCGGTAAGTTTTTAAGGGCGGTAAAGGTTGTAATTGAAGTAAGAATGATCTTACTTTTAAGAACATTACACTTGTTTTGAAGTGTTTCTGTCTTACTTTGGAGATATTTGTATATTCCTGTCTCACTTTCCATGTTCTTGAGAGAAGGGTGAAGGTATGTATACGATGTGATACGATGATTCTAGCATACATAGTTTATATGTAATCAAGTAATAGCGTTCGGTATACATCGTATCACATCGTATACATACCTTCACCCTTCTTTTAAGAACATGGAAAGTGAGACAGGAATATACAAATATCTCAAAAGTAAGACAAAAGCACTTCAAAACAAGTGTAATTGACTTCAGGTCCTGAAAACATTTACTCAAAGAGATAAGATCAAATTGAGTTTAAGTCATTTTAGTTGTCTTTCATATTATTGTACGTATATTTTAAAATTTGCCACGAGATAATTTTATTAATTATTTTTCTATTAATACGTTCAGTGCGGCGATACACGGACCGTCTATTGTCGTGTTACATACAGAACCTGTGTATACTGCAACAGAGCTGTGAGTCGGTTCGTATGTTACACAAATTCTTAAAAGTAAGATCAAGACACTTTGGCTAGGTGCGCTTCGAATGCTCCCTATGTTGATAAAATTGAACATTATTTAGATATATACCGTATTTTGAAAAATTTGTCACAGATGGCGGCACCTGTACCAGTGAATATGTACATATCACAGCATTTTGAGCCGCCATATTGCAGGACGAGTTAACTCGTCTTAAGCATTTAAAGTTAAAAGTTATTGACCCAACTTATCCGAACAAATCTTAGTTTAAAATTCCTAGTGCTGCTATCTATATTTTTTTTAAATTTTTTGGGTTGACAGTTGAAAAGTTAAAAGAAATCAAAACACAATAATTTCGTTTGACAGTATTATGAAATACAGTGCATACAGTATTTCAACTTCATAGCTTCATTAGTTCATTGGTCCATAGGTTTAGAATTTATTATTTATGATAGTGTGAGGGATGAACGGAATTTATTGACGAAATTATAAAATCCAAGATTTTTTCTTCGGAACCTTAAAAGTAGTAAGCAGTTTTAAAGAAAAACTACAATCCAATGTGCGTAAGATGACTGAATTTGTAATTATAATAAATTAATAGTATTTGCAAAATCGCAACTGTTCTATCGAATAGCGTGGACTTTTGAACTTGTGAACACTATTTTAATTCATTCACATTACGTATAAAAGTAAGAATTTCAAGTCAATAGTTTTATTTAGAAAATAATTACATACATAATACATAATTACATAATATTAATATTAATTATTAATTATATTTATATTATCATAATAATTAATTATTATTGCATAAAGATATGACTGATAATTTTTTGATGTTAGTGAGCACTAGATGTAATATTTAGGGATACCCTATTTCAAATACAATTGATCATGAGTCAAAGTTAAAAAATTAAATAATTCTTATATTCAAAACAAATCAATCTTCTGTTCTTTTCTAAAAACAAACTGCAATTATATAATTTACGTAAGTGCAATAATGAAAGAGATAAATCCAAGAAAACGGAAATTATTTAAATTCATAAGTGATGAAGCATGGTTAAATTTAACTGAAATGGACCATACTACAATATACGTACAGTATGGGCTAGATAATTACCACATTGGCTGTGAAAGTTAATTCCAATTTTTATGGAATGACTAGCGGGGAAAAACGATTTGATTTAATTCGATCCAAATAAATATAATTTTTCATTTTGATGAAATTTGAATATGTTGTAGAATAGTAAAAAATAATCGATAGGTATTTTTTTTTATCAGCAGAAAAACGGTTTAAAGGGGTGAAATCTCTTCCAAAATTGGGGTAAAAATTTAATTTTTTAAATATCTCGGAAACGGTAAGAGACGGAGCAAAAATTTAAATTGACGGTGTTGCAATACGAAAATTATTCTAAATAAAAGGTGGCTTCAAGGCACTAGCTTCATAGATTATATTAGGTAGTAAATTTTATAACATTATGATAATTTGATTACATTTAGTGCAAAAATATTAATTAAACACAAAACAACAAAATTAACAACCGGTAGGATCGGTCCTGAAAACATTTACTCAAAGAGATAAGATCAAATTGAGTTTAAGTCATTTTAGTTGTCTTTCATATTATTGTACGTATATTTTAAAATTTGGCACGAGATAATTTTATTAGTTATTTTTCTATTAATACGTTCAGTGCGGCGATACACGGACCGTCTATTGTCGTGTTACATACAGTACCTGTGTATACTACAACAGAGTTGTGAGTCGGTTCATATGTTACACAAATTCCGTTTTACGGCACTTAGATATTGTCAAATCTGACAACTTTGCCTGTTGAAGCTAATTTTGCCAAACTATATTTTATGCGAAACAAATTAGAATTTCATGACTCATGATGTCTATAACACTTCTTTTCAGTGACAAGGACATTTCTAACAAATCCGTGGTACTATGCGGTATCATGAGTAATGCTCCCTATAAACATCTATAAACATCGGATCTAACTTTTACAATTACTAATACTGCTATGGCACTCAAAGTGTGACAGTGACGTTCAATTAGTATTCAGAAATTAGCACGGAATGTGTAAAAGTAAATTGTGTCAGTTGTTTTGGTCATTGTTGTACAATGTGCATACACAATGTATACAATTATACATTTATGAACTATAATTTTCTTATATAATTGAGTAAAACAATAATAACAATAATCAAACAGTAAATTTTTGGTCATTAAAATTTTTTCTAAATATCTTAAATTAATTTTATTTTATCTATTTAAGTTAATTGTAGTTATTTTAACAAACATATAATTAGATAGACAAATCATTTTTAACACAATAATGCAATAAAATGAATAATAATCTTTTTAAGAATCTATAATTTTCTCTTTCTAAAAGCACAAAAATATTTAATAAGTATCTAATTTTAGAGAAAAATCAGATGAAAATTCTGTTTTTTGAATCTAATTGACACTTCTAAATTTCCCTGGTGAGCGTTTCGAAATTGACGTATGTTGGGGAATTTGACTAATTTTGGGAAACTTATTTTAAAATCGCATATTTATGTTTTATGCATGTATATAATTTTAATTTTTAAAAATAATGCCGAAAATCGTTAGAAAAAATTAATTTAATATTTGTTCTCAAAATTTGCGCGAAAATGTTCATTAGCTTCAATTACGTTACATTCTCTAGATAGCAACAGGTGTCATGTAACTAAGAAAAAAAACTGTTTATTTTTCTTATAACTAGGGAAAAAAATTGCTGATTTTTAAAAAAATTAATTAAATTCAAATTAATTTCCATAGTTATGTTTGCTAACCGGAATTTAAGTAGCGACCCTAGTGGCGACAGTGTTGAAATATAAGAGAAATCAACGTCACAGCTCATTTCTGCTGACGTAATTTATAGCTGAAAAATATCAATTTTTTTTAAAATTAAATAATGATAGGATGAATTAACAATAAATTGCTGGCTTTTATTACCAATTTTTATTAAAATTTGTTTTTATTGTTTTTCTTTGATACTGTCAAATACCCCATTATGTGATAAATGTACCGGGTTTAAAGTTATTTTTATTGTTTCATAAAAGTTTTGCGGCGATTTCGTAGTTGGACATTTTTGAGACAGTAAAAAATACTACAAGAACTTCGTCAGGGTCAACAGTACTTTTTTACAATGCCGGCTCCCGGCCTATCATTTTATATTGGTAGTTAAGTATAAATTAAAAAAAACTCATCTGTTCAGTCTAGATCATTTTAATTTCAGATATTTTTACCTAAAAAAATTCCTGTTATGTATGTAATTTTCATATAAATTTTAATACAAGTAGAAGTGCCGGGAACGGATTTTATTACAGATAGGTATTAAAATTATCGTACACATCAGTTATACATTTCTAAAAATTTTTAAAAACAAAAATTATTTCTTTTTTCGTACTTTTGAATATATTTTCTGGACACTTTCAATGACGATACAAGAATAAAATTTAGCCTGTTTTGCTTTATTTATAGGAATATTTTTCGTATGTAAAATAACAATGTAATTATATAACATAACAATAATGGTTAAAGCATCGGAAATATTTGATTTCACATTTCTTTATTACAGTACCCATATATAATAAAAGTAAAATTTAGAATCTACTAGGATTAATTTAAAAACTGACCGATAAAAATCAATCATATCGAATAATACCCCTGTCGCAGCATCCTGCATAACATAGCGAATTTCCATTTACAAAAGTACGTTTTTCTCAGAAACTAGTTGATATAGAGTAATTGTAAATAAAAAAGCCTTCTTTATGTGATTTTTCCGCCTCATTCCGCCAAATTTTTTTCACGAAAAATGTCCAAAAAACTTGTTTCCGAGCAAAACGTACTTTTGTAAATGGAAATTCGCTATGTTATGCAGGATGCTGCGACAGGAGTATTTATGTATTCTTTTCTCCTCTTTTAAATGTTGTAAAAAAATTTCACAAAAATTCTTGAATAAGTGAAAAACCATGTTCCTGGCATCTGACATGTCTGGCTAACGAACTTGTCCAACGGTTTGGGACTTGCAATATTTTCAGCAAATTTCGTAAAGCTAGGACGTTTCGTTCGAGAGTTATCGTGCGGACACACACACACACACACACACAGAGATATATATATATATATATATATATATATATGTATATATATATATATATATATATATATATATATATATGTATATATATAATGTATATATACTCGTATATATATATATATATATATATATATATATATATATATATATATATATATATATATATATATATATTATGTATATAAATTTCTGCCATAGTCCTGGGCTAAAGTCGCGTCATTACAGTGGCTGTAATAGCTGAATTCCATTCTGGAAATTCGCTAATAATAAATTCAGTTTATATAAATTATAGAACAATAAGGTTCAGTTAGGTTAGAAAAAATTTTGTTGGGTTCGGTTAGGTTAGAAAAAATTTCCTTAGGTTAGGTTTGAGACCAAATTTCCTTAGGTTCGGTTAGGTTAGGTCAAATTCCGTTAGGTTAGAAAAAATTTTCGTTCACGTTACTCCACCTACCGCCGGAGGTTTCTAGAACCGCCCTGGTAGCGGATGGTGCGTCCAGAACTCTCTAATCCTGCTACTGACTTTTTTTTCTTATTTTCTCAAAAACTAGCTAACCTAGAATAATAGTTTAAAAACCTTTTTTATGTGATTTTTTTTCGTCTTTGCAATGGTGTAAAAAAATGTGGCAAAAACTTTTAAATTATAGCAAATTTTGGCAAAAAACTAATTTTTTGCAAGAACAAAAACCATGTTCCTGGCATCCGACGTGTCTGGCTGAAGCACTCATCCAAGATTTTTGGACTTCCAACGTTCTCACCAAATTTCGTAAACCTAGGACATTTCGTTCGAGAGTTATCGTGCGGACACATATATATATATATATATATATATATATATATATATATATATATATATATAAATATATATATATAAATATATATATATATATATATATATATATATATATATATATATATATATATATATATATATATATATATATATATATATATATATATAAATTTGAGTGAATATTATTTTCGGTTCCTAGGGATCTTAAAACAAATATCTGCCATGGTCCCGGGTTCAAGTCGCGTCATGACAGTGGCTGTAATAGCTGAATTCCATTCTGGAAATTAGCTATAATGAGTTGTCTTCGAAGTATGATGGGAAAGGAAATTCCGAAACTAATAAGTATATTATTAATTTACAATTGATTTTTTACAGACCACAGTTACCATATAATTTACATGCTTATTTAAATTAAAATATAATTTTTTTAAGTGAGGGCATTGTAATTTTTGATTAACGGTATATATTACGTTATTTCCCACTAATTCAGTGACTTGAAATAGGAGAGATGTGTACAATATTACATTCACAACTTCATCAGAAAAATCACAACAAAATTTTGTGGTTTCATTTCCTTACAAAAAATGAAATGAATTATTATTAATTATTTTATTATAAGGTAATATGTTTAGATTATAATACTGGTGTAAGCGCCGGGGACTGAGTTATTATATTATACATCGACGCGACAGTCGATTGTATAATCAGAAAAATCATGACGTACCTAGCTAAATCATGAAATAGTGAATGAATTTAATGAAATTCTTAACTGGTGTCAGTTAGCTCATCCAATTTCTATTCTCCGGCGATTTAACTACAGCCATTATTGGTAGGCCACTGAGTACTGAATCGAACATATTAACATATGCTTCCTAGAGATACCACAGGCATTAAATTGTGAACCATGATTCCATTTTATTAAACTCAACTTGTAACCACGGAGACTTGTTTATAAAGTATTAGATAAACCATTAAATTAATGGTTTGACCGCCATTAAAGTAATCACATCAGGCAATTTTTTGGTTTCAATTTCTTAATATATTTGCAATACACAGCATTCTCTCAAGTCGATTCTCTCCTCAATGTGATAGGCAAATCGCTATTACAAGGTAACTAGATTAAGATCAAAATTTTTCTCTTGCTTGTTGACGATATGACAGTACAATCATAAACACCGCCAGCGCCTACTTTTTGGTTAATGGTCCTGAGCACCATGAGGCATTATAATGAAAAGCCCAATTAATACACTGCGGTGACCACACCCGGTAGCCCCGGTAGATGCCCAATGACATCGGAACCGATTTTCTGGATTGCAATCTCTACTTATTCTGTTTCATTCAGTGTTAATTACAATTGTTAATTACACAAATTAATTCAGTGTAACTAAATTTAACGTAACTTACTCACAATTTTGTTTTCTTCGGCTTTGCCACAATTGTTTCTTATGATTTTCATAGAAAAGTCTTAAGCCAACTAAGCATCACTATATCACTAATAATTGTAAGTTTACAAAAATGCGAACGCCATGTAATGTAGCGCTAGTATTGCGCAGGGAGCGAATAGATTCTACAATCTCGTCTATACATTACCGATGAAGACATAAATAGTGTAAATAGTTCATAGTACCTATTTTTATAAATATTTTTCTAGGTATTTAATAGTATATTGTGCAATAAGTGCGGTAAATTGTCGATTGCCCACGGAAACGAAGTTGAGCGCACGAACGTAGTGAGTGCGCTCATTCGCTTGAGTGGGGCAATCGACAATCCCGCACGAGTTGCACATACTATTTTTTATTACGAATTTCACATACTTTTTTCTACTATTATCACTATTTTTGACATTTTTATTACTTTTTAAAATAATATTTTTAAGTGTTCGTCTTTTTTTTTCGTAATCGTTTAAATTACTTTGTTGGTGGTTTCTATAGAAATAATTATGAAATATTTATTAAATGAAAAATTAAGAGGCGGCTTTGCGTGTTTTGATTAAATTTTGCGTGTTTTATTGTCAATTTGCGTGTGGAAAGTTACTTTCCACACGCAAAAAAGTATGCGGGAAGAGTACAATGGGCAAACAGCTATTTTGCGTACAGAAATGTGTGCGCCAAGTTAGTATTTCTCCCGCATGAGTAATAAAAAATAATTATTTCAACGCTTTAGAACTTTTTCTAGTCTCCGAAAATCTTCTAGCGATTCTTTCTAAACTATATAAACTTTTCAAATCTGTTTTTTGACAAATGTTTTTTGAAACCACATTCGAATTTTGTCTCAAAATTCAAATCAGTAATGAGTTACTAAATTACTCCACATAGAAAGTAATTTTAATTACAAAGTATAAAGTATATGTAATACGTACTTGTAATTGAGGAAAATATCAATAAAATTTTACAATATGTAAAGCATGTGGGGAGCTCCATTATATTATCAATAAAACAGTAACTGTTTAATAATTGTTGGAAAGGTGGGGAATTTGTACAAATTTGATGGGACTTCGATTTAATTTAAACAGGTTAAAGTGTTTTTTAAGTAATATTTTAATTAAACAAAAAGAAAAATTGTGTTTTACTATTTTTAATTTTCAAGTGCTTAATAAGTTTGGGAAACCCAGTTAAATGTAAATATAATATTTGTCAAAAAGGCATTTAGGTAACTGACAAGATAGTATAGTATAAAAACGTTATATTAAACATGAAACCTTGCATGAAACTGATTTTTAGATAATTGATGTAACTTATATTTTAGTGTAGATTATTTACATTTACGTAGAATTTAATAAAAAAATGTGATTTTTCCCACTTAAGTAAATTTGAAACAATTGAAAACAAAACAGTTATCAAAATACCACCAACTGTATTCCAGATTAAAAGTAATCATATTTGGAAAGATAAGTTAATTATGTACATGATTTTCGATAATTATATTTGCCAGTTATCCTATTAATGTAATTAGATTAAATATAAAATTTCCTACGCTTACCAATAAAATTAATTAGAATTCAAATATAATTTTAACAAACTAAAGAAAAGATCATTAAAATTTAATGTTTGACAATGAAAAAATGTTATACCCAAGTACATATGTATTTGTTTTAATTGATATGTAATTTAATAACCACTCAGTTGATGCTTATTTTATATTTTTAATAATTGTTTTGATGCTTTTAATATACCATTTAAGTTTTGTGATTTGCATAGTGTTTAAACTGTTTAAGTGCTAAATTCAAAATCTTTAAAAATTGCGTATAAGGTATGCAATGTACTGTGAATGTCAACTAACTTTATTATGTGAAAGTGCAATTGTAGGTATATTCAATTTCGATTACATGTTTTTGATGCAAGAAAAACTGTAGTGTTTGAGTTTAACATTCTTTGATGTGTATAGTTTTTATAATTTGTGTTGTTTTAACATATAGTTTTTCTTTTTTTAATAATAATTATTTATAATGGCACCGACGGCCTCCCCGACTGTTTTCCCACCGCAAACGTATGCTACATCATTTAATATTTTCAAAAAACAGGTAAGTGTAAGTGAAAATTTATTTAGGTTAGGTATGATAAACATGGTAACACATAATGTGTAATATTTGTTTTTACATAAATAGAAAAATTGTGTGAAGCTAAAAGTAAATTTATTTTTGAATTGTTATTTAAATATTTATTTTGTATGATACGTTAAAAAAAAAAAGAAAAATTAAACAATATATCTAAAATAATGAATATTCCATTTTTGTGTACATATTTTTATATTGCCTACTTGCGATAAATATGTTTTTCTATTTTTATTTCTTTGGATATCTATAATTAAATGAATGTTTTAATTAATTAGTTTCTGTGGTCAATTGATAAGAATTTTCCAATATTTAGAGGTCAATTTAAAATTATGTCTGGAGAGTATGGATTTTTATAATACAGTAGGACCTCGTTAATACCTATATTTAATTTTCGTGTTATACTTGCAAGAAAAGATCTTGAGGCCGGACCTATGGACCTATCGATTTGACATCATGTTGTAGTAAAAAAATAAGTGGCGCAGGGTCCAAGGTACATCAATCATCAATCTGACACTATTTACTACAGAGGTAGGCCAGATACGTATTATTGTCCTATCCAAATTTTTCACTTCCATAATTACAATAGTAAAATAATGCTTACTAATAAGAAATACATAAAAATACTGTAAATTTTACATCTTTTGTCAGTAACGTTCAAAAACTATAATTTAAAAAAGTGGAAAAAAATATTGTATCAAAGTAGGTATGTAAATATTCGCGAACCCACCTTCATAAAGACGAAGCTAGTTATCTTCAATAATAAATTTGAAAAAATAATTTTCAAATATCTCGAAAACGTTGATGAATGAGTAGGAGTTAAAATTTAGGGATGGTTTTTGGGAAAAGAGAGTAAAAAAAAGTATCAAAACTTTGTTTAGGTACATATATACCCAGTGAGCACAAAAGTCAGAAAGATGTCTTTATGAAGTCTTTTTTCTGACATCTTTCTGAATTGTAAATATGACATCATTAAGACATCATTTTTAAGAAGTCAGAAATAAGGGTTCTTAAAGACATCTTAAATATGAATTCAGTTTAATGATATCAAATAGACATCTTTTTTCTAGCATCTTTCGGACTTCTTAAATAAGACTTCTTAAAGATGTCTTAAAGGAGTTATATTTAAGATGTCAGAAAACATTATCAGAAAGATATCTTTATGAATTCATAAAGATATCTTATGCGTCGATTTAGGAGCTGTTTAAGACTTCATAAATATGATGTCTTAAAGAATTCATATTTTTGACTTCAGAATTAGCTCATATTTCTGATGTCTTAAATAAATATCCTATAAATATATTTTTTTTCTATAGAAACCACTAACAAAAATAATTTAAACAATATTAGGACATCTAAATGAATTCATAAAGAAGTCTTATTTAAGACATCAGAAATATGATGTCTTAAACCGTTCTTATTTCTGACTATATGAATTCATATTTCTGTTGTCTTAAACAGTTCTTATTTCTGACTACTTTATGAATTCATATTTCTGATGTCTTAAACAGTTCTTATTTCTGACCACTTTTTGAACTCATATTTCTGATGTCTTAAACAGTTCTTATTTCTGACCACTTTTTGAACTCGTATTTCTGATGTCTTAAATAGTTCTTAATTTTGATTGTTTTATGAACTCATATTTTGGATGTCTTAAAAAGCTCTTATTTCTGACTACTTTATGAATTCATATTTCTGAGGTCTTAAACAATTCTTATTTCTGAATGCTTTATGAATTCATATTTCTGATGTCTTAAACAGTTCCTATTTCTGATTGTTTTATGAACTCATATTTTGGATGTCTTAAACAGCTCTTATTTTTGATTACTTTTTGAATTCATATTTCTGATGTCTTAAACAGTTCTTATTTCTGACTACTTTTTGAACTCATATTTCTGATGTCTTAAACAGCTCTTATTTCTGACTTCATTATTAAGACTTCTTAATTAGTTCATATTTCGGATGTAAGGAAAATACCCCTGTCGCAGCATCTGCATAACATAGCGAATTTCCGATCATAAAAGTTACTTTTTCTCGAAAACCCGCTTACCTAGAATAATGGTTCAAAATGTATCTTCTGTGATTTTCTTGGTTCTTTACCACAATGTAAAAAAAAATGGAAAAACTTTTAAATTTTGGCAAATTTTTTGCAAAAAACTCATTTTTTTGAAGTTTTTGGAATTGGACGTGTCTGACTGGAGAACTCATACAAAATTTTTGGACTTCCAACGTTTTATTGTTTTATTATATTTGCATCCCAAACTAGTATCTATCCTATAAATATAACAAGTTTCATCCCAAAATGAATTTCTCGGAAATAGGCACTTAAATTTTCGAAATTTCTAAATTAATTTAAAATAGAGTTAGTCTCCAGAAATTTTGTATTATGGTAAATTTAATTTAAAAAATGACAAGTATATAAGTATAGTAATTATAAAGCATTCGCATAGAACAATAGTTTTAAGTATACATGCACATAAGCAAAATAATTTTTGAATTTTCCTGAAGGAAGGAAATATTTTCCCGTAATAAAAAGTATCCTAAATGTTGACGCAGGTAATAAGTTATCACTACACCAGATTTCATAAAAATCCGTTCAATAGTTTTCGCGTAATATGTGCACATGCTCAAAAAGTTTTTTTTTTCCCCGTGGGAATGAGCCACTTTCCCGAAATAAAAAGTATCTGAGATGCTGACTCAGGTAATAAGTTATCACCACACCAAATTGCATCAAAATCCGTTCAATAGTTTTTGCGTACTGTATGCACATGCTCAACATGGTTTTTCCATTTTCCCGTGGGAATGAGACATTTTCTCGAAGTAGAAAGTATCTTAGATGTTGATCCGGGTAATAAGTTGTCAGCACACCAAATTTCATTAAAATCCATCCAGCAGTTTTTGTGTGATGCGTGAACAGACAAACAGACAGACAGACAGACAGACAAAAATTTTAAAAATCGCTGTTTTGATATCTACGTCGATAACTATTTACAGTATCTGCACAATTTTTAAAAAATATTCCCTATACAGAAACGGTCTCGTTACATTTGTATTATATGTATAGATTACCTATTAATGGCTCTTTATTTAAAATATTAATTTTTTTTTTCAAAATAAATCGTCCCCTGTTCTAGGAAATATATATTTTTTAAATTTTTATAAAATTTCTTATGAAAGTGAGCTTCTTAGACAATTTTATTTTCAAGAAAAATGTATTAAAACATGAACATTTAAATGTTGGCAATTTCTGTATTGTGGCGCTATCAGTGTCCGCGTTAGTTAACTACTTTATTTAAAAGTTCGAATAAAATTCCAGTCATTTTAATTTTTAATTGTTCAGGAACTTCAGTATCATAAAAGCAAGCAAAATAATATTACAATTTATTTATGTAGATACATATATGATGGAAAGTTAAGAAAAGAAAATGTTTTTTTGGAAGTTCGTGTTTAAGGTAAAATCGAAAAAACTTGGAAAATTTAGTTAGTAATTAATTTTTTTAAAATATTTTTAGGTTTGGTTGTAAATGAATCTACTGTTGATCTTTTAATATGATACTGAACTATTCATTATTTAAAATGAAAAATTGTGTACTTATTAGATGACGAAAATAAAAAATTAGTAGTTTGAAAAACCGAAACAAATCGACGTCTTGAAAAAGTCTGTCGGGACAACGGAGCAACGGAGCTAGAACCGTGACAAATCCGGGAAAACCAAGACGTATGGACACTCTACACGGATTGTGAATGTTATAAATTTTAAGTTTTGATTTTTAAGCGTATTTTGAGTGAAATTGAAAATTAACAACGTGTGAAATTTGACATTTTAGTTAAAGTGCATATAAAATATAATACCTACATGTTTTTATAAAAATGCAAATATAAATAAATGTTTTCTGTTTTTTTTATTTTAATTGTTATTAATTATTTGGCTTTTTTAATAATTTAGAATTTTTCTGTCAAATGAATAAATTCTGAAAATATGAATTTATGACATAATTTCAGTAAAAGTGAAAATGAAATTTTTCACCCACACTTTTGTAGTGCCAATGTACATTACTGGATCGCAATTTTCAAATGGATAGATAATTTCAGTAGCGTAGAAACTAATTATTAAAAAATTGCAAACCAAATGTGTTTATATGATAATACGTACTTATAAAAAAGATGTTTATATACGTGTTCTTCCGAAAATCGTAAATAACTAACTTTCTCTCGATGAAGTTGGATTGACAAACATTTACATTAGGGATGTTATGGATATTCGTAACCGTAACTAAAACTACCGATATCCGAAATAATTAAATATCCGAAACCGAAAGCGTATACGAAAATGAAAGTTTATAAGTCTAGCAAGTACTTCACACATTAATATTTTTTGTATATATCAATATCTAAAAATATTTCAGTCCCTTTTTGACAATCTTGCCAGAACTTAAACACTTTTTTAAATATTTTTATTGTTAAAATCGAAACGTTATTTTGAAGACGGTTAAAATTACTGTATTTTACATTAAAATGTCGATACAATCACCCGCTAGTTAATTATCGCTAGATTTGATGCTAGAAAATTGAGAAAAAACAGGTCATATAGATTTTTTTTATTTAGATTTTATTTGTAATGATTGAATTACAAAATTCAAAAGGATGTTAAAAAATGTGTGTATTCGCTATGAGCTTTTGCCTGTAGTAAACCCAGCTGCTCAAAATCGGTTCCAATATATCAGTTGGTCAGGACGGCATTTGTACATAATTTTAATATTTTCTTTAAGAAATAGTATTTTTTTTTTAAATACTTGTTTGATTTTTTCAAGGCGAGTACTTGTTACGATGTGTGTTTATCAAATTCTACAAAATAATTAAAAAAAAAAAAAACATTGTGACCCTACTATTTTGAAATTTTCAAAAAAATATCATAAAAATTACCTCATATATGCTTATTCTGAGTTAATTATTGAAAAATATTCTATTTTCCGAGATTTTTAAGGTAAAACGAGCAGATGTATGGTTTTTGTTAAACAAATTTCAGTTTTTTAAAACATTTTCGCCTTAAAATGTTTAATATTTTCAAAAATGTATGATACAATTTGTCAAAATTTAAAATTATTTGTTTTGTTGTCAAAAAAAAAAAAAAAAAAAAAACTGAATGTACAAATTTATTTACCACTAAAATGATGGGTTTATACATATAATTATAACGTAGTATTGTCATTTGGATAGAAAATTACGTAAAAATATTATTGTTTGAATATGATTTAACGTAATTTTTATGCGATTGAAGCACTCTTATTAATTTTAGGAAGGTGTAAACATCATCTAAATTCTGATCATATCGCATAAAAAACTGCGCCTTGATTTTTTATCTAAAAAAAAATGGAATAGAGATACATTATAAAAACATTTAACTGACAAAGAAAAAGAATATAGCCGAATCGTTAAATTGGATTAAAAAAATCATGACATGCTACTTATAAAGCGATTTTTTTCGAATTTAGCTCGCAAAAAATGAGACAGAAAAAAAAAGAATGCGAGTGCGAGTGAAATGGAGAACGACATATTTCCTAGTTTTTCTCGAAAAGTAAGTAATTTAGAGCAACGGTATAAAAACATTTTTTACGCATATTACCTTTTTCTTCCGATTGGTGTAAAAAGAATTTTGAATAATTGCTTAATTCTGGCAAAAAAACTCATTTTGTTGACAAAAAACGCCCGGAAAACCTACTTCTGGGCATCCGACGTGTCTGGCTAACGAACTTAGGCGAGCCAAACCAGATTCCAATACACACACCAAATTTCATGTGCACTAAACGTTTCGTTCGAAAGTTATCGTGGCGACACATATATATATATATATATATATATATATATATATATATATATATATATATATATATATATATATATATATAAATTTTAGTGAATATCATTTTCGTATTCTAGGGACCTCAAAACATATTTCTAATATGGTCCCGGGCTTAGGTCGCACCATGACACCTGCTGTAAAAACTGAATTTCCAGTTTTGGAAATTCGCTAAAACAAAAAACAAACGAACAATATAATGTATTAAAATTAATATTTTTATTGACAACGTTAACAACATAATGTCTAAAAGAAAATCATTTCAATATTTATTCAAAAGACAAAAAAATAGAAAATTAAAATAGGAGAGAAATTTAGCACAAGATGGAAATGATGGTGATGGTGATACTAAACAAAAATAAAATATGGTAGCTTAAAGAAAATTATTTAAAGTGAAAATGAATTGAAAGAAATAAATTTATGATAGTGTTAATTTAAGAAGGTATGATAATAATTTGTGGTTTGATGGGATATTGAGTATGATTAGTTAGTAGCTGTGTTTGGTAGCCTACACTAGTGTATGTCAATTGAAATGAGTGTAAGGCCATAAGTGTAAGCAGTGTAAACAGTGCAACAGTTGGTAACAAACGTTTTTAGTGTACTTGGTGCAACCGAAAGTGGCGGAATAATTTAAAAATTGTTGAGTTTGTTGGACATACAAATTTGTTCAAGTTAAAGATTAGCCTGAATAAATTAAAAATTTCAATTCTTTTGATAGGAATCAATTAATAGTTACTGTAGTTACAGAATTAAGTTTCAATTGAACGGACAAGTGACATATAAAACTGTTGAAATTTCATTTTTTATTATTTTAATAAGGAATACTTAATTAAATTTATCAAATTTATAATAAATATTTTACTTTTTATACTATTTATTTATATATTTTTTATATTTATATATTTTTTTTTATATTCTCTTTAATAAAAAACTGCAATTTTACTACTGCTTTCTTCGTCATCTACTGCTGTCACTACTATTTTCTTCGTCGATTTCCGAATTATTATCACTATCATCACTATTAATTTCATTAATGATTATACTTTTCTGCTCCTTTAATAAGTATTTCTTTGGTAATTATTTTTGAAATAGAAATTAAAAAAAAAAAAAAATTTAAGTGAAATGATACCAATTTAATGTCAAAACTGTCAAAACCAAGCTAACTATCAATTTACACTCACTACCTACACTAGTTGCTCTTTTTCAAACCCTGGTGTAATTCGTGCAGTATAAATTACACTACACTAGTATACCAAACAGTTGTTTTTATCTACACTAAATAATACCAAACGCATTTTCACTACAAAATGTAATAAAGTGTACACTGGTGCAAGCTACCAAACACACCTAGTGTTTTTGACTGTTTCTATTGTGACTAGTGTACAAATTGTGACATTCCTGATAAAATACTGGAATAAATTTAATCTTAAATGTTAATTTTTTAAATACATTTAATATACGTTGTACATATACAGTTATGTAAATAAATAAAATAAAATTAATTATATTTCTTTTATTTCGTAAATTACGCTTAATATTTTCAACGAATTCTTGGTATAGTCCTCTTAAAGTCATCTTTTTTAAGACGTCAGAAATATGAACTGTTTAAGACATCAGAAATATGAGCTAATTCTGAAGTCAGAAATATGAATTCTTTAAGACGTCAGAAATATGAACTATTTAAGACATCATAATTCTGAAGTCAGAAATATGACTTCTTAATAATGAATTCTCAATTTAGATATCTTTTTTCAGACATCAGAAATATGAGCTGTTTAAGACATCGCAATTCTGAAGTCAGAAAAAAGAATTCTTTAAGACATCATATTTAAGACTTCATAATCTGTTCATAAATCGACGCATAAGATATCTTTATGAATTCATAAAGATATAACTCATAAAGATATCTTTCTGAAGATATCTTCCTGACGTCCAAATCAGAAATATGAATTCTTTATGAATTCATTAAGACGTCAGAATGTTGACTGCGTAATTTGAATCTACATTAAAAAACATTATATTTATTATTATTATTATTATTATTATTATTATTATTATCGTGAAAGATTAACGAAAAACGCGACTGCACTTCAAAAACCCCCAGGCGGAGGGAAAAGTGTCCGTGCAGCGTACCAGGTCAGGTACTTCTAGGTCAGGTACGTAATGTCCGTCATACAGCATCCCCTTCCTGGTCTTCCCTACCTAATAAATCCCCGAACCTCGCTGCAAAACCATGGCAGTGGGAGATTCGAGGGCAGGTCCAATGGATGTTCGAGGACCCGCTCTAAACGGGGCATGGGCGTTCAAAGGTGTTCATGAACTCCCGGAGAAAGTCGTCTCGTGCGACCGAAGCGTGCGGAGCGTCCCGATAATAACTGCTTTTTGCATTGACGCCGCTAACATGTTGGCGTGAGATCTACAAGCCGGAATGATGTTAAGATTGCGCACAAAGGAGTTATGCATACCCCCCAGACATCCGATTATAAGTACGACCAAGCGGATAGTATAGCCCGGGTACAGTTGTCGCAGTTCATGTATTAGATCTTGATATTTAATCCTTTTTTGCTCCTCCTTTTCGACTATGTTAGTTTCCGCCGGAGCAGAGAACTCGATAACATACATAGTCTGAGATGTTAAATCTTGGAGCACAACATTAGGCTTATTGGCGTTCAATTGCCTGGTAGTTGCAACCGGCATATTCCAAAAGATCTTGCACTTTTGGTTGGCAACAAAGGATTCTACTTCCGCAGGATCGTAGGACAAGACTGGTGTTTTGTCAACTTCGTAATGATGACGAAGATAAAAGTAGAGCACACGCAACGCTGCATTATGGCGATGGATATAGGTGGATTTAGCATAATAAGAACAACCTGAAGTCAGATGCATTAAGGTTTCCGGGTATGCTTTGCATGCCCGACACGAGGTATTCGAAACCCCTTTATTACCCATCACATATTTTAGGTGTGTTAAAGTGTTCCACACTCCATCTTGAGCTGCCATGATAAAGCCCTCCGTTTCCGATTTAAGTCCATTAGCTCTCAAGAAAGCCCAAATGAGTTCGCTCGAAAGGCCAAGGTTGTCAAGATGACGGTAGAACATACCCTGGTGAACTTTGTCGCGATGTTTATTGAGCAGATGTTGTTGCTCGGCTCTCTTGATTGCCGACTTTTGGCGCGACTGTGATAGTGAAAGAATGTTATCATCACCGTCGCGATTACGCGGGTCGAAGGCTAAGCCCAAGATATCGGCGGCACGTTGCGCTGCTGTGAATAAAAATGCGCCTACGCCAGTAAGCTCGTGATCCCTGACGAGTTTCAATAGCGGGTCTGAACTGTTAAGTACACGACAAGCTGTACCCAAGACTCTACGATCACGTAAACGTTCGACTGACAGGAGCCCCCTCCCCCCCTGGTCTCGTGGGAGGTAAAGTCGTTGTGTCGATGCGCGTGGGTGCAAACTACGGTTGATATTCATTATTTTCCGCGTGTCTCGGTCTAGTTCCTCCAATTCATTCACATTCCACTTAATTGAGCCAAAAGTATATAAAAGGATGGGTATGGCTAACATATTTGTAGCGCTGGTCTTGTTCTTCGCCGACAATTCGGAACTCCAAATTTGTCGGAGAAGTCGCTTATATCTACTACTCAAAGCGGCCTTCATGTTCTTCACGTCCTGGATGTGACTTTCGCCAACACCAAGGTACGTATAGGTCGCTCCTTCATCAAGATGTTCTATGATGCTTCCATCCACTAATTGGGCGTGTGAATCAAAATTCGGAACTACACCATGCTTACAGTGCACCACCGCGCATTTGTCCAGTCCGAACTCCATACCGATCGCGTGCGTGTATTTGTGTGTTAATTTTAGAGCGCAGTTGAGATCACTCTCCGACGAGGCATACAGTTTTAAGTCATCCATATAAAATAAATGTGTGACTTTATGCTCGCGATTTCCTACCGGGCCACACAAGTACCCGGGTTCCTTTCTCAGGCTGATTGACAGGGGCAACAACGAGATGCAAAACAAAAGTGGGCTTAGGCTGTCTCCTTGGTATACGCCTCGTTTGTATGTCACCAACTCCGTTGACACAACGTGTTCACCGGATGTTATTGTGAACCTTGTTTTCCAGAGCGGCAACAGGTGTTCAATACATTTAATAATGTCGGGGTGGACTCGCAGACAATGGAGCAAATAGATAATGAGCTCATGCGACGTTGTGTCAAATGCTTTCCGATAGTCCACCCAGGCCATGCTCAGGTTGCGTTTGTGCTGTCTAGCGTCCTGACAGATACATCTGTCGACCAGCAAGTTGTCTTTGCAACCCGACATTCCTCTTTTTGAACCTCGTTGTTCATAGATCGAACTCCACACTGGTTCAATCGCCTTCAAGATGCGTTCGTATAGAATGGAAGTGAACGCTTTATACACAGTGTTCAGGCACGTTATCGGTCTGTAGTTCTGTGGTTGTGATAGGTCTCCTTTTTTCGGTATTAGGACCGTTCTTCCCTCAGCGAGCCACGATGGTATTGGCTCACAGTTAAATAACCAATTTGAAAATATACGGGCAAGGTGGCGGTGGGTACTAGCGAGCTTCTTCCACCAAAAATTCGTTATTCCATCAATGCCCGGAGCCGAATGGTTCTTCTTGCTTTTGAAAGCAAGTTCGACTTCCTCTTTATCAACAGATGTTATATTGGTGTGAGATGGCACTTTGCCGAGCTGTTGTTTGCAGTACCATCTAAACTGCCTGATGGGAATACAGTCCAAGTCAGTCTCTTTAGTCGTCTCATATATCCCCCGCCAATAATCCTCTATTGCGTCGACCGTCGGTGGTTGCTCCACGACAGGGCTTTTAGATGCGAACAGGCGTGAAGGGTTCGAGTTAAAGATCTTATTTTCCCGAATACACCGTTCACGCCGGGCTACTTTCTTCTTGGCCAGGGCCAATGCGCGTATCTTATCTAAATGTGTCTGTTTGATGGTCAACAGATTGCCCAAATTTATCGTGTGATAGCGGTACCTTAGTTCTCTGGCAAAAGCCCGTACCTTTCGCGTAAAGCGCCTATTGGTCTGAATATATTCTATCACACATTGGATATGTGATACCATCTGTCGTAGTGCCCTCACCTTGGTGTCAATTTGTTTAATACGAATCCGTGCCTTCTCCTCTGCAGTCTTTTGCTGCTTAGTACATGGGGTCAGGACACGCATCGCTGCATATACTGCGTTGTCGACGTCGGTGAGATCACTGGATGGGGATAGATGATCGTCCAAAATTTCGTTTAGTAGGGTCAGTTGTTCGCCCTTTACATACGTCCGTCGGTGTTTGGGACGTGGTCGTTTGTCAAAGCCTAAATCGGTCTCGAGAAGATCGCGAAATTGTTTTCTTAAATTGTCTGAGACAGAAAGGGATTTATTTAGATCGGCATCATTCTGTGTGGGAGTTGAACTCGTTCTGGTGTTAGACTCTAGCACAGTATCTGTGTTGGCTTGATTTAACAAGTCCGTCTGTGCCTCAGTAACCATGCTGTCACCATGAGTTACCGGTTGATCCTGCTCTGTGATGTTAATATTGGCCAAGCTCTCACCATTGACCGCAGAATCCTGTTCAACTTCCACCATCACAGTTTCAGCAACCCTAGCTTCTTCGCGAGCTTCTCGATTATCGTCATGTCCGGTAGGTATTTTCAATTTTATAATTCGGGCTACATGGTCACGCAGATTTTGTGGCGTTAAATTTGAGTGTTCGGGATGCATATGGCACCATATGGCGTGCATCCTTGCCATGTACCCTCTCTTATTTGGCTCACTTTGTGCGCGGCACGTGAGCAGATCACGTCTCAAGCTGTCCGTCCACTCCAGTCGAACGAGACGAGAAGATGAGTTTTGACTGGTTCCGCCTTTTTGTGCGGGCCCATCCGAGAGACCCGCGGCACGACCAGCCTTCCTAGTTCTATTAGTGTTAGGAACTAGTAAAAAACCTGTTAGGGGTAGTTAGCCCGTTAACAGAGACCACCATTTAGCGCTGGTTGACTCCACGCACCAGGTACCAGAAAGTACCTGGCCTTAGCTCGGGGACCCGGGAGCGCTACTTCCCGAATTGTCGTAGCAACCGACTACCGAAGCAACCGGGTGTTACAACAAGCCCCTGGGGGGTTATTATTATTATTATTATTATTATTATTATTATTATTATTATTATTTGATTTAACGTAAAGATCGCGACTGCACTTCAAAAACCCCCAAGCGGAGAAAAAAGTGTCCGTGCAGCGTACCAGGTCAGGTACTTCAAGGTCAGGTACGTAACGTCCGTCATACAGCATCCCCTTCCTGGTCTTCCCTACCTAATAAATCCCCGAACCTCGCTGCAAAACCATAACAGTGGGAGATTCGAGGGCAGGTCCAATGAATGTTCGAGGACCCGCTCTAAACGGGGCATGGGCGTTCAAAGATGTTCATGAACTCCCGGAAAAGGTCGTCTTGTGCAACCGAAGCGTGCGAAGCGTCCCGATAATAACTACTTTCTGGATTGACGCCATTAACATGTTGGCGTGAGATCTACAAGCCGGAATGATATTTAAGTTGCGCACAAAGGAGTTATACATGAGTTAGAATCTTCACGATATTCTTTACGGAGGTTGATATATTCACGACAAAAGTTGATATACCTATCAAAAATACTCATTTAATAATAAACGGAAACAAAAGAAAGAAAAACAATAGATTACCTAGGTTACGATAAAAATAATATTCAAAAATTTAAACATTGACTTTAGAACTTTTTTATTAAAATTTCACTTTAGAAAAGGATTGTAGTAAAGCCTAATTACGAAGAAAACAGTAATTTTGAAAAATCCACCAGGGTTTTCGGATCTCGGAAGGAATCCAAAATTTAATTAATTCTAAAACCATAAGTATGGGAATCTATGAAAGGATTTCAAAGTCTGAAAATTAAATATATTAATATGATTGTTTTCGAGTCGTCGAGCGGAGCGAAGCATTACATGGAATTAACCTTTTATAGAATTTTAAACTGTTTGGCGAGCGAAGCGAAGCACTTTAAAGAACTAATTTTGAATTAAATTTGTCTGGTTTGTTTCGGAATAACTAATTTAAAGTAGCTTATTACTCACAGTTATAATTTTACATGAATGAAATTGGAGGGCATAGTTGTCAGAAATAAATTAATGAATACATGTTTCAACACTTTTTGAAAATTAATCCTGTAAAGAGTAATATAAGGAATAAACGTAAAAGAATGGAGGGAGGTCAAAGTTTACATTTTTAACGCCTACTGTTCTGGCGTCTCCAACAATGAGTGAGTTATTTTAGGAAATATTCAAGCGTAATGCAAGCAGACTTAGGAGGATTTAAATTTTCCAATGGGATAAGGGAGGATACTTATTTAGAGTAAAGTATACAAATATTAGCTATTTTAAAAATATATAATATTTGAGTATTTTAAGTCAACATACTTTTTTTACTTCTATACCAAATTCGTTGACATCTCCTTGATAGGCTTACTTTAGATTTTTAGTCTATGTTATATCTATGTTTGAAAAAATGACAAATTAGTTTTTGAAAATTTCCATTTGTTCCTAGATAATTAGCCAAAGGTAATTCTCAATAAATAAAGCTTATGATAAGAAAATAGGGGCAAAAATTTTATCGAACTACCTGCTAGGAATTACCTTTACTAAATTACGAAATTCACGCCAGCGAAGCCGCGGGTAACAGCTAGTTGATTATAAAAGTCCCTTGTTGATTTTACTTTTCGCGATCCAATATCATACTATTTTTTTTTTTACGTTTTTGATTGGCATATTTTCTTTTTAAATTCGTGGCAACAGCGAAAGCAACCGCAATTTTATTTTTGACATTTTTGTCACTGATCAACACATAAAATATCAACACACAAAATATCCAATAAAAGTGGATTTTTTCTGTAATAAAATTACATACGATCATAACTACGACAAACAAGCTTAGACAAACGTCTTGCTTTATCTGCCGTTTGTCTTATCTTGCTAACACGATGACGGGTCATGGGGAATTATAACGAAATGACCAACTGGTATACTATTTTGACAGCTAATCAACTTTGTATGAAATTGCTGACATCGGAAGACGTGGTGTATGAGCTAACAAAGTTTCACTTGACGTCTTACAAAGGGAAAAACTTTAACAAAAGATAAATCAATGTCTATTTTGTTTTATTGATAAAAAAGACAAACGACAAATAGTGTTGGATTTTTGTAAATTTAAACTCGTTTATCGTAGTTATGAACGTATGTAATTATATTATCTTAGAAATAGGGTAGATATTTTACTTTATAGTCCTTTTTATACATAAGTAATATATGTAGTACCGAACATGGCATGCATTTGTATTGAAATATTACTATGTTCTACCAACTAAAATTTTTCCATAAAAATATATCTTATAGAGTACTAAGAGACAAATTATTGAACAAAAAATGGTGGGTGTCGCTAACGCGTAAGTGCCAAAAAAAATTTTCTTAAATTTAAAAATTTAAATAAATTAGTATAATAAAGGGATATAACGTTAATTTTTTTTTTATTACTTTGTCTAAGGTGAGTACACAATATATACTACTCAAAACAAAATAAGGGCCACTCATGTTTTGCTGCATAAGTTTATTTTTATATAAGTTACAGTATAAGGTATGCTTACATTTAATTAAAGAACTAATTTTTTACTAAATAAAATTAATTTTAATAAGATTAAATAAAAAATTAATCCATAATTACATTTTTTTAGGATTTTATCATTTTTATAGTCATTTTTACAGTCATCAACAAACGTTCACGCTTTGAGTAAAAGCACACATTATGCAACTTTTCGGTGATTTAATATCGAGTATGCCCTCCCCTTTTTAAAACACATTCTTGAAGCCTCCTCGGCATGCTTTCAATAAGATGCCTAACGGTTTCATCAGGAATCTCCTCCCAACATCTTCTCAAGACATCAATCAGTTGTTTTTGGGTGTGCACATCCTCTTCGACTGCTCTGACTCGCCGTTTTAATTGATCCCAAAGATGTTCTATTGGGTTCAAGTCAGGGCTATTTGCAGGCCACGGTAAAACCTGTATATTAGCCTCCCTAAGGACAGTTGTCGTCGCTCGAACGGTATGCGCTCGGGCATTATCCTGCATCAGGATAAATCCGTCGGCCGCTCGTTGTGCAAAGGGGATCACATGGGGTCTGACAACCTGTTCGATGTAACTTTGAGCCGTTACAGTACCCTCGTTCAGGAAAACAAGCTCAGTTTTGCCTTGCAAACTAATTCCACCCCAGACCATGACATTAGGACCGCCAAATCTGTCGCGTTCATGAATGTGACGATCAGAAAACCTTTCCCCACTTCTCCATACTCTTACACGTCGATCATCACTAAAAAACTTCACCTTGCACTCATCCGTGAAGAGTACGTGACGCCATTCCTCCAAGCCCCATTCAAGGTGTTCACGTGCAAATCTTAAACGGTTTGCATGATGCGCTCCGGTCAGTTTGGTACGGATTACTGGTCTTCTTGAACGTTGTTGGTCTTCATGCAAACGATTTTGTATGGTCTGATTACTGACAACAGTATCAGTAGATCGATGTAAGCGATTTTGCAGAGTACCTGCGGTAACAGTCGGCTCACGTCGTGCACACAGTCGAATGTAATGGTCTTCACGGGCAGTGGTAGCACGAACTTTTCCTGAGCTACGGCGCCGGGTTACACTACCGGTCTGCTGATACGGATTCCAAACATTTTGAATAGCCCTTCGTGAACAACCTAACTGCAGAGCCACGGAACGTTGAGATTGACCACCCTCAGTCATCGTTACGGCTCTGGTAGCAGTAGCTTCGTCCATATGGTGTCGAATTCTCGGCATTGTAAAAATAAATGCCGTAGTTACAATATTAAACTCAAATAAATCGGCTCAGTAATTTCGTCAAAAAAAATTTTTTTGAAAATTTTTGTCTGTTTGTGTATTCATAAACTATTAGCCTCGGAGGGTTGAAATTTGGCAGGAATGTATCTGGGCCTAAGAAGTATTATTTCCTATAAAAAAAATCAATTTTGCGTCAAGGGCCATTTTCCCTATCTTACCTGGCTATGCCCTTTGACCTTGACCTTCATTCTCAAGGTTATTTTGAGGTCAAGTCGTATTTTTCAAATGGAAAGATCTATTTTTTATTTCGGATTCTGAAAGAGCGTAAAATTTCATGTCGAAAATGCTATGAACGAATTTTTTTTATTGACCTTCAAGATACATCAATCTGACACTATTTGCTATACAGGTAGACCAGTTACATGTTATTGTCCTATACCCAATTTTCTTACTACATCTTACTACGGGCAAGCCGTCTCCGTAGTTACAAGAGTAAACAAACTTTTAATTACCATAGTAAATACCACAATTACACAAAAATTCTATAATTTTCATATATTTTACCAGTGACGTTCAATTAGGTAAAAAGTATAGTTTAAAAACGCCGTGAGCAGCGGGGCCCCATCACGGTAGTCGAATTTTCCCCTTCATCTTCGGTATTGAATGTCTACAAGCGAAATGTGATTGAAAGTCTACAACCGAATTGTCATTTTGTTGGTTTCAAAACTGGTGATGAGTGTTCGGCTGATCGAGGCTTTAAAAAAAGGTTTTAAGTATTTAAGGGCTGTATCTCAGTAAATTTCAATTTTGTGCCGAAAACAGGTAGCAGAAAAAAAGCCAACACAATTCGTACGAGGACATTCCTGCCCATGTTTATCCGCTAATTGCCTTTATGTTTTAGTTTTAAAAATTAAAAAAGGACCTTAAATAGTAAACTGGAAGGCCTTTATAAAGATATTTTTTCTTTCCAAAAAAATCCAAAATTTCTATTTTATAAATAGTAAAAATCCAAAATTCCTAATTTATAAATAAACAGTGACTTTAATAACATTTTTAAATTACTTAATATGTATGTATTTCATTTGTCATAAAAGTAAGTTCACTTTTTTTTAAATTTTTTAAAATTACTATTCGCCTACTTGTATTTAGAATAAACATAATGCTTTTAAAACACATTTAACAATAACATTCAATTCCGATGTAAAAATGGGAGAAGTGGGGGGAAAAGTGATGCGGACTCCCTACAAGGTACTAGCTGGATACTAACTGAATACACGTACAAAATTTCAGCCCTCTAGGTTTCCTTATGGAGTCTCTAGACATGTTAGAAAACAAGCAAAAAAATTAAGGAAATATTGGCGTAAAAATCGTGGGGGTAAGGGTTAAAAGTTGAAACCCCCAAAAACAGTGTCTGGCTATTAGCTTAACCTGTACACCAAATTTCAGCCCTCTAGGTTTATTTGGGGAGATTTTGACCCGAACGAAACTGTTAAAAAACAAGAAAAATCATGTTCTTTTGGGTATAAAAATGGTGGGGGTAGGGGTTAAAAGTCGAGACCCCCAAAAGGCACCCCCTTGATACTAACTCAATCCGAATACAAAATTTCAGCCCTCTAGGTTTATTCGGGTGACCTGTGCGAGTGGTACAAACTTCGAAAACGTCGAAAATGCATGAAATTGTAGCTTAAAAATGAGGGGGGTGGAGGTAAAATATTAAAACCTCCAAAAAGCACAACCTAGGTACGAACTTTATCAACACACCAAATTTCAACCCTCTACGTTAATTCTGGGGGGCTGGGGGCCTGTTAGATCCAGCGAAAATCGTTTTTCCCCTCTCTACTCCCACCATATCATCCTAGGAAGCTGAATTTTGGATATGTTGTAGATAATTGACCGAAACATTATTTAAAACCGGTTTGGAAAAGTTTTATTGCTTTTCCGCCCCCCACCACCCCCTTAAAGGTCGGGTCCGAAAAAAAATTTGCCCAAAATTTGACCCCACTTTGATAGTATTGTTGTGCATCGGAATAAGCCCCACTTACCAAATTTCATCTCTTAACTTCCATAGGGGGGCCCTACACATATTAAAAGGTTGCGGGAAAATATATATATATATATATATATATATATATATATATATATATATATATATATATATATATATATATATATATATATATATATATATATATATATATATATATCAGACATCTTTTTTTTTTACATAATCGTGTTCTACAGGTCCGAAAACGGATAGCGCCCCTGGTCTCGCCTCTCGCAGCTCTTATCGTATAGACTGTATAAGTCTAATTTTTCGGAGAAAATTCGACTAAAAATGGAAAGCAGATTTTGTATTTAAAGTAAGTAAATATTCGCCAATCCACCTTCATCAAGACGAAGTTAGTTACTTTCGGTTTCCGAAAGCACACGTTTGTAAACATTTTTCTTTTATACGTACGTATATCATATAAACCCATTTAGTTTGCATTTTTTTAATGATTAGATTGTACGCCACTAAGCTATATATGCATTTAAAAATTGGAACCAAAAATCTAGCAAAACTGGCTAACCTGTATAGTATTGGGGTCTGTCCTATGGGTGGAGTTTCAAAAAAATGGCTGACAAAAAAGTGCATTAACATTAGTTTTATATATAGTAATCAGTGCTATATTAAGAAAAAATGGTAAATGTTAGAACTTTTTGTATTTGGGTTGACAGAAGTCCGAAGCAAAGGAATTTTGTTGAAGGAGAGAAAATTTTACATCAGAAAAACAGTTAAAATGTGGTTAAAATATGAAAAAATGCGTGAATGAGTTAACAATTTACAGTATACAAACGTCAAATTTAAATAGCAAACGTTATAAAATAACTGGAAAACTGTAAATGAATGGAAAAATTAAATCAATTGTATGTATTTTCAGATTTAGAAAATTCAGCTCATAAATGACATTTGAGAAAATGCACTTTAAGAATAGTCTGATTTTTCAACACCAGATGTCATACCGCCATTCGACAGATCCCAATAATATACTAATTAATCAAATGATCTTGATTGACCTTTAATTTTTTATTTTTTATTTTTTCTTTATGAAATATATTAGTTATGAAAAACTTTTTTGTGTCATTTTTTTCTGGATTTTGACCTTAGAATCACCTTCAAGGGTCATTAAAAACGAATAGAAGCTCCTATTTTACGTCTCTAAAAGATGCCGTCACTTTAAAGTTAGGTTTTGATCCAAATTAAATTTGATCCAAAAAATATAAATTTCCAACAACATTACACCCCTGCCTCATGATAGATGTATGACCATGTTTGACAGTGTGCAGGAAATTTTGTTTTCGAATGGCTTTATGGTCTCGGATGCAGTTTGAGTATCTGAGGATGAAAGCCGAGGATTCTTAAGTATTTCAGCACTTCAGCATTTCAGATGTGCTTAATTCAATTTTGAAATTTTGTGACAAAACACTTTTTGAATATTCACTCCATAATTCTGTACTTCTGAAACTATTTAAGTTCGACAGTAACTTAGCCAATTTCTAAATCACTATCTTATTGTGAAATAACTTTCGATAAAAGTTACGATTTCATAAAAGATCGATAAACCGATTAATAAGTTATAATTAACTGGGATTTGCAGGATTTTAACTCTGATTCCTGATATGTTATGTACTAAGCACAGCTCGCACTTTCATTATTTAGATTGTTCGCATCAGTTTAAATATTTTTTTGTCTGGTATTTTGTCTTATGCTAAAAAAATTTTTATTGAGAAAGAATCACTTAATGTAATAAAATATCTGACATAAATGTTAAGTGTAATTTTGTCTAGCTCAAGCCGTCATAAAAATATTCGGGCAAAGTATAAAGTATAAAAAACTGAATTTATAATTTAATATTTTGATCTGATTATAAATGGGTACACACAATGGGTGTTATTTATAGAAAGCATCTCTCAAGGTCACTATTTATTAGCAAAGAATTTAATACATGATTGCATACATATATTAATTAAAACTATACTATTACCTACTAAAAATTTATTAATACCCCTATCGCATGATCTGCATAACACAGCGAATTTCCAAATATTGGGCAATGGCGGATCTCATCTAAGACCTGTACTTATTTAAAATAGTTTAGCTTTCTAAGAGTAAAATAATTTTTAAAATCGGCTGGGTAATTAGTTTTGGTATTTTTGGGGACCCAAGAACCCGAACGGATTTTGTGCAGCATAGTTGTATCCATCTAAAATAATTTAGTTCTCTAGCAGTGAGAAATTTTTTAGAATCGGTTCGGTAGCTTACTACTGGCGTTTTCGGATCTGCAAGATCCCGGTGGACCTATATGTATATATGCGCATTTGCATCCGCAGGACAGTTCTGGATCTCAGGGCAATAGTAAAAAAATTTTCAAAATCGGTCAGTTAGTTTATTTTTGACACTTTTGGGTCCTATGGACCCGGGCGGACCTTACATGACGTAATCGATATTTATCTAAAATAGTTTAGCTCTGTAACAGTGAAAAAATTTTCAAAATAGGTCAGTTAGTTTATTTTTGACACTTTTGGGTTCTATGGACCCTGGCGGACCTTACATAACGTAATTTATATTTATCTAAAATAGTTTAGCTCTGTAACAGGAAAAAATTTTCACAATCGGTCAGCTAGTTTATTTTTGACACTTCTGGATCCTATGGACCCTGGCAGACCTTACATAACGGAATCTATATTTATCTAAAATAGTTTAGCTCTGTAACAGTGAAAAAATTTTCAAAATCGGTCAGTTAGTTTATTTTTGACACTTTTGGGTCCTGTGGACCCTGGCGGATTTTATATAATGTATTCTATATCTATCTAAAATAGTTTAGCTCTGTAACAGTGAAAAAATTTTTAAAAAGTTTATTGTTTACAATTATGGGATCAGTAAACCCTGGCGAAACTCATACAACTCTATAGTACTCTAACAGTAAGAAAAGGGTTCTAGGGATCTCATATAACTTATGGCAGTCCGTAAGCTTCTTGCGGACATCATTTAATTAATTAATTCAAATACTTTAATTTACTAACTGTGAAAAAAATTTTAAAATTGATTGGTTAATTAATTTTTGGCCTTTTTAGGTCCCGAAAACATTGACCTCACATAAAATACCTTAAATCCATTTAAAATTGTTTAATTTTTTTTTAACATTAATAATTATTAGTGAAAAAATTTTCAAAATCGATTCAAAATATTTTTCCGTGCATATGTATGTACATTGTACATATTATGTTGTTTTGTTTCATATTTAATAATATTATATCATAACATAATCTTCAGTTTCTTGTTTATTTAAAAATTCAATAAAAAAAAAATTCTTCATTACATTAGCTTAGAAAATCTGTTTAATTTTCATTTTTCAACTTGAGATAGAACCATGCTAATTATAATGTAATAAATGAGAAACAAAACTCTATACATGTATGTGTGTTATAACAATAGACTTCAGTTGTTCTCAAAATTCTTTAATAAAAAAGTGAAATATTTTTATACTTCATAAAGAACTGAGATATAAATATAAATGACTTATTAGACTAACAAAGAAAGAAAACTAATATAAAAATGAAAATTTACATTTTCTCGAAAAATACTTAAAATAGAAAGAAAATTATAAGAATATTTTCTTCATAATTTTTTTTTTGGCTTTTTAACCATGTAAAAATCGAACTGTCTAATGATAGGAAGGATCGAATGATAAAAAATGGCCAGAAAACCTACTTCTGGGCATCCGATGTGTCTGGCTAAAGAACTTAGCCTAGCCAGATCAAAATCGAGTCTCCATACGAAATTTCATAAGCATTAAACGTTTCGTTCGAAAGTTATCGTGGCGACACATATATACATACATACATACATACATACATACATACATACATACATACATATATATATATATATATATATATATATATATATATATATATATATATATATATATAAATTTTAGTGAATATCATTATCGTATTCTGGGGACCTCAAAACATATTTCTATTATGGTCTCCGCCGGAGGTTGCGACACCTAGTGTAATAGCTGAATGTCGAGTTTTCGAAATTCGCTAAAAAAACTGAACTATTTTATTTCTTTTTTTTTCTTGTCTACAAGTACATACATACCTACCTAAGAGGGCGCAGGTTTTTATTTTATAAATTTCAGACATAATTAGGGTCCCTATGCTAAATAGAGACACGAGTTTTGATAGTCCGCTATTTTTCATCAAGGGTTCACCTAAAATAAATTGGAAATACAGTGGACTTTCGGAGATTGTCCAATCGCAAGTTGTCCATATTTCAGTGATAAGGATTTGAACATCGTATATTTACTTCACACGAACATTGTATTCACAAAAATTGTGTTTGCAATTTTCGGGTGACGTAAACATTCGATTTTTAAATCTCTATCACTGCAATATTGACAATTTCTGATTGGACAATTCCGAAAGTCCACTGTAAATAAAATATCTAAAAAAATTATTTAATTTAACTTAGATAGAATAATTAATTTAAAACTTTTTAATTGTTCATTAACTCATGTGCTCAAACATGTGATAATTAATTCTGAAATTTCTTTGATGAAAAATGGCTGTACTGTCCCGACTCTATTTAGTATAGGGACTCTAGATATAATAATATAGTCAGTACCATCTATTGAAAGTTTGAAAGCACCAATATCTAGTGCCTGGCCAAAACTAGTTTTACAACCCAAACCGAAATCGGATTTCGGTTGCTGTCTCAATTTCGGCCAAAACTGAAACCGAAACTGAAACTTTCTTTTAAAATAATTTCTTTCTATCTTATTTTAGTTTCAGTTAATCTTGCCTATGTCTAAAAAGCCCGTATTTGATAGATGATGAATTATCTAAAAAAAGAAAGAAAAAACAACTGAGTCGATGAGTTTCAAAACCATCTAATTAACACAGCTAAAGATGTTCAGGAAATACAAAAAACTGTTTTCTCACTTATAATAATGATTTTTATGTGGTTTTTACCATTAAATTTTTAGGAAAAATCATACAGTTCTTATAAAGAAATAATAACAACGATACCACTCTTCAATAATTAGTAAATAAAGGTTAAAAATTATAATTAGCTACTTTTCCAGCAGTTTGTTTTAATTAGATGCTTTTGAAACGGTTGATTTTGTAATTATCTACTTTTGCAGCAGTAACACTAACAATAGGGAATATTAGGGTGTGCCAAAAAAAAAAATTCTCTTTTTCTCGCTCTCCGCTCAAAATATCGTGGAATACGTCTAAACAAATATCCTCACGAAAGCGCAGCTCAAAATTCCAATTTTTAGAGGTGCATCATCGAACCTAAAGTTTTCCCATTTAAATAACACAGGAAAACGATTTTTTATATTATTTACTCCTGCAAACTATGAAGAAATTTTTTTTCCATAAAATGAATTAAAGCACCTTATTAAGCATTAAATTTTGGACAAAAAATTTCATTGAGTCAAATTTCTATCACCAATATTTCACTTTCTACAGAGCCTTAAAATTTAAATTTCTTTAAATTTTCTTTTTTTTTTACATTTTTAAGCTAAACTATTAAAGATAGGACAAAATGTTAAATGACAATTTTGTAGTCCAATTGACGCTTTACAAAAAAGTTCCTTACGAATTTTTCGTATTACAAATAGTTACAAAGTTACAGACCTTCAAAGTTTATTTTACTTATTTTTTTAGCGAAGAGGAAATTCAGCTGTTACAGCGGGTGTCATGTTAATAACCTTTCTAATACAATTGTTGTAAGTACTTATGTAAAATGTAAAAATTTTATTACATTTTTTCGAAAAATTATAACTTAACGTAATTTAACTCTTTTTAAATGATTCGCGTTAAAGTGTTGTAATATTTCCAAAACAAAATGACAGAGTATGTCAAAATAATTTTTTTTTTTTTGACAGAAAAAATTGAATATGCAAAATTATTTACGATCAGAATGCTATGTTTATACGTTCTAATCATAACTGTATTATCAATCAGGCAGAAATTTACGTAAAAATATTATTATTTCAGTATGGTTAAACGTAATTTTTATTCACTTGTAGCAAACTCTTAATAATTTTAGTGAGGTATAAACATAATCTAAATTCTAACCATATTACATAAATCAAATATTCTTGATAATTTTTCTATAAAAAAATGGAATAGATATTCAGCCTTGGCCAAAAGTATTGAGCACCCCCATAAAACACGTGTAACTCTAAAATTAATTTAAAAAAAATGACTTTTCGTTTAATAATAGAATGAAAGGCAATACTAAGAGTTAATTTTAAACAATTCATAAAGGATTTTAAGGTACCCTAAAACACCTGGCTCACAAAATGTGAAATTTGAAGTTTTTTGAAAAATAATGTAACTTATTTGTTAGCCTGTTATTAACTTTCAGGATAACAAGAAGCTGTTGAGTGTTGTTTATTCGTATAGTAGAGACAGTTTGTAATACGAAATGCCGAAATAACCAGAACTTAACACAAAAACACGAATAAAAATCCAGATTCTATATGAAGAAGGGAAGACTCAAATAGAGATTTCTAAATTAATAAAAGTTTGACGATGTGCAGTGCAATTTACAATTAAAAGGTTCGTGGAGACTGGCTCTAACACAAACAAAATGAGAATGGGCAGAAAACGCGCTACTAATGACCGCCAGATTAGAAAACTTATCCGTGACTCACTTAAGGACCGCAAAAAAACTTCTTCTGAGCTCACTGCAGCTTTATCGGGAGACATTGGGAAACCAATTAGTTCTCGAACTGTAAGAAGAAGACCCACAGAAGCAGGTTTAAAAAGCCGCAAAGCTAGGAAGAAGCCTTGGCTCTCCGACAACATCAAGAAAAATCTTTCAGAATGGGCTTTAAGACACCAGCATTCTTCTGAAGAACATAGGTCCAATGTGATATGGTGGTCAAGGCTGTATTATTAAAACTTAGACAACTGAGAGAAATAAAATATAGCTGAATCGTTAAATTGGTTTAAAAAAATCATGACACGCCACTTATAAAGCCTTTTTTTCGAATGTAGCATTGCAAAACATGACACAGAAAAAAAGACTGTGAGTGCGAGTGAAATAGAGAACGACATATTTCCGAGTTTTTCTCGAAAAGTAATTCGCCTAGAGGAATGGTTCAAAAACATTTTTTACCTAATTTGCCTCGTCCTTTCAATTAGTGTAAAAAAATTTGAAAAGTTGCTTATTACTAGCAAAAAACTCATTTTGTTGATAAAAAATGCCCGAAAAACCTACTTCTGGGCATCCGACGTGGCTGGCTAACGAATTCGTCCAAGAGTTTTGAATTTCCAAACTTCATCAAATTTCATAAAAATTAAATGTTCCGTTCGAGAGTTATCGTGTTCATATATATATATATATATATATATATATATATATATATATATATATATATATATATATATATATATATATATATATAAATAAATAAATAAATAATTTATTTGTTAAATCAATTGATTGTACAAATAGAGTTCGGTTCTAGAGATCTACAAACATACATATGTGTGACATTCAATATATAAACAAATTTGAGATAAATTCAAACAACTTAAGATAAAATCGTAAGAATAACATTAGAAACACAGATAAATAATTTAAGATTAAGTGAACTTATATTAATATATTAAGTAATTTTATTATGAGATCACTGTCAATTACTCATTAATAGCGAATGATCTTATATATAGAGCATTAGAAGTATAGTTAAATATGTCATTTAACATGTCTGTCGAAGAGACATTGAACAAACTTAAATGGAAGTTGCTTCTATCTATATTAGCGTTAAGATATTTTTGTAAGTACACGTTTCTAAGATGCTTGTATATCGGACACTTGATGAAAAAATGATAGCAGTCTTCAGCTTCATACATATTACAAACGGTACAGATCTCTTGACACTGTATTACATAACGAAAACCCTTTACGTATAGTTTAATACACAATTTACTACATGTTCGCAGTTGACTTATTACTCTTATCTTAGAAATATTGCAACGCAGAGTAATGTAAGAGCTAGATAAAAGTAAATCTTTGTAAAATAGAGAATAAGATGAGTTACTAAGACTTTCGAGGTCTTTACACTTAAAATAGTTAATAATTTTATCTGCAAGTCGATTAAAATGGCGATTAATAGAAGTTGCATCCTGACTGTTCCATAGGTCCATTTCGTCTAGATTTAAAAATATTGTGCGTAAGTGACCGACCCAATTGAATTCATTATCATTTGCTGTATTATCCAGAGCCAGAAGTCTATTATAACAAATCTTAGGCAAGCGGTCGCATTGTAACCGGAGAATGTGTATTAACTACTTAATTTTTTGTATACATCGACACCAATGTGATATCTACCGGATTCCAGACGAACCATATAGTTTGGTGTCGTTCTAGAAAGACATAGAATTTTTTTGAAAAACTGTAGCTGTACACACTCAATTCTGTTAATATAATTATAAGCCCATATTTCGGCACCATATATTAAATGGCCTTTAATAATAGCATCAAAAAGTTTACATTTAGTTTGCCAGTCATCTGACTTAGTAACGGCTAAGATGCTTCTTACCCGCCCAGCAGTTAGGTTTGCTTTGGAGATAGCATGTTCGGTAGCCACTGTAAATTTACTAGACGTACTCCACTGAATCCCCAAATAAGGATGCTGTTTTACTAAATCTATGGTAGCTCCATTGTACGAAAATGATCGAAACTGTTTGTGTTTAGGTGATTTATGAAAAGCTATTATTTTCGTTTTATCAGTGTTGATTAACAATTTATTTATTGAACAGTAATCGCTAAGGCAGTTCAGTTTCCTTTGAACGTCAGATTCAGACGAACCTAGAATAACTATATCATCCGCGTATGATATATATATATATATATATATATATATATATATATAGTAACATCCTGTACAATATGGACATCCTATATATAAAATAATTGCTTATTTTGCTAATCCATATCTATATTTTAATTGTTATCTTATAAAATGCTAATTTTGCAGAATCTTTAATTTCATTGTTTTAATTATAATTTTGATACATTGTAATAATTTAAAATATCATGTTTCTTTCCTAGAACCGCCAACTCTGAGTGATTATTCTAGAACAATCATAAAAAGATATAAATAGAGGAATCTCACAAAAGAAATCAGTCTTGTTGCGTCAATTTAAAGATATTGGATCACTCCGTGTTGGTACAAAAGCATATTGTACTTTAATTTGGGATAATAAAATTTTTTAAAAACTCAAATTATCATCTCGATAATTTAACTGGCGCAGTCGTGCGGATTTTTAACGCGTATTAAAAAGTCGTATAAGTGGTTAAACTCGCGAAAACGCATTTTAAAAGAATATTAAAGTGCAATTTTCGAAGCTGAAAAGAATATTTGGCTTTGGAGGGTTTCCCGAACCTACGACACGCGCGGAGAATCCAGAACCTACAATCAACCACTCCAGAATACGGGACGAGAGGACATCGCCCACCAGCAGTTCCTTGGTGAAAGCACATCATCGAGAGGACCAATGGTTGCATTATTCTGGCTCATGTAAGTCGATTTTCTTGCAATTTTTATTCATTGGAAATTAAATGCCTACATTTCCTAAACCAAAACTATCCCTTACACGTAGCGATCCTTATCCACGCAACATTTCTCACGATATTACTAACGCCGCTGCAAACGGAAGTAATATTGATTCTGCTAGTTATTCGTCAGGGAATACGACGAGTAATATTAGCGAAAACTTAGCTTTAGGAAACAGTACCACTAATTTAAATATTTCAAATCGAACCAATAATTCTAATTTAGTTAATAATTCAAATAATACAATGGCAACGCCAACAGATATTTTTAATGCATTACGAATTCCCGACGCAATCAAAGATTTGCCCAATTTTGATGGTAATACACGATTATTATACGATTTTATTAATAATGTCGAGGAAATTTTATGTTTAATTCCCGATGTAAATGGTACTAGTTACGGAAAATTATTGCTTAGAGCCATACGTAATAAAATTACTGGTCAAGCAAACGAAATTTTAAATATGTATGGGACCCCTATCGATTGGACCCAAATAAAAACAAATTTAATAACTCATTATTCTGATAAACGTAACGAAACGAGCTTAATTAAAGATTTACACAATTTAAAACAAAATAATCAAACGGTTGAAGCTTTTTATAGCAATGTAATTGAAATATTGTCCACAATTTCAAATCATGTTAAGATTCATGAAAACAACAATGATGTTAAACAATCAAAAATAAATTTATATAATGAAATGTGTTTAAATGTTTTCTTATCTGGCTTGAAAGAACCTTTAGGGTCAACAATCAGAGCGATGAAACCAAATACATTAGCGGAAGCTTTTGCATTTTGTATCAAAGAACAAAATATTTATTATACCAAATCTCAAAACATACAGAACACAAACATCAATAAACACAAGCCAATTACACATGTAAATAGTAATAATAATAATTACAACACTCGTACACACTCTAATCAAAATCACGTAGGTGTACAACAGATGCAGTTTAGACCGCGTTATCAACAACAGCCATTTAATAGAATTCAAACACAACAGACACCATACAGACCATTTCAGATAAGACCCGTAAATAATTCATTTCAACAAACTAATTCAAAAATTAATACCCAACAAATAAAACGATTTAGACCTGAACCTATGGAACTTGGAAGTAGTAGAATAAATATTAGACCTCAACCTTCTACCTCACAACCCCATAATAACCAAAACCGTACATTTGCACCCTCATCTCGACCTACATTTACAAGTGAAGAATTATTTAATAACGAAAATTATGAAAACTTAGATCAATATGAAATTACTGAAAATATTTCTGACGAAAATTTTATTTCTGAAGATTATAACGAAAACGGTACAAATTTAATTACTGAACATGAAATTGACGATTCAAATTTTCAACTTGTTTGGAACAACAATTCGGTTACTTAGATCTTAATAGTCATGGTAACACACTCCCTTACATTCATATTAAATCCCCTACAGGCAAAAATTTAAAGTTTTTGGTCGATACTGGCGCCTCAAATTCATTTTTGAGTCCGGAACATGTTAACATAAACCACACTACAACAATTGAACCGATTGAAATTAAAGCAGTTCTTAACACTTACTATTTAGATAAGAAAATAACTATACCAATGTTTAAAGAATTTAATCAACCTAACGACACATTAGACTTTTTAATATTTAAATTTCACCAATACTTTGATGGTTTAATAGGACTTGACACTTTACGAAAAATTAATGCAAACATTGATATTAATAATAAATTATTAAAAACAAAAAATTCTAAATTAAAACTCTTATCAAAACCAAATTTTATGTCTGGCAAATACATTACAGAACCTTTTTCAAAAACTTTAGTGAAATTACCTATTGACATACAATCAGGCGAATTTATTTTAAAAAATACTTACATAGAAAATAAATTTTTAATTCCAGAAGGTATTTATTCAGCAAATGATTGGCATTTTGTCTGTCCAGTAATTAATTTAACTAATAAAAAACAATTATTATTCGTAGAACAACCGCTTAAAGCTGAAATCTTGAATCACGAATTAATACAGTTTAAAGAAAATCAAATCAGTCCGCAATCTCAAAATTCAAATAATAGAATAGACAATTTAATTAGAGTAGATCACCTTAATAAGGAAGAAAAACAAAAAATAATTAATTTATGTAGACAATATGATGACATTTTCCATCAGGAAGGACAGGACTTAAGTTTTACTAACGAAATTAAACACCACATAAACACGAAAGATGACATTCCCATATATACTAAATCTTACCGATACCCTCAAATCCATAAAGAGGAGATACGAAAGCAAATTGACAGTCTTTTAAAACAAGGAATAATTAGACCGAGTTATTCACCTTGGTCTTCACCTATATGGATCGTTCCTAAAAAGACCGACGCTAGTGGCAAAAAGAAATGGCGACTTGTAGTAGACTATAGACGGTTAAATGAAAAAACTATTGACGACAAATATCCCCTACCAAATATTACAGACATTTTAGACAAATTAGGACGTTGTATGTATTTTACTACTTTAGATCTGGCAAGTGGATTTCACCAAATTGAAGTTCATTCTAAAGACATCCCTAAGACCGCATTTTCTGTTGACAATGGACACTACGAATACCTTAGAATGCCATTTGGATTAAAAAATGCTCCGTCCACGTTCCAAAGAGTAATGGATAACGTTTTGCGCGATTTACAAGGAACAGTCTGTCTCGTATACATGGACGATATTATTGTCTTTTCAACCTCATTAGATGAACACATTACTAATTTACAAAAAGTATTTGACAAACTTCGCAAAGCTAACCTCAAAATTCAACTTGACAAAAGCGAATTTCTACACAAGGAAGTCGCATTCCTTGGTCATATAGTATCCTCGGAAGGAGTAAAACCAAATCCGGATAAAATAAAAGCAATTCTAAATTTTCCTTTACCAAAAACACCCAAAGAAATCAAGAGCTTTCTTGGACTTCTCGGATATTATCGTAAATTCATTAAGGACTTTGCAAAAATTACAAAACCTCTTACACAATGTCTCCGAAAGGGAGAAGAAATTAAAATAACCCCCGAATACATTCAGACATTTGAAACGTGCAAAAAATTATTGACTGACGAACCCGTATTAGCTTATCCCGACTTTGAAAAGGAATTTAACTTGACTACTGACGCAAGTAACATTGCAATTGGCGCAATATTATCACAGGGACCCATTGGAAAAGATAGACCGATATGTTATGCTAGCCGTACGCTCACTAAAAGTGAACAAAATTATAGCACGATTGAGAAGGAACTTTTAGCTATTGTTTGGGCTACTAAATATTTCCGTCCATACCTTTTCGGTCGAAAATTTAAAATAATAACTGACCATAAACCCCTTACTTGGTTAATGTCACTTAAAGATCCGAATAGCAAATTAGTCAGATGGCGTCTCAAACTCGAGGAATTTGATTATACTATTATCCATAAATCTGGAAAAAGCAATACCAATGCAGACGCACTTTCCCGTGTCATAATTCCCGAACTTAACGTAAACGAAACTAATAGTAACACATCTACTCACGTAACTCAACACACGACAGATTCGAACACTGTCCACAGTGCAGACGAAGACGATACTTCATACATTAGAATTTCCGAAAATCCATTAAACGATTTTGGACAACAAATTATTCTTGAAAAAAGACTTAAAATGGCGCATAGGAAATCAAAAATCCTTTTTAGAACAAAAAAACGACAAGAACTATTTGACAAAGTATACGACCATGTACAAAGGAAGAAACATGAAAAAATAATTAAACTAAACATTAATAGAGACGAACCATTAGCCTACACACCCGGTACTAACGCTTATCTCACTGAAAATCCACATAATAACAAAATTCATTCAAAATTTAAACAAATTAAAGTAAGTAAGGACAATAGAGTTACAATTTTAGACAATAAAAATAGGAAATTAAATAAACAAAAATTAAAACGACCACTCAAATTACAGGACGATGTTAACGATGACGATAGCGAAAATAGAGATCCTAGACCAGACGAACAACCCAGGAATCTTGATAATGACCCTAGGCCAGGCCCGAGTTATCAATAACTTCGACCACTACATTCATATTATTAACTTAGAAAATTATAAAGAAAATTTAAGTAACATAAAGAAATCAATTAATATTATTTCACAAAAATTCCCCAACAAAGAATTTGAGGATGTACTCCGTTTAAAATTTCAAGAATTAAATAAAAATCTTCAGATCCTCCTACCAAGAAAAATAGTAAAGAGGGGCTTGATCGATGCAATGGGAACGCTTATCAAACAAATTACAGGTAATATGGACCATAACGACGCTTTGGAAATAAATAAACATATTGAAACATTAAAATTAAATCAAAATAATATAGTTACTCAGTTAAACACACAAGTTAGCATAAATTCACAGATGATCGCACGATTTGAAAACATTACAAAACACATAAATAATCAACAAATTACAATCAATAACTATTTGCAATCATTATCAAAGAATATCGATTCAAAAGAAAAATATGATTTCAAATTTGTACAATATTTATATAGAATAAATTTTAATATGGGAATACTTAATGAACATATTAAAGAAATAATACAAGCAGTAAATTTGGCAAAACTTAACATAATAGCAGGACCAATTCTACTCCCAAACGAATTAAAATATGCGTATAAATCCTTAACCAAACAGGGAATACCTATAAGATCCTATGAACAAGTCTATGAATTTCTTAAACTACAAGCATACTACAATGATACTAACATAATTTTCAATATAAAAATACCAAATTTCTATCCTGATACCTATCGGTTAAACTATTTAGAATCCTTACCAAATAAAAACTTAAAATCCATAAAATTCCTTAAACCCTATACGGTTTCCAATGAGTATGAATTGTACGAGATTGACACAGAGTGTCCCAGAATAGAGAACATCTACATATGCCAGTTCAAGAACAAGGGAACCAAGTTGAAAAATTCAAAGTGCCTGGGAAGCCTGCTACTTAACCAGCCATCAACATGCGACTACGAGGACTTCAACAATATCACGGAAATCAAACAAATTTACAATAATCATATCATCATTAAAAATTCATTCGATACGAACATCAGTTCAACGTGCGGTATCACCAATCGAAAAATTATGGGAACTATCCTGATTTACTTCGAAAATTGTTCCGTTACCATTAATGGAGTAGCATACGAAAATATAATACAAAACACCGAAAAATTATATCTACTGCCTACATACAATCTTCCAGTCAAGACGTCGAACATTCAAGAAAAATTGGACTTAGCCAAATTAAGAAACTTTCATATGGAAAATCGGCAGAAGATTGAATTACTGCAATATCATAACAACGTTCATACACCGGCAACTTACCTCATGGTTTTAGCAACCATAGCAATCATCATTGGGTTAATAATCCACTACATTAAGAAGAATAAAGAAGAGAATCCGGCAATCCAAGTAAACTACGAACCCACAGCGCCGTCCAGAGAAGTGAAACTTCTATGGCCACCGCTTCAATCTTAGGAGGGAGGAGTAACATCCTGTACAATATGGACATCCTATATATAAAATAATTGCTTATTTTGCTAATTCATATCTATATTTTAATTGTTATCTTATAAAATGCTAATTTTGCACAATCTTTAATTTCATTGTTTTAATTATAATTTTGATACATTGTAATAATTTAAAATATCATGTTTCTTTCCTGGAACCACCAACTCTGAGTGATTATTCTAGAACAATCATAAAAAGATATAAATAGAGGAATCTCACAAAAGAAATCAGTCTTGTTGCGTCAATTTAAAGATATTGGATCACTCCGTGTTGGTACAAAAGCATATTGTACTTTAATTTGGGATAATAAAATTTTTTAAAAACTCAAATTATCATCTCGATAATTTAACTATATATATATATATATATATATATATGTTCCGTTCGAGGGTTATCATGTTCATACATGTGTTAAATGTTCCGTTCGAGAGTTATCGTGTTCATATATATATATATATATATATATATATATATATATATATATATATATATATATATATAAATTTTAGTGAATATCATTTTCGGATTCTGGGGACCTCAAAACATACTTCTGTTATGATCTCTGGCTTAGGTCGCGTCGTGAGAGCTACGGTAATAGCTGAATTTCTAATTCTGGAAATTCGCTAAAAAGTGAAGCCGTCGGAAGCAGACATGTTGCAACAAGTTGACTAGAAATATCTGATGCCTCCCAAAAGTGCCTTAACAACGGGAGGTTTTCATGCAGAAGTCATTGCGGTTAAAATTGATAAAAAAAAACATTTCTAGTCAATTTTATTAGAAATTAGAACTAAAGGGCGTAAAAGATCTGGAAAAAATTTGTTATTGTATCAAAAACCCCTATATATTTATTGAGACAGACATTGTGATTTCGTTTGTATTCAAGGAGGTATTTCAAGGTGTATTTTAGTTAAGTATGGCATAATTAAAACGGAACACGTATGTATAAAAGTTAATTTAAAAAACTGAAAGATTTGAGTTAGATAAATTATTATCAATGAGCAGTGAACTGCTGCTGTTGCTAAAACATGTTTGATGTTTGATATGTATGAGGTGATTTGTTTTTAACGCAAATATTTTCTTTAACCAAAAAGTAACCAAAAAAATTAATCATTGTCCAAATGTGAACGTGCACTGTGTATGAAATTAATTTAAAAAATTCCAGCGAAATATCCGCTATGTGTATTTCTGTTGACCAAATATTAGTGATGGACGAAAACAATAGATGTCTACACTTGAATTTTAAATTTGTATTTTCTGTAAATTGAATGAAGACATGCTTATAAGTTACGTGTTGTTTTGCCATATGGTAAATGGGAATTTGTATCTGAAATACATTGGTGTAGATAGGTATATTTATCATATTAGAGAAAAGTAAGGTAGAATTTAAAAGTAATAAAAAAAAATTACTTAAAATTCAAAATACAATTTATTTAACTAGCTCAGTTTTTACATAAAAATATTTTTTTGTGACACTTGTATATCTCAGGAGCGGCGGAATTATTTTAACAAGAAATTTCAATTTAGCACAATTTAACAAAAACATTATTCAAATGTCGATGCAAAAGCATAGTAGAATAAATAACTTGAAACAAACCTTTGATTCAAAATTAATAAATTGATAGATAGTCCAGGAGGAATCGGCGCATGAGTACCGAAAACTATTCCACCTCAATTTTTTTAAGCGATCCTCTTCAAATTGCCCTACTGATGATATAAATGCATGTTGCTATGGGGCAACCACGTGCCATATTGTTTAAACAATTGCAAGGAATTTTTATTTTTCAACCGGACAAATTTTTTTTATATTCTTTATTATTCTTTATTGAAATACAAATAAAAAAGGTCCTATGACTTTTCACGATAAAGTTAATATTTTTAGAGATATGAATTTTTAAAGGTTCGAAAAAGTCGACATGTTATTTATATTCTATTGTTCAAATGTTACTGTATTGATTGAAAGGAGCTACCATTGTTATATCGGGTATGATTTAAATTATCTCGGAAAGTATCAAAGATAGAAGTGAAGTGATTGGGACCTTTTTTTGTAGAAAATTTGATGATCCTTAATTCTGAAAATAACTGATTTTTGCCTACAACTTATAGTTTTTAAGAAGTTTTTTAAAAAATGGAAAAGTGAATCAATTTTTTAAGATAACGGCCGAAGCTCACCTCCGATTTTTGGGGATTTTTGATGTAATCATCACTAGATACCGATAAACAAATTTTGCCAAAATTCAAAACTTTCGCAATTATTTCAGGAGAAAAACTTATTTTGATTAGGCTACTATAATGTTCTGTGTAGCTAATTATGTATCTGTCTAATCTAGGGTATAATCAGACATCAAATGGAAGTACCTAATCTCAGTTGTGAATACATGGCGGGTACAATTCAGTAGTAACAGTTATAAAAAATTAACTTTGAAAAAAATAAAATAAAACTGGACTTATACCCCAGTAGACTAACTAGGGGTTAAATTTGTTAAAATTATCTCAGGGCAAATAATAATTTCTTCTTTAAAAGAATAAGTCGTAATCATTAAATTATTTCTAATAATAAAATTACATATGGAAAAATTTTGCTTATTAAACAAATATCAGTCTTCATAAATTTATCATCTGATTTACAATTTAATAAAAAAAAGTAGAAGTGGTCAGTTGAGTTAATTAACTAATAAAAAATAGACATACGGAATTTCAGGGAATCAAATTTTTCTAGCAAAACCATAGTAATTTCTGCTCGAGGATACAGTTGTCTGACACGATTTGGTTTTTAATTTTTTCTTTGCGGTTCCATTTGACGTCAGTCACGATATTATAATTTCTGAATTTTAAATTATGTATACGGTACATATAAATTTTTTATTGATTTGCCCACATTGGGGAATCTGCACAATTTATTCTATTGTAGCGAGCTTACTACTATTGCTGTAAATTAAATACTGATTAATTGATTACAATAAAATTGTTACTGAGTACTGAATTATTTGAGTACTGAATTAAACATAGGTTTCCTAGAGATACCACAGGCATTAAATTGTGGAGCATGGCTCCATTTTATTAAACCCAACTTGTAACCACGGAGATTTGTTTATAAATATTAGATAAACCATTAAATTAATAGTTTGACCGTCATTAAAGTAATCACAGTCAATTTTTTTGCTTCTGTTTCTTAATGTATTTGTAATACACAGCATTCTCTCTAGACGATTCTCTCCTCAGTGAAAATTGTTATGTATTTCGAATTTTATCATTTATATTATATACATATTGCTTCCGAAACTACTAAAGTAGCGGAAACATTGTGTTCACTTCTGAAATATAAAAATTTTTTTCCTCCCAAGATAAAAATTTTCATGCACATTTTACGTTTTAAGGCTTGCTGAACAATTTTCTTTCGTGTCTGCCTGACCATGTGTCGTTAAATTGTACCAAGGGGTATAACTTCTGAACTATTTGGTTGTTTTTCATTAAATTTTCAACAATTATGGGGTTTGGTTCCTAATTGGTCCCCTACAAATTTCATCGCAATTGGAGTAATAGTAGCCACGGCACTGCCATAAAATCTCATTAAATATTGATATCGTACTACTGGTCCCATTTCGCTCAAATTTTCAGAGTATTTCGGTGAATATTTTGCTATTACTTTGAGTTACAACAAATCATAAACTGTACGACGGAGATATCATTTCAGAGTATATGTTTGGTGCAAAAATTAGAAATCTTGTAGATAAATAATTTTTATGAATAAAATCGTAATTAGCAGTATTTTACTATTCTTCAGCTAACATTATTGATCTTTCTTTTAATAGGTTTTCGCGGAATGTTCGGGAAATACCATCACATTTAGAACTATTTAATGTTGAACGGTTGATCCATTTAACTTTTTATTCCTACTTTAATTTTTAAGAATATAAAACATATTTGAATTAATGAATCAATTTTTTATTAACTAATTTTATGTTTTTTTACAGTAGTTATTGTATGATATAAATTTTTAATTTCTAATAAAAAATTATTTTAAAAATTGGATAAAAGATTGTTACGGGTACGAGGGAGCTCTGCGCCACAACCCATTGGTAGCGTATTTTTTTTTTATTATAAATATTTATACATATTAAGATTTATTTATTATAATTACCTGTAGAAGCCCGTACAATAGGGTACCTGACTGTATTCAAAATTTATTTCAAATATTAAATAATTTTATGTATTACTCGTAAATATATTTAATTTTAGCAGTGATAAATAAATATATTCTTTAGTTATTTAAAAATTCTACTTTGAAAATGATGAATTTTTAACCTTCATTTAAATGAGTAAAAACGCGCCGTTACATTAAAATGACGTCATATTGTGTAGTAAATATGACAAATATCATAGATAAGTAACATGTAACTGATGTAAATAGTTACTCTAGTTTAATGCATAATTTTTACACGTGTGTTAAATATTATTTCGACTGGACACAATAATTGTAAATATTGCAGAACAAAAAGCTTAACATCTATTGAAAATATGTTATTGTTAAAAATGTTGTAAAACGTTTCCTAACGTTACAGTAGTGCGAACACATTAATATTTGCTTGCATCAAAATGTGACGTCATCGCATACGTCACCATGGTGGATCGTTTTTCGCGCCAAATTATTCATTTAAAATTGAACAGTTTTTTTTACGATTTTCAAAAATTTATTAAAAATTAATTAGTTAATACGTAAAAACAAAGCATTTAGAATCATTTTTTAATTACAGTCAAGTACCCTATTTTTGTAGCTGCAGCATAAGCTATGATTTCACATTAGATAATATACTATGAGCTTCTCCGGTGTGTTATACCTACACGGAGAGAAAACTCCTATGAAAATTACTGTGCTCAGCACTACAATCGACGTGTAAAAGGCGAACATATTAAATTCTGTAAGGTAAAAATATAAAGATTATAATTAATCATAAAAAATTTAAAGGATGGAATGTTCTTTTCGTAATATTATCTCCGTAAAATTTGTAAAACAGCACAGTAAAAAGTTCCATTACCGATAAAAAAATAATTTTTAATTGTGTTTTTTAAAAAAATTACCATGCTAACATGCTAATAATAGAAAGAAAAAAAACAGAAAGAATGTTGGTTGTGTTGGGATCGCTGTAATGAAATGTACCTCAATCAGCGAGTTACATGGGTTACATGCGAACCATAGGTGTGGACTGGGGAAGAAACTTTGTCAGACAGCTCTCACCAAGCACCTTGATGCAGCTAGTAGTCAGTTGCTTTTACACTCTCTTAGGATGATGTCATCGTTTAATTCATCTTTTTGTTATTTACCTATCTTTAGTATATGTATTAGAATTATATTGTTGGCAATCATTTTTGTATACATGTTTTTACAGGTACAGTGCAACCAATATAAGGTCGCGAGTCAGATGCGCAAATGAAAGAGTACGACAACAAGAATTAAACTATAATATACATGCATAAGAGTGTGATAAAAGTTGTGTTAGCACCACATTAAATTTTACCATGCTAGCACATATTTTTTATTTTGGTCGTCGATCGCGCACGGATTATAGGGGAGCATGGTAATTTTTCTGAAATTTTCTCTACAAAAATTATAGGATTTTTCTCTCCGTGTACTATCTGAACTAGATATTGGATATATTTATTAGTTATATAGTATATTACTTGGCAAGGACCGTAAGTGTTATTTTTGTAACTTCGGATGCAGTTTGAGAATCCGAGGCTGAAAGCCGACGATTCTTAAGCATCCATGACCACAAAAATAAACTTGCGGACCGAGTATGAGTAAGTTATTTTTTCAACCGAAAAAAATTAATAAAAAATAATAAAATTCATGAAAAATGCAATTTTAATAAAAAAAAAAATTAATAGTAGGCGTCTATAAAAAACTGTTTTCATAGAAAAATCTATTTATAATTGAAGTGCTTACTTACGTTCCTAGGAAGGTGAGTAAACTACTTACGATCTTAGACAGTTCCAAGTTGCTTATGCGACAAGCTATCTGGTATGTAAACGCCAACTTACGATTTAAAATTGGAAAAATTAAAAATTTAATAGATTTGAGCGTTACTTTATGGTATTCCATATTTGATATTAGTAAATTAAAACACTTTACAAAAATAAGTATTTTGTAGTGTTTTCATTTACTAATATCAAAGTTGGAAAAATTATTTATTTAAAAGACTGTTATGTTTAATTAAAACAAAAAGAACGATGTTATCCAAACAAAAATCTGTTTTTTATACTGAAAATTCAGCCGTAAAAACAAAGTAATATTCGCCATCATTAATCCAAAGTTCGATTTATTATAACAAATAGAAATACATATAGTCCAAGCTTCGATAGCACAAAATCATACCGGATAAAACACCTCAAATTAAAAAAGCTAAATCGATAATAACTAATGTCGACAATAGGAAATGCCCGCCAGATCTTTACGTTTTTATTAAATTCTATTTTTAAAAAATTTTTGAAATGGCCGAAAAAAACGTCAAATCTACCTCACATAACACCTCGCTGAAATTTACATATGTTATAGCAAATTATACATATTTTACTGAATAATCGATCTGTCTGGCATATTTTGATAATTAATGTCTGACAGACCTATTTTAATTAGTGAAAATTTTAGGCAAATGTACCTCACATAACACCCCCAATTTTTTTGTTTTAATTAAAACTTTTTGACATTATGAAAGTATTAAAATTGGCCTGTCTAATAAAAAACGTTATTAACCATGCCAGACTTAACCTCAAATATTCAGCCTTCACGTATCAAATTGATTGCTGTTTGAAGCAATGTTATCTTTAAAAGTATGTTTTTTTTTTTTTTTTTTATTTTTAAAATTAAGTCTGGGACCTCTTATATCAATTAAAATTGGCCCGGCTTTAAAAGAATATAGCTAAGTTTGTGATTAAAATGAAAATTAAATTTTAAAGTGCAGCGTTGACTTTTTTTTTTATAAACAAATACACTTCCTTTGGGGCCGCGACAAAACACCTCCTATTTTCTTTTTTTAAAATGTAGTTTAAGATCTCCTCTAATCATAAATATTGGTCTGTCTCATAAAAACCGTTTTTTACTAGGCCTTAATGTTTTAAGGCTACGAAGAAGCAGTTTTCATGAAAAAAGTCGTTTTTAGCGAATTTCCAAAAGTGAAACTGGAAATACGCTATTACAGCAGGTGTCATGACGGGACCTAAGCCCGGGATCATAACAGAAATGTGTTTTGAGGTCCCTAGAATACGAAAATGATATTCACTAAAATTATATATATATATATATATATATATATATATATATATATATATATATATATATATATATATATATATGTGTGTGTGTGTCGCCACGATAACTCTCGAACGAAACGTCTAATGCTTATGAAATTTTGTGTGCGGACTGGATTCTGAATTGGCTCGGCTAAGTTCGTTAGCCAGACACGTCGGATACCCAGAAGTAGGTTTTCTGGCCATTTTTTTATCATTCGATCCTATCATAAGACAGTTCGATTTTTACATCGTTGAAAAGGAAAAAAAAATTATGAAAAAAATATTCTTATAATTTTCTTTCTATTTTAAGTATTTTTCGAGAAAGTGTAAATTTTCACCATTATATTAGTTTTCTTTCTTTGTTAGTCTAATAAGTAATTTATATTTATATCTCAGTTCTTTATGAAGTATAAAAATATTTCACTTTTTTATTAGAGAATTTTGTGAGAACAAGTGAAGTCTATTCACATACATGTGTTATAACACACATACATGTATAGAGTTTTGTTTCTCATTTATTGCATTATAATTAGCATGGTTCTATCTCAAGTTGAAAAATGAAAATTAAATAGATTTTCTAAGCTAATGTAATGAAGAATTTTTTTTTTTTTTATTGAATTTTTAAGTAAACAAGAAATTGAAGATTATGTTATGATATAATATTATTAAATATGAAACAAAACAAAATATGTACAATGTACATATGTATGCACGGAAAAATATTTTGAATCGATTTTGAAAATTTTTTCACTAATAATTAATAATGTTAAAAAATTAAACTATTTCAAATGGATTTAAGGTATTTTATGTGAGGTCAAGGTTTTCGGGACCTAAAAAGGCCAGAAATTAATTAACCAATCGATTTTAAAAATTTTTTCACAGTTAGTAAGTTAAAGTATTTGAATTAATTAATTAAATGATGTCCGCAAGAAGCTTACGGACTGCCATAAGTTATATGAGATCCTTAGAACCCTTTTCTTACTGTTAGAGTACTAGACTTGTATGAGTTTCGCCAGGATTTACTGATCCCATAATTGTAAAAAATAAACTAAACGACCAATTTTAAAAATTTCTTCACTGTTACAGAGCTAAACTATTTTAGATAGATTTAGAATACATTATGTAAGGTCCGCCAGGGTCCACAGGACCCAAAAGTGTCAAAAATAAACTAACTGACCGATTTTGAAAATTTTTTCACTGTTACAGAGCTAAACTATTTTAGATAAATATAAATTACGTTATGTAAGGTCCACCAGGGTCCATAGAACTCAAAAGCGTCAAAAATAAACTAACTGACCGATTTTGAAAATTTTTTCACTGTTACAGAGCTAAACTATTTTAGATAAATATAGATTACGTTATGTAAGGTCTGCCAGGGTTCATGGGATCCAAAAGAGTCAAAAATAAACTAACCGACCGATTTTGAAAATTTTTTCACTGTTGGGGAACTAAGCTATTTTAGATAGACATACATTACGTTATTTAGGGTCCATGGGACCCAAAGGTGGTAAAAATAAACTAACCGACCGATTTTGAAAATTTTTTTACTGTTACAGAGCTAAACTATTTTAGATAAATATAGATTACGTTATGTAAAGTCTGCCAGGGTCCATCGGATCCAAAAGTGTCAAAAATAAACTAACCGACCGATTTTGAAAATTTTTTCACTGTTGGGGAGCTAAGCTATTTTAGATACATATAGATTACGTTATGTAAGGTCTGACAGTGTCAGTGGGACCTAAAAGTGTCAAAAATAAAATAACTGACCGATTTTGAAACTTCTTTACTATTACCGAGGTAAACTATTTTAGATAAGTACAGGTTGTGTTATCTGAGATCCACAACTGTCCTGCGGATGCAAATGCGGCGTAGAATGCTACACAACGGGTTTTGAATATATATATATATATATATATATATATATATATATATATATATATATATATATATATATATATATATATATATATATATATATTACATAAAGTCCGCCTAGAATATTCGGTCGAGCTGATGGTTCTTGGGTCCCCAAAAATATCAAAACTAATTACTCAGCCGATTTTAAAAATTCTTTTACTCTTAGAAAGCTAAACTATTTTAAATAGGTACAGGTCTTAGATGAGATCCGCCAGTGCCCAAGATTTGGAAATTCGCTATGTTATGCAGATGCTGCGACAGGGGTATTAACCATTCTCAAGCAAAGGAACAATTAAAGAAAGGAACTTGATACCACCACTTTTGCTCACTGAAAAATTTTAAGAAATGTTTTTCAGATTCAAATATTTATGGGATATGTGAAATTATTAAAATTTTCGTTTATACAGAGTTTAAGAGTTATTGTATACAGATTATTGTATTGTTATTGTATAGGATTTAACCACTTCAAATAAATACATATTTTTACCTCATTTAGAAATTTTATTTTTCTTTGTATAATTTTATTTTTCCTAAAAATACTTTTACTTTGGCCTTAAATTTACTCAAATAATTTAAAAAGAAAACTGTACAGTCAGCCACACTTGTATTCTTAGAGCAGCATATTTACTCATATGACAAAATTTAAACCAAATGGATTCCCATAATTTCCCACGAATTTGAACTTTTTTGTTTATAGTATTATTATTTGGATCTTCTACTTTCTATATAAGTTAAAAAAATTTCATCAATAGATTTTTAAAAAAAAATTCTCCTTTATGACATATTAAGTGTTAAATAGTCGTTTACTTACTATTTAAGGAGTTTCTGTAGGAATTTAGTTTAGTAGCATAGATCAAAAATCAATTTCTTGAACTCTATTAAAATTTCTTTTTCGGCAATTTAATCAAAAATTTGACCTTAGAGATTACTAAATTTTGTGTTTATTTAAAATAAAGGCACACACCACCAAAGGCTTGTAAGTACCGTCAGTTGGGGCGAATCCGGACAGAGCCGCCTCTCGATATGTCTTCGTCAGTATTATGATTGCACAAGGTCATAGATCAATGCATGCTACTGAATTTTGTCATTTGTGAGTTAGTCGTCGAAGAAAAGCGGTGAACGTGACATCTTTGTATTTTGTTATTTTACAGGCACGTCTTTTATAATTTTTAAATATAACGCACGTTTTGAAATCTTATAAACTGCCGTACAAAAAAAAAAAAAAACAAACAAACAAAAAAACAGTTATGTATATAAGGTAGGGAGTGGTAACAAGAAATGTATATTGTGCTTAATTTTAACATAAAAGCTATATTGTGCTTAATTTTTTTTTTTTTTTTTTTTTTTGATAAATTAACAAAAAATTGTCTATAGGTGGGGCGAATTCGTACACGATGGTGCGTCAATATAAAAAGAAAGTGGGTATAAACTATATGAACTGTAGTCTAGATAACATAAAATCGGCTCTTTTCGATAGAGGCGCAACAACTGGGGGGGGGCAAGGGGTCCGGACCCCCTAAAATTACGTGGAAAGGGTCTGGAACCATTACCATAGGTGAATTTGCCCAAGAAATGAAATTCAACGATATGTATGCGATTGTGTAGCTTAGTGAAAGAGTAAACCATACGTATGGATTTTTCCTCAATATCTTTACATTTTGCGGAGTTATAATACCAAATACTAAAAAATAGTGATCTTGTTCAAACTTTTTTTTCTCGTAAACTATTACAGATAAAACGATGAAACAAAATCCATATTGTTTGCTATGTCCAGTACTTTATTATATATTTTTTTCATTTAAAATGGACATTAAATACCCTTTATAAAATATGAAAAAAAAATTCATTAGATTTTTTTAGCTACTTGTACAAGAGTGACCACTTTCTTATTACTACCAAAAGAAAGCTCGCAAGCACTTCTCTCACCTCCCTGAATTTTATTTTTGTCAAAAGGCTGAAACATACTGAAAAAAAATAAAAACATATATATTTGGTGATGTTCATGGTATGTGTATGTGCAGGTACAGGTCAACAAATCTGACTTTACCTCTTCAAGGTCATTAAAAATGCATTCTTAAAGAAGCGAGATAGTACTTAATATAAAGAAAAAATGACCTTGAAGCGGCAAAGTCAGATTTGTTGAACTGTACCTACTTGTTTTTGAATTATGTTTTGAGAAATATTTTGAATGAATAAATGAATCATTGAATGTTTTTTTTTTTTTTTTTTTTTTTTTTTTTATTACATGAGAATCTGATGCCTGCTCTACACTCTCGATCGAAGTTCCTCGACGAAGTAATCGCTAAAGTTCTAAAGTTGACTGAAGTCGGAATACCGTTATAACACCAGCCACGAAGAACCATGAAATGACCTTCTACACTCTCGTACTCGGTCCACTTTGCGAGAATTGAGAGTAGGCATAAGGAATCTATTATGTTTTATGTTCAAAATGTAGACTCATTCCACATAGGAGTTTTAAAAAATAATCAGCTACGAATCAAGAACTAATTTTTTTCATTGCTTTTAACATACTTCTCAAGTCTACAATTTTAAATTCACTGATGAAGTTAAATACATCACTAACTGATCAAGTAAACAGTTTTAGTTTACCTAACGGCTAAGTAAAAATGTTAGTTGGATTTACTTGCGAAATAATTGTAGATCTGAGTAATATGTTAAAAACAATGAGAGAAGTTAGTTCTTTTTTCGTAACTAATTGTTTTTTAGAACTCCGATATGAAAAAGTCTACATTTTGAAGATAAAACATATTAGATTCCTTATGTCTGCTCTCAATTCTCGCAAAGTGGACCGAGTACGAGAGTGCAAAAGGTCATTTCATGGTTCTTCCTGGCTGGTGTTATAACGGTATTCCGACTTCAGCCAACTTTAGCGCTTACTTCGTCGAGGAACTTCGATCGAGAGTGTAGAGCAGGCATCAGGTTCTCATGTAATAAAAAAAAAAAAACATTCAATGATTCATTTATTCATTCAAAATATTTCTTAAAAACATAATTCAAAAACAAGTAGGTACAGTTCAACAAATCTGACTTTGCTGCTTCAAGGTCATTTTTTCTTTATATTAAGTACTATCTCACTTCTTTAAAAATGCATTTTTAATGACCTTGAAGAGGTAAAGTCAGATTTGTTGACCTGTACCTGCACATACACATACCATGAACATCACCAAATATATATGTTCTTATTTTTTTTCAATATGTTCCACCCTTTTGACAAAAATAAAATTCAGGGAGATGAGGGAAGTGCTTGCGAGCTTTCTTTTGGTAGTAATAAGAAAGTGGTCACTCTTGTACAAGTAGCTAAAAAAATCTAATGAATTTTTTTTTCATATTTTATAAAGGGTATTTAATGTCCATTTTAAATGAAAAAAATATATAATAAAGTACTGGACATAGCAAACAATATGGATTTTGTTTCATCGTTTTATCTATAATAGTTTACGAGAAAAAAAAGTTTGACTAAGATCACTATTTTTTGGTATTTGGTATTATAACTCCCCGAAATGTAAAGATATTGAGAAAAATCCATACGTATGGTTTACTCTTTCACTAAGCTACACAATCGCATACATATCATTGAATTTCATTTCTTGGGCAAATTCACCTATGGTAGTGGTTCCAGACTCTTTTCCTTCAATTTATTTTATTTATATTAACAAGTAAAATTTTTAGTGGTTTACTAATATTTTTTATTTGAAAATCAAATTTTCGGAGACGATATTTTATTACATTTTCCATTGTTATCGGAGAACTGCGTTATGAAGAAATTTGGTTATTTAAATTTTTGTTGGACCCCCTGTAGATATGTTGCGCCCCTGCTCCGTTGCGCCCCTGTAATTGTTGCGCCCCTGCTCCGCCACCAGTGGCGGTAAAAATGAAAGAAAATCGCTCAAACAAGCTGCTGAATAATTCCATGTTCCCAAATCGACCTTGCATGATAGACTCAAGGGCAAATCGAAATAAAATTCATTTAAATCCAAAATGTTTTATTTCACCCATCAAAAGTCATTCGCTGATGCAGGTATTTATCTTAGCGAATTTCCAGATTGAAAATTCAGCTATTTTTATCTTTTTATGTCCGATTTCACCCATATACATGACTGAATGTGATTTATATTGCAAATAAAGCACTATCCGGATTCGTCCCACACATAGGGTCGAATCCGGACACTAAAAACAAAATATAGCAGTATAAATTTTGATATTTGAGAAATTCCATTTATAAGTCGATCATCCAAAAATGGCATGTTCGCCAAATTTAATTTCCCTTTGTATATAATAAGTTTGAGATCAATTATGCCCATTTGCACCGTTTTCAGTTTAAGTAGAACTTAGTTAAGAAATGCTTAACTTTAAGAATTTCTTATTTATTTTTTATTACTCATGCGGGAGAAGTACTAACTTGGCGCACATATTTCTGTACGCAAAATGGCTGTTTGCCAACTGTACTCTTCCCGCATACTTTTTTGCGTGTGGAAAGTAACTTTCCACATGCAAATTGACAATAAAACACGCAAAATTTAATCAAAACACGCAAAGCCGCCTCTTAATTTTTCATTTAATAAATATTTCATAATTATTTCTATAGAAACCACCAACAAAGTAATTTAAACGATAATTAATTCAGAAAAAAAAGACGAACACTCAAAAATATTATTTTAAAAAGTAATATAAATGTCAAAAATAATGATAATAATAGAAAAAAGTATGTGAAATTCGTAATAAAAAATAGTATGTGCAACTCGTGCGGGATTGTCGATTGCCCTACTCAAGCGAATGAACGCACTCACTACGTTCGTGCGCTCAACTTCGCTTTCGTGGGCAATCGACAATTTCCCGCACTTATTGCACAATATACTATTGTGTGTTGCACCGTTGTGGTATAAGTAAAGCTTAGTAAAATATTTTATAAGTAAATGAAAACTTGGCAATACTGTTAAATCTAGTGAGTTCCTAGTAATTTTTCATTTTCATGTTTATGTAAAAGGACCGGATATTATAAATATCGTTCATATCCGTCAATTCAAAGCATACTATCATTTTGTTTGTATATTTTATTTTAAGTAGAATAACAACTATTTTTCTTATTTTACATCGTAATTGTATTTTGAAAAAATAATATTTTATTTCAAAAATATTTTTATATTTAAAAAAATAAATAAAATATAATCTATAGACTATAGGGTAAAAGACCCCATTGTCGATCGGGGTTATAAGTCCGATCAGTTTTGACATTTATATTTTAATGAAGTTATTTCTGAAAGAAACCTTTGATAAAAAAAATTATTGTTAATAGAATGATTATTTTTCAATTTAAATTCACCTCACATTTAATGTCTCCTCACTTAATTTAAGAAATACATATATATATATATATATATATATATATATATATATATATATATATATATAACAATTTTTGTTGAATTCGTGAATTTTTAATATGGTGGATGATCATTATTCAAAACACATGGGTTATAAATTGTAACATTTTTCACCGAATTTTTAAAGTTATTAGCATAATAAAAGTATACAAATAATTGTTATTAGTCCACTTAAGAGATTAGGATAGCTAAATTAAATTTTATATGTGTTAAATATTATTTGTATGACTGATCCTTCTTGGGATCAAAATTTTAGAGTTAGGTACGGCATTTTGAGAATTATATATTGCATATCTCTTTTATAAACATTTTTAATTAATTTTTGGGTTTAAAACACTTAACTAACCGTTTTTATAATTTCACTTTAATATTTTATTTATTTCAGAACGTAAAATCAATTGAAAAATAATTAATATTGAATTAAAACTTCGAAATTGAAATAAAAACATTTAGATTTGAAACGATATATAAATATATACGTCATCTATCGTCAATTTAACTGTTTAAAAATTCACAATGGCGTATAGGTAAGTTAGAATCATGTTAGAATGTACACAATGTTTTTTAAAGCAAAATTAGATGGCGAAAGAAAATACAGTATTTTAGTGGTTTATTTTATCGAATATTTAAACCCTTCTGTCATTGCTGCTATGTTTCACAAGGTGTCATTCTGTGATACTCTATGACACAGACTGACCTCTTGTAGTGGATAGAGTGTCAAAGTGACTGAAAGAGAATGGTTCAAATATTCGATAGTATAAGATTTACTACTGTACTGATTTACTGATTCTTCATAGGGGTCAGTGTATTGATCTTTCAAAGGAGGTTAATATTTTCTGTATGCTTTTTAATAGACGTCAACAAATTATAAAACAAAATCATTAATAAATCAAAATTTTTGGGTTATATTTTCTTAAAAACATATCTATTGGATTAAAAAAACTTGGTTTCATACTTATTAAGAAAAAAAAAATGGGTGTTTTGTTTATTTTTTAATTTTTTTAAGCTAATTTAATGATACAGCTAAAAATAGTGATCGGTCATCGGGTCTCTTACCCTAGTTATGTAATAAATAAAATTTAATTTAATTTAAAAAAAAATTTATTTTGAAATTATTTTTGTATTATAATTATATAATTGTATTTAAAAAAATAAATAAGATCTGGTATAATGCAATCTTGGAAATCCAAAATCTATAATTTCCAATATATCCATATCGTCCTCCCATATTTCATTTACACGATCCATTTTTTATTTATTATTCAGGTGAACAAAAAACTGTAAAAGCTATATTGTTTAACGTATCCGTGGTTTAATGTGACATAATACATAACCTCATTAACTAAAATGTGATAATATACAAATATATACAAATATACAAATGGACATAGGTAACTAGTGAGCATGTGCAAACGATTGCTTATCTTTTAAGATCAGTTTAAGCATTCACAATCGAAGGCTTAAAGTTAAGAATTACTTTTTGCTGTTAAGAACATCTTTGCGAACGGTGCAACAAGATCGGTTGTTTTAAGAATTACTTAAAATTAAGTACTACTTAAACCATACGGTGCAAATGGGCATTAGTTAAAAAATCATGTGGTTTTTAAAACTAAGCCCCGTAAAATCCGTAAAGCACAAAAAAACCAAGAAAATCGAGTACCATGTTATAGAGGGGACTGAGTACTTTCATTTAAAAAAAGAAAATCGAAAATCGAAGATAAGGTATTTTCAGTATAAGCGATTAAAGAAAAAAATAAACGTTGCGATTACTTCATAATATGTGCATATATTGGGACAGAAATCGGTCTGATTGAAAGTGTATGTAAAGTACATTCAATGGCACATGTAATCATTTTTCAATTATTCTTAGACTCTGAAAAAATTGATAAAATATTTTGGGGAATCCCCATTTTGTGACCTTGAACGCAACTTTGAATAATTATAACTCCGACAAAATAAAAGATAATTCAATAATATTCGAGTTCATAGCTCAACACATTTTAAACTTATTATATACAAAGGGAAATTAAATTTGGCGAACATGCCATTTTTGGGTGATCGACTTATACATGGAATTGTTCATTTTTATTACTATCCTATATGCTCGTGATACTAAAGCATTTAAATTTTTTTTTTAGAATTTTTTTGATTAACTCTAAACAATTTATTGCCAAAAAACTGAAAAAATCGTCCGGATTCGCCCCAGTTGACGGTATACTTCAAAATTTGAATAAAAAAAGTAATTCAGTTTTGGAATAAATAAAAATATTTATCAAATTTTAAAGTGTACGAATATGAATGTGGCGTTGACCTGTTGATACAAGTTGCATCTCTAACATTTGTCAGAGAATTTTTTTTTTTTTTTAATCTATTGATGAAATTTTTTTAAACTTACATAGAAAGTAGAAGATCCAAATATTGATACTATAAACAAAAGAGTTCAAATTTCTGGGAAATTATGGAAATCCATTTGGTTTAAATTTTATTATATGAGTAAAAAATATGCTGCTGTACGAATACGTGTCCGACTGACTGTATTTAGGTAAAATATGGTGGAAATACGATGATTGATGTAAACCAGCGGTTTCCAAACTTTGAGCACTAACAGTTTTTTTTACAGTGTCTCAAAATAGTATATAATAATATGTCAAAAGTTGAAATAAATTATATTTTCTTATATTATAAAAAAAATCGAAAAATTAGTGTTTTTTTTTTTTTGCTAAAAAAGACCCATCTAACTCCTTAATGTAAAATGCCCATTATTTGGTAATTAGGTACGTTTGAGAGCTTATTCTTAAAACCATGATTTTATCAAAACGACGACGATATTTGCAATTAACTGCCCCCCTCACCCTCCGGTTAGAAACCACTGATGTAAACCATCGTGAAAAAAATTCCAGTAACTTGATTTGAAATTAATTCTAGTTATAGCCGAAGAGCTGACCGTAGTTTTGTCCACGTCATCGACTACACAAATAAATTTATCTTTATTGAATAGTTTACTTTAATACGAAACGAAATTTATCTGTGCATATACCCGAAATATGGCCGGAAATTTGAAAAAAGTGACCGCTTCCGGTTACATTTCTAGCTGTTATCCTACGTCATGAGATACATGGATGAAATTTGGTTACAGTATAGATGAAGTATATCTATATTAAAATGTCAAAGGTTGCCTCCATAAAGTTAAAAAAAAAATTTTTTGAAAAATTGGATTTTGGCTGTTATTCTACACAGAGAGAAAATTCATATAAAAATTACTGTGCTCAGCACTACAATGGACGTGTAAAAGGCGAAAATATTCAATTTTGTACGGTAAAAATATAAAAATTATTATTAATCATAGAAAATTTAAAGGATAGAATGTTCTTTCCTTAATATTAGCTCCGTAAAGTTTGTAAAACAGCACAGTAAAAAGTTCCATTGCCGACAAAAAAATATTTTTTAATTGTTTTTCTTACAAAAATTACCATGCTGTCTTAAAATAGAAGAAAAGTAGAAAAGAAGAAAAGAAGCTAATAGTAGAAAGAAAGAAAGAGAAGGTATCAACGCTGTCACATAGCGAAGCAAGCTGCAGAAGGTATCAACACAATCATATATGAAGGTCACATAGCCAGACTGGTGGTGTTGCAAGTAGCTGGTCACACTGTTGATGTAGTGTTGTGTGGTGTCGAAGCAGTGTTCATTAGAGTGTCTTACAGGACGGATGGTCATCGTTTAATTCATCATTTTGTTACTTCACTATCTTCAGTATTTATATTGTTGCTAATCATTTTTGTATGCATCATAAAGAATCGACCTTCGGAAAAGATCGGGCATCTTCGAAGTTTTTACAGGTACAGTCCAAGCAACATAAGGTTGCGGGTCAGATGCGCAAATGAAAGAAAGTATGTAATATGTAATATGAAAAGTATGCAAATATGTAATATGAAAATATTAAACTATAACATATATGCATAAGAGTGTGATAGAAGTTGTGTTAGCACATTAAATTTTACCATGCTATAATATATTTTTTACTTTGGTCGTCGATCGCGCACGAATTATAAGAGAGCATGGTAATTTTTCTGAAATTTTATCTACAAAAATTATATGATTTTTCTCTCCGTGTACGTCATAAGATACAATAACGAAATTTGGTCAGAGTAAAGATGAACCCTTCCAATAACAAAATATCAAGGGTTGCCACCCCTCATTTGGCCGCAACCCTTATTTCCCAGCCCTTTTTCAAGATTTCAATAAAACGATATTTGAATTGAAAAATGTAATATATACTTATTGCAGTGCTTTGATATCTATACATCTCAATTACGTTTTATAATCCGAAATGAAACATAAATATTTCAAAAGTGACAAGACTTAGCGCTTTGAAGCAAAATCCACTACCTGAGTTAATTATCATTCTAATAGATATTTAAGCAATTCAATAAGTATATATGTGTATTATATTCTTCAATTCAAATATCATTTTATTGAAATCTGGAAAAAGGGCCGGCAGACAAGGGTTGCGGTCAAATGAGGGGTGACAACCCTTGATATTTTGTTACTGGAAGGGTTCATCTTTACTCTGACCAAATTTCGTCATTGTATCTTATGACATAGAATAACAGCCAATATCCGGTTTTTCAAAATTTTTTTCAACTTTGCGGCGAAAATTAAGGAGGCAACCCTTGATATTTTAATATAGATATACTTCATCTATACTTTAACCAAATTTCGTCCATGTATCTCATGACGTAGGATAACAGCCAAAAATGTAATCGGAAGCGGTCACTTTTTTCAAATTTCCGGCCATATGTCGGGTATATGCACAGATAAATTTCGTTTCCTATTAACGTAAACTACTCAATAAAGGTAAATTCATTTGTGTAGTCGATGACGTGGACAAAACTACGATCAGCTCTGGGACTATTAAGTAGATATTTATTGTTAATATTGCTAAACATTGATCATTTAATGGTCAGAAATATGATGGAATGTCTTATTTTTTCCATTACTCATTTTTCTTATAACTCGGTAGACATCAAGGCAACATCAGCATCTAATTAGAAAAAAATATATGTATGTATGTACAGATGAATCATTGAACAAGTAATTAATTTCGTCCGTTCGTAGTTGAATACTAAACTGTAAAATGAATTCATTAGCTCAACTAATTTTTTTAGTGTTTTATATATTCTGTGTAAGTGACATTTCTGTTTGATGGTAAATTTGTAGGTACAGTAGAACTTCGATTAACCGTCACTCGATTATCCGGGAGTTTCCGTTATCCGTCAAGGTCTAATAAAAAGAAAATGTAGTTTTTGGTATTAAATATACAAATCGAGTTTCCAAACGCATGCATAATCCCATAGAAAACTAAATATTTTCCTTAAAAAAAATATGATTCTTAAAATAAATAATACAATTGCAAATATGTAATATGAAATTATTTTGTGTTGCTGATGTAGGGGTTTTACCCTTTTTACAACTCTGCACACTAGTTACTCCTCTCAGTCTGAACTTTGTGACGTATGCGTACAAGACAAGGGTATATTAGCACCTTTTGATAAATCAGTCTAAATTATTATAGAGATTAGTTAAGGTAACATGTATAAGGCGATCGTAACAACTTTAGAATTAATGCTGATAGTGTGATACCGACGTATTACTATTTAATCCACAATACAAATTTTTACTTCGTTTTTGAAAATTCTTTAGAAAAGTATTCGAAACAGCATCTTGGAGTTCTATAATAATTTTGTAACCCCTATATTTTATGTTAAATCATTGAACATATATTTGACTGGCATAAATTTTGTTGCTCATTACGTTTTATCACATAGTGATTGAAAAGTTATCAAACTGGATCGGCTGGTACTCGAACCCACAAACCTTTGGTAACTAGACAAGCACTTTACCTCTTAGGCTACAGCTCCTTGCTCGAAAGGACTCCATTTTGACAACCATCATCTAGTTACATATATCTGAAATAAAAAAAGCTCATTAGGTTGAAAATTTTTTTTTTATAATAGTTTGATAAATTCATTTTGAAATTCTGAATTATAAAGTTGACTTTATAATTTTCTATGACGGTATCAATAACCGGATCAAAAACATAACCGAAATAAGCCGGTTAACCGAAATGGGAAAACCGATTTTAGGTTATAACCGGCAGGTTTTACCTCTCCCTATAGTCTCTTTAGTTCTCAATGTTGAAAATAAATGTTAAAATATTTTTTTTAATGTAGTTATCAAACTTTTAATAATCTGAAATAATTTTTATATCTTTATTAAAGGCTTTTATTTAACTTCCAATGCTAGTATGTTTGTTTAGATCAAATCTTGCAATTAAAATTTAGACAATTCTTCTAATTGAGCTGGAGGTTTCGAATTTTGCGTATGGGTGTAACTTGGATGGCAATGCAATATTGTATAATAAGTTTTGTCCTAAATTCCCTCAAAACTAGAATTGCTGATTTTTAGTCTACGTAAATTTTTGACATTTTGAATTGTCAAATATTGTCCCATGATTTTACATTGCAATTTTTAGTTTCCATAGTGATGTTTGACTTTCTAATGCCCGGTTTATCAATCGTTAATAATCTCGATTAGTAGTAGAGATTAAAATTAATTGTGATTAGACTAAAAATATAAAATAAAGTAAAATAATACTTTTTTAAAGCAAGTTTTTATTTAAAAATGAACTTAAATGTATAAAATAACTTTTGAAAGATGTTTGAAGCAATGTGCAACATAATTTTATTTTTATTATTTTTATTGTTGTTTTTATTTTTACATTTACATATTTTTACTATTATATTTATTTTCATTTTTATGGTTGTTTTTTATTTTTATATATTTCTACTTTTATTTCATTTTAATTTAATTTTATTTTTATTGTTGTTTTTCATATATATTTTTATTTCTATTTTATTGCTGTTTTTATTTTTTTATATTTATATATTTCTACTTCTATTTTATTTTTTTATATTTATTGGTTATTTATTATTATTATTATTATTTTTATATTTATTTAGGTATTTTTAACGAAGGAAAATATTTTTTCCGAATCCTTTATTTTATTATATTTACATTTCTGATATTTCTAATTTCCTATATTTATATTTTCTAGTTTTATTATATTTCTGATTTTGGTTATTTATTGTTTATTTATTGTTGTTTATTGTTTATTTATGGTTATTTATTGTTTATGCTAGTGAAAAGGACTACACAAGTAGTCGAAACCGGTCTAGCGAATATTTGTTATATTTTTATTTTTTGTGGGTCCTTAAGGGGAAAAAGTTTATTATTATTTAACTACTGAGGAGTAAGTATAGCTACTCACTTCTGAAACAAAAATTGTTTCAAATTCAAAAGTTATTTTATACATTTTAAAGCTTGCTTTAAAAAAACTATTTTTTTACTTCAATTTATTTATTTTAATTTAGAATTTAAAAAAAAGAAAATTGAATGCAACATGTGCAAAACAAATGTTTTCTTTATTCGTCGTAACTGTGCAACGAGATAAATATTGTTGGACAGTTGTACATTATGTGGTACATAAAAACATTTTTATTCCGACTTTCCAATACGGTAAAGCGCATAAACAAATCAAGAAAATTGTTAATTGAGATTTAAACCTGTAGGCATATACATGTAAAATTTCGTGTTCATAGGTCCAACGCAAGTAATAATAAAACATAATATATTTGCTCTTTTATTTTAATAAAGGGTGTGAAATTTGTTTATTTTCTGACAGTCGCTCATAATCTTGAGTTGATTATCACATACATTTTTTGTTTTGAAGTTTTAATGGAAAAATGAAAAAATTGTGAAAAAATTGTGTAAATTAGTTTATTAATTTACGCATCAGTGGAGGCAAAAAAAGGTTAAGAAACTTTTCCATACATCTAGAAATGTTGTTACCGCACGTATCTACGTCAATTGTATATTATGTTAACAAGTTCATAATAATTATAATGCCAAACATGGTTGAATAATAATATGACATTATACAGAGTGAATAATTTAAAAGCTACCATTTTCATTACACCGAAACTATTGACTTACAATTAGTTAAACAATTATTTAGATAAGAGTTGTAGCTACCGCTGGGGAAAATCGATTATTGCAGCCAGGAGCTTTGTTGATAAAATTGTTTTAATGCATCAATAGAAAACATAAATAAAAGAAACATTTTTTTCTAACAATAATTTCATTTTTTTAAACTTTTCTTAAATTTATTTGCGGCAAACATACGTATACATATAAAGTAGATCTAATCGGGCTTATTTTTACGTATTTATCCAGAAAACGAACCAATAAACTTACCATCCAGTTTATCTTTTGAAGTACAGATATCGCGGTTAACTTTTAAGGGTTTTAATATTTTTTTATTAACAAAAAAAAGTAAATTAGAAAGATTATTAGCATTAAAAATAACTGCTAATTTAAATAATTTAACATAGGTATATTCATTAAGTTATTGAACACTATTCATGTTTTTGACTTTTCCACTCCAATAAATACCTATTAAACATTAACCTTACGATAGTTGAACGACATTTAGGTGTGTGTATGCGTTCAGGGAGTATAAAAATTTGAAAATATGAAAAGACAGTTGCTATGTTTAGTCACCGCAGTTATCCAAAATAGGTCTTTCATGAATTATTCTTCTATTTCGAAGAGTAAGACGGATAACATTTAATATTTTTAACAAATTTGATTGACATATCAACCTACAGTATCATTGCTAAGATACTGTATATTTCTATATTGTTTGAATTCGGTATCAGCGTGAGGAACAAGAAAAGATTAATTTTTAAAATGCAATTACTCAAAAACATGAGATAAGGAAAATGTGCAGAGTATTACTGGTAGTTTTGAATCATATAAACTAATTTTTAAAAATTTCTTAAACATAGATTTCCATTTTAAAAAATATTCGTTTGCATATAACAGCTCGAAAACTAAAGGAGTTATAAAGCTCCTGGTAACAGCTGTCGATTGCTCCCAGCTCAGCGGTGGCTAGAATTATTATCTAAACAATTTTTTGATTAAAGTCTGTAATAATTTGGCTGTAATGAAACTGGCAACTCTTAAATTATTCACCTGTATGTACTTGGTTGAATCATATCATAAGTAATGCACGCAGTACGTTGTATTCTGTAATATAACATTTCCATTTTGAAAATCACACCATTTAAATAAGCAATGACCTGTTTGTTTTGTTTTTTTCACAATATTATGTAATTTATAAGTGGTTCGATGTAATAATTAATATCAGTAATTAATTTTCTGATTCATTTTGTATAGATTGAATTTCTAAATACAACCTTGAATAATTGCTATAAATATGGTAAAATAATATTGTGTATATTGTATTTGTTACTGGTGGTACAATTACCTATCACCGTCATAGTTTATTAGTCGAATTTTCTCCGAAAAATTAGACTTATACAGTCTATACGATAAGAGCTGCGAGAGGCGAGACCAGGGGCGCTATCCGTTTTCGGACCCGTAGAACACGATTATGTAAAAAAAAAAGATGTCTGATATATATATATATATATATATATATATATATATATATATATATATATTTTCCCGCAACCTTTTAATATGTGTAGGGCCCCCCTATGGAAGTTAAGAGATGAAATTTGGTAAGTGGGGCTTATTCCGATGCACAACAATACTATCAAAGTGGGGTCAAATTTTGGGCAAATTTTTTTTCGGACCCGACCTTTAAGGGGGTGGTGGGGGGCGGAAAAGCAATAAAACTTTTCCAAACCGGTTTTAAATAATGTTTCGGTCAATTACCTACAACATATCCAAAATTCAGCTTCCTAGGATGATATGGTGGGAGTAGAGGGGGGAAAAACGATTTTCGCTGGATCTAACAGGCCCCCAGCCCCCCAGAATTAACGTAGAGGGTTGAAATTTGGTGTGTTGATGAAGTTCGTACCTAGGTTGTGCTTTTTGGAGGTTTTAATATTTTACCCCCACCCCCCTCATTTTTAAGCTACAATTTCAAGCATTTTCGACGTTTTCGAAGTTTGTACCACTCGCACAGGTCACCCGAATAAACCTAGAGGGCTGAAATTTTGTATTTGGATTGAGTTAGTATCAAGGGGGTGCCTTTTGGGGGTCTCGACTTTTAACCCCTACCCCCACCATTTTTATACCCAAAAGAACATGATTTTTCTTGTTTTTTAACAGTTTCGTTCGGGTCAAAATCTCCCCAAATAAACCTAGAGGGCTGAAATTTGGTGTACAGGTTAAGCTAATAGCCAGACACTGTTTTTTGGAGGTTTCAACTTTTAACCCTTACCCCCACGATTTTTACGCCAATATTTCCTTAATTTTTTTGCTTGTTTTCTAACACGTCTAGAGACTCCATAAGGAAACCTAGAGGGCTGAAATTTTGTACGTGTATTCAGTTAGTATCCAGCTAGTACCTTGTAGGGAGTCCACATCACTTTTCCCCCCACTTCTCCCATTTTTACATCGGAATTGAATGCTATTGTTAAATGTGTTTTAAAAGCATTATGTTTATTCTAAATACAAGTAGGCGAATAGTAATTTTAAAAAATTTAAAAAAAAGTGAACTTACTTTTATGACAAATGAAATACGTACATATTAAGTAATTTAAAAATGTTATTAAAGTCACTGTTTATTTATAAATTAGGAATTTTGAATTCTTAGTATTTATAAAATAGAAATTTTGGATTTTTTTGGAAAGAAAAAATATCTTTATAAAGGCCTTCGAGTTTACTATTGAAGGTCCTTTTTTAATATTTAAAACTAAAACATAAAGGCAATTAGCGGATAAACATGGGCAGGAATGTCCTCGTACGAATTGTGTTGGCTTTTTTTCTGCTACCTGTTTTCGGCACAAAATTGAAATTTACTGAGATACAGCCCTTAAATACTTAAAACCTTTTTTTAAAGTCTCGATCAGCCGAACACTCATCACCAGTTTTGAAACCAACAAAATGACAATTCGGTTGTAGACTTTCAATCACATTTCGCTTGTAGACATTCAATACCAAAGATGAAGGGGAAAATTCGACTACCGTGATGGGGCCCCGCTGCTCACGGCGTTTTTAATATTATGTAAGTAATATAATGTGTCTACGGTCCTAGGTACAGGAGCCTAATACAACTGAACCTTTTTTTATGCGGTTTTTAAAAAAATGGCCATTAAAGTGCGTGATGCGAATCAAGAGCAAGAAACCTAAACATTAATTATAATAATTTACTTTAATAAAATTAATTTTTGATGGTTTTGAAACATTTAATTAGTACATTGCATACGAATATAAGCTATTGCATATAAGAATATAAGTTCAGCTATATATTAATCTCTTATTAATTACTGACCCCACCCCCTCCACTTTACCAAACAATAAAAACGGGAAGGAGAAGTCCTACATGTGCCTTATCAACTTTTTAAGTTGATAATCTTGTAACCAAAAATTCCTTTCGATGCGATGTAATGTTTCTATGCACCTAACACTGGAAAGTCAGTACAATAAGTTTTGCTAAAAATTATACATTTTTCCTATACTTACGGTTGTATATATGTATGTATATGTGTGTTACGGATCAGTTATTGTATGAACGCGCCGAGCAGTGCGGAATGCTCGCAAAACGTTGCAAAAACATTCAGTTTAGACGTCTACGCGCGCACAAACGCGCACAGCTGCAACAGTTTGCGCACAAACAAACATGTTCGTGATAATGACGGTAAATACTTCAAAAGACATTTTTGTTGCAGCTTAAAACTTTTATTATAAAATTGCCATCATTATATGTAAGCATTAGAAGAAAGTGATTTTGTAGAGAAATTCGAAATTAATTTAAATCTGAAAATTCTTCAAACATACCCAAACATATACTCGTAAATGCTGAATATAAATGGATGCACGCTACGCAGTGTGCATTTGGTTCGCGCACGTTCGCAAACATTTTGCACAGCGCGGTGCATCTATTTGGACGGCTTCAATTTGTTACAGATGTGCACGTACGCCCACGAACGTGCACATCTGTAACAAATTGAATCTGTTGAAACAAAGAGATTCCTTTGAAGTACCGACTTTACTTGGATCAAGGTTGTTCGTGCGCAAGTTGTTGCAGATGTGCGCGTATACCCATCCTAACTGACTGTTGCTACAACGTTCGCGAACGTTTTGAACTGCGCGGCGCGAATGTTTGGACGCCGTTTTAGTTGTTTAATAAGCAGATTTTGATCGCGAACGTTCGCGAGCACTCTGCACTGCGCGGCGCGTTGATCTGGACGCACCTTTACATATACGGTGCTCATATGTTTATCTAAATCTAAATAATCACATTGCGATTTTAATACATCTAATAAGGAGATACCATTTACCTGGAATTCACTAGAATTAATCTACAAATTTTCGGTGTAATGTATTAAACATTAATTTTCAAATATAAATTATTTACATTGTAGAAATCAGCATTTATATATATATATATATATATATATATATACATATATACATATATATATATATATATATATATATATATATATATATATACATATATATATATATACATATATATATATATATATATATATATATATATATATATATATATATATATATATATATATATATATATATATATATTATTAATTTCTATAATATTTTAAATTAAATAAAAAAAAAAATTAAAATAATTACTGAATGTACCCAGCCTTGAACTCGTAACCTCAGGACACGGAGCAAGTGTTTTAACCATACATCTATTTTGCTTCTGACTGAACACCACATTAAATGCGTATAAAAGACACTAAAAAATTTTTTAAAACTTTAAGGGCATTTTTTTCCAAAATGGCTGGCCAGTGCGTTTTACCATTTTACTATGTTCACACCTTTTTACTATATCCAAAGGTATACTATTAATATTCCAAATTTCATCCAAAAGTGAATTTCCCAACCCGGAACCTCTCCTTGTAAAATAATTATGTTGCATTCAGCAATACCACCATAATATATATGTTCATATTCATATTGTAATGCAGTATAAGATAGTGCATATTGTAAGTGACGCGACACTAAATAACCGCGGACAAAATAACTGAACGGCAAAGTAATCGTGGTTAATTTTCCTAATTATAAAGTACTAGCATTTACCCACGGCTTGACACGTGGGATTTTTGAATTCATGACATCATGCTAATAAGTATAGAGTATACTTGCATCGTGTCACAATTAACAATTGCTATTTCTTTGGAGAATTTTCCCACTGGAATTGAATGTTTTTTTGGGGGCGAAAAGTAGCCTATAACCATCTCTGTTTCTCAAGCTATCTCTTTGCAAAGTTTTAAGTTGATTGGTTAAACGGTTGAGGCGTGAAAGCAAGACAAAAAACAAATAAACTTATTTTCGGATTTGTAATATTAATTAGAATAGTAACAATATTGTTGGTTTTTACGCAGGGTAAACTATCGTTTATATTTTTTTTTTTTTTTTAGGTCTCCAATGCATGAAATACTAAATCCAAAAAAAAAAAGATGTGATCAGAAACAGACTGTTAAACTTTCGAATTTTGAGCAACAATGAAAGGATTTTTTTTTAGAGATATCATACTTATAGACATATGATACCTTTGAGGAGTCCTAATTGTAAATAATTACCTTTTGCCTGAAAATAAGATTTCAATGGTGCTTCCTTGTTCATTTTTCACTTACATATTTGTATCAATAAAAATCATAATAATATTAAAAAAATTAGCAAAGTACGTGCTGATTAGGCACAATAGACAGACAAACATGTTTACTAACTTCTGTATTACGGAAATTTAAAATATGTATTGTATAATATTTCACAGAGATTATGCACAGATTTTTTATATCAGAATGTTATGTACCAGATTGATAAGATGTTACGTCACTAGACAACTGATGGTCGCGTTTATTTGCAATTTTAAATTGAATTATTTACATTCTGATAGGGTACCATTTTTCTCAAAAATGGAAATCACTTCATAAGCTTACAATTCTGTTTCTATAAAGTTTGTTTAATAATATTTTTTAAAAGTGAATATCGCGTTATAAATGAATTAAACTCCTCAGATTTTTAACATTTTAAAATTTGGAATGTAAAATTTTCAGAAATACTGTTATTTTTTTAGTAAATTTTAGTAAATGAATCAAGGTTTCTTTAATATTTTATTTACCATAATTATCTACAGTTATTATGCAAGTAGTTATTACTTTATTTGTTTACTAAACAAGTGTGAATCGTCATTGATTCCATTTGATTGATTTACGTCGCATTTCACCTTACTTATGTATTGTCGTGACCACTTGGATTAGCCGTTGATAATTTTATGTGAGTTCACCGAACATTAATGGTTGAGAATTGGCAAGGCTTGCTGTCACCACACGGAGAGAAAAATCATAATTTTTGTAGATAAAATTTCAGAAAAATTACCATGCTCTCTTATAATGCGTGCGCGATCGACGACCAAAATAAAAAATATGTGCTAGCATCGTAAAATGTGCTAACACAACTTTTATCACACTCTTATGCATATATGTTATAGTTTAATTCTTGTTGTCGTACTCTTTCATTTGCGCATCTGACCCGCAACCTTATGTTGCATGGGCGGTACCTGTAAAAACGGTAAAAATTTCGAACCTGTAAGAACTTTATGATGCATACAAAAATGATTGCCAACAATATATTCTAATACTAAAGATAGTGAAGTAACAAAATGATGAATTAAACGGTGACATCCCCGTCCTCTAACACAGTGTAATGAATACTGCTTGCTGCTTGTAAGACTGTCTAATGGATCAAGGTGCTTGGTCCGACCCGTCCGACCAAGTTGGTCGTCCAAACATATGGTTGGCTATGTGACTTGCTATGAGTGAAGTACATTTCAACAGCGTTCACAACACACACAACCTTCTTTCTCTTTTTTTCTTTCTACTATTAGCAGATAGCATTTCAAATATTATAATGCAGCATGGTAATTTTTGTAAGAAAAACAATTAAAAAATATTTTTTTGTCGGCAATGGAACTTTTTACTGTGCTGTTTTACAAATTTTACGGAGCTAATATTACGGAAACAATAGTCTATCCTTTAAATTTTCTATGATTAATTATAATTTTTATATTTTTACCGTACAAAGTTGAATATGTTCGCCTTTTACACGTCGATTGTAGTGCTGAGCACAGTAAATTTTATATGAATTTTCTCTCCGTGTAGGGCAGCCTTTATATTGGGCTCCGTCAGTTGATAGTCGTGCCGAACTAGGATTCTGCTTCTGGTTGGCGCGATGGGAAACCAAATTCCTTGATCCTGTTGATGTTGAGGATTTCGCTGCTAACTTGTAGTGTTGGATAAAATTACAAGGATGCCAGCGTATTTATAATAAAAAACTTTGATAGTATAAGTGTGTATATACAGGCTGTTTGAAAGTATGCATCTACATGTTGGTATGAAAACTAATACGTATGAATATCTATCCAATAATACAGACAATAATGACGTAAAGTAATTTTGGTTCGCAATTTTTTCTACTAGCATGTCACAAGGTAACCACCTTAACCACGCTCTGCTACCAAATACAACAAATCTTAAAGGTGTGGTGATAAAATTTAAAATTTAAATCTGAAAACAAGTTAGTGGTGTTTGGGAAACTGAAATTTAGAAATGAAATAAAAGAAATGAATAATCTTTAATATATTTTATTATATGAAATTTTCTAAATTTAAACAATTATTAGCAAAGTACGCGAAAATAATCACTAGCCAACACTGAATTGTTGCATTAAAACCTTATGATTGACCACGATGTCCATAAGGATGAAGAAAAAATAAATAAGATTAAATTTCAAATAAAACAAATATATTTACAATCAAATTTCAAATTAGTACAGTTACTGAATGAAATCTTTAACAAAATAACATTAGTAAATGACCATTGATTAGGTAATCAACATTAAACCACGAAAACAAATTAATTAAATCAAATTAACTTAACCAATCAACAAATATAAATTTGAAAAAAAATTTACGGCTGTTCGATAACAGCTAAACAGAAAAACATTACCTGAGGAAAAGGTGTAAAATACAATACTATACCGGCCATTTACACATTATGCAAAAAACATTTACACACGTAGAAGCAACTTTGGGAGAAACCAATTCTTAATTACTAATAAACTTAATACTAATAAATAATAAAAAAATTGAAAAAAAAAAAAAAAAAACAAAAGTATGCAAAATAAATTTTGATACATAGAAATGCTACAATAAAATGAAATTAAATTTCATTGAAAAAACTTACGTTTTTAAATGAATATCACCAAATATTATTGGCGTCAAAATATAGAAATATTAAAGTGTTAAACACTAACTACACTAGATTTCTCCCATTGTTACTCGAACGCATTGTTACTATACTGACATAGTTTAAAAAAAATTAAGGCTTAATAAAATTCAGCAAAATAGGATCACGAAACCAGAAGGGCCAAGTGATCGCGGTGGTAATGGGGCGTCTCTTTCACCGTCCCATAGTCCACTATAATTTTAATAACGAGTGTCGGAAGGACACTTCGTAAAATTAATTACCCGTAGGTACGAGTGCAAACTCACTGCCTGCTGGCTGACTGTGTTCTTCCCTGATTGCTGTTATCAGCTAACTTAAATCGGTTGGCCTTTTTGTTAAAAGTCGCTTGCGCACTATGTCATAGAAATCTCTAGAAAGATATTATTTATTGATACATTACATAACACATATGCATTATTAATTAATTATTTATTAAGTATATTTTGAATTACATATACATATGTATTATGTTAATCGAAAATAGAACAGAATATGACAGGGTCGGACTATGCGTATGTATTTTAAATGTTCAGAATCAATTTAAGAAAATTAGGCAATATTTTAACTACATTTAAAATACGTTGCACCTTATGAAAACCTTACATACGACAGTCCAACTTCAGAACCACTTATTGTGACATTATTACCCACGGTCAGTGTGTTAATATTAAAAATGAGTGTATGTTAACTAATATGTAATTTAAGAGGGTGACTCACCCCCTCTCCAATGTTGCTCAAAAAGAATTTTGAAATCGAAAATTTCATTTCTACGTTATTCTAAATGTCTTAAACTATTTTCCATGAAGAAAAACTTCTTGAACTACTCCAATAGTACGACTATTCGACACAGTCACCTCCTAGTTAACTACCCCTAGACTTAATATTAGGACATTGAGCAAAAACAGGTCAATTAGATTTTTTGACGTAGATTTCAAATCTGTAAACAAAATTTTTATATTGTTTAATTTTCATCCCCTTTTTGCAAAATTAATCCCTAAATTTTAACCCCCAACCACCCCTGTTGATGTAATTTGAACAAATTTAATATCGATAGATAGCTCTTTAAAAAAGAGCAATATCGCCAATTCAAACTTTTGCTCTATCTCTTACCGTTTTCGAGATATTTAAAAAATTAAATTTTTACCCCAATTTTTGGACGGCGATTTCACCCCTTCAAACCGTTTTTCCGCTCATAAAAAAAAATACGTGTCGCTTATTTTTTAGTGTTCTACAACATATCTAAGTTTCATCAAAATCGATAGGTCCGGCCTCGGGACGTTTACTTGTAAGTTTAATTTACTAATTTTGATTGAATTATTATGTATTTCATTGTAACAATATTTACACGGGTGCCAATGATCCTGGTAATCGAGGTACCTGAAAATAAATTTATTTTAAAAAAAAAAAAAAAAAAAATTTGATTGAATTAACAAAATACAAAAAAAAAATAAAGACAATGACATTAAGTTTTAATTGTACATCCGTAGTTAATGCAGCGCGAATTGAATTATGAAATTGGAGTCCGGCTTCATTTGAATCGGCGGCGGCTTTTATTTGTTGATATTGCTTGCTCAACAGTTTGACGGTGTTACGTCAGTGATCATACGATTGTTGAGTTTCGACAGTATACAGCAAGACTTTCTAGAAAGATTTGCTGTAGAACGTTTTTAGATTATGTAGATTTTTTAGTAATTAAGAAGCTCTCCTGTGTGACGGTCTGTTTTTAAGCTTTTTGGGGAATTTTTTTAACGACCAATAAAAAGGTAAAACTTTGAGTTTTTTTTATCGATTATTTATTACTATCTCAAGAGTATATAAAACAAATTTCAAGTAAAAATCTTTATTAGAACGTAAGTTGTACCACTTCGAAGATATTGGCCTCGAAAATAAGGACGTTCACTTCCTTCACGATTTCGGCTGATTGGCTTATCTGAGAAAAACAACGGCAATTTAATCTGTAAGCCTAAATGCATTGAGTGAACTAGAATCATTTGAAAATATTGAAAATTGGGTTTTTGGCAAACTTCTGAAAAAAAGTCAAATTTCATGATTTTATTAAAAATTTTTCGTTACGAAAAAATAAAAATACTTCAAATTTTTGGATGATTCTAGTTCATTCCATGTGTCTACCTTCAACCTTATAAATTTCAAATGAATCGGTCAAACCGTCCTCGAGATTAGTGATGAGCAAAATTAGTCTTGGTCTTAGTCTTGGTCTTGGTCTTGCATTTTGCAAGACCAAGACCAAGACCAAGACTATAAGTATGGCTGCAAGACCAATACCAAGACTCAAGTGAGCAAGACCAAGACTATAGCAAGAAAAAAGCAAGACTCTTACTAAATTATTTAAATAGTTTAAAAGTATAATTAATACCGTAAAGAGAGAAAATTCTGATTTTAAAAGGAAAGAATTCGCTAATAAAAAAATTCAAGAAAGTGCAAGATTTTTAGCAATACCTTTTAGCAAGACTGCATTTTGCAAGACCAAGACCAAGACCAAGACTCAAACTGCTCTAGCAAGACCAAGACCAAGATTCTTAATGCAAGAACAAGACCAAGACCAAGACCGCCAAGTCTTGGTCTTGGTCTTGCATTTGCTCATCACTACTCGAGATATGATGGAGAAAAGTTTGAAAAACACAGTTTTGCGAAAAATGTGTTTAAAGTTTCAAGTACGGCTAAAAGTATAAAAATCTTAATTTATCATCAATCTGCGATGTCTGGTGCATAGAGTACTCCTTCTTCTCCCTCTTGGAAGTCTTTCAAAGTGAATTGTTTTCAAGTGGAGAAAAATTTTTTTTGAACCCATCACACGGGAAAACCCCCTTAAGTACATAAAATTAGCTAACAATAATCAATTAATAATTGAGTAGTCTGCTATTGGCCGTTTCCCTGTAATAGTAGGTAAGCAATATGTAAGATCTCAGAAATTCTAACACGTAGACGTCATGGACGCTGTACGGCGTCAAGTGCAATCTGACTAACTGCGACATAACGCTGTGCCGTGTCAGTAATTCCGCGTGAAGTGTATTAGTTGTCAAAATAGTGTACCAGTTGGACGTTTCGTCATATTGGTTACGATCGTCAACGTATTAAAAATGGATTGTTGATAAAACAGCTATTAGAAAATGTGAAAGTAGACGTCGCTAAAAATATTTAAGTTGTGTCTTTTTACAACTTTTCTCAACTCGTTTCTTAATTTTTTATTCCTATTCTTACAATTAGTGCTGGGTTTACATTAGGGGCATTAGGGCCGAGTGCCTTGGGCGGCAAAATTTGGAACGTGGAGGGCCATTTTGTTTCTCAATTCATAATTGGAATGTTCTTTTTTTTGCTCGTTACTTTTTTTTTGGGAAAAGTTTTTAAAAAATGTAGCTCTTCTTTTTTTGCTCGTCACTTATTTTTTAAGGGAACGTTTTTAAAAAAATGTAGCTTTTTTTGGTCGTCACTTATTTTTCACGGAGCCCTAGGGCGGTACTTAGGGTAAATCCGGCCTTGTTTTCAATTAATATGTATAATAATTAATTTTTAATTTTTTTACTTTTGTTACAGTTTATACCGTCGATTCAACGACAGAATAATGTTGATAGCGAACATAATGTTTCTTCAACGGTAAGTTAAAAGATACTTTACCTGTTTTTTTTCCCAACACAATATTTTTAGGGTTCTGTACCTTAACAAGAAAAACTAAATCCTTACAAGATCACTCTCGTGTCCGTCTGTCGGTCTGTCACAGACGTTTTTCTCGACAACTATGCAACGTTAATAATCGTGAAATTTGTTATAAATGTTAGATCTTGATGACGCGCACATATATCGCTATTCAACAAAGAAAAAAATGTTTAATTAAGATATTATGTGAGGCTGTAAGGATTCTAAAAATATTTTTCTTATAATTTTTTGGTCCAGTCATCTTAATGGGATAGCTCAAAATTCGCAAAAAATGACCGTTTCCCCCTTAATCTTCGGGGTTTCTAAATTTAAAATTCGTGTTTAAAAGTTATTTTGTCATTTTTTTAAAAAAATGCGTTATTTTTGATTAAAATAGGGGGTCAGTTTTGTCCAAAAATTTTTTTTATTAATATATCGTGATGTGAAAAAGCGACCTCTAAGGATTCTAAAAATATTTTTTTAACCTTTTTTTTGCCAAAGTGTAACAGTTGCTGGGAGAAAAATTTAAATAGCAAAGGGAAACACGGTAGTTGATAACGTATTTACTAATGTTTCAATACAATGTGGAACAATTCATGTATTTTTCACTTATTACAAGCAAATTTCGATAAGATTTAAATATACATAAATAAAAAAATAAGTTTAATTTAATCTGTTGACTGTTCACTATACAGAACCTTAATTGTGCGAGTCCGACTCGCTCTTGGCTGATTTTCTTAGTTTATTTCCCAGTAGGTATTAGTCAATTATTTATTATTGATTAACGCTGAGCGTTCACTAGGTCGGAAATGCGGCGCGGCGCAATTTCGCTCTCGGAGATAAATACATCTAAATAAATGCAGGTTTGTCCACTAGGTCGACAGAGCAGCGCGGTACCGCCACGGAGATCTTATTGATGTAAAAACCGCGCCGCGTTTCCGACCTAATGGACGTTCACCTTAATGATTATGAAAGAACTACTTATGTTAATGAATCTTATAAATAAAAGTCTTTGGACACTATAACGTGTATGCTAACTAAATGGAAAGTTTGTACTTGTTTAGCACTTCTTCATTATAAAGGAATTTCTTTCCTTTGAATGTACAGTTTGTTGCAAAAGTCTGAATACACCAAGATAGTATTGTTAAAAATTAAAAAAAAAAAAAAAACAGTTGTAGATGAAAATTAAAAATTGTTGAAAGAGCCAATAAAAAGTACGTTTATTGTACTACATATACATATATTACTTTAAAAATTAAATGATTATCTTTTCGGAAATAAATTAACTCTTTACACTCAAGCAAAAAAAAAGTGAGTTGTAAATAGGCTGGTAAGACATGTAGCACATGACAACGACCGACGTTCTTTTTTTGACGGATTCTTTTGACGTTCTAACCTTGTTTCCTTAAAGTTGAATACTAAATGCACTAAATACGTCCTCAATGCTGTTTTTATTAGTTTTTAATTTTAAAAAGATAATTCAACGTGATTTTGTATTATTTTATTTACAATTTTTCTAATAAATGAATGTGTATGATGCAGTTATTAAATAAAATATTCATGTAATGTGAAGTATGAGCAGTCATTACAGTTCAACATTCAGTGTGTCATGTGGTACATGTCTTATGATCCAACAGACAAAACACCTTTAAATATGGTAGAGTTAATGGACAAACCACCTTGTCATGCTGTACATGTTTTATAAGCGCAAAGGGTTAAAAATAAACAAACATATATAAATATTCTGTTGCAAAAGTCTGAATACAGTTAAGTGTACATATATATGTATTGCGATGTTTCTAATTTATGAAATATTGAATTTCTATGTTTAATTTTGAGTAGTTCTGTGAAATAAAACGTAACGCCGGGTCAATTAAAAATTTAATTTTTTTGTTATTTGTATGAAAAAATAATATACAGCTTGTTTCTTTATTGGTTTAACTAAAATAGTATTATTGTTGATGATTTTAAAAGTGCGTTTTAGAATAAATAGTTCCTATATTTGTACCTATATTTGTTCCCTTGTAGTTTTGGAGCATTAAAAATCGCAGTTTTCGCGTTTTTATAAATTTTAAAGATTAAGGAATTTTTTTTTCTCGAAAACTATTAAGCTTACAGAAAAATATATTAGGGACATGCTTTGTTTGTTTTACAATAAAATATGCAAAGAAATTTTTGCGTAAAGAATATTTATGTTTTCGTATAGTTTTCGAACATTAAAAATCGCAAATTTTTTTGGCATCTTAAATTTCCAGAATTTTTTTTTTCAAAAACTATTGATTGTACAGAAAAATGTTTAGGAACATTTTTTGTTTATTTTTTTTATTTTTTATTTTTTTTTAATATTAAAATATACGAAGAAAGTTGAAGATATGAGTGGATAAAGGTGTTATGTAACATTTTTTCAAAAATTCATTTTTTGCCAAATTTTGAAATATTCTATGCTGAAGTATCATATATTAAAATTTGGTTTTATTAGGTCCAATATTTTGTAGAAATTCAATAATAAACATGTGCTATTGCATGGGAAGTATATTATTATGTAAACAAAAACTTTCAAACGCTTCTACTGTAAAATTATAAAAATGTTACATAACACTTTCATCCACTCATGTATTCAATTTTTCTAAAATAATTTGTTTCATTTTAGCAATTTGTTTAAACAAAACTTGATTATAATTCCGGGCCGCAAAAGGTACTTTAATGTACCAGAAAGGGCCAAAAAAATGGGCTCCGCAATGTTAGCACCCCAAACGTAAAATTTTGAATGGCGAACTTCATCATTTAAAAGCTCAGAAAATTGTCATAAAAGGTCAATTGATTTCATTAATTGGTCAGCAATAGAAAATTTTTTGTTAAGCGTTAAAATTTTTCAAAGTCATTCAGAGACTTTAGCACCCCAAGTGTGAAATTTCAACTGACGAATTACATGATTTAAAAGGGTAGGAAATGGTCATAAAAGGTCAATTAGTTTGATTAATTGGTCAGCAATAGATAATTTTTTATTAAGCTTTAAAGTTTTTCAGGATCACATTCAAAGACTTTAGCACCTCAGATGTGAAATTTTGAATGACTAATTACATCATTTAGAAGGTCAGTAAATGGTTATAAAAGGTCAGTTGGTTTCATTAATTGGTCGGGCGATTACAGTTTCGTCAATTTTAATCTCTTCAACAAAGTAATAAACCTTTTTTTATTCGTTGGGTTACATTTTATGAATACAGTTTCGTCAGATCAATAATTGTTTCATTACTGGAAATACCCAGTTTTATTCAAATTATTTTAAAATAGACAACAAATATGTATAATATAAGAGATAATATATATTATATATTTCAAATATAAAAGGCTGTTTGTTATTATGTACTGTATATATTTTACTATTACTATTATTTTTCTACATTGAAATAATTTGAATAAAACTGGGTATTTCCAGTAATAAAACAATTATTTACTTAAGAGGGATGAACATCTTTTATATTTGTAGCAAAATTGGTAAAGAAAGAAAACTAGTCAAGTGCAAGTCGTACTTTCGCAAATAGTGTTTCGTACAGTAAGTTGTTATTCAACATAAGAATTGATATAACAATCAAGTTTTATTTCTGATAATAACACTGCGTTACAAAAAAAATCAAAAATTAACTACCCCCTTTAATTTTGCCTGTTTATTCATTCATATACATCCCTCAGTAAGAATATATACGTACTTTTCTTCTATCACGTACTGTTTTTTTAGGTACGAAAATTAATATATACAGGGTGTAAAATAAATAAGTCTCATCCATTTAAGAGATGGTTTATCTCGGTGTAAAATTGCCGAAGACATAAAATTTTTTTCGGAATTCGCTATCTGAGAAAATCGCATCCCAGCCAGCTCTTCGTTTAATATAAATTTCTCTGAATACGCCTCTGATCAAACTACAATTATTCACACCCTGTATAATAAACATTTTTTTAAAAATAAAAAAAATTTTTTATTTTACTATAATGTGTAAACATGTGCTGATTTTTAAACTGATATGTACTATATTGTACAAAGAAAAGCGAACACAATTTTTCATAAATTCTGATTAAAATAAGTTTATGAAATATTTTTTTAGTTTTTAAAATTTTTAGTTTTTTTATATCACAGTACATTACGAATATTGCAAAAACCATACCTCTGATATTAGTATTTGCATTACATATTATTAATTTAGTAACAAATTACGTTAAAAACTACACTTATGAGTTATGAATTACCAAAAAAACCAAAAAAAGAACACAACAGAACAATAGAATTTTACACAAGAAAAACTTCTATTAGTTGTAATTTTTCCATTTGTTGCCAATTGTTGGTACACAACACAAACACTTTACAAAACTTCTATCTTTCATTCACAACCTATCTAACGTACACATAAATATGTATTTATCTAAAGAGTACAAAAATATGATTGCCATTAACATTATGTATTGCCGTATTGGTATTCCAAATTGTTTACAATCTACAGCGTGTTTCCATATTTGGTAGTTTCCAAGTAAAGTACATAAGAATAAACAGAAATTAATAACAATGTCAAATAACCCTTTATTTTTTCGTCTCTAAATTTTCTCACTAAGATCAAAAATTTATTATTAAACAATTTTACAATGTTAAAAGTACAATGTTAAAAGTTAAAAGTAAAAAGACAAATTATATTACAATCAAAAATTTATTTAAAATAATGAACTGTACTTTAGCTGCAAAACCATCATAAATAACCCATAATACATAGGCATAGTTTTTACAAAGATCGACTTTTAGACAGTGCAAGTTTAAACAGATCAATTTGGAACTTGTAAATGGCTAATTCTCTCATCAGGGAAAACATCCAAAAACTTATAGTTTTAGATTTTAATTTTTTTAATATTTTTATAATCTACAAGTGTTGTGTAGCTATGCTGGGCTATTAATTTTGCAATAGCTGTTTGCTTTGTAAAATACATGGGGGCAAAGTGACCCATGTATAAATCCCTTAAACATTTTTTTTTTCGTTTTTCTCGAAATCAATTGCAATAGGAAAGACGAAAATAACAGTAAATAATGGTGCGCTAAATAAATAAGTAACGTACCTAAATTTAGCTCACCTAAATCCAATAGTTCAGAAGTAAAATTATTTTATAATGGAGAAATTCAACCGCCATTTTTGAAGAAGCCTGTAAACCGATTTGGACGTTTTAAATTTCTGTGGATAGTACTAATCGAATGCTATCAAACAGTAATTGAAAATCAATGGGGAATTAACTCTGCTAGTTTTTACAAGCAAATTTCAAATTTTTTCATGAAAAATTGTCAAATAACTTTATTAACCGACGAAAGTGTTGCGTACAAAGAAAAATGAGTCGAAATCATAGTTTAAATTGCGCTTTAAATCATTCAGCTTAACTTTTTCACTGTTATTAACTTTAATCACGTGTAATTCATACTGACGCTTATGGATCATATTTTATGGTAATATAAAATTTTTGTTAAAAGGATAAAAAAGGATTAGACCATTATGGGAACAAAATTTGACATTAAAATTTCAGTTACTATTTTCTCACACCCCTGTACTACAAATTTCATCCCCTAAAATTTAACTCCCAGCCACCTCTGCTGATACAAATTTAAAAACTTTTATATCGTTCAATATCTCTAAAAAAAATTAGTGGTATTTGGTTCTTTATCTCTAGTTATTTTCAAAATAATGAGTAGTTTATTTAATCTTGTAAAAAACTAATTTTATATATATATATATATATATATATATATATATATATATATATATATATATATATATATCAAAGAATTTCCATGTGAAGTTTCCCTATAAATGAAAATCTTAAAGATCAATTCAAGAAAATCAACAAGTGTCACTTTTGAAAAAGATTAGACAATAGTTTAAACATTCATGTTATGGCAATTGCATAAAATCTTAGCAATGGGAATTACAATATATTCTATTAGTAAGAGTGAGAAGATACATAAATGTAACAAAAATGATAGAACAACACATTTGGTTGGTCAAGAGGGACTACATCAGGGGTAGTTCTAAGAAATAATGTTATGTACTTAAGGGAATTATGTATCTCACTCTCTCATATAAGAAATTATACTTTTAACTCAAATAGAAGATCATGGAACATTCTAAATAAACAAAAATAAGAAATTTTATGACGAACTCGAATAAATGTATTATTATTCGCATTTTAACTTTTCAAGTAACAACTTCGTGAGATAATCGGGTCCCCTTTCCCTCACAAACGGTCTGCATATAATTAACATTTTTTATTTGTATTATTTGGTTATTGTTACAAGTCGAATTTTTATTATCATTGTTAATTTCGTTAATTAATTTGAATATTTAAATAAATAATTATATTTATCTGATTAAATCAACGCGAGTGTTTTATTTATCGATTCACCAATACACGCGATCGTACACTTTGTATCACTGAAACATCCTAACCCATAGCGACCTACAGAGACGAAATGTAAGGAGAACATCGCGTGGGTGTAGAAAACCCACAATCTGTGACGGATCTAGACTTTCTAGATTACCCGAACCAAGGGCGGCCTTACATAGTGGCATCCCATGCTGTGGAAATTTGAAGTCTAGGACGAAAATTCTTCGTGAAACTGTCTTTATCGACTTCAATCGGTGTTGCAACGTGTTTTAACTGCTAATCTACATAACCAACGTCGACAATTTCTTCGGCAAAATGGACAGCGAATCAATTTTTGAAGCTGGTGAATCATCTACACGACTGAAAGACGACATTCAGCAAGCTCTGGATGATTCCGTCAACGTGCAGTCGAACAATCAACAATCAACAACATCTTCAAAAGCACCTTGTCAAACTCTGGATATTTTCGGTATGTTGAACAATATTGTTACTAAATTGAATGACTTAATTATTTCTATTAAAGATAGTGAACGTAAATTAACTGAAGAAATTGATAATATTGCTTTACAATGTTCTAAATGCCACAATAAATTACATAATAAAATTGAAAATATACAGAAAACTTTTAACGAACAAATTTCAAATATTAATAAACAAAACGATATTTTAAACAATGAAATTTCTTCAATTAACACGAAATTTACAAATAATGAACAAATTATTTCTAATAATGGAAACATTAGGAGTGGAAGTCATCAGGAAAAAATAAAATGAAAGATTAATTTAATTTAAAAATTGCGCAACCGGTTTCGGAAGAGCTAGTGCTTCCGTCTTCAGGCGTATTCCTTTAATAAAAATAAAAACAATATATAAAAATACAGTGCATATTTATGAAATTAATAGTAAACAAATACTTGTCAAAAAGCATGCAATTACTTACATGGAAAAAAAAAATTAGTAGCTTCAAATTTGATAAATAGATCCCTCAGATTGAGTCACCATCTTCACCGTCCCCGTGCGCTGAAAAATGCTCAACATATTTTAACGCTTAATAACTACCCCAAAAAATTAATATTGAATATTACCAAAAAATTGACTCATAGACTTTTCAATAATTGTTCCGAAAACTCCTTTAAGCAGAACACGCTCAACAAACATTATTTTTCTCTTCCTTTTACCGGACAGCACTCTGAAAATATTAAAAAAATCTTGAAACCTTTTAGTCTCCACCCAGCTTTCCAATATTCCACAAACCTAAAAAATTTTTATTCAAATTTAAAACCCTCAACCTCCACAAGCAACCGTCAAAATGTGGTTTATATGATCCGTTGTCGGGATTGTGATGCGGCCTATGTGGGTAACACCAAACAAAAACTATCGCACAGACTTGATCAGCATCGTCGGAATGTCCAACGTGGCGACACTAGCTCCGGCCTAGCACAACATTCATGGCACAACAACCATCGTTTTGATTTTGAAAACCCCACAGTAATACAAACAGAAGCACATTCTAGAAAAAGATTCTTTCTAGAACATTGCTGGATATGTTCCATACATCCCAACGCCAACCTTGCCACGGACTCGTCTGAACTTGACAGCCAATACAGTCACACCTTCAACAAATTCGCGCCCAATACTTTGCCGAAACATATATAAACCGCCAACTTTTTTCGCACGTTGTCATTTTGTTTGCCAACACTGTAACTGAATTTTATATATATATTTTTTTTTTTTTTTTTTTTTTAAATTAATTCACAATGTAATTATCGAACAAATAATTTTTCTTTTTTCTTTTATACAACAATGTTTTTAAGTTTTTAATTTTAAATTTTAATTTCATAAAAAATACCTTTTTGTGATATTATTTTATAATTTTTTTTCCATGTAAGTAATTGCATGCTTTTTGACAAGTATTTGTTTACTATTAATTTCATAAATATGCACTGTATTTTTATATATTGTTTTTATTTTTATTAAAGGAATACGCCTGAAGACGGAAGCACTAGCTCTTCCGAAACCGGTTGCGCAATTTTTAAATTAAATTAATCTTTCATTTTATTTTTTCCTGATGATTTCCACTCCTAATGTTTCCATTATTTCAATATTATAGTCATCTAAACCTTTATATTTGTAAATTATTTCTAACTTAGACACTAAATTGTCACAAAGTTTAGAAAAATATTTAAAAATTACACAAAACTATTGATAATACTGAAAAACGTATTTCAAATTTAGAAACTTATAAATCAAATTTTTATGAAACTACTAATAATCAAAATTTTTCTTGTTGTTCACCAAACAATAACGTAAAAATATTTAATATTGCTGAATTCAATGGGAACATTAACACTTTCAGTCCCATGGCTTCGGCATCCGAAACCAAACAAAACATCCCCAGAGGCCGACCGCAATCAATGATTAATTGATTAGTTGGTTACGCATTATGTGTGCGATGTTTATCATTATTCATCACACGGATGTGTTACTCACACAAATACATACCAACACACACTACTCTTTTGGTTTGTATGTATAAAAAAAATTAAGATAAACAAAAAAATACATAAAAAATATCATTTATATTTTTAAATTGATTTGAATGTCAGTGTATAATATGTACGTATCATATACAATTATACAGTATGTTTACAGTTTTACACATACATGTTGAACTGTGTTGAATCACTGATGTTTGAATCATTTTATGTATTTGTTCATATAAAGTTTTTTTTTTTTAAATATTGCCGGCTTCCGGGGAAGTTTACTATGAAAGTGCTCGGGCCTCATAGTGTTAATATATTACATCCTATAATTTTTTTTAAAGAATCTGGAATACTATTTTCGGGAAACCAATTATTCAGAAAATGATAAAATTTTATTTGCTAAATCTATATATATATATATATATATATATATATATATATATATATATATATATATATATATATATATAAATTTTAGTGAATATTATTTCCGGTTTCTAGGGACCTCAAAACAGATTTCTATCATAGTCCCGGGTTCAAGTTGTGTCATGACAGTCGCTGTAATAGCTGAATTTTCGATTCGCTAAAATAAGTTATGTTCGATAGAAAATCATCTGATGATATTTGGTTAGCTAAAATAAATGGTTGGCCGATTTTTTTTTTTTTTTTTTGTATTCGGATCAACAAAGTTAATTGGGAAATAAAACTTTCACTTGATTTTCATTACTGATGTAATTATTTTAAATTATGTACCTAATTATTTTAAATCATGTAGGATTATTTTAAATCATGTAATTGGTCAATCGAAATTTCACATTAATTTGGGGTGCTAAGATCAGGGGGTCAAAAAACTGTGCGAATATTTTTTCTCAGTACATCACAGATTCTGACCGCTCTAATACACTATACTGCTACTGTATACGTAATCATGTTGCGTTGAAATTGAAATTGTAAGATGTAAATAATGTAACATAAATATGTATATATACAATATATATTACCTAATGTGCTGTTATGCATATTGCTTGTGGAAGTTTAAATAGTCAACATAAAGTTAATTTTATATATATATATATATATATATATATATATATATATATATATATATATATATATATATATATATATATATATATATATATATATATATATATATATATATATATATATATATATAGAGTGTTTCTAAATTTTTTAAGAAACAAAGTCGAATTAGAAATGGTCAAATGTCAGCATGAGGACCATTGATTTTAAGTTAATAAACTAATGCTAAACCTGATTTAAAATATAGTAGAGAAAATAATTTATCTATTAAGACTTTAACCTATTAGTTTGTGGGGCTTATGAACTATCTAGTCAAGTAACACTGTTATAAAGTGAAGATCGTTTTGATTACAAACGTAAGTTCATCAATTTAATTTTTTTTCTTGTATGCGTACGGTGTGAATAATTTTTCGGTAGATATTGACGTCATAAGTCTTCAGTTCAACGTACCTTTTACAATCTTTTTATAAGTAGGTGAACAACTACTATAACAATTAAAGCATTAAAAAAGTCAAATAGGTATTATATTTTCTAATTCAACGTGTGTTTACAACGTGTGTGTTTACGTGCGATAGATTAAGAGGGCAAGTATTCAATTACGAAAAGGTGAAATCGTATTGATTCAAATAATTTTATTTGATAGATTTGAGCGTTACTTTATGGTATTCCATTTTAAAATAAAGACAATTCTTTTACTTTACTAATACCACTTTATTTAAAGTCTTAATGACATGTTTCGTTCCGTATAGTCATTGACGAACTGTTCGTCAATGGCCATACGGGCCGAAACATGTCATTAAGACTTTAAATAAAGTGGTATTAGAAAAAGTAAAAAAAAATTGTCTTTTTATTTCAAATAATTTTACTTTAATTAACAGTTAGTTTAGATACATGAAAAATACAGAAATGTAACATTTATTAATTTATTCGAACTTAATGCCGACATAATTATTAATACTGTTAGGCAGTGTAAAAGTGTAGTTGTAGCAGATAGATCAACAGAGACAAAAAATAAAATTAGCCCTAAAAAAAGTGCAGTATAGGAATGGTTTTATTACATGTCGTTTGAATCAAAACCTTCGCAAAAATACCACTTTTATTTATAAATAAAAGTGGTATTTTTGCGAAGTAAAATATTTGTTTATTATTTACAAATATGGAATACCATAAAGTAACGCTCAAATCTATTAATATTAATCAAAGCCTTAATTAAAAACCCAAGTTCTTGACGTTGGAATGGAAAACCGGAGCCTCCAGTTTGAAATTGAAATGTAAGAAATTGTTATTCATAAAATAATCCTACAGCAATTAATTTTATAAGAAAAATGTTTTAGTAACAACTGAAAAGGACAAATGTGGGAAATTTTTTTAAAATAAATTTATTAAAGAGACAGGACCGTCTTTAATTATGTGTTTAGGGACCTCTGGGTACACCAAGTTCAAAAACTCAAACAACAAAATGACTTTTGTTTAATTTATAATTATTAACACAATAACTTTATTGAGCGTCTTATTGCACGTGCTTGTTGATAAAAACGACGATTTTCTGCATTAATCTCGAAAATCTGTAGCTAATTATTGTCATGAAAATTATTTAAAACAATAATTACTACGACAAATTAATTATAAGAAAAAATTAATGTTTATAATGTTTTACTACAAGGTAACGGTCAACACATTTGCCCCCATGCCATCAAGTGGTACTTTATAATATTTGCATAATATGTAGCCATTGTTGGTATAATATATATAATTTATATTTCATTTTGCTGTAGGTTAATTTACTATATTGATATTAAAAATCACAAAGTGATTGAAAAAATTATCCGGATCGGCCAGGAATCGAACCCAGGATCTCCTGGTAACTAGCCAGGTGTGCTGACCTCTGCACCAACGATCCCATGCTCGGTAAGCGGCCGAGCCGGACACCCATTCAATCACCTATATGTATTAGTACTCTGTCTGATTCGAGAAACAGTCACAATTTTAATTTCAAATATTATCGAGTGCTTGTGAGACACTACTACGTATGACAAACTTTTGTTTGCATTTCAACACACGCAGTATTGATATGTTCACCAATCGTTCAGCTAAACTGAAACTTTAAGCACTCGATTTCTTTGGTATAGTATGACCAAAAACCACATGTAAATTAAAAATCACAAAGTGATTGAAAAAATTATCCGGATCGGCCGGGAATCGAACCCAGGATCTTCTGCTATACCAGAATGTGGCTCTCAAAGGTTGTGATATACAATTGGTTTTTGTAAGATTTAGAGGCATAGATTTAAGGGTTGCCTCAGTTCGGGGCTTTGGGCTTGTGCCCAATATGCTCCTTGGGTAAAGACGGAACTGGAAAGGAAAAGAAATGTAAAAGAATATGCAAGACAGTGTGTAACAACTGCATAAGTGGCAGGTTGAAGTGCTCTCTTTGGCGGATCAAAAAAACGAAATAGCTTTCCGAATAACCTAATATAATATCAGACCAATTTTAGTTGATTTGACCTATACTATATTTTTTAGTAAACGGTTTTTGAAAATAAATATGTGTATGTATTTTGGTACTGTAACTAGTTCCCCATTAGAGAGATTTATGACGTAAATTTTGAGAAAACTAGTTTCTTATACATTAAATTTAAGACCCCTGACGTCTCTAATTCTCGAGATCGAAGACTTTCAAAGTGTCTTTCATTAGATATACTATAATCAATTGATTGTACATACTTTATTAATGTAACTTGTTACTCGAGCATGTATCTCGAATTATGGTATATAATAATTAAAAGAATTATATATCTCATACAAACATGCTGCTTTTAGAATTTTGTTTCCCGGTTTTATGGATAGTTTCCAATTGAGCACGTACAAATGTTTTAAAGGTTCCTCTTACGATTGTACGTTTAGAGGTAGTTGCCAACTGCAAAATAATAGGTATCCTTATTTAGAGTTAATATGTGCTTATCCCATTGTGAAGTAAAGCTCGGGTTAACAACTTATGTTACTGTGTATAATTTATGAAAAATATCTTCCAAGACACACTGTATCACTACTGGGTGTGTATTATTTTAAAAGATTCAAGGGGTGTGCGACGAATATATATATATATATATATATATATATATATATATATATATATATATATATATATATATATATATATATATATGGCATTATTCTGTGTGTATACATATATTACACAGTCACTTATCATTGCGGAGGTCACAATTGACGTCAATCACCAGCTAAATCACGTGATTTTTATGTTACTTGATCATATTTTAAAAAAAAATTAAAAATAAATAAAAAGATGACAGTATTTTTTAATATTATTGAAATATTAAAAAAAACTTCTGTGTCTTACTGTGGTAGATAATATTGCGGGTCCACTTTGACTTGCAAAATAAATTACAATATTGTTGTAAAGTCAATAAATTGTTGTATTGATTGATTGTTCATAGTATGTATATTACTTTGCCGTATTATATAGGATTTACTTTAATCTGATTTACGTACATACGATATGCATTATTGTATAAAATTCAATAATAGATATGTAGGTACTCTTTTGGTTGTTTTATTTTAAATTCATTTTATGCTATGTAACATTTTAAGTCAAGCAGTGGAATATCTACGACGAAAAAAAACTTTTGTGTCATGCACCCTGAACTGGCTGCTTCACCTGCTCCAGTCTAGTTACGCCTTTGTCTTGATGTAAAAAAATGTACAACATTTGCATAGTGTTTTCAGTCAACCTTTTTAAGAATTCTTCTATAAAAAAGAAATTTAGAAAGGGAGGATTTTAATAGTCAAAGCAAGTATGCTGTCGATACAGTTACAAGCAAACTCCTTAGCCCGGCTGCACACCTAGCAGATACGACACAGCAGATACGACATGAGAGACACAGACATTTGTCTTAAGACATGGCATCTGCACACCTAGGAGACATTTGTCTTAAGACACGAGAGATACGACATGAACTACACTACAACTAGTGGAATTTTTCAAGTCAGTATTAATCATGAGCTCATCAATATACTATCGAAATGTACTGGTATTTAAGAAATAAAAAAGGAAAAGGAGGGAGTATTTATTCCTATTCCTCCATGAAAGTCATGAGTAGTTTGTTAAGATGATAAGTCTTGATGATCTAGATGTGCCTTGTTCAACCTCATCCTTGTTCAAATAATAAAATAGTTTATATCAAAAACATTGTGTTTTATTCTCCGGCAAATGGGGTATTCATCCGTAATTTAAAAAAAAAAAAAATGTGAGCTATAGAGGTCGGTCAATGTGGGAATCAACATAATCAACAAATTCCTGGACCAGCGGGATTTCAGTAAAGACCCCACGGAACCTTTCCTTCAATTAATTATTAAAGAGAATTTTTGATAATGTACACACTATTTGAATTACCAATCCTTTCAAATGTATACGTATAATATAATTTTTAAATTTATCTTACATGTCGTTCGACACGAGCGACAGCAGACTAGCATGCTATGTCGCTTAAGACAAATGTCAGTGTCTGCTATGTCGTATCTCCTAGGTGTGCAGCAGTTTTGTGTTTTCAATGCTATTTAAATGTACTCAAGCGATGCGTGTCTCCAAGCGACACATATCTTATGTCTCTTATGTCGTATCTGCTGTGTCGTATCTGCTAGGTGTGCAGCCGCACTTACATCAACTTTATGCGACATTGATATTGATTAAAATATTTTAACCATAATTTTTAATACATATTCTTTTTCCTTTTTTTTTTGAAATTCTAATAAAACTTTATCAGCCCATTTATTAAGTTCCAAACCAAAACATTTGATTTCTGTTAGTTTCATGAATATGTATATGTATGTATACTTGTACAGTGTTCGCCTGGGAGTTGGTTGTATGTGGAAGTTTTTTTGTATCAAATTTCTCAGAAAATTTTAATCCCGTTTTTACGAAATTTGGTAAAAATGTTGGAAGTCCAAAAAGTCAGACACGTCCGACGCCCGGAATGGAATTTTAGGCATTTTTGCCTAAGCAATTTTTGTGGAAAAAGAGAGTTTTTTGCCCCAATTTCCTCAAGTTTTTGCCACATTTTCTTACACCGTTGGAAAGAGGAGAAAATAATCACATAAAAAGGGTTTTTGAAAAATAATTCTATGTCAAGTAGTTTCCGAGAAAAACTAATTTTTGTAAACGGAAATCCGCTATATTATGCAGGATACAGCGACAGGGGTATTTTGTTTTTTTAACACAACTTGATATAAATATTATTAAAAATCAACATGAGGAAAAATTTTTAGTAATAGTTTTATTTACATGTTATAAAACATCGGAAAAGGTATACCTAAAGTATGCTCAACTTTGCATAGGCAGAGCAAATTGTTCGAAAAGTTATATTGCTTGGCGGGCCGCATGAAAACTTGCAAAGGGCCGCAGATTGCCGACCCCTGCCGTAACGTGTATGTCCGGCCTAAAGAATGAAATATTATAATGTGCATGGTTTAACTTTCGTTTTTCAAGATATTTTTCTGTGATAGAGACCACCCACATTAATTTATAATTTTTTTTTTATATTACATTGCATTACTGCTGAGGGGGAGGGGAATAGAATAGCTTATGCAATCAGCCATTTTTTTTAAGAGATACTATGCCAGTGTTCATTTAGAGGTGTAAAGGGAAACTAAGAAACAGCAAAACCGGTTTTTTTGATATACTCACGGTTTCTGATTGTTAATTGAGTTATAAAACAAAGAATTAGTACCTACTCACATAAATACATTTTTTACGAAATTCTAGTATAATTAGTTTTTCGGTATCTAAAAACAATATACATTATTCAATACTGATTTAACCGCCTTGTTTAAGTAGTAAAGTTTCTTGTTTCTTAATTAAAACTGAAATAACAATCTCCCTTAAGTTAGTGATTGTCCTAATTTTACACTTTATTCACACTAACTTATTTTGTCAGCATTTAAATTCATGGAAGATGTAGGTAATTATGAAATTGTAATTGAATTAAATTCAAGTGTAAAGTACACTTGCCCGGTATTCAAGTTTCTGATTTCAAACTTTAATTTGTTAGTTACTTTTAATTCTTGTTTTTATAGACGTTAACAAAAATTAAGGACGTTATTTAATTTTGAAAGTAAATTACGGTAAGAACTACAGCCAATTTATGAAAATATAAAATTGCATTGTTGAAGTACTGCTGGTTTAAATATAAGTAAAACTATATAACAGTAATATTTATCGTAAAATCGAAATACATAAAAGAGAACAGAAAACAGAATCTATACAAAATAATTAATATATATGTGGAGTTGTATTAAAACAGGCCAATGACTGTCGCTCCATTGACGTCATTCGCAGTCAAACAAAACAATGGAAAAAGAGAAATGACTGTGTCGTGAACAGGAACGTAGCAGTAAGTTTTTGTTAAGAAACGTATTTATTTATTTATTTTTTTAAACTTAATTCAATTTTCTTACATTTTCGAAAGAAGTGTATAGAAAGATGCTACACATATCTCACTATGAGAGATAGGTGTAAAAATTGTAAAATGCTGTAAAAGCAATGGCCCATTTTAGTTTTAATAATATCGTTTTTACTAGTTTTTGTCCTTCTACTTCTGAAATGTAAATCTGGTATCTCTAATAGTGTGTGTAGGTAATCTACTGATGGTTTTTAGCGAATTTTCGAATTGAAAATTCAGTTATTATGGTCATTGTCATAATGCGGCTTGAACCTGGGACTATGATAGAAATTTTTTTTTGAGGTTCCTAGAAGCCGAAAATGACATTCGCTAAAATGTATATATATATATATATATATATATATATATATATATATATATATATATATATATATATATATATACACGTATAAATTTGGCAAAAGCGTTGAAAAACCCGTACGATGCCCGGAAGCTCAAAAAAAATAGCATTTTGTATAAATTTGCTAAAATTTGATTTTTTACACCATGGAAAAGAGCGGCAAAAATTATATAATTTAAGTTTTTGAACCATTTTCTTACGTAAGCGGATCTTCGAGGAAAATTAATTTTAGTAAACGAAAATTTGCTATGTTGTAGGATGCTGCGACAGGGATATTAATACCATCTAAGATTCTAATAAAATTATCTATCAATTTTTTTATTTATTTTATATATATATATATATATATATATATATATATATATATATATATATATATATATATATATATATATATATAACTAGTTGTGATTTTCAGTTTATCGTCAATTTCACCAACTAACGTATAAAAAGGAAAACAACTTTAAGACAATAATTCATCTTAGGTTTTTTCTAACATTATCTCAAAACAGCATTTTCAAAATTCTAACTGTTTTTGTCGAGTTGGAAGTAGGTTAATTGATTTAGGAAGTAAGAAAATTGTGTAGTTGGTTTTTTTTTTTTGAAAATTTATTTAAAATCGATATAATCTTGAAGATGCTATTCTCTAAAAATAAAAATGTGATACGCTACTTTGTGATTCACAAATTGTATTATCAATGGATATATAAATGAATACATAGGTAATAATTAATGGTTAGTATGTTAATGCCTCTTTCTGTATTAATTAATTTAAATCTATAATTATCTATATAATTTACAAAAAATGATTTCAGTAAAAACTATTCCGTGACGATTTCGTTTAAAAACATAATATTGTGCAATTTATGTGTAATAAATAATTATCTACTTTTAATTTTGTGACATTTTTTTTTCCGAGTTCCATTTTACGAATCGCTAATTTGGACATATCTTCACGTTTCAAGGTCACTAGAATCCGAATTCATCGTTTTTAGCGTGATGTCTGTGTGTACGTTCGTTAGTTCCTTAGTAGTTAGAATTTTTTTTCGTCTCGCATATCTCGAGAACAAATGATGATATCAACTCCGGGCTAATTTCATTAGATGCGCGTAATTAAAAAATGAAGACTGGATAAAGTTTTCAGCAAATTCGTATTAGCGGTTTGTTTTTTTTTGACAAAAAAACGGAACTAACTTCATTAACACAACATAGATCATATTAGTTAGGTAGATTAATGCAAAATATTGGTTAGATGTGGACACGCCGGACAAAAGCACCAATTTTGGTTTACATATTGGTTAAGTTATAATCTTTAAGTTTTGAGTAGGATCCACTCAATTTCATCACCTACAAGGCGGCCATCTTGAGTAATGTCCTCCAAAAACCTGTAATGTTATTGACAAGTAACTATACTTGCTAAATGTGCCCGCGACGTCGTTCGCTTTCTCAAAAATTGCTGTTTTGGTACATCTATATCGGTCACTATCAACACCAGTGTTTCTCAACCGCTGGTCCGCGAAAGTATTCCGTCAGACCGCAGAAAGTTGTGTGAAATTATTCATTACAATTTTTGTTTTAAAATCAGCTAATCAAAAAACATATTTTAATGTTATCTGCTACTTCATTACTTCAATACATACATTTTGTTACTTCGTCATTTTTAAAATTTAATTATTAATTGTTTTATAAAGCCGGATCTATCGAATCTGATGAAATTTGAACATGTTATAAAACAAGCCTAATTTCAGTACTACGTTATTCTAATTGTATTAAACTAGAAGTTCTTGAATTGCTCGAATAGTACGATTATGTCGATACAGTTATCCTCTAATTAACTAACCCTAGACTTAATATTAGGAAATCAGGCAAAAACTGGTCAATTATATATTTTTACGTAGGTTTGAAATCTGTAAACAAAATTTTAATATATTTTATTTTTAACTCTCTTTTTGAAAAATTAACTTCCAAATTTTAATTCTAAACCACCTGTGTTGATGTAATTTCAACAAATTTCATATCAATGACTAGGTCTTTAAATATAGCAATATGGCTAATTCAAACTTTTTACCTATCTCATATCATTTTCGAGATATTTGAAAAAAATTAAATTTTTACCCCAATTTTTGAAGTCATACCAGTTTTGTGTACTGAGCTTAATTTGACTTCTGAGTTATTATGTTTATAAAAAGGCCTTATGTTGTATTTAATTTAAATAATTCAAAGTGCTTTGTAAAATAAAGTAAATAAATCAAAATATCAAAGTACAAAATAAACCTATCTTTTTTCCATAACTTTAATGGAAAACGTAAAAATAAAGTTGAATGAAAATTCCTAATGGTTCCGGAGACCTATGCATAATTATACTTTGTAAACAAAGTAAGAAAAAGGGGGCGTTTCTTTTGCACGCGCGGAATTTCCGCGAAATAACTTTTTTTATTGTAGTAATACTGATATCTCAAAAAGTAATTAACTTATGAAACTAAATCTTAGTTTACTGTATTTACTGATGTATTGCCCAGTATGCAAACTAAAATCGTGGGCTTAATATGCACTTATTCACAATTTATCGCCTCCCGTAGATGAATTTTTATGCCCTAAAACGTGATTTTTTTCTAAAGGCGCGCCATAGTTACAATTTTTAAAATTTTGACTTTATTCTAATTTGCACACTGGAGAACACAATTTGTAATAAAAAGCTGTTTAAAATTTTTGTTTCAAATGTCTTGGACCGAACTTATCGATGTTACAGTTTCACTCTCTTTTTTGCGACCTCCACTTTAACGCCCTTTATTATAAACATGAGGGAAAAGCAAAAAAAAAATTAATAATATAAGGCAAGAAATGTACCTACCTCTAGTTATAAAATCACTGAGAAAAAAATGATTGGAAATTACGATTTTTTTGGTCACAAAATAGAACACTCCTTAATGAAGGTACTCAAACATGGGTTGCATTTTTAATTAGATCACCTATTGCATCGAAAGCCTGTAGCGAACTTGTAACTTGTAAAATAGCAAAAATGGTTGTAGTGGAAGCTGCTTATGTAAAAAGAAAGACTGGAAGTGCACAGAACATTGTAGCTGCATGTGTCAAGAAGGTATTTTTACAGTATCCATGACTAATGGTTACCGATTGGGAATTTTTAAATTTACATATTTGTAAAAAATGAAAAAAAAAAATTGGTGGGAAAAAAGCTCTTATAAATCCTCTTTGCATCATTCAATTTTTTTGGTTTGCGGGCTGAACTTAATGACATTTCATGTTTATACCAAGTTTCGTAAAAATTGCACATTTCCCTATGGGCAAATTCCATAAAAATATTTTAAACGGATTTTCTCTATATATTTCAAAATGGTCGTCATGTGGCTGGTAGGGTTAAGTGGATCCTACCCAAAATTTGAAGCTTAGGGTATGAGTAGTTAGTAAAAAAAAATTAGTACTTTTGTCCACCATGTCCACATATTTTTATTAATCTTCCTGACTATATACATTTGTTACCATGTCTTTATTACATAATGGCCTAAAAACCCAATTGATGTTAAAAACGCCAATAAATTATTTAAAAAAAAAAATAAATAAATAAAAAAATTAAAAAAAGAAACGAAATAAGAAACCTTTTATGAAATATTTTTTGACTTGCATATCTTGAAACAAATAATAATATAACCATGATAAATAACCATTTGTTTGATAAGGGTCCCCACCAATAGAAAGTTGACAGTGTGGGTAGATCTGCCGTCCCAGATTTCCCGTTTAACTTATCTTTACATCATTTACAGGAGAAATTCCGTAAGCAGTTTTTTTTTAGAAAATTTTCAGCTATTAAGGCTTAAAAACATATGAAAAGTAATTTGAAAAATGAAGCCGAACTAATCTAAAGGGAGAAAGTAAAAATATTTTATTATTTTTATATTTTATTTTATTTTATTTATATTTTACAATTTAATATAAAATAATGGCAATTAAGATTCGAAAGGTATGTTTATATAAAAAATGTATTTTTAGAGAAACCGTTATTTATTTGGAATTGTAAAGGACCAGGCAGGGGTTATAACAAATAAATAATTATTTTTCAGGTATTACCAATTGAGGAGCTGGGTGGAAAAAGGGCGTAAGTCACTTTACGCCCTTTTTCGATAGATTGTATTTTCTAATCCTTTAGAGTGTCTACTTATAAAAGAAATTTTAGGGCGATTGGAAATCAATTAATGCCCCTACGCTACGATAATAATTTGAAGCGTATATGCCATTTTTGCATAAAATTAAATTTCTAATTAGCAACTCACAACTAAGAATAAATTTTTACAGTACCTGATAGATAATAATCTTTAAAAGGTATTTCTGATCATATGATGTACAGTGTGATACAGAAAAAATGAAAGAAAAAACCTAAATTTATTTTTTGGGGTAGTTAACTGTGATTCTGTATTTTGAATTAACTTTCACTTCTAAACAATTTTTCCAAATTATATTTTCTTCAATTTTCATTAATTATAGTACTTTACTCTTAAGTAATATTTACATTTTTAAGCCTACTCATGATACAACCAGATATATGCAAGTTTTATCAAGAATAAAATTTTCTAAATTTAACAAGTACTAAGTTTTATCAAGAATAAAATTTTCTGAGAAATTTGATATAAGATAGTTTTCCACAGATAACCAATTTTCAGGCGGACACTGTACAAGTATACATATACATATTCATGAAATTAATTGGAATCAAATGTTTTGGTTTAAAATTTAATAAATGTGCTGACAAAGTTTAATTAAAATTTCAAAAAAAAGAAAACAAACTTACTTTTTTTTTCATACTTCGAAAAAATTCGAAAAAATATGTAATGGCAACCGATATTCACCGTTTTCTTTTAATCTTAATACATAGTGTATTATTAGTGCTATCAATTGTATAATACGACGATTACCAGTTTTTCAGTCTTCAGCTTCATACTAGACACCCAAACTTTGCAATGATCCTTTCTCAAAACAATATGTCTGTATTTATGCCCTTTTTCCATCCATCTCCTCAATTTATGGTGCTAGATACATAACATTTGTAAAATGCCATCAGTGTTTACCAGTACGTAAAATTACTTCAGAAGAGTAAGACGGATCAGTTTGACAAGTCAATCAGTTACTTATCTATCGTCAAATTGATCCAAAAGGTTACAAACTTTTTAAGAAAAATGTTCTATATATGTAATATTAGAGACCTGAAAACAATAAAATGAATTTAAATATTCCTTTGTATGGTTCTGATATTCATTAAGATTAAATTATACTGGATATATTTCACACAAGAAATGCGTTGATGATACGAAGCGCTTGCAAGTACCTTGCAGTAGCCTAGCACTTGACATCTGTTGGTGAAGTTTTAAAGCATATCTTATTGAAAATATAGTTTTTACAATTCCGAGATTAAAACACATACTTTAGCTCCTTATAAGAGGGAGTCAAGGGTCAGTTTTAATCCCAAGGGACTAGAAATACTTTTATTTCCATTTTTAAGCCAATAAACAAGCAGAATTTGTAATACATGACCAATTAGCAAGCGAACTTCAACTTAAATTAAATAGAGTTACTAGATCGTGAATTACTTTTTTAAAATAAAAACGCCGTGAGCAGCGGAGCCCCATCACGGAAGTCGAATTTTTCCTTTCATCTTTGGTATTGATTGTCTACAAGTGAAATATAATTGAAAGTCCACAAGCGATTTGTAATTTTGGTGGTTTCAAAACTGATGATGAGTGTCCGGTTGATCGGGGCTTTAAAAAAAGGTTTTAAGTTTTTAAGGGCTGAATCTCAGTAAATTTCAATTTTGTGCCGATAGCAGTTAACAGGGAAAAAGCCAACACAATTCGTACGAGGGCATTTCTATCCATGCTTATCCGCCAATTGCCTTTGTTTTATTTTTAAATATTAAAAAAGGAACTTAAATAGTAAACTGGAAGGCTTTTATGAAGATATTTTTTCTTTCCAAAAAAATCCAAAATTTCTATTTTATAAATAATAAAAATCCAAAATTCCTAATTTATAAATAAACAGTGACTTTAATAACATTTTCAAATTACTTAATATGTATGTATTTCATTTGTTAAAAAATTGTATTCACTTTTTTTTAAATTTTTTAAAATTACTATTCGCCTACTTGTATTTAGAATAAAAGTAATGCATTTAAAACACATTTAACAATAGCATTCAATTCTGATGTAAAAATGGAAGAAGTGGGGGGAAAAGTAATGTGGACTCCCTAAAAGGTACTAGCTGGATACTAACTGAATACACGTACAAAATTTCAGCCCTCTAGGTTTCCTTAGAGAGTCTCTAGACGTGTTAGAAAACAAGCAAAAAAATTAAGGAAATATTGGCGTAAAAATCGTGGGGGTAAGGGTTAAAAGTTGAAACCCCCAAAAAACAGTGTCTGGCTTAACCTGTACACAAAATTTCAGCCCTCTAGGTTTATTTGGGGAGATTTTGACTCGAACGAAACTGTTAAAAAACAAGAAAAATCATGTTCTTTTGGGTATAAAAATGGTGGCGGTAGGGTTTGAAAGTCGAGACTCCCAAAAGGCACCCCCTTGATACTAACTCAATCCGAATACAAAATTTCATCCGGGTTTTGAATATATATATATATATATATATATATATATATATATATATATATATATATATATATATATATATATATATTCAAAACCCGTTGTGTAGCATTCTACGCCGCATTTGCATCCGCAGGACAGTTGTGGATCTCAGATAACACAACCTGTACCTATCTAAAATAGTTTACCTCGGTAATAGTAAAAAAGTTTCAAAATCGGTCAGTTATTTTATTTTTGACACTTTTAGGTCCTACTGACACTTCAAACCTTACATAACGTAATCTATATGTATCTAAAATGGCTTAGCTCCCCAACAGTGAAAAAATTTTCAAAATCGGTCGGTTAGTTTATTTTTGACACTTTTGGATCCGATGGACCCTGGCAGACTTTACATAACGTAATCTATATTTATCTAAAATAGTTTAGCTCTGTAACAGTGAAAAAATTTTCAAAATCGGTCGGTTAGTTTATTTTTACCACTTTTGGGTCCCTTGGACCCTGGCGGACCCTAAATAACGTAATGTATGTCTATCTAAAATAGCTTAGTTCCCCAACAGTGAAAAAATTTTCAAAATCGGTCGGTTAGTTTATTTTTGACACTTTTGGATCCCATGGACCCTGGCAGACCTTACATAACGTAATCTATATTTATCTAAAATAGTTTAGCTCTGTAACAGTGAAAAAATTTTCAAAATCGGTCGGTTAGTTTATTTTTGACACTTTTGGATCCCATGGACCCTGGCAGACCTTACATAACGTAATCTATATTTATCTAAAATAGTTTAGCTCTGTAACAGTGAAAAAATTTTCAAAATCGGTCAGTTAGTTTATTTTTGACACTTTTGGGTTCTATGGACCTTGGTGGACCTTACATAACGTAATTTATATTTATCTAAAATAGTTTAGCTCTGTAACAATGAAAAAATTTTCAAAATCGGTCAGTTAGTTTATTTTTGACACTTCTGGATCCTATGGACCCTGGCAGACCTTACATAACGGAATCTATATTTATCTAAAACAGTTTAGCTCTGTAACAGTGAAAAAATTTTCAAAATCGATCAGGCAGTTTATTTTTGACACTTTTGAGTCCTATGGACCCAGGCGGACCTTACATAACGTAATCGATATTTATCTAAAATAGTTTAGCTCTGTAACAGTGAAAAAATTTTCAAAATCGGTCAGTTAGTTTATTTTTGACACTTTTGGGTCCTGTGGACCCTGGCGGACCTTACATAATGTATTCTAAATCTATCTAAAATAGTTTAGCTCTGTAACAGTGAAGAAATTTTTAAAATTGGTCGTTTAGTTTATTTTTTACAATTATGGGATCAGTAAATCCTGGCGAAACTCATACAAGTCTAGTGCTCTAACAGTAAGAAAAGGGTTCTAAGGATCTCATATAACTTATGGCAGTCCGTAAACTTCTTGCGGACATCATTTAATTAATTAATTCAAATACTTTAACTTACTAACTGTGAAAAAATTATTAAAATCGATTGGTTAATTAATTTCTGGCCTTTTTAGGTCCCGAAAACCTTGACCTCACATAATATACCTTAAATCCATTTGAAATGGTTTAATTTTTTAACATTATTAATTATTAGTGAAAAAATTTTCAAAATCGATTCAAAATATTTTTCCGTACATACATATGTACATTGTACATATTTTGTTTTGTTTCATATACTTAATAATATTATATCATAACATAATCTTCAATTTCTTGTTTACTTAAAAATTCAATAAAAAAAAAAAAAAATTCTTCATTACATTAGCTTAGAAAATCTGTTTAATTTACATATTTAACATGAGATAGAACCATGCTAATTATAATGCAATAAATGAGAAACAAAACTCTATACATGTATGTGTGTTATAACACATATATGTGAATAGTTTTCACTTGTTCTCACAAAATTCTTTAATAAAAAAGTGAAATATTTTTATACTTCATAAAGAACTGAGATATAAATATAAATTACTTATTAGACTAACAAAGAAAGAATAAAAGTGAAAATTTACATTTTCTCGAAAAATACTTAAAATAGAAAGAAAATTATAAGAATATTTTCTTCATAATTTTTTTTTCCTTTTCAACGATGTAAAAATCGAACTGCCTTATGATAGGATCGAATGATAAAAAATGGCCAGAAAACCTACCTCTGGGCATCCGACGTGTCTGGCTAACGAACTTAGCCAAGCCAATTCAGAATCCAGTCCGCACACAAAATTTCATAAGCGTTAGACGTTTCGTTCGAGAGTTATCGTGGGAACACATAAATATATATATATATATATATATATATATATATATATATATATATATATATATATATATATATAAATTTTAGTGAATATCATTTTCGTATTCTAGGGACCTCAAAACAGATTTCTGCCATAGTCCCGGACTCAGATTGCGTCATGAGACCTACTGTAATAGCTGAATTTCGAGTTTTCGAAATTCGCTAAAATTAAAATAAAAACATAATTCGGTAGAAAAAAGACTGTAATTTTTCGGATGGTCATTGATTTTTAAAAGTTAAATCATTTTAATTACAAAAAATTGCTCTAAATATCACCATTTTTGAAATAGTAGAAACAAAACTGAAGCTTTAGTATTTACTTAAAAAATTTGATTCTTTTTTTAAAAATTGCGTAAATACCTTCTATTTTTCGGATGGTCATTTAAAAACCATTTACATTAAAACTGACCTTAAAAAAAATTAAAAACCTTAAAAATTGCCAAAATCGGTTTGAATATTTCAAATTAAGTTTAGTTTTAACAGATGGCAGTGAGTTCGTTATAATATTTGTAATTTTTACTATAGGGACATATTTACAATTTTTATGAAAAAATGAATTTGTGTTCATTTTTGCTGGGATTCTCAACATAAATATAATTGATTAAAATATATACATGGGTTACTACACGACCAAGTTTTAAAATTATTATTTTTTTTTTTTTTTTTTTTTTTTTTTTTTTGATTAAAATTGGGTTACTGCTGCCGGTGGATGGCGCGGTCAGCAGCACCCGGCGGCATCGCCAACGAAGGGCATGCGCCACCAAACACGATGAAAGTAAAAACATACACAAAACAGACAGGAACACATAAATGCAGTAGACAACGGACAAAACATACACATAATAAAATCCATCGATGGGCCCTGCCATCCCAGGGCTTCATAAAAAAACGGACAGTCCTTGGTGGCGGTACGCTAAGTACTAGCCAGAACGTCCGGTCACCAAGGACTGAAAACCAACGATGAAACTCCGAGGTGTAAAGGGCCTCGGAGTGAAGAATACTACATAAAAATATAACAAGATCACAAAATCACAGTAATATCACAGGAAAAAAAAAATAAATAAGAGGAAAATCTTATTACGTCACTGGGGAGCCACAGGCCGACCAGTGCCGCAATAAGTAGTTAAAAACGATACCGCTGAAGGATCACAACAGCAAGCCTACAGCGGCACGACAAAATATCACAGATAAGAACAACAATTGATGTACCACCTCGGGTGGAAAAGGCCCTCAGTGGTACATCGTTAAAATAAAACAAATTAAAATCAATCTTATTAAAGAACAAAAACAACAATATCACAGTTTTCAAAATTTCTTGCTCTGTGACACGATTTCGCTCCCCATAGTCTCGACAATTCCGAAATGGCTTCGTCAACACCTAGGAACTCACACGTGTAGGGACAGTGACATCTGATTACTGAGCAACATGTACTGTTCTGTCAGATAACTGATTACTGGGTACATGTGCCGTTCTGTCAGGTGTCGGGGTCAACCCACACGGGAGACCGGTCCGATGACTAGGCCACGTTCGTCCGAGTCGAGGCTACAGAGAACGGGACAATGCCACAGAGTATCACAAAGCCAACATCTGACCTGTGTTCGTATCACTTCGACGGGGCGGAAGCCGCCATATCAACGCCCACGAACGCATCCGTACGAGGGACGACGACGTCTCCTTACTGGGCGAGCTCGCTCAAGCTGTTCGGGCAGACGTCGACTCGTACGTGTGGCCGATGAGAACGAGTGCGTCGGGAGCCGCATTCCTACCCATCGAAATGACAAGAACAAGGCCAGGGAAACATCACAGTAACAATTAAAAAGTACCACCGCAGGCATGAGAACCCAAGGTGGCATAACAACTATCACAGACAAAAATTATTATTATGTTTGATTTTATTACAAAAATCCCAATTATTATTATCAGGTGATGGGGCAGTTGGAAATAACTGAAAGAATTTTGAAAAGGTTTTTGTTCATTTGTGCTATACATCACAAACCACAAAAGGTTTCTTATTTGAAATTTGGAAGGATCAAAATTTTTGAAAAAATAAAATGGAAGAAAAACTTATTGAATTTTATGACTCTAAATTATTACCCGAAATATTAGACCCACGACATACACAAAAACTTAAAATTTGTGACTAATTTTTATTTTTTATTTTTCTTGTAAGGAAAATTGTATTTTCTGTAGTATTTTCATATAATAACACCCATTGTAAAATTTATTCAATTTTATTGTAAATACTATAATATTTTTTATAATATAATAATACTTTATAAAAGAAATGGGGCGCTCAGTAGGACCTAAAAGTGTCAAAAATAAAATAACTGACCGATTTTGAAACTTTTTTACTATTACCGAGGTAAACTATTTTAGATAGGTACAGGTTGTGTTATCTGAGATCCACAACTGTCCTGCGGATGCAAATGCGGCGTAGAATGCTACACAACGGGTTTTGAATATATATATATATATATATATATATATATATATATATATATATATATATATATATATATATATATATTACATAAAGTCCGCCTAGAATATACGGTCGAGCTGATTTTTTAATGAGGTCCACCGGGATCTTGCAGATCCGAAAACGCCAGTAATAAGCTATCGAACCGATGCTAAAAAATTTCTCACTGCTAGAGAACTAAATTATTTTAGATGGATACAACTATGCTGCACAAAATTCGTTCGGGTTCTTGAGTCCCCAAAAATACCAAAACTAATTACCCAACCGATTTTAAAAATTCTTTTACTCTTAGAAAGCTAAACTATTTTAAATAGGTACAGGTCTTAGATGAGATCCGCCAGTGCCCAAGATTTGGAAATTCGCTATGTTATGCAGATGCTGCGACAGGGGTATTTTAACTTAAAATAAAGCCTCAAAATTGTTTCTAGTAAACGTTGTTTTTGGAGATTTTTGGTTGAACACTCTTCTTTTGTTATTTAAACTACTAATAAAACCATCTGATGACTAAATATACAATTATGTTTTGTTAACTACAAACTGTCGACACAAACCACCACGCGTAATGCTGGTCTTCAGAGGACAGTTCCTCACAAGTAACTCACGAATACAGGGACAAATATAACTAATGGCATCCAACAATTAAAATAATATCGAACATATCGAAGCTTTATGGCGCCAAAATCAAGTTTTAAACATAGTCAAGAAGCACCCAACTGTTACAAAAGAAGCCCTAACTGTTACACTATCTCAGAGCAACTACGTTAAGTCGTTAATGGAATTTTGTAATAAATTTAAACATTTGTTCAAAATTCAAATAAATATTTATTCGTACGAGCCATAAGATGTTCATCCAGTAAGTACGTACGGCTACGGGGAGGAAATATTATGCTGCCTATATAGAGTATATAGGCACTGGAGAAAGTAAACTATAGTTTTTGTAACAAGATCATTTGTAAAAAGGTATAATTTGTTATTAAAATTATTAAAACGATACTGTAATATTTGATAAAGAGAAGACTTTTTTGACACAAAAACTGGGGAATTAATTTTTTCTGCTAATGTGGAAATTTTTATTCTTACAGCCGTATGTCAGTACAGTTATATACGTAGATAACATCAGTGCAGCAAATTTATAAATTTGTGTATCATACATTATATTAATCTCCTTGCTGTTGCGTCAATTGTTCTGGGTTATTTATTATTCAGACAAAAGTTTATTTAAACAATAACAAATTAACTTAAATTTAGATACATACTGAGATGTTTTTGTAATAAAATATGAAATACAATGTTTTATCAATGTTCTTGTGTACTTACTTAACTTTTTAAATGATTAAGACGAGTTAACTCGTCCTGCAATATGGCGGCTCAAAATGCTGCGATATGTATTTATTCACGGGTTCAGGTGCCGCCGTCTGTGACAGATTTTCCAAAATATGGTATAAATCTAAATAATGTTCAATTTTATCAACATAGTTTAGTATAATTTACGTATATATTTTGTAAATTCCTAAAGTTCATAGCATTAGAAACCGACACTGATTTTTTGCCATAAAAAGTTAAAGACGTTCTCAGAACCGGTTCTTTCACTTCAAGCGTTGTACTGTCCTTAATCGACTTTCGCCATTTTGCCTTCCTTAACAATTGGTCGATCAACCTGGACGAATATCCATTAATGACAGCCACACGTCGGATATATTTCAACTCCTTGTCGTAATTGGATTGAGATAATGGAAAAGTGATTAACCTGTTAATCAAGAAATTGAAAGCCGCCATTTTCTGACTCCAATGGCAAAAAGAGTCACTTGGGATAAATCTGTCAACATTAGTCGGCTTGCGATAAATATCGAACGACAAAGTGTAATTATCCCTTGTGATCTCAATATCTAGAAAAGGCAGCCTACAATCTCTCTCATATTCAACTGTAAAACTAATACTGGGTTCCAACTCATTCATGAACCGCAAAAGATTTTCCACACTGGTCTTCTCTGTATCTAATATTATAAAAATATCGTCTACGTATCTGTACCTGTGCTCCGGAAAATATTCCGCCGTTTGTTTGGCAATAGTAACTTATCACTGAATTAATCACTAGTTAATCACTTTTCCATTATCTCAATCCAATTACGACAAGGAGTTGAAATATATCCGACGCGTGGCTGTCATTAATGGATATTCGTCCAGGTTGGTCGATCAATTGTTAAGGAAGGCAAAATGGCGAAAGTCGATTAAGGACATTACAACGCTTGAAGTGAAAGAATCGGTTCTGAGAACGTCTTTAACTTTTTATGGCAAAAATCAGTGTCGGTTTCTAATGCTATGAAAGGCTTCAACACGAACTTACAGGTAGCTTATACGGCCAATGATAAATTAAGTTCATTGCTGGGTAATACCAAGGATCGAATTCCGGATCTTCAAAAGTCTGGAATATATAAAATTAACTGTCAGAATTGTGATAAACATTACATCGGACAAACGCGGCGCCCTCTGAATGTGCGATACAAAGAACACGTTGCACATATCAGATATGGTCCTAGCGAAAAATCAGCAGTGGCTTCTCATGTACACGAAACGGGTCATCAGGTTGGTGAGATTGAGTTGTTGAAATTAGTATCCAATCCACTTAAACTGGATGCCTACGAAAGTGTGTATATCAGCAGGATGGGAAAGAACACTTTAAATAATGACAGTGGTCCTGTTCCATTCTCTGATCTATACAGTCTGTGTGCTGGGAAGGTTCACTCAATGGAACCCACACATCCCGTGACTGGTCCAGATACCAGAACCAATCAGAACACGAGAATTTTGACGAGAAATCGTATAAAGCAGGCTTCAATTTCGCAATATCTGACATTTGTTTAAAACTCACTGCTATCATCCAAGTGACATTTATGCGAATATTGGGTTTTTGAAGTTAAACTGTTTTTTGCGGTTTGAAATCAAGAGATCTGGTTTGTTCTGGATATGGTATTTTTATTTTATTTTTATTTTTATTATTGTTTTTATTTTTACATTTACATACTTTTACTATTATATTTATTTTCATTCTTATTGTTGTTTTTTATTTTTATATATTTCTACTTTTATTTCATTTTAATTTAATTTTATTTTTATTGTTGTCTTTCATATATATTTTATTTCTATTTTATTGCGGTTTTTAATTAATTTTTTCATATTTATATATTTCTACTTTTATTTTATTTTTTATATTTATTGGTTATTTATTATTATTATTTTTATATATATTTAGGTATTTTTAACGAAGAAAATATTTTTCCTAATCCTTTATTTTTTATTATATTTATATTTCTGATTTCCTATATTTATATTTTCTAGTTTTATTGTTTATGCTACTGAAGAGGACTACCAAAGTAGTCAAAACCGGTCTAGCGAATTTTTTTATATTTTTTATTTTTTTGTGGGTCCTTAAGGAGAGGGTAAGGTTAATTCGTACAAAAAAAGGCATGTTTTTGTTATTTTTTTGTGACGACACAGTTAAAATCTCTTTATTAAAACCAGTGGCACATTAAAGTATAACATTCAAAGAATATTGTATAAAATTCTCACGAAAAAATATTAAAAAATACAGTAATGGCAGCAATTATTGGAACGTGTCTCGGAAAAAAGTAGAATTGCGGTGCCGCTCATAACTTGGTGTTGGATTATCCGAAATAAAAAAATTAAAGTTCATTCGTTAGATAATAGTTTTCCTCAGGTAACGCTGGGAGCGTTTTTCAAAATTTCAATTTTTCACTTTTTTGTAACACTTAGAACGGAAAGACACGATTTTTGTGAAAAAATAGGCTAATTTGTTATTGTAAAATAAAAATTATTAACAAATTTAAAAAAAACTCTCCAGCGTTACCTCGCAAATTATGTACTGAAATATTGTTCAAAATTTCAAGTGGATCGGTGCTGTAGTTTTGAAGTTATGAGGGGCACCGACTTTGAAAACGTGAGTTGTCGGGAAAACGCTTTAAAGTTTTGAACACTTAAAAATTCTTGTATAAAACTAATATAGAATACTTAGGGCTAAACTAAATTTTGTACCCTACACTGACAAAATATACAGTACAGGTATAAATACATTAATACTTGCATTAAAATTTCTATAACTGAGGGAGAGATATATATATATAGAGAGCGAAACATCTGACAGGTAACAACAAAAATGCTTATAACTTCGTCAATTTTGCTCCAATCAACTTGAAATTTTGAGACAATATTCTTGAAATATTATGCATTCAGTTAAAAAAATAAAAAAAATGCAAAAATTATTTTAATACCTTACCCTGCCCTTAAGAGGAAAATTTTATTATTATGTATTTTTATATGTTTCAAAAATGAATTACTTTATTTTCAAATTTATAAGTATATTTACGTAAGTATGTACCTTTATTTTAAATAAACATAAAATTTAATAATCCTTAATTAAGCTCTTTGATTAATTTGCCGAAAAAATAAAAAAAAATTTATGGACTTCAAGAAATTTTTATTGATGTATGCTAATAAAATAAATTCCTACAGAAAGTCCTTAAACTTCTTAAATGATAAGTGAACAACTATTTCACATTTAATTTGTTATAAAGAATAACCAACAGGAGGATGATAAATTAGAAAATAACTCTTGAAATATAGATAAAAAATATTACGTCTTACTCTAAATTGTCATCTTTTAATGATAAAATTAACAGAAATCCATAAAAAAATGATAGAATGGTCAGGATTAAGTGAAAGGATTACTTAGCAAAGTATTTTTGTCCTGGAAGAATTTCTCGCGTTATAGAAAGACGTGATATATACCGTGGGAATGTACGTGGTAAGTAACATAAATAAATAATAAAACTTATATTGCTCTAAAATGTAGGAAAATAAGGATTTAAGGTCAAGGTCAATGATGAAAGTCTTAATTTTACGTTTATCTGTGAATATTTTGTTACATCGAGATTCAGAATCCTTATTTACGTAGTTTCTGGAAAAATCTATCTATCTTTGTTTATGTAATATGTTATTTACATGCATTTTTTCCCACGGTATATATCACGTGTTTTAATAACGCGAGAAATTCTCTCAGTGCGAAATTTCTTTGCTATGCAATCCTTTCACCTTATTCTGACCATTTTAGGGCTCTTTCGTGGATTTTTGTTAATTTATTCATTCAAAAATGACAATTTAGAACCAAATGTAGTATTTTTTATCCATATTTCAAGAGTTATTTTCTAATTTATTATCCTGTTCGAGGTCGCTTATGACATATTAAGTGTTAAATAGTCGCCTACTTACAATTTAAGCCCTTTCTGAAGAATTTATTTTGGTAGCATAGATCAATAATCGATTTCTTGGACTCTATTGAAATTCCTTTAATTTTCCAGTAAATATATGGAAAAATTGACCTTGAGTATTATTATATTTTATGTTTATTTAAAATAAAGGTACATACCTACGTAAATATACTTCTAAATTTGAAAATAAAGTAATTCATTTTTGAAACATAAAAATATTTTTCAAATTTTAAGGTGTACGAATACGAATGTGGTGTTGGACATGTTGATACAAATTGCATGCATAACATTTTTCTTAGAGAATTTTTTTTTAAAAACTACTAATAAAATTTGTTTAGCTTACATAGGAAGTAGAAGATCCAAATATTAATATTATAAACAAAAAAGTTCAAATTTTTGGAAAATTATGGGAATCCATTTGGTTTAAATTTTGTCATATGAGTAAATATGCTGCTGTATGAATACGAGTGTGGCTGACTGTATATGTTGAAAGCACGTTGACAATATTGGACTGACCATCTCTGGTCCCATAGGAACATGGCAATTTGACAAGTTATAGGTCTTTCTGGGGGTGGAACTGCGCCATTAGGGTGTTTGCATGTTTTTCACGTAATATAGAAACTTCAGCCGATGAAAAACTTTTTGAACGAGATTCACATTAGTTTTCCTTGTAAAAAGTTGTAATAGGTATGTGATTTTTATTTGATTTTTGTAAATTTGGTACGGTCTTTGTTATCACTAATATTTAGATTTACATCTGGCTAATTCGGATTTGATAAATAAAATTAGGTACTAAAGGGGTAAATCGATCTTGACAAACGCTAGAGCTGAAGTAACTTTTTATAATATTAATAGATTTGAGTGTTATTTTATGGTATTCCATATTTGTAAATAACTACACAAATACTTTATTTTGCAAAATACCACTTTTATAATAATAGTTTATAATAAAAATGGTATTTTGCAAAACAAAGTATTTGTTTATTATTTATAATTTTTTATAATTTTCAATCTTGAAAAAAATCTTTCGCCAGATACAATGGTAATTGTCTAGCTAGTAAAGCTGATAAGATGAACAATAGTATTTGTATTCAATTCAAATAAGTTATTATTAAATAAATATTGTAACACAAAGTTAACGACAAGTTTGAATTTCATAAAATAAATCAGAGAATTCAGTTTCGTATTATAAGTTCTTTCACTGCCTTTGGACCCGCCCTGATCTAGAAGAATTGCATAAAAGTAAATATGAGAAAGTATTTATTGTTTTAATATCGAGTATTTTTTACTTAATATCTTATGATGTGAGTATTTTATTGGTATCGAATAATTAAATCGATATTTTATTTGAAATCGCCACGTCTGATAGAATTAATAAGGAAATCGTTATCCTTTCCCCAAAACGTTTTTTTTTTTTTTTTAATTGTTGCATATGCATATAGTTGTGTATAGTTAAAAAAATTAACGTCATTACAGAACAAAATTAAAAAAAAAATTGTCATTGTTTTTCATTTAAAAAGAATTATTTAAATGACGGTTTTGTTTGGAATTATTTGAAATTAAGATAAACCTTTTGGCTTATCTCTACGACATTACTATATTTATAGTGTATAAAGGAAAAATTATATCATAAAATTGGAAATTGACAAATATTTTTAATTTTATTATTAACGATTAGATATAGCGGTTATTTTTAAGTTTTTCCAGTAGTTATTTTTTTGTAATTACACGCGCCAATGTATGGTCACGTTCTCATAGAAAGTAAAAACGTCAGATGTGGTTCGATAAATGTATATGCAAATATTTTTTGTTTCACTTTTACGTTAGAAACACACGATGAAAATGGGTTAGTCCATATCAAATCAACCAAAAAAACATGATTTTAAACATCAGTGTTCTTAAAATGCATGATATTTGGTGAATAGTTTCTTCCAATCAGTGTGGTCAAAAATACCAAGTTTTATATTTTTTTGAATATTCGTATTTGAGTTATAATTATAACAATTTTTAAAATCAAAAAACCGCAATTTTTCGGAGCGCTTTGAAATATTTTTAAACACACGTAGCTCAAAAAAAATTTGCCCTAGAAACTGGTACCATTATTTTCAGAATTAAAAGGGCTCTAATTTGACATATAACATAATAATGCAATTCAAATTTAACCCTTTCTCCACAATCCAAAAATCTAATTTTTATAAAAAATCCAAAATCGGAATTTTTAATTTTTTTGAAAAAAATATATGTTATATCCAACCTCTTAAGTAAGTTGAATACAAAGTTTCATGATGGTATTCCAATGTTAACATACTGAAATAATTTTTATTCTGCATTAAGACGTGTGGAAATCTGGTACATTTAGTACAGTACCGTAAAACCGACATTTTTTAACTTTTTTTGGTTAATTTTATGTTTATACATGTTTCGTTCATAGATATCACCAATAAAAGTATTACCGTTAGAAAGAGTGTATATTATTTGTTATATCCCCGACCTATTTGTTTCATTATAAGTAAAAATAAAAAAAATAAAAAATAATTAGTAAGTGTCCGGGTCTACACCCTAAATCGGTCTTGACCCGGACACTTACTTAAATAATGTAATAACATGCAAACTAACCTCTCCCGTCGGGGTTAGGACAGTGTTTTATATCGTCCGATGTCTTTAAACCTGTCAAAGACTTCAAAATATTTTGTGGGAAGGGAAAGGAGGCAATGCATAGTATGTCTCTCTATAAAGTAAACATACGATATGACACCAGAAGGAGGCATAAACCGCGTAATTCTGGGGGGGGGGGATATTAACATATGGATAGTGGGAGTTACAGCTGGTGCGAATCGCTGCCATAGTGTAATAAATTGATGTGTCCGGGTCTAAACGGATTTATGTATATAGCATGTATTTTATATGTACATCGAATATAACTTCAAACATCATTAAATGATGTGCGATAAAATTCTGAACATAACATATCAAAACTAAAACAAGATGACAATTATGACAGAAATTACACGTCTAAGTTAGACACACATTTTATTTCTTTGAAAAACTGGAGGATAGTAATCCTGTAAAATGAGATGGTAAAAGTTGAAATCGGTAGTTTTTATTGGTATAGCTGTTTAGAGGATGTTTTTCTCTCTCTAATGACGTCAAGAACAAATGTTTATTGTTGCAGGTTAATATAGAAATTTTTTACTTTGAAGATTAGTACAAAGTGTCCGGGTCTAGACCCCCTGTCCGGGTCTAGACGGTTTTACGGTATATGTTACTAACAAGTAAAGATCCCAAGGACGGACCTATCGATTTTGATGAAATTTGAATAAGTTGTAGAACACTAAAAAATAAGCTACACGTATTTTTTTTATTTTCAGAAAAACGGTTTGAAAGAGTTAACTCTCTCTTCAAAAATTTTGGTAAAATTTAATTTTTCAAATATCTCGAAAACGGTAAGAGATAGGAAGAGATAGAGTAAAAGTTTAAATTGATGATATTGGTCTTTTTTAAATAGCTATCTATTGATGTGTAATTTATTCAAATTACACCAACAGGGGTAGTTGGGGGTTAAAATTAGGGGGTTAATTTTGCGAAAAGAGGTTAAAAATTAAATATATTAAAATTTTGTTTGCAGATTTCATATATACCTAAAAAAATCTAATCGACCTGTTCTTGTTCAATTTTCTAATATAAATCTAGGAGTAATTAACTAAGGAGTGACTGTGTCGACATAATCGTACTATTTGAGTTATTTAAAACTTATTTTTTTTACGGAAATTAGTTTAAAACAATTAAGATAATGTAGGAAGGAAGTTTTCGAATTCAACCTTATGATCAACATACGATTTGGTACTCAAATAGTACGATTGTGTCGACACAGTCACCTCCTAATTCAACCTTACGATCAACATACGATCTGGTACTCAAATGGTACGATTATGTCGACACAGTCACGCCCTAATTAACTACTAGATTTAATATTAGAAAATTGAACAAAAACAGGTCGATTAGATTTTTTTACGTACATTTAAAATCTGCAACCAAAATTTTAATATATTTAACTTTTAACCCCCTTTTGTAAAATTAACCCCCTAATTTTAACCCCCAACTACCTCTGTTGGTGTAATTTGAATAAATAAGTAGCTCTTTAAAAAAGAGCAATATCATTTAGACTATTATTCTATCTCTTCCTATCTCTTACCGTTTTTGAGATATTTGAAAAATTAAATTTTACCCCAATTTTTGAAGAGCGAGTTAACCCTTTCAAACCGTTTTTCTGAAAATAAAAAAAATACGTGTAGCTTATTTTTTAGTGTTCTACAACTTATTCAAATTTCATCAAAATCGATAGGTCCGTCCGTGGGATCTTTACTTGTTAGTAACATATACTGTACTAAATGTACCAGATTTCCACACGTCTTAATTCAGAATAAAAATTAATTCAGTGTGTTACCATTGGAATACCATCATGAAACTTTGTATACAACTTATTTAAGAGGTGGTATAACATATATTTTTTTTAAAAAAATAAAAAATTCCGATTTTGGATTTTTTATAAAAATCAGTTTTTTGGATTGTGAAGAAAGGGTTAAATTTGAATTGTATTATCATGTTATATGTCAAATTAAAGCCCTTTTAATTCTGAAATTAATGGTACCAATGTCAACTTTCTAGGGCAATTAGTTTTTGAGCTACGCGTGTTTAAATATTTCAAAGCGCTCCGAAAAATTGTGGTTTTTGGATTTTAAAAATTGTTATAATTATAAAAATAATGATTATAAAAAGATAAAAATTTATATTCGTTCAAAGCAAGTACTACCATATAAAAGAAATATTATAATGATCTGAAAACATAAGGTTTTGAGCATTGGTTGATTCGATGTGGACCAACCCAAATACTGAATTTTTTATTAGTTTTTATTTAATGCAAACGTGTGGATATTTATTATAAAAAAAAATTTTCATGAGACATGATTAGACCAGAAAAAATTGAAACTAGAGCCTTTTTAGCAGCCTTATATTTCTGGCTACGTACATACATATGTATGGATATTGATTGATGTTTCTATCTGTAAGCAATGAAAAAATAAATATTACAATATTGATTTACCATCTTTGTTCCATTAATGTCCAGTTTGTCTGAATTTTGAATTTTGACAATTTTTTTGAAATCACCCTAAAAACCACAAATATTAATAGATTAAGCGTACATATAAAAATCTGTCGTCAGTAGGAGGCCGTTCGAAGCCTTCTCATAGCTTAGGTGAACACTCATTCACGGGCGATCAATGGATGCCCATCAATTATTGATGATTGGTGGATCATTGTTGGTCACAGTGCATGTTCTGTGGTCCGCAGTATGTGTGTGTGTGGTATGGGCGAGGAAGCATACACATGCAAATATTACGCATATACAAATACAAACAGTGTGTACCTACATAACATATAGGTGGGGATTTACGTCATCCACACGGCATCTTTTGAAGACGGTGGTTTCGCTAATATAGAGATAGTAATGAACATTCTGTCCCGTTCTGTGCTTAAAACTGTAGTTTCTCTTTTTCTACATTGCAGAAATATACTTTAGGTTTAAAACGTTTAAAATTTTAAAACATAAGTATGTTCCTGCGTAATTGGTACAACTAGTCTTAATTAATAATAATCAGTTACATTTTTACATCTACTTCTTCAAAACTGTAAAATTTGTAAGTGAAATGAATATTTCAACTGATACACCCCGTTGGAGCATTAATGCAATATTTTCATATGCAACTGTTAACTGAAACCGTATAAACACTGTTGGACGTCTCTAAATGAAATTTTTTTTATGTACGCCGCAATTACGTTTGTTCGGAGTAAGAGTTACTGGTTGTCTACCTATTAGTAAGAGTTACTGGTTGTCTACCTATTGTCCATGAAAAACAAAAAAGAATAATATGAAATAATATGCATCGGTTAAAAAAGATTGAATTGGTACAGTTTGAATACAATAAAATTAAAATCTATAAAATCAATACAGTTAATTTAAAAAAATTGTTTTTTCCTGCTGTCTTGGGGGCCCCCAATATGTCCGGGGCCCATCCGCAACGCGGACACTGCGGGCCCGCTATCGCCGCAACTGGTTACATGACACCTGTTGCTATCTAGAGATTGTGACGTAATTGAAGCTAATGAACGTTTTCGCGCAAATTTTGAGACCAGATATTAAATTAATTTTTTCTAATGATTTTCGGCATTATTTTTAAAAATTAAAACTGTATACATGCATGACACATAAATATGCGTATTTTAACATAGTTTCCCAAAATTAGTCAAATTCCCCATTGTATGTAATAATATTCCATCAAGTATACTTTGGATAAATCAATCGAATTGTACAATACAATATAAATGTTTGTCTCTGTCTACAAGTTTGAATTTGTTTATTATTTTCAATTACCTAGCAACGCTGTTTAATTTAAGTTATATTTCTGTAAATTGTGCTTGCTGATTGGTTTAAAAACGGGAGCAAAATAATTTTTTAGTCCCTTGGGACTAAAAGTGACACTTTACTCCCTATTATGAGGGAATAAATCATGTCTTTTAGTCCCGGAATTGCAAAAAAATTAGTATTTGTTCTCAAAAGAACCATGTCTCAAACTGAGCCCCTGGTGTACACAAATGGTTTTTATTGCAGTATGTAGTATGTAGTACTAATCAAGTAAAACAAAAACAAAAACAAACTAGGTACCAAATGACCGTTAGAATGTGTACACAGCATCTAACTGTACAGGCATCATTTTTACATGTATACCTTATCCAACAATTTTTGGGATGACTTTTCGAGAGGGTGTTATTAGTGACCACAAACTTTCAAGAAGTTAAATTATTTTATTGCTTACAACAAATATCACCCTATGTTCACTCTAATTGTATTTAAATTTGTTACCTGTTTTACAAGTGACGGTTTCTTTTTGCATTTATATAGATAAGTAGACAACATGCTGCGAACAATACTGCTGATTATTGCCGTACTTGAAAAGTCATCTCATTTAAATATTGTCAAACCATACAATAGTGTGCTTTGATTGAATTTCTTCCTTCTACATTGTAGTAGAGTATGACTTTAAGTTTCATCTTAAGGTTCCTTGCACATACAATAAAAGGTAGAAACCTTTATATTATTAATGTACACATCATACTTTACTCACTAGCATGTGTTACAATATTGTACAAATGGGACCCAAATTCCATACGATTTGGGACATAGTTCTTTGCGCGAAAGCGTTCGATAGCTGTCAGTTACGTCACATTCTCTAAGTAGCAACAGGTGTCCTGTAACTAAGAAAAAAACTGTTCATTTTTCTTAACTAGGAAAAGAAATTGTTGATTTTTTAAAAAATTAATTAAATTTAGATTAATTTCCATAGTTATGTTTGCTAACTGGAATTTAAAGTAGTCCGGCCGTGTTGAGACATTTATGTGTATAAATGTACCCGAGTCAGAATTTCAACGGATTATGGTGACGCGCCAAACCGAAGTGCGTATCTACGTATGTATGTATTGGAAGTATACGATTAAGAATCTCTTTCCAGCTTCAAAACACCTGATTTTAAGAGTCAAGGAGCAGTATTGTAGGGTCAGTGGAGATACTAGTTTGACACTATAAGTGGAGAATCCGTCATTTTGCGACAACATGTAGGCTTAATGTAGGCTTTTTTACATGTAATTTTGAAACTAGTTTAACCCTATTTAATTCAATAAAAAGTAGTCAAGTGCGTGTTAGACACGCACCAAGGCAGGATTTCGTAGTACCGTAAAATTGGGTGACTGGCCACCATGAGTGACTTTAGCTATTTTTCAATATTTGCTTTATTTATGCACGATTACGTTATAATAATACTTACGTACGGAATAGTATTTTTTACTGATTCTATAGATTATATTGGATTCTAAAAAAATTATATACATAAAACAATTTGATTTTTAGTACCTGAAAAAGTTTAAATAGAAAAATTAACGAAAAACCTGCAATTTTTACCTTCAAAAAGCTTGACATAATAAAACATAAAAAAGAAGTATTTTTATCATATTTTCATTTAAAAAAAAAACATCAAAAAATATTTCAAACATACTTGGCTATTAAATCCATGGTCAAAGCAACCCATGCTCTGGCGTGTCTTTGCGTGTTCCAAAAAAAAGCAACATGTGGCCAAAGTAACTCAACTTCGTCGTCTGACTTTGGCCACCCTTATTTAAAAAAAAAATATTTAGAATGTATTTAGCTTCTTCTCCATTTCAAAGTTAAAAGTACTAATACAGACCCATAAAACGTAATTAGAAACAAAAATTAATATCATTTGGTGTAAAACTTATAACAGTGTAAAGTTCAAAAATGGACCAAAGTCACCCAACTTTACGGTACAGTAGGAAGAATTCGAGATAAAATATTTTTGCATTTACTTAAAACGTTGATGGTCATGAGCACCGTACAGCCTCAAGTTAAACTGACTAACGCGTAAATGATCATAACCTACTATGATGGAACTCCCAATTAGTATACTTAGGTATTATAGAATTGTTGAAATTACTACAAACAACTACAAACGATTGTGGAACTGATGGAACAAGTGAATTTCAAATATCTTTATAAATGACAAAGACCCGTTACTTAATTGTTGCAAAAGATATCTATTGTTGTAACTTTGAGACTGTACAACTACAAACGAAAGGAAAATTACTACAAACAACTGCAAGCGATTCTGGAACTGACCGAAAAAGCGGTAATCAAATATCTTTATAAATGACAAAAAAACCGTTATTTAATTGTTGCAAAAGATACTTATTGTTGTATCTTTGAAACTGTTCAACTACAAACGAAAAGAAAGTTACTACAAACAACTACAAACGATTCTAAATTAGGAAATATTTTAAAAAATTGTTTATCTTAAAGTGGGGTGCAGCCATTTTTTAGAAATTTTTTATACTCCAATGGGTTCAACTACAAACGAAAATATTGTTACTACAAACAACTACAAACGCAGTACTATCAGTTTATATTTTAAAAATTTTATTTAGTAAAAGTGGGGTGCCAGGTTCACAGAGGCACATGCCTGGCACATGTCTGGCACATGCCTGGCACCCCACTTTTACTAAATAAAATTTTTTAAAAATTTTATTTAGTAAAAGTGGGGTGCCAGGTTCACAGAGGTCCTGTTTTAGCGAAATTTTTTTTTATTTAGTTAATCTATATTCTATATTTTTTCAATTGCTATTTATTAGGCACAGAATAAATTACTTTAAATTAAGAATTTATTTTTTTTCTTATTTAAAATATAGTTTTTTTTATTAATTTATAAAAAGTTAAAAAGGTCGGAAACTAGGCCATGGTCAATAACAGAGTCTTTTAACTTATATTTCAATTAACTTTTCGAAATCTGATTTCACAATCTTATAAAATTTTCAAACAATCCGGAATTGTTAAATAGTGCAATAAGCTAAAACCACTTTCCATTTAAAATAATTTAATTTACCTACACCACAAATTATTTACAATTATAAGTACAAAATTTGGCGCCTTTTCAAGATTTAATTTGAATGTTCAATATTTGAATGCTCAAAATAATTATATTTGTTTGACAAAAATATTATTTAATAAATAACTAAAACCCGAATTAATTATAAACACCAGAAAATAATTTTTGCCACTTAATCACAACTTACCTTATTTACTTTTGAAATTGTAAATGATAAAATGACATTTTGGTACATACATACATACATAGTTTGCTGCATAATTATGACAAATATGTAAAAGATGGCTCTGCCTGTATTTAAATAAGGTATTAGATAAAGATAACAATTTTTAGAATCTGACCCATTATTAATAATTTTAAGAAAAAACAGCGAAAGAAAGAGATAAATATATACATGCTTCTATAAAATAGAAAAAGAAAGAGAAAAACGCATTTTTTATTGCAATTTCCTTGTTAATTCGATATCACAAGCAAACATTGGTTGTGCATTGGTGCCATATATTTTTTTTTATTTTGTTAATAATAATAAAAAATAATTGCTATAAAATAACAAAAAAACCGAACTAATTTTTAATAAATTGATGACAGTTTGTGCAGTTATTGAATAATTTGCAATTTTTTTAAGTTTTGCCTTTAAATTTGTAAATTTGTATTGAAAAAACAGTCCCTCAATTCAAAAAAAATGTGGGCGTCTTATTCAAATACAAATGCGCATGTCTGTGACAGAAAACGCAAAATTATAAGATATTTCGTAGCAAGATTTTCTACGAAATCCTAAAAAGCAGTGATCTAGGTTTAATACAGGTTCAAAATTTTGACGCGGATACATATAACTGTTGTTTTTTTATGTGGATGTTGCATTTTATCAACTTATTTTTCATTTTTTGTTTATAAAAGTACCGCAAAGCACAAAAATACTAATGAGAAAAGAAAGCTAAAGAATTAATCTTTCAATTTATCGAAAAATATAGTTAAATTCATCGTGAAAATTTATTTTAAAAAATAATTAAACATAAGTCTCCATAAGGTTACATGTTAAATGGTCACTATTAAAAGATAGATTATTTAAATTTTAACGCCGTAAAAAACCCTTTTTTTGGACGGTTAACAATAAAAAGACTTTTACTATCGATCACGATCAAATTTATAATTATTTCATCGTAAACCAAACTTCGGCCGGACTACTTTAAAGTAGCAACAATTGTGGCGCTAGTGTTGAAATATAAAGAGAATGTAACGCCACAGCCCTCTTCTGTTCACGTGGATTTTAGCTAAAAAATTACTTTTTCTACTCCTACTATTAAAAGTAACATTTTGCGCCCGGCTAACTATATGTAAAAATTAACAATTGCCCACACTGTGTGGAAATAGCGTGGGAAATTATTTCGCACGGCTTAATATAATAAAAAAAGTTGGCTATGTCGTTGATTTTAATATATAGGTACCTAATCTATATATAAATAATTCTAAAAATATACATATGTAAGTTGATTATTTATTATTGTTTCCATAGCTTCAAAGTATGCTTTGGCAAAAATTTGAACATCTTACCACTGACATTATAAATTTAAAAATTTTTTACTACTTGTTTAAATTTTATTTTAATTATTTATGTTAAACTTTAGGAAAAAAAATGTGCTCGTAGAAAAAGTATAGTGTAAAATACGTGGGAAAAGCTTATTTCTCACTCATATGAATTATTGCACTCGCGTCCTGCGGGCTCGCGCAACAAACTCATATTCGTGAAAAGTAAGCTGCTTTTCTTACTTATTGTACAATATACTATTTTAATTAATTTTTTTAAAATAAAATAATGATAGTTAAGATGAATTAATATAATAAATTGCTGTTTTTTTATTATCAGTTTTCATTAAAATTTGTTTTGATTGCTTTTCTTTAATACTGTCAAATACCCCAATCCATATAAAGCGTATTAGCTGTCAAAATCTCTTGCATACTTTAACACCGTCATGGTGAAAAGACGAATATGAAGGCCAATTTAATAAAGAAGATATCTAAAATTAAATTTTTAATATTTTTGGAAAGTGAGACAAAAAAAGAATGAGACTGTTATAAAAAAGATACGATAAAAATATACACACGTGTACTTAGAAACATTATCTTTCGTAGTTGAATAATTACAATAATAAATTTAAATCAAACAAGTTTCTCTTTATAAAGACATCCATTATTTCCTTAAGTAATTTTTTTTCTTTTGCTACATTTGCTGTTTATAAATAACATTCAGATCAGACCATTCAATAATTTTTTTATCTCGAATTTTTTTAATTAAAAATGTATTAATATAATGAATTTGTTTCTTTCAATTTGCGTCAGAGAAAATTATTATTTTTTATTTTTTATTATCACAAAAATATTTAATTGTACATTATTAATTGGATTAATTGTATTTTGATACTGTTAATTGTTTTCCGAATGACAAATGTGCTACAGAATTCGATCATGCGTAAACTTTGATCTTTGGACTGTAATTGGATTATAAGTAGCCGAAAAAGATATATATTTGTCAATGAAATAACATCTTAACATTGAATCGATTTAATGATCCTTTATTTATTTATAATTGATACTTAACTGATCGATTAATTGTTGTGGAACAGGTGTCACTCATAAATCATTTGAAACCGTCGTGTTGGTATTTTTTGGATTGATCTATTTATTGATCATGAAGGATTTAATAACTTAATTTTTTCCTTATTGCAAGTATGTATATCAAAAAATTTTCCAAATGTGTGCTAGACACGCATTAAGTCAGTGTTCCTCAGTTTTTCATAGCTTTCGGTATAAAATATAGGTTATTTATTATAAAAATACTAGTATTATAAATGCCAAAGTGGTTTTTTTAATCTCTCTTTCACGTCTTAACAGCTTAACTACAAACTTTTTACCTGCATCTGCGCATTTATCTTTGTCTGTCATATTAATAAATAGAAGTTTACTCACTCACTCATATAAAAACATAATTACTTCGTTTGGTTGGTAACTATGGAAATAATACAATTTGTGTTCCCCTCATCGCAATTTCTGGCGGTCTTTTGTGCTTGCGCCCATAATACATATACCTACCCACAGCAATAAATATTAGAATATTAGGGTCCTGTGAAGTTGGCACACCGAATGTGAGAACTTTAAATTTTTTTTAGAGTTCTGGCATCCTTAAGAATAGTTCTAGAGTTCCCTATACATATTTTAAATAGTTCTGATGATTTAGTACCAAAAAATCAACTTTAAAAATTAGGTGTGCCAACTTCACGCAGCGCACCGAGTCGTAAAAATTAATTATTTTTTTAGAGTTCTGGCATCCTTATAAATAGTTCTAGAGTTCCCTATACATATTTCAAATAGTTCCGATGATTTAGTACCAAAAAATCAACTTTAAAATTAGGTGTGCCAACTTCACGCAGCGCACCGAATCGTAAAAATAAATTATTTTTTTAGAGTTCTGGCATCCTTATAAATAGTTCTAGAGTTCCTTATACATATTTTAAATAGTTCCGATGATTAAGTACCAAAAAATTAATTTCAAAAGTTAGATGTGCCAACTTCACGCAGTGCACCGAATCGTAAAAATCAATTTTTATTTTGGAGTTCTAGCATCCTTATGAATAGTTCTAGAGTTCCCTATAAATATTTTAAATAGTTCCGATGATTAATGCCGGAAAAATCGCATTTTTTAATTAAAGTTACTATATTTTTACTTTTCAGTAGTTACCAAATTTAATTAAACGCCTCAAGCTTTTATAAATTATGTTGCATATTGCTTCAAACTTCACTCAAAAGTTATTTTATTTTTTTTATTTTTAGCCCATTTTTAAATAAAAACTTTTTCTTAAAAAACATTTTTTTGCTTTATTTTATTTTCTACTTTTTAGTCTGATTACAATTAATTTAAAAAAAAAAATTAAAGGAGTAATTTTTTTACATATATTTTAAGTGGTTAATTTACCCTAATCAGACATAACTACGGAAACAAAAAATTGAAATGTAAAATCAATGGACAATATTTGATAATTCGAAATGTCAAAAAGTTGCATAGGACTAAAAATCAACAATTTTGGCTTGGGACGAATTAGGGAAAAACTAATTATACAATATTGCATTGTCATCAAGGTTAAATACGTATGCAAAATTTGAAACCTCTAGCTCAATTAGAACCTGTCTAAATTTTGATTCCTAGATTTGATCTAAACCAACATACTAAGATAGCAAATTAAATAAAAGCTTTTAATAATAAATAATATTCCATATTTTTACCACCCAATTAGTATTACGTCAAATTTTAATCCCACACTCTTCCCCAATGCAGTCACATTCTGCCGTTTTTTTTTCATCTTCAACTTGATTTTCGTAATTTTTTTTTTCTTTTTTGTTAGGGATTTCTAAAAATTGTTTGTGAAAATTAAATTTTAAAAATTTTTTCTACCTTCATATTAATAAAGTCATTTTACTTTGTTTGAAAATGGGCTTTTAAGCTTGAAACAATTGTCACAATTAAAAAATAAACGTGATTTTTTACTAAGTAAAATATTTACTTTATTGAAAATATTTAAAGTTTAAATTACTTTGTCTATTTCACGAAATTAAAATCATTTTTACTGAACGCGTTCTCAGCCCTTTCGGCCATCCTCAGAGTAGAATGACAAAATAAATGATGAGAATTTATGGGTAAGAAACATATATAGGAGGGGTGTAATATTATTGAATTGGGTTGAATTTCTATTGGGAAAAATTTTTATTGGGAAGCCATTTTTATTCAGATTTTTATTTTTGAAAATAAAATTTGATGCCTGTTTTAGGTACTTTGTAGTCAGTTTTAGAAAAAGATTTCCGTTTAGAATAATGGCTTTCTAAATAAACTTTACTATATTATATATATAACTTTACTTTATTATATATTAATCTGAAAATCAGTTTTTTCTTAGAAATTGCTCTTTGAAAATAAACTCCACATATATTTATGCAATTAATTACATAAGAGGGTGGACTCCTCTACTAATAAAATAATAACCACTGTTTAAAAAAAAAAAAAAAAAAAAAAAAAGAAAAAGAAAAATTGTACTTACGTCGATTTTGGTGACCGAACTTTTATTTTTCAAAAATATCACCCAAAACTTTACACACTAAATAAGTTTTAAAAAAAAAAAAAAAACAACAATTAAAGAATTTTGGTCCACTTCCATCACCTCATTTTTTTTAAATTGAACAAATTACTGGACATCGTTAAAAGTATCTATTAGTTCAGGAGCGGGTGGCCATTAAGAATACAAAACATTGACAAAATGTTTTGGCGTAACCAGAGCTGACGAATAGCAAGTATCCAATAATCAAATTTTTTCTGGGAAATAGTGTTTTCATTTCAAATCTTACTATATTTCTCATACATTCCAAGATTTGTAAACAATGGTTTTTCGAATCGTACAAACTGATTAATTGCGCTCATTTTGTTAGCGATAAAAGGATACACATAGGTAATACAAGATACGAAATCGGAGCTTATTTCTCAGCACTCAATAAAATATTGTCTTAGAAATATTCATTATGATAGTTTTTTATCTACATAAAATTAATATATAAATTATAGGTAGGTACACATATTTAAAAAAAATTAAAATCCTACGCTCCTGGACTACATACCAGTTAATTACGGAGTTTCATAGATTCATATTTAAAAAATAAAAGAGTAAAAAAAGGCTTAAAAAACATTAGGCTACCCCATAGTGAACCACTGTCATATATCAATCAATTTATTGTTTATCAGTATTAGACTACAAACAAAAATACATTCATAGTTTAGGTTACATATGTTTTTTTGTAAAAAAAGAAAATATTACAATAGGTTAAAATAAAACAATTTCTTAAAAAAAATTTACTATACACACAGAAGATATCCTGTCATAAATATTTGTGACATATATTGGGTCGACCCATATATTGTCACTGATTTATAACTAAAGTTTATAAATTATTATAATGTATTAGTATTTATTTAGGTCATTTTCAAATTTTAAATATCTCTCCAAACAACCAAATTAATCCTAAGAATCTTAAAAAACAACAAAATTCACTATATTTAGATTTTTGTTAAAATTAACTTTAAGATATAACTAAATTAAAAAAAAAAAAGTTCTAATGCTTTTTTATAGAATTCTTGGAGTTTTATACAGAATTGGCCAGAACTCAACAAACAATTTTTATTCAAAAAACAATTTTTATTCAAAGAACATTTATTTATTTAAAAATAGCGTTATTTTAAAAAATAATTATCTTACAGGAAAAAGTCACATTACTTTTCTGCAGAACTTTTGAAGCGCTATTTAGAACTCATACTAAATTAACCAAAACCTGTAAAAAAGGATTTCCACATAAAAAATTAATATCAGAATTTCAAAAACCAATTGTCTACTCAGAATTATGTGAACTACCAGTACAAAAATCAATATTTGTATGTTAGAAGCTTTTGGTAAAAAATGAATTTTTCCGGCATTAATCATCGGAACTATTTAAGATATATGTAGGGAACTCTAGAACTAATTATAAGGATGCCACAACTCTAAAAAAAATTTGAAAATTCTGACATTCGGTGTGCCAACTTCTCAGAACCGTTAAATTTTGACTGTTAAAAATACAGTTAACTTTCAAATTAATTATTTTATACTCAAGCGTCACAGCGTCTTTCTATAGAACTCTGGGAGCATCATTCAGAACTCTCATTAGACCAACCAGAACTTGTAAAAAAACTTCACATAAAATTTCATTGTCACATATTCGATTTTCAAAAACCGATTTTATACTCCTAATTATCAGAACTATTGATATTTTTGGTAGAGAACTCTAGAATTATTATTAAGCTATACTAACATACTATTACTAGCTAATAACTATATTAGCTAGCGGAAGTTAATTTTTTGGTACTTAATCATCGAAACTATTTAAAATATGTATAGGGAACTCTAGAACTATTCATAAGGATGCTAGAACTCTAAAATAATAATTGATTTTTACGATTCGGTGCACTGCGTGAAGTTGGCACATCTAATTTTTGAAATTAATTTTTTGGTACTTAATCATCGGAACTATTTAAAATATGTATAAGGAACTCTAGAACTATTTATAAGGATGCCAGAACTCTAAAAAAATAATTAATTTTTACGATTCGGTGCGCTGCGTGAAGTTGGCACACCTAATTTTAAAGTTGATTTGTTGGTACTAAATCATCGGAACTATTTGAAATATGTATAGGGAACTCTAGAACTATTTATAAGGATGCCAGAACTCTAAAAAAATAATTAATTTTTACGACTCGGTGCGCTGCGTGAAGTTGGCACACCTAATTTTTAAAGTTGATTTTTTGGTACTAAACCATCAGAACTATTTAAAATATGTATAGGGAACTCTAGAACTATTCTTAAGGATGCCAGAACTCTAAAAAAAATTTAAAGTTCTCACATTCGGTGTGCCAACTTCACAGGACCGAATATTAGATATAATATTTACGTGGTAAAATTTTGTGAATGTTTTAATGAATAGGAATATTAATTGAACTGTAGAAATTTCGTCAGTATGTAAAATGTGCGAATTTCTTCATTATCAATCATTCATATCAAAGTGATATGCTTATTTACATGATTTTGAGATTTGTGTTTACCTGAAATGGAAAAAAGAAAAAGATTCTAGTTTAAAAAAAGTTGTCATTTTGGTAGGAATTGAAGTATTTTTTAGTTTTTTGTTTTTTAAAAATAAAAAAAATTAAAATTTCACACTATTAGTATAATTTCTGCCATAAATAAAGCAACGTGTACTGGAGGTACATCCAAATTTGAAATCGATTGGATAAATAGAACTTGAAATATCATATTGATCAGCTTGAAAAATGTAGTTTTGAGAGAAATGCATTTAAAGTTTTGAAGTATAATACCTGATACCTGAACCTACCGTATTAAAATAACTACAATTTTGTAAATTATCAAAATTGTTGAATTTCCTTTTGAGAATACATTTTCAAAGGTCTGTAGTCTATACTTTATGAAAATGAAACAAAAAAAAGCAGTTTTTAAAAAAAACTCTAGCTTAGAATACTGTCTTAAGCGATATTTTTTTAAGTGAACAAATTACAAAAAGATTTTAAGAGCCACAATAATTTATCTTGAAGTTATAGACACAGTTATACCTTGACGTATAGAAATTAATTGATTCAGAATATGCAAAAAAATAATAATAGAAACCTAGTAATATGTAACAAGTGGATTCTATTTCAGTCTAAAGTTTATTACTTAATATTTATTATTATAAGTAATATGTGTTTTTATTTTTGTCCATATCTGATAGCCTTCATGTGAACTTTTCCGCTTGAAATACTTCTACAAATACAAGTAAGTATATGAAAATTTAAATTTACATTAGTAGTGGAAAAAAGTAATTATTGAGAAGAAAGTCTCGGCATACAGCCGCACGTGACTATTAACTAGTGTGTACTTATTTACGTGTTTTTTTTTGCATATTTCTATTGTTTTTATTATTATTATTTAATGACAAGATAAGTAAATACATAAATGTAATACACCTGTAAAAATACAATTATATTTGATGATAAAAATTAATAATAAATTAAAATAACACTTTGAAATGTTATGTAGTCAGTTGTAGTTGTCATCATTCATTAGAAAAAGAAAACGGCAAGGTTATTTTGATTGTCATTCAATATTATAATTTGATAAATATTTGTTAATTAAATAGGTATTAAAATAATTAGCTTTTTCTCAAATCAAATGAAAAAATACTGTTATACATACTAAGGATGTTATGGATATGAAATTTCGGATACGGATATTTAAAAACATTTTTTTCGGTTTCGGTTTCGGTTCCGGATATGTAATAATATCGGATAATGTTTCGGATACGGTTACGGTTACGCATAACTGCTTATTGAAATTTTTTTTTAGTAAATAGGGGGAAATTTTACTCCAAAAAGTGAAACTTAAACACGAATCAACGGAAATCCATTAAAAGAAATACATGCAGCAAAAACTTCGATTTAATTCGATTTTATGCAGCTTCGATTTAAACTCAGTTTTTCAACGGCAGTTGTCTTTTATTATCCGAAACAATCCGAAACTTTTATTTTCGGATACGGTTCCGGTTTCGGATATTTAATTAATTCGTATATCCGGTAATTTCGGTTACGGTTACGGCTACGGATATCCATAACATCCCTAATACATACCGACACTTATTTGAAAAATATACCCGTATTCAGAACTCTGACAAGGAAAGGTATCCAACTGTATCTCTCAAAAATTTTTGAAGCTTTGGTGGATTGTAGATCTTATTAAAACTAATCCAAAGCCATATTTCGTTCGTGCCCATAAGCGGTTTAAGGGGGTGAAACTCACCCCTAAAAATTAGAGTTTTTTTCAATTTTCTTAAATATCTTGGAAATGGTAAGAGCTTTGGTAGGGAAACTATATATATTTGTAAATGGCACTTTAAGATCTTTATTATGATACCAAAATTAAAGTTATAAAATCATTGGGATTTCATCCTCCACCCCTAACCCCTAATTTTATCAGGTATTTTTTGGTAAAAGAGGAGACTGTTATGTGTAAATAAATGATTTTTAATTAATATATTTTACATCACACCAGTTTATTTCTTGTTGCATAAATACACCCTTTGTTAATATTAACTTGGAAAAATTTTTAAGTTTTTGATTTAATATGAGCAAAAATATGGTCAAAGAATCTTGTATTTTAGTAATGAATTGTTACAAACTTACGATATACTTTAAAATACATAATTTAGAAAGAAAAAATACACCGCATATTAAACTGAAATTAACTGGTGTGATATGAAATATGTATATTAATTAAAAATTCTTTTATTTACACATAACAGTCTCCTCTTTTACCAAAAATACCTGAAAATATTTGAGGTTCGGGGTGAGGGATGAACCCCAATGATTTTATAACTTTAATTTTGGCATCATAATAAAGATCTTCAAGTGCCATTTACAAATATATGTATATAGTTTCCCTAATAAAGCTCTTACCGTTTCCAAGATATTTAAGAAAATTGAAAAAAACTCTAATTTTTAGGGGTGAGTTTCACCTCCTTAAACCGCTTATGGGCACGAACGAAATATGGCTTTGGATTAGTTTTAATAAGATCTACAATCCACCAAAGCTTCAAAAATTTTTGAGAGATACAGTTGGATACCTTTCCTTGTGAGTCCGGATATATACCTATATAATACTTAAGCGTAGTTCATTACTTGAAAATATACCCATTAAAAGCACTGAGCTCGAGTATATTTTCAAACTCAATGTTTAATAAGAATAGTATGAAAAACAAATTTGCAAACAAATTGGCAAACAAATTCAATCAAGTATTTAAGGGAAAATAGTACTGTGACGAATTTTTTGCAAATGTTATAACAATATTACGTAATTGTTATATAACAACAATAATTATTATCGTGTCCTTATCTACCATGCGCTGGGTCATCATCTGATTTTTTACCTCCTTCGATCAAAGCTGAAAACGGTGTTTCTTGAAATTTACTCGACTTCTTTTTCCGCGACACTGTTCAAGAAAACAGTCTTCAGTAATTATTCTTGAGATCACGATCAAGGTCATATTTGGATGCAGAATTTTCCGCTCTTTCCATTTCCGGGGTCCAAAGTGGAGGCTGCCATATAAAAAACGAACTTGACCTTGATATGACCTTGAACCTTAGCGTTGAGGTCAAGATGAAGGTCATTATCGGATGCGCCGTAACAAATGGTGGAACTTTTGTCTTCATTATTTATCCCAAAAATGCTTTCCCGCTGAGATTTTTGACTTTTTTAAACTTTTGACTAGCCCTGTATACTAAAAATACTTAAATTTGAACGTTGCCTTCTATTTTCATTTTTTTTACACGAAAACCGTTCTGTATGTCAAAAATTTGCATATGACATAAATTTTAGATCATTTCATTGCAAACAAATGTTCTACATCACTCTACGGTCAATAATAAGCAAGATATAAGCGATTTCCCGATCGGCTTTTTCTGCAAATTTACCCCCCTCCTCCCAAGTTGTCGACCACTCTAGAGGTCGACGACATGGGTTTTCATAGTCACTTGAGACCCCCTAAAAATAATCAAAAGTCAAATTCTATACCTCTTTCAGTGCATACTCAATGTCACCTAGCACCTCGTCTATATGATTTTACAATCTGTTTATCTTTTTCTACGAAACGCGCAGTACACTATGTTCCGAAAAAGTTAATAAATATTTTGGGAGTCTATTTCAAATAGACATGATATTGACAATGATAAGGACACAGTTTAAATAATAGTTTATTTCACAAACAGTTACCAAACGAGATGACGTAAGAGTGTACGTTTGGAATTATTATGGTGGCTTAGAATGTCTGGTGACAACTCTTGTGCTGCTAAATTTTGTTTAAGTCATTCAAAAAAAAATTTTAATTTGAGTTTTTTCTGAGTGCCGTTTGATTCAAATTTGTGAGTATTATTATAATTTGAATGCCTATGTAAAAATAAATATACGTTAAATAATAATTATTATTTTATAATAATTCAGTTAATATTTTAATTTCGACAGTGGTTGCGTCATAATATGACAACTCAGTTGGCGTGTAGTGTACACTGCGTATTTTGTTGGCAGTTTCTGGTGTTACATTTTATTGATGCGTTATAGATTTTAGTATGTGGATCCTTCTCTATGATATGTGGAGTGGAGGCTCGAAAAATATATTGGTCTTGTCTGGTGCTACTGATTAAAAAAATGGTAGATAATGGAGAATAGTTTCTTTCAAGTATTCAATCAGAAAACAGTTTCAATCGAAACAATTAACTAGCCAGTTTAAATATTTCTTAAAAATTAAATAATCTATTTGGTACCTATTGGTTATTTGTTTTTTCTGCATACACGCCATATATACAGAATAATCCCGTTATTTTTCAGATTTAAGGCCTTTGTAAAAGTAGTTTAGATTCTTTCAAAAACCATATTTCAATTTTCTATCGGCATTACTCAACTTTGGTGAAGTGGGCCCCACCAAATTTTAGTTATTAGCACGCTACCCCTGTAGTTATCAAAATTTACAATTAAAATTTAAATTAAAATTATCAGTAATCTCGGGTCATCGACTTTACTACAGGCGCCGAGTATCCGTATAGTCGAGGAGCCCTACCTTTTAAAACTTAATTTTTTTTTAATTCAATTTTTCCAATGTCACAATCAATTAAATTAATTAAATTTACTACCATTTAACCTACCTTCTAGTTTTCTAGTTTTTTTTTTATTTTTTTTTTAATTATTTTTTGTGACAGTTGGTATTAATAGGTCGTGAGGATCTAAATTTTCGTGTTGAATATTGTCATCAATTTCGCGTTTTCCCAATTCATTTTGAAAAAATGGTGCTTTTAGTTGTCCATATAATTTAACATGACCATTATTAATCCTGAATTCCACATGTATAAATACATATAGTCACATAAGCAAAAAAGGACATGCTTAATTGTTTGTACTTATGTCAAAAAAGGATAGAAAGTGGATTACGTTTCTGTCTGTAATATGTAATCATCTTTTATTTATACTGTGATAATGATATTAAACTTTTTTTATGAAACTATTTTTCTGAATCTCACTGTATGAGTTCTTAAAATGTTGTTATTATGTATTGTATAACTTGTTTGACTGGTATGATTGCTATAGTATGAATGGATGACGTATTATGTTTGCTGGACAAACTTGAATTTTTAAAAAATAAAGAGTTTGTTAAGAACAGACAAGGGTAGGTATATATATTTATGTAAATATTCAGATATTGCCAAAAAATCTACTCCTAAATAGTTAAAATAAATAAAAGGGGAAAACATATTTCTCCGATTTCTCGTTTCGAGGTCCAGTAGGCGTGGCTTAATATTTTGGTCAAATTATCTATGAAAATATTGAGAGAAAATGATTTTTAGTAGAAAAAATGGAAAGCTTAGAGTTGATTTATATAAGATATTTAAGGACATTTTGACATAAATATCAGTAATTATTACGTAAATATGAAAAGAACAATTCGGGTAGATGAGGGGTATATATATATATATATATATATATATATATATATATATATCGGATATATATATATATATATATATATATATATATATATATATATATATATATATATATATATATATATATATATATATATATATATATATATTAGTGAATATTATTTTCGGTTTCTAGGGTCCTCAAAACAAATTTCTGCCATGGTCCCGGGTTCAAGTCGCGTCATAACAGTGGCTGTAATAGCTGAATTCCATTCTGGAAATTCGCTAAAAATTTACGAATTATGCCAACGATAGTGCGATGATATATCATCTCGAATTAAAAGATGAAAAAAATTATTAAAGCACGTGATTGTAGCTGGTTTGAAAATATACATTGTTAGTAATTGTATGTAAATATGTTTTCACATAGCTCCTAATACAATGCTAGTAGTACTATTTTTTAGTACATGCGATCTTTTATTAATTTTTTTCTATAGTTTTATAGCATTTTTATATTTGAGTCGGCCGATTTTCGTGTCATTGTGAGATTAAAATATCATTGATTGTAAATGTGATAAATCGAGAAGCGGGAAAAACCGATGGATAATCTCAACGGAAGGAAAGAATAAAACGGAAAGGTTATTTCCTTATTAGATAAATTGATTATTATGCGAATGCGTTAGTTGCATTTTGTTCCATGGTGTTTTCTGTACATTGTAATTATGTACATTTTCCTTTAAAGATGTTATCATTGTAATTAAATATTATTCTAGAGAATAATTGTGCCATAATTTAATTGAAAATTGAAATAAAAAAAAAAGTGTATTGAGTCGTGAATGCTTGCTTTCAGTAAATTAAGGATAAAGTGGGGGCGAATTATAATTAAACTTTTGACTGGAAGTATAAATAGACGAGTTGACAAGTTTTTTAAAAAAAAACCTGGTTCAAACTCAATTTTAATTGGACGGGATATAAGTAAACAATACTCCTGTCGCAACATCCTGCATAATATAGCGAATTTCCGGTTACAGAAATTAGTTTTTTTCGGAAACCAGTTTACCTGGAATAATAGTTCAAAAACCTGTCGTATGTGATTTTCTCCTCTTTTTTTGGTGATGTAAATTGTATAAAACTTTTTAATTAGCAAAGTTTGGTAAAACACTCATTTTTTGAGTACTACTTTTTACTCAAATTAGCTAATATTTCAAAAATTAGCTCGCCAAACTAAAATATATCTAATTAAGCTGTCTTCAAGTCTTTAGTGAATTATTCTTTAATCCTTTCTTTCAAATATTCTTTTCGAAGTGTTTTTAGTTTTCTAACTTTTATGCAAACGATATGCCACGTTATAATGTTTTTACATCTACTTTAATAGTAGAATAATCGAGAATATGAGAAGCTTCCTGCAACGTCAAGTTCTGTATTTTTTTTTTTTTACATATAATGAAAAATGCGGACATTACGATTTTTTTTTTCTAGAAAAATAATTAATTTTCACTATTTTTATTTATGTTCCTCGTATAATAATTACGATTTAACTTAATTAAGATTTTTAAGTTAATTTAAATTTGTTAGTGGATTTAATTTTCTTTAAGATCTTATTAAGTTGTTTCACGGTCAGTTTGGTACGTCAGTTGTTTAAAACTGATAATTGAATAAGTTTTTGATATTGAAAATCGACTAATCACAATAATATTATATAAATACATAAATTCTTTCTATAATTAAATAATTAACAATTCCAAGGTTTGTTTATAACCGACATAAACGATTTTTTGTGATTGAGATATAAATACTATTTGATTTTCATACGGACTGGATGATAGGTGAGTGAGTACTATAATTATGTATATCTTTTGCGAGTTACACGTCAAAAATTTCCAACCTGATTTTAGTATTTGTAATAAAAACAGTTAGTCAATTGTTGTTATTGCTTTTGTCTTATTGCTATTATGTTTGATTGAACTGAGGATATGTAGCTAATCAGAGTATAGTACCCTGTAAAAAATTATGGAAGTTGGAATACATACCACTGTCAAATCGTAATAGTACAATCCAGTTTCATTATATTTATCAAAATGTTTCTGATGATATAATGAAACTGGATATACAGCTGATCCTTTTTTTATATAGTACACAGTAAAAAATTTGTATTCTGCGTTAAAAAAAAAAACTAGTGGTTGAAATTTTTGTTAAATAAGTAACACAACCCTGCGTTAATGTAACATTTCGTGTTTGTGTTAAATGAAAATATTAACACAAATTTCGATTTAACAGAATAAAAATGTTAACCTGTTTTGAACAACAAAGAAGTAACACAATCTTTGTGTAAAGTAAAAGAATGTTATAAGTACGTAAGTTACATTAGAATATATATCTACCAAAATATATATAATAAAAAAAGATGAGAGTAGTTCTTATTATTAAACAAAACCGAAAAATTATAATTTTTTTCAGTTATTGACGAATATAGTTTTATTAAACGTTTAAAAATGAAACAATTTTCTTACATTTCAAGGTTATTTTGTTACGAATTTAGTTACACAAAATCATGTAAGCTTACTTGAGATTGTATATTATATAATACAGTCTCAATATACATGATTTTTTGTAACTAAATCTGTAACAAAATAACCTTAAAATGTAAGAAAATTGTTTCATTTTTAAACGTTTAATAAAACTATATTCGCCAATAACTGAAAAAAACTTATAATTTTTCGGTTTTGTTTAATAATAAGAACTACTCTCATCTTTTTTATTATATATATTTTGGTAGATATAATATATGGAAACAAGTAAGAATTTTGCATCATCAAAGGGTTTTTGAAAAATTTTCCCTAATTATTAAGAAAAATTTTTTGTAAATAGAGATTAAAAATAATAAAAAAAAAATTGCCTACATTAGGAGTTAAAGGAACTCAAGTATTGTGATAACACAAAGTGTTAATGTAAAACATTGTAGCACCATAAATTGTCAATAAACTCAGTTCAATTCAGTTCAAGAATTTTTACAAAGGACTGACTTACTTTGTGTTCTTTGAGTCTCATTTATAATAATATATGAACAAAATCGTTATAATTTTTGACGATTTTCAAATATCTTAAGCTGCAGTCGAAGTAAAATATTGAATAAAAAAGTTTAACAACTAACTCTGATAAAACTGAAAAATTAACACAAAATGTATGTCCCCTCTTGTGTGTTAAATCATTGACACAAATCTTGTATAAAGATTTGACACATATGCTTTGTGTTAAAATAACACAAAAAATTGAGTGGACCGTTCTGGACATGTGAAATGTGTTAATTTTAACAGAAATATTTTAACTGTGAGCTAGGGACCGCATAAAAAAAATCGCACAAAAAATATATATTTAAAAGGAGACATCGCGTTTGCGCCCCAAGGTTGAAAGTCAGTAGGTGGTCTAAAAGAATAGTGTCATATAAACACCAATTTTTATTACAGAGTACGAAAAGAACACCGGACTATTAAAACACACGACAAGGATGGAACCTCTTATTTAAATGTATTATAGTATTTCAGTCATAGATAGAAATGTAAATAGTGCAGAGATTATACACATATTATATATTAATTATATTCGATTAAGTTACTAGTACGACATTAATAAAATTTGACACCCTCGAAAGGGAAGAAGGTGAAAAAGAATTTTATGTAAAATTTGTTCATAATTATGTTGATATTAATATAAGTACGTACACGACAAACCTATATACATATACCTAAAATCTCCAAAAAATCTTATAACCTTAACCTAACTAGTTTTTATATCGAAGTAGAAGCATATTGTCAAACCTAACTATACTAACCTTAACGAACCTCACCACCTAGTTTTTATATCATCTACTATTTGATTGAAACAGATAATGTTTCCCAGGCTTAAGGTACCATCACAGTGTGATCGGCCGACAAATAGTCAATTTTCGCGATTTTTTTCCGGATGGATAAGATGGGAGAATGGGAATGAATTTTTCTTAGGATTAATACCACTATTTAACAATAAAAAAATATTTTTTTTTATTAACTTTTATTTATTTTTTATAATTATTATAATTTTTTGAAAAAAATCTCTTTAAAAAAGGGCGGATATTGGGACCCATGATTGCGGCCGCAGTTTTCATCTAGGAAAAAAAATCAAATAGATTATCAATCTGTAGATAAGCTACTACGTTCCTATGGGAGCTTTTTTTTGAAATTTAAGAAAATGGTGGCAGTATGAATAAAAAGTGCAAAATTTTTTATAGATTTTCGTGTAGAAAAATAGGAAGATTTAAAAAAAAGCTCCCATAGGAACATAGTGGCTTACCTACAGATTGATAATCTGTTTGATTTTTTTTCCAAATGAAAACTGCGATCGCAATTGTGGGCACCAATTTGCGTTCTTTTTTAAAGATTTTTTTTTAAAATTGTAATAATTATAAAAAATAAATAAATAAAAAAGAATAAAAAAAACGCCGTGAACAACGGGGCCCTATCACGGAAGTCGAATTTTTCGCTACATCTTCGGTATTGAATGTCTACAAGCGAAATGTGATTGAAAGTCTACAAGCGATTTGTCATTTTGGTGGTTTCAAAACTGATGATGAGTGTTCAGCTGATCGGGGCTTTAAAAAAAGGTTTTACGTTTTTAAGGGCTGAATCTCAGTAAATTTCAATTTGGTGTCGATAGCAGTTAGCAGGAAAAAAGCCAACACAATACGTATAAGGGCATTCCTACCCATACTTATCCGCCAATTGCGTTTGTGTTTTATTTTTAAATATTAAAAAAGGACCTTAAATGGTAAACTGGAAGGCCTTTATGAAGATATTTTTTTTATTTCCAAAAAAATTCAAAATTTCTATTTTATAAATAAATATCCAAAATTCCATCTTTATAAATAAACAGTGACTTTAATAACATTTTTAAATTACTTAATATTTATGTATTGCTTTTGTTACAAAATTACGTACATTTTTTTTTTTCAATTTTTAAAATTGCTATACGCCTGCTTGTATTAGAATAACATTAAAGCATTTAAAACACATTTAACAATACCATCGAATTCCGATGTAAAAATGAGAGTAGTGGGAGGAAAAGTAATGTGGAATCCCTAAAAGGCACTAGCTGAATACTAACTCAATACACGTACAAAATTTCAGCCCTTTAGATTTTCTTAGAGAGTCTCTAGACGTGTTATATATATATATATATATATATATATATATATATATATATATATATATATATATATATATATATATATATATATATATATATAGTGTGAACTTATATAGTGCAGTGTGTGTTTTTATGGGTAGCGTGTGTCGCAACCATTTTTTTGGAGTTATTTTATATTTTCATCTTATTTTATTTAATTAAATAGTTATTAAATTCAGCGAGTTGTGTTTATATATATATATATATATATATATATATATATATATATATATATATATATATATATATATATATATATATATATATATATATATATATACTAGCTGTGGCCCGTGGTTTCACCCACGGAAAATTATCTTAATTATTGGTCAAATGATTAGATAAATTTTAAATTAGATATTCGGAAATTCTCTACATCAATTATTTATAATGCCTGGCTACGCTCGTCAAACGACTGTAAAGTAACAATCTTCACATTTCAGTAGCATGGCTAATTTCCGCACCTTTATGTACTTAGATACCCGTATCAATAGGTAAGTTTAGGACTATTTCCATTTTAGGCTTTGCTTGCGGCACCAAGACCGTAGAGGACAATTTTAATATCACAATTAATTTGATGGCCTTGAAGGACAATTCTGAGCTCCAGGTTCATTCAAATTTGATATTCTAAAATTCTGGGCATAATTCTCGCCTAATAACCCTAGATTAACCATATTCTTATTTCTATAGCACATTTAATTTTCATAAAATATTGTCAAAATCCAACCGTTTAATCTTAATCCTATTAGATAGTGCTGGGGGTTAATTTTGAACTCACTTTAGTTTAGATATTCACTTTAGTTTAGATAGAATTAGATATTCTAAATTTTTTTATAAAATCAGTTTCTTCTAGTGTTCCGTTCCGCTCGTCCAATGATCTTAAAATAGATATATTCATATTTATAGTGTACAGTGGAAACTCGATATTTCGTCACTCTGTAACTCATCATATTCTATAACAATTCGTCGCTCCTAAAAAAATGTACGTAGTGTAGTTGGTTTTCTACTTAACTTTTGAAATTTAAATACCCCTGTCGCAGCATCTGCATAACATTGCGAATTTCCAAATCTTGGGCACTGGCGGATCTCATCTAAGACCTGTACCTATTTAAAATAGTTTAGCTTTCTAAGAGTAAAAGAATTTTTAAAATCGGTTGGGTAATTAGTTTTGGTATTTTTGGGGACCCAAGAACCCGAACGAATTTTGTGCAGCATAGTTGTATCCATCTAAAATAATTTAGTTCTCTAGCAGTGAGAAATTTTTTAGCATCTTTTCGATAGCTTATTACTGGCGTTTTCGGATCTGCAAGATCCCGGCGGACCTCATTAAAAAATCAGCTCGACCGTATATTCTAGGCGGACTTTATGTAAAATATATATATATATATATATATATATATATATATATATATATATATATATATATATATATATATATATATATATTCAAAACCCGTTGTGTAGCATTCTACGCCGCATTTGCATCCGCAGGACAGTTGTGGATCTCAGATAACACAACCTGTACCTATCTAAAATAGTTTACCTCCCTAATAGTAAAAAGGTTTCAAAATCGGTCAGTTATTTTATTTTTGACACTTTTAGGTCCTACTGACACTTCAGACCTTACATAACGTAATCTATATGTATCTAAAATAGCTTAGCTCCCCAACAGTGAAAAAATTTTCAAAATCGGTCGGCTAGTTTATTTTTGACGCTTTTGGATCCGATGGACCCTGGCAGACTTTACATAACGTAATCTATATTTATCTAAAATAGTTTAGCTCTGTAACAGTGAAAAAATTTTCAAAATCGGTCGGTTAGTTTATTTTTACCACTTTTGGGCCCCATGGACCCTGGCGGACCCTAAATAACGTAATGTATGTCTATCTAAAATAGTTAGTTCCCCAACTGTGAAAAAATTTTCAAAATCGGTCGGTTAGTTTATTTTTGACACTTTTGGATTCCATGGACCCTGGCAGACCTTACATAACGTAATCTATATTTATCTAAAATAGTTTAGCTCTGTAACAGTGAAAAAATTTTCAAAATCGGTCAGTTAGTTTATTTTTGACACTTCTGGATCCTATGGACCCTGGCAGACCTTACATAACGTAATCTATACTTATCTAAAATAGTTTAGCTCTGTAACAGTGAAAAAATTTTCAAAATCGGTCAGTTAGTTTATTTTTGACACTTTTGGGTTCTATGGACCTTGGTGGACCTTACATAACGTAATTTATATTTATCTAAAATAGTTTAGCTCTGTAACAGTGAAAAAATTTTCAAAATCGGTCAGTTAGTTTATTTTTGACACTTCTGGATCCTATGGACCCTGGCAGACCTTACATAACGGAATCTATATTTATCTAAAACAGTTTAGCTCTGTAACAGCGAAAAAATTTTCAAAATCGATCAGGCAGTTTATTTTTGACACTTTTGGGTCCTATGGACCCAGGCGGACCTTACATAACGTAATCGATATTTATCTAAAATAGTTTAGCTCTGTAACAGTGAAAAAATTTTCAAAATCGGTCAGTTAGTTTATTTTTGACACTTTTGGGTCCTGTGGACCCTGACGGACCTTACATTATGTATTCTAAATCTATCTAAAATAGTTTAGCTCCGTAACAGCGAAGAAATTTTTAAAATTGGTCGTTTAGTTTATTTTTTACAATTATGGGATCAGTAAATCCTGGCGAAACTCATACAAGTCTAGTACTCTAACAGTAAGAAAAGGGTTCTAAGGATCTCATATAACTTATGGCAGTCCGTAAGCTTCTTGCGGACATCATTTAATTAATTAATTCAAATACTTTAACTTACTAACTGTGAAAAATTTTTTAAAATCGATTGGTTAATTAATTTCTGGCCTTTTTAGGTCCCGAAAACCTTGACCTCACATAAAATACCTTAAATCCATTTGAAATGGTTTAATTTTTTAACATTATTAATTATTAGTGGAAAAATTTTCAAAATCGATTCAAAATATTTTTCCGTACATACATATGTACATTGTACATATTTTGTTTTGTTTTATATTTAATAATATTTATATCATAACATAATCTTCAATTTCTTGTTTACTTAAAAATTCAATAAAAAAAAAAAAAAATTCTTCATTACATTAGCTTAGAAAATCTGTTTAATTTACATTTTTTAACATGGAATAGAACCATGCTAATTATAATGCAATAAATGAGAAACAAAACTCTATACATGTATGTGTGTTATATCTCATATATGTGAATAGTTTTCACTTGTTCTCACAAAATTCTTTAATAAAAAAGTGAAATATTTTTATACTTATTAAAAACTGAGATATAAATATAAATTACTTATTAGACTAACAAAGAAAGAATAAAAGTGAAAATTTACATTTTCTCGAAAAATACTTAAAATAGAAAGAAAATTATAAGAATATTTTCTTCATAATTTTTTTTTTCCTTTTCAACGATGTAAAAATCGAACTGCCTTATGATAGGATCGAATGATAAAAAATGGCCAGAAAACCTACTTCTGGGCATCCGACGTGTCTGGCTAACGAACTTAGCCAAGCCAATTCAGAATCCAGTCCGCACACAAAATTTCATAAGCGTTAGACGTTTCGTTCGAGAGTTATCGCGCGGATACATATATATATATATATATATATATATATATATATATATATATATATATATATATATATATATATATATATATATATATATATATATATATATATATATATATAAATTTTAGTGAATATCATTTTCGTATTCTAGGGACCTCAAAACATATTTCTGATATGGTCCCGGGCTTAGGTCGCACCATGACACCTGGCGTAAAAGCTGAATTTCCAGTTTTGGAAATTCGCTAATAGAAAAAAATTAAATTGCATCGTACCTAGTTGTAAAAATTCCATTAAACAACGAATTACTCAAAATAAGGGGATATCTTTCTTTAAATAAGTAAAAATATTTAATTAATTTTTCTCTTTGTTTTTCATTTTCAGACATATTTCATAATTGGTCTATTTCTGTAATTTATCACCTCCCCGGCCGCGAGCATGATGAATTGTCGAGTTTCTACTGTAGGTATTTAATTTTCATGCCTTGAGACTTTCCGTAGATACTACAGCCATTAATTTATTGCGTCTTGTATTACTCCAGAATCCTAGGCAATAATTTTAATCTCACTTAATTTTTTCAAAATATCAATGTTTAAATAAAATTTAGTCAAGATTCGCCGTCTCTTTTAGACCATTTTTGGGTCCCCAGCACCCCTGGGGGTCATTTCAACTTCACATTCGCTTATTTCATGACCTCAGTAATGTTTGAGCAAAATTTGGTCCAAGATCCATCCATTCTAGAGAGCTTTCATTTTTTAGGATCTCAGTATTATTTAAGCAAAATCTGGTAGAGTCCAACCGTTTACTTTCCAAAGTCCAGCCGTTTACTTTAGAAGTCTATATTAGAACATAAAGTATCACGTATCCACCAGTGAACCAATTTTTGAAAGTTGCTCTGCTCGTCAAACGACTCCACCGTAGCAATATTCTTATTTCAGAAATATAGGTACCTAATTTTAACAGTTTGTGACTTTTCTGTAGACAACCATACTTATTTAGATTTTTAGGAGTGGAGTACCGTTGGTCATTTAATTTTGCGTAATTTTTATTGCTTCAGACTCCTGGGGATCAATTTTAAACTGACGTTTATTTATTCCGAGATTTTAAAAGGGTTTGTGTAACATTTAATCAAAATTCATCAAACCATTTATTTGAATTTTTTGAAAATAGTATTTTGTACAGTAAATAAGTAATTTCATAGTAGTCGTAGGTAAAAATAATATTATATGGTATCTATAGAAATACTTATTATATAGAAATACTTATTAATACTTACAGAAATTCCAAATTTATTTTTCTCCAAATGCTTAGCAACTATCTAAAATTTTTATGATTTTTTGATAAATTGGCCACAGATTGTTGTATACAGCAATAGAAAATTAATATTTTACGGTTTTTCGTAAATTTCGACGGTTAGACAAAAAATTTTGCAAAACCCTTTCTTAGCGAGCGCCTACGACCCAATAGGCACCTACATGCCAAATTTCAAGTTTGTAGGTATTGTAGTTTTGGAGATTTCTTGATAGGTGAGTGAGTGAGTGAGTGGTATTTCGCATTTATATAATAGACGTCATACTCGTTAAATTATATAATATTATTGTCGAAGGAAAGAATTAATATAAAGTTGTTACAATTAACGTTATGTAGTTGGGTGTACTACTACTTATTGTTTCAAATACAGGTATAGTTGTATAGTTATCTGTCGTAAAATCATAAATATAACTAGTTAATCATATACCTGTAATTCGTATTATTAATATTGCAATTAGATAATATGATTAATTAATATAATTATTTATAAATGTATATTTAATAATATGAAATTACAATTACACGTAGGTATTTGTATTTTATTTAAAAAGTAGTCTAGTGTGGACGTCCATAATGCTAAATATAAAAGAAAGATGTAGTGGGGGTGCGACCCGGGAGGTCGACACTACAAACTCCACAGTACTAACTCAATCGGCAATAACAAAAAAAGAACCAGAATATTTGTCTCAATAGTGTTAAAAATTCTCAGGATGATGTTAAATTGACATACACAGTATCATCTGTTAATTTATAAAAGTATGTGTTATCTTATTAAACGTTATTATTCATGTATTTTGGCCAAGTTATTAATCACAAGGCAATTCACTTATACTGAAAAAATTAAAAGGCATTTCACTTATTAAAAATTATTATTCTGCTGATTGTCTATAAAATTTAACCTTCTTTTGACACGGCAGTGTACCACAACATTAAGTACACTACCGTGTCAAAAGTATGAACAAACCTGACTCAAGGTGTACCCCATACTTTTGACGACGTAGTGTGTGCTGGAACCCGCTCAGCCCTTCCACTCGTGGCTTTTGAAATTATGACATCTAGTTCAAACGTATAAAATGTACTTTCATTTTCACACAGGAATTTTGCCACAGAAATAAAATGTTTCCTCCGGGTAAAAAATAGAGTATAACATTGTTTTAACAATATGAAAAGTTCGAATGAAGTCAGTGATCCTCTTATCGTTTTAAATATATTTTCTCACGGGAATTAGTCTTCTCACAGGATTCAGATATTTTATCGGCGTAGAGAGTAGTTTGTGTCCCTTTCTATCCCCGCTGTAAACGATATGCAATATTTAAAATCAATTTTCCATTTTTTTAACAGTCAGTTGTCATTATTTAATTGTTTCATTTTAAATACATTTTCCCTCGGGAATCAGATACTTTCTCGGTGTAAAAACTTATGTTTATCGCTGTATATCGTTCTATCTGCTAACAAACAGAGTTCGAATAAACTCCAAAATTTTTTTTTTTTTATTCATTTAAAATATATTTTTCCGCAGAAATGAGATTTCACACAGGAATGAGATGTTTTTCCAGGGTAAAATGTCGCCTATGTTCTTTTCCAACCCCTCTGTTAACAATATTCGAAGTTTGAAACCAATAATCCGCTTTTTAATAGTCAACTGTCATAATTGTCACAGATGGCCTATAACCGTCTCCGTCTCCCAAGCTATGTTTATGCAAAGTTTCAAGTTGACTGGTTAAGTCGTTGAAGCGTAAAAGCAAGTCAAACAAACAAACAAACAAACAAACACTCAATTTTGCATTTGTAATACTAGTTAGGGCAAGGATTAGGATTTATTCTTTAAAAATGAATTTTTAACAATTTTAAAATCACCAGCATACCATACCACATTTCTAATTGTAAAAGCGACAGACTTCCATTTAAAGTTTCGTCCGCTGTTTCAAACTGAGGGATGAATTTTTCAAAACACTGAAACTTTTGTGTTCAAATCAGTAACTCAACACCAATTTCCATATTTCTAACTCAAAAAATTACAAATTTCTATGAAAATTTTCATCTCCTATTTTACACCCTTAGGGAGTGAATTTCCAAAAATCCCTTCTTAGTGCTCACCTACATTATATAAGAAATCCCTGTTCAAAATTTCCCGTTTCTAGGTGACAGACTTCCATTTAAGGTTTCTTCCTCTGTTTCAACCCCCTAAACGATGAATTTTTAAAAGCACTGAAACTTTTGTGTTCAAATCAGTAACCTAGAATACCAATTTCCATATTTCTAACTCAAAAAATTACAAATTTCTATGACAGTTTTCATCCCCTATTTTACCCCTTTAGGGGGTGAATTTCCAAAAATCCCTTCTTAGTGTTCACCTACGTTATATAAGAAATCCCTGTTCAAAATTTCACGGTTCTAAGTGACAGACTTTCATTTAAAGTTTCTTCTCCTATTGCAACCTCCTAAGGGATGAATTTTTAAAAACACAATTGTTTGTAAAACCTATAAGGTAACGGGCCTAGTTTCTGACCTTTTAAGAGTGATGGCTGAGGTTAAATGACAGTAATAAATATAAGTTTCAACTTAAGAGACAATTAATAATTTTATCAACTAGTTTATGGCTTTCAAAATAAAGTCATACAAGTAAAATAATTATTTGAATTGAATTAATAATTTAAATTAATGTTTTAAAAATTGACAAAAAGGACCCAGTTTCTGACCTTCAAAATTTCTCATGTGACAGTTTCTGACCCTGACAGTGGCCTAGTTTCTGATTCTTAAATTTAAAAATACAGTTTTTTAAAATTTAATTTATAAATAATTTTTTATTGATAAAAATGAATGTTTAATGTTATATACGTTATGAAAAATAACAAAAACTAATCGAAGATAACTATAAATAACAAAATAACTAACAAAAACTGGTTAGAATTTAACTGGGCCATACCACTTTAGAAGTGAGCCTAGTAATTGACCCTCATATTTCAATAATAAAAATCATTCTAAGGTATTTTATAAATATTTTAAAATAAATTTTAAACAAATATTAACCTGCTCATATATTTTTAATTAAGTTTTCATACTTACATGATGAATATTGCACAGATCAAAATGAGTACTTTGTAACATAAACTGTTAAGAAACTACCAAAAAAATAGTGTTTACACACATTTTAAACTTAAAATTTTTTTTTTATTTAGTTAATATATTCTAAACTTTTTAAATTGCTGTTCATTAGACACAGAATAGATTACTTTAAATTAAGAATTTATTTTTTTTCTTATTTAAAATATAGTTTTTTTATTAATTTATAACAAAGTTGAAAAGTTCAGAAACTGGGCCAGGGTCAATTACCGGGTCTTTTACCTTATATAGGTTTCTCCAAATTTCTCCAAAGAGAGAGAAAGAACTAATATTGTTGTGCCGTGGTGTTGGGACTTTTTTTCATATTCAGATTGGCCATATATCTATTATACTACATTAGAGGCTGTCCATTAATCACGTGAGGCTTGAAAGGGGGGGGAGGGGTCCCATAAAAAATCACGAAATATCACAAGGGGAGGGGGGGGGGTAAAGTAATATATCACGTGTATTTATTTTTTCGACAAGTGCGCGATACTCAACCGAAAAGCGGCGTTACATGTATTTATTTTTTCGTCAAACGCGTACAAAATCGAAAACGGCTTTTAGTGTGATCTTGATTCGCTATCAATATAATAGTCCAGAGATGCACAATGTTCGTCCTTCCCACATCCTCACGCGACGATCGAACGGTAGATCGAGAGAGATTCTCTGCGTAGTGCGCGAAAATGATGACGCCGAGTGGCTTCATGAAACCGATGTTGATCTTCAACAAAGCACTGTGCCAACAACTGATTTGCAAGATGCTTATCCAGTTATTGGTGTTGAAGAAAGTCTTGCTAATCCGTGGTCCGAAAATACTGTACATTAAGTAATGTTCATGTATTAGTACAAAAAAGTTTTTCGCATTTCTATTATTTTTATGTCAATCAAAAAAAAAAAAAAAAAAAAAAATTGCAACCTTTCTGTCTACTTCTGAACGTTATTATAGTAGTGTTTAATTTTCTATAATAAAATTAGATGATACTTATACCAGTATTTTATAAATATTAAAAAAAAATTAGATTCTTTGCAGGTACGAAAAAATACACGTGATATAGGGGGGGGGGGTAGCCTTAAACCTCACCATGTATCACCAAGGGGGAGGGGGGTTAAAAAATGCAAAAAAAACATCACGTGATTAATGGACGGCCCCTTATATGATATACATCATTACAAAGTTCTCTAAAAATAAAGTGTTGTGTCAGTTTAAAGCTTTTCTCTATCTACCGTAGTTTTCAAGTAATCAAGATAAAAGGACATACGTATACCAAGTACGTACTACACGTATAAGTTTCATCAAAATTGCGAATTGACCTTTCGAAATCTTTTCTTGTAAGTAAATTAGTTTTCAAGTAAAATTAAAACAAATTTTTTTGTTATAAAAGATTTTTTAACACCATCATTGTAAGTAAAGAGTAAAAGAAATCACAAACTACAGGTTTTTGAACCGTTGTTTTATGTATACTGTTTTCCGAGAAAAACTGGAAAGTTGCAATGTTACGCAGGATGTTGTTTTGTTTTTAGTTTATATACAGCTTTCAGGGAACAAAGAAAAGAAAAAATATTAATCTATTGTATAAATCAATATTTATATGTACTTAATTATTTTCAAAAAAAAAAAAAAGAAAAAAATTATATCTAAAATCTTTTTAAATTACCTATATTAAAATCAGACAAAATTCGAAACAAACAGAAACCTAATATAATAGTAAAACTTTTTTCCTATATTTATACACCCCTGAGGATATTTAACACCATAACCTATAATGACAAAACATCCAACTGGTACACTATTTTGACAGCTAATACACTTTATGTGGAAATGTTGATGTTGTACGACGTGGCGTGTGAATTACTAAGGTTTCACTTGACTTCTTACGATATGACAATGACCCTCAAAGTGTTAAACTTTAAATTATTAACATTTAGACGTCATCGACGTCATAAGACGTTAAATGAAACCTTACTAACTCGTGTATCTGATGTTGATATCGTAAGACATCAACAATTTCATATAAAGTGTATGTATTAGCTTTCATAATAGTGTAGAAGTGGGGCGTTTTGTTATCATAGGTTATGACCGTCAAGGTATCCAATTTTCATTATATTTTACTATTTGAGTATTTACAAAAATATTCAGTTAGTACTATATGAAACGATTAAATTACAAAGTTAAATTATCTTCCATATTTACCTACTTATTTCAAAGTAGTAACTTCTCTTTTTTTTTAAGTAATTTATGTAAATTAATTAAATAATTACTTATTTGTTTTCTGTTTGTATATGTAATTAGTTTTACACTTTGGAAAATATTTTGTTTCTATTTAACATATGCTTGACAAATAATTAATACAAGTATTAACATATTATTATGAATGAGGTAATAAATAAAAGACTTCTGTTTCATTAATTATATAACAAATATGTAGATAAATGTATGTATCCTTGTCAGTTTTAATATCATAAATATTGAACAAATTACCGACAAAAAAAAGCAAAGGAAAACTTTCCTCTTGTTGTACCTAACTGTACTTTTAAAAACAGTTGCTATTATAATTTTTCAGTAGTACCGGTTTTTTTAAATCGATTGTCAAATTTAAATATTGACGGCTTAATTTAGTTTTGAAATCCAGTAATAGGTTATATTAGATCATTAGGAAAAACAATATTGAATAATTTGGAAACTTTTATTGGTATTATAAAGTAAAGCTTTCTAAAACGAACATATGTGGTGCATTGTGATTGTGAAAAGTTTAATGTAAAGAATTACAGCTCCAGATTCAAACAAATACCGCTACTCCACTTTGGTCAATAAACATTCAGAGCCGGCGCAAGGTTATTTGGCGCCCTATGCGAAAAATCTTTTGGCGCCTCCTAACTTAAACATTTATTTAGTCATAATAACAGTTAAAAGCCATACAATGAATCTTTAACGCTTTAACGTGTAAAAGTTTTACATAAAGCATATTAACACAATTAAATCATTACTTATTAATGCTTATTACTATACAATGCTTTAAAATAATTTATTTATTAATAAATAATAATAATAATAATAATAATAATAATAATAAGAGGAATGTCGGGTTGCAAAGACAACTTGCTGGTCGACAGATGTATCTGTCAGGACGCTAGACAGCACAAACGCAACCTGAGCATGGCCTGGGTGGACTATCGGAAAGCATTTGACACAACGTCGCATGAGCTCATTATCTATTTGCTCCATTGTCTGCGAGTCCACCCCGACATTATTAAATGTATTGAACACCTGTTGCCGCTCTGGAAAACAAGGTTCACAATAACATCCGGTGAACACGTTGTGTCAACGGAGTTGGTGACATACAAACGAGGCGTATACCAAGGAGACAGCCTCAGCCCACTTTTGTTTTGCATCTCGTTGTTGCCCCTGTCAATCAGCCTGAGAAAGGAACCCGGGTACTTGTGTGGCCCGGTAGGAAATCGCGAGCATAAAGTCACACATTTATTTTATATGGATGACTTAAAACTGTATGCCTCGTCGGAGAGTGATCTCAACTGCGCTCTAAAATTAACACACAAATACACGCACGCGATCGGTATGGAGTTCGGACTGGACAAATGCGCGGTGGTGCACTGTAAGCATGGTGTAGTTCCGAATTTTGATTCACACGCCCAATTAGTGGATGGAAGCATCATAGAACATCTTGATGAAGGAGCGACCTATACGTACCTTGGTGTTGGCGAAAGTCACATCCAGGACGTGAAGAACATGAAGGCCGCCTTAAGTAGTAGATATAAGCGCCTCCTCCGACAGATTTGGAGTTCCGAATTGTCGGCGAAGAACAAGACCAGCGCTACAAATATGTTAGCCATACCCATCCTTTTATATACTTTTGGCTCAATTAAGTGGAATGTGAATGAATTAGAGGAACTAGACCGAGACACGCGGAAAATAATGAATATCAACCGTAGTTTGCACCCACGCGCATCGACACAACGACTTTACCTCCCACGAGACCAAGGGGGGAGGGGGCTCCTGTCAGTCGAACGTTTACATGATCGTATAGTCTTGGGTACAGCTTGTCGTGTACTTAACAGTTCAGACCCGCTATTGCAACTCGTCAGGGATCACGAGCTTGCTGGCGTAGGCGCATTTTTATTCACAGCAGCGCAACGTGCCACCGATATCTTGGGCTTAGCCTTCGATCCGCGTAATCGCGACGGTGATGATAACATTCTTTCACTATCACAGTCGCGCCAAAAGTCGGCAATCAAGAGAGCCGAGCAACAACATCTGCTCAATAAACATCGCGACAAAGTTCACCAGGGTATGTTCTACCGTCATCTTGACAACCTTGGCCTTTCGAGCGAACTCACTTGGGCTTTCTTGAGAGCTAATGGACTTAAATCGGAAACGGAGGGCTTTATCATGGCAGCTCAAGATGGAGTGTGGAACACTTTAACACACCAAAAATATGTGATGGGTAATAAAGGGGTTTCGAGTACCTCGTGTCGGGCATGCAAAGCATACCCGGAAACCTTAATGCACCTGACTTCAGGTTGTTCTTATTATGCTAAATCCACCTATATCCATCGCCATAATGCAGCGTTGCGTGTGCTCTACTTTTATCTTCGTCATCATTACGAAGTTGACAAAACACCAGTCTTGCCCTACGATCCTGCGGAAGTAGAATCCTTTGTTGCCAACCAAAAGTGCAAGATCTTTTGGAATATGCCGGTTGCAACTACCAGGCAATTGAACGCCAATAAGCCTGATGTTGTGCTCCAAGATTTAACATCTCAGACTATGTATGTTATCGAGTTCTCTGCTCCGGCGGAAACTAACATAGTCGAAAAGGAGGAGCAAAAAAGGATTAAATATCAAGATCTAATACATGAACTGCGACAACTGTACCCGGGCTATACTATCCGCTTGGTCGTACTTATAATCGGATGTCTGGGGGGTATGCATAACTCCTTTGTGCGCAATCTTAACATCATTCCGGCTTGTAGATCTCATGCCAACATGTTAGCGGCGTCAATGCAAAAAGCAGTTATTATCGGGACGCTCCGCACGCTCCGATCGCACGAGACGACTTTCTCCGGGAGTTCATGAACACCTTTGAACGCCCATGCCCCGTTTAGAGCGGGTCCTCGAACATCCATTGGACCTGCCCTCGAATCTCCCACTGCCATGGTTTTGCAGCGAGGTTCGGGGATTTATTAGGTAGGGAAGACCAGGAAGGGGATGCTGTATGACGGACATTACGTACCTGACCTAGAAGTACCTGACCTGGTACACTGCACGGACACTTTTTCCTCCGCCTGGGGGTTTTTGAAGTGCAGTCGCGATATTTACGTTAAATCAATAATAATAATAATAATAATAATAATAATAATAATAATAATAATAATAATAATAAACCCTCAGGGGCTTGTTGTAACACCTGGTTGCTTAGGTGATCGGTTGCTACAACAACACGGGAAGTAGCGCTCCCGCGGTTCCCAAGCTAAGACCAGGTACTTTCTGGTACCTGGTGCGTGGAGTCAACCAGCGCTAAATGGTGGTCTCTGTTAACGGGCTAACTACCCCTAACAGGTTATCTACTAGTTCCAGACGGAAAAAGAACTAGGAAGGCTGGTCGTGCTGCGGGTCTCTCGGATGGGCCCGCTAATAAAGGCGGAACCAGTCAAAATTCATCTTCTCGTCTCGTGCGCCTGGAGTGGACGGACAGCTTGAGGAGAGATTTGCTCACGTGCGGCGTACAAAGTGAGCCGAATAAGAGAGGGTACATGGCAAGGATGCACGCCATATGGTGCCAGATGCATCCCGAACACTCTAATTTAACGCCACAAAATCTGCGTGACCATGTAGCCCGAATCATTAAATTAAACATACCTACCGGACACGACGATAATCGAGAAGCTCGCGAAGAAGCTAGGGTTGCTGAAACTGCAGTGGTGGAAGTTGAACAGGATTCTGCGGTCAATGGTGAGAGCTTGGCCAATATTAACATCACAGAGCAGGATCAACCGGTAACTCATGGTGACAGCATGGTTACTGAGGCACAGACGGACTTGTTAAATCAAGCCAACACAGATACTGTGCTAGAGTCTAACACCAGAACGAGTTCAACTCCCACACAGAATGATGCCGATCTAAATAAATCCGTTTCTGTCTCAGACAATTTAAGAAAACAATTTCGCGATCTTCTCGAGACTGATTTAGACTTTGACAAACGACCACGTCCCAAACACCGACGGACGTATGTAAAGGGCGAACATCTGACCCTACTAAACGAAATTTTGGACGATCATCTATCCCCATCCAGTGATCTCACCGACGTCGACAACGCAGTATATGCAGCGATGCGTGTTCTGACCCCATGTACTAAGCAGCAAAAGACTGCAGAGGAGAAGGCACGGATTCGTATTAAACAAATTGACACCAAAGTGAGGGCACTACGACAGATGGTATCGCGTATCCAATGTGTGATAGAATATATTCAGACCAACAGGCGTTTTACGCGAAAGGTACGGGCTTTTGCCAGAGAACTAAGGTACCGCTATCACACAATAAATTTGGGCAATCTGTTGACCATCAAACAGACACATTTGGATAAGATACGCGCATTGGCCCTGGCTAAGAAGAAAGTAGCCCGGCGTGAACGGTGTATTCGGGAAAATAAGATCTTTAACTCGAACCCTTCACGCCTGTTCGCATCTAAAAGCCCTGTCGTGGAGCAACCGCCGACGGTCGACGCAATAGAGGATTATTGGCGGGGGATATATGAGACGACTAAAGAGACTGACTTGGACTGTATTCCCATCAGCCAGTTTAGATGGTACTGCAAACAACAGCTTGGCAAAGTGCCATCTCATACCATTATAACATCTGTTGATAAAGAGGAAGTCGAACTTGCTTTCAAAGGCAAGAAGAACTATTCGGCTCCGGGCATTGATGGAATAGCGAATTTTTGGTGGAAGAAGCTCACTAGTACCCACCGCCATCTTCCCCGTATATTTTCAAATTGGTTATTTAACTGTGAGCCAATACCATCGTGGCTCGCTGAGGGAAGGACGGTCCTAATACCGAAAAAAGGAGACCTATCACAACCACAGAACTACAGACCGATAACGTGCCTGAACACTGTGTATAAAGCGTTCACTTCCATCCTATATGAACGCATCTTGAAGGCGATTGAACCAGTGTGGAGTTCAATCTATGAACAACGAGGTTCAAAAAGAGGAATGTCGGGTTGCAAAGACAACTTGCTGGTCGACAGATGTATCTGTCAGGACGCTAGACAGCACAAACGCAACCTGAGCATGGCCTGGGTGGACTATCGGAAAGCATTTGACACAACGTCGCATGAGCTTATTATCTATTTGCTCCATTGTCTGCGAGTCCATCCCGACATTATTAAATGTATTGAACACCTGTTGCCGCTCTGGAAAACAAAGTTCACAATAACATCCGGTGAACACGTTGTGTCAACGGAGTTGGTGACATACAAACGAGGCGTATACCAAGGAGACAGCCTCAGCCCACTTTTGTTTTGCATCTCGTTGTTGCCCCTGTCAATCAGCCTGAGAGAGGAACCCGGCTACTTGTGTGGGCCGGTAGGAAATCGCGAGCATAAAGTCACACATTTATTTTATATGGATGACTTAAAACTGTATGCTTCGTCAGAGAGTGATCTCAACTGCGCTCTAAAATTAACACACGAATACACGCACGCGATCGGTATGGAGTTCGGACTGGACAAATGCGCGGTGGTGCACTGTAAGCATGGTGTAGTTCCGAATTTTGATTCACACGCCCAATTAGTGGATGGAAGCATCATAGAACATCTTGATGAAGGAGCGACCTATACGTACCTTGGTGTTGGCGAAAGTCACATCCAAGACGTGAAGAACATGAAAGCCGCCTTAAGTAGCAGATATAAGCGCCTTCTCCAACAAATTTGGAGTTCTGAATTGTCGGCGAAGAATAAGACCAGCGCTACAAATATGCTAGCCATACCCATCCTTTTATATACTTTTGGCTCAATTAAGTGGAATGTGAATGAATTGGAGGAACTAGACCGAGACACGCGAAAAATAATGAATATCAATCGTAGTTTGCACCCACGCGCATCGACACAACGACTTTACCTCCCACGAGACCAGGGGGGAGGGGGCTCCTGTCAGTCGAACGTTTACATGATCGTATAGTCTTAGGTACAGCTTGTCGTGTATAACAGTTCAGACCCGCTATTGCAACTCGTCAGGGATCACGAGCTTGCTGGCGTAGGCGCATTTTTATTCACAGCAGCGCAACGTGCCGCCAATATCTTGGGCTTAGCCTTCGATCCGCGTAATCGCGACGGTGATGATAACATTCTTTCACTATCACAGTCGCGCCAAAAGTCGGCAATCAAGAGAGCCGAGCAACAACATCTGCTCAATCAGCATCGCGACAAAGTTCACCAGGGTATGTTCTACCGTCACCTTGACAACCTTGGCCTTTCGAGCGAACTCACTTGGGCTTTCTTGAGAGCTAATGGACTTAAATCGGAAACGGAGGGCTTTATCACTGCAGCTCAAGATGGAGTGTGGAACACCTTAACACACCAAAAATATGTGATGGGTAATAAAGGGGTTTCGAGTACCTCGTGTCGGGCATGCAAAGCATACCCGGAAACCTTAATGCACTTGACTTCAGGTTGTTCTTATTATGCTAAATCCACCTATATCCATCGCCATAATGCAGCGTTGCGTGTGCTTTATTTTTATCTTCGTCATCATTACGAAGTTGACAAAACACCAGTCTTGCCCTACGATCCTGCGGAAGTAGAATCCTTTGTTGCCAACCAAAAGTGCAAGATCTTTTGGAACATGCCGGTTGCAACTACCAGGCAATTGAGCGCTAATAAGCCTGATGTTGTGCTCCAAGATTTAACATCTCAGACTATGTATGTTATCGAGTTCTCTGCTCCGGCGGAAACTAACATAGTCGAAAAGGAGGAGCAAAAAAGGATTAAATATCAAGATCTAATACACGAATTGCGACAACTGTACCCGGGCTATACGGTCCACTTGGTCGTACTTATAATCGGATGTCTGGGGGGTATGCATAACTCCTTTGTGCGCAATCTTAACATCATTCCGGCTTGTAGATCTCACGCCAACATGTTAGCGGCGTCAATGCAAAAAGCAGTTATTATCGGGACGCTCCGCACGCTTCGGTCGCACGAGACGACTTTTTCCGGGAGTTCATGAACACCTTTGAACCCCATGCCCCGTTTAGAGCGGGTCCTCGAACATCCATTGGACCTGCCCTCGAATCTCCCACTGTTATGGTTTCGCAGCGAGGTTCGGGGATTTATTAGGTAGGGAAGACCAGGAAGGGGATGCTGTATGACGGACATTACGTACCTGACCTAGATGTACCTGACCTGGTACGCTGCACGGACACTTTTTCCTCCGCCTGGGGGTTTTTGAAGTGCAGTCGCGATATTTACGTTAAATAATAATAATAATAATAATAATAATAAAATCGCTGGGCTAAAATCCAACCTCACGTCCACGGCGTGCCCGGCGAGCGCTAGCTTCGGCTAGCTGGCAGACGAGGCTCTGGTTTGTTAATAAATAGGACAATCACAAAATCTTTGTTAAGACATAAGTTTTGTTATTGTTTGTGTTCTATATTTGTGTTTTTCGGCCGCTGGGGGCCCTCGGGTTCCCAAAGGTGTTGTTAGTTCCCGTTGCATCACTGCATGGCTTTGGACTTTCGGGGTGCAACGGGCTGTCTGTGATATGTGAGCTGTGATATTGCAGCTGTGATATTTCGTTGTTGCTTCTGTTGTTATTGTTGTTTTGTTGTTTGTTTTCATTTTCTTGCTAGCGGAGGCCACTAGTGCCTCCAAAAGTGTTGTTATATAACTCAATTGTACTGGTGGGTGGTTCCAGGGCCCCATGAGTACAATGGAATTCTGTGATATTATCTGTGATATTTCTCTCTATGTTTTTTTTTTCTATGTTCTTTTGTGATACTGCACTGTGATATTTATTTCTTTTTTTGAGTTTGTCTAGTCAGGTTCCTCCACCCCGAGACCCTTTACACCTCGAGGGGAGTTTCATCGTGGGTTTCCAGTCCTTGGTGCCCGGACGTTCTGGTTAGTACTTAGCGTGCCGCCACCAAGGACTTTCCGCTCTTTATGAAGCCCTGGGATGGCAGGGCTCATCGGTGAATTTTATTATGTGTATGTTTGTCCATTGTCTAGTGCATTTATGTGTCCCTGTCTTTACGTGTTGTTTTTATCTATATCGTGTGTGGCGGCGCATGCCCTCAGTTGGCGATGCCGCCGGGTGCTGCTGACCGCGCTATCCACCGGCAGCAATATCCCAATTTTAATTAAAAAAAAAAAAATAATAAAATAATAAAATCCGACTGCGATATGTGAAAGCACAAGATCTGCTTCTACTCCATCTGAGCCATCTACAGTGAGCGAACAACACACTGACACCCATCTTACAGACGCTTAACACACATACATAAACACACAATACACTAACACTGAAACACAAACACTTAACACACATACAGATCCAGATTCGTCTGATGGAGAGGGAGGATCGACCAACTGCCGCACCATCACTGTTACCGCTCTGGTGCACAATCCTCCCCAACTCAATAACACACAAAGTCCGTCAACCTCTGTACCGTCTAAACGCGCAATTCCAGGAACACCCGATCTTAATGAGCATTTTGATGAACCACAACACATTTACACCAAGAAACGTAAAATAGAACGACACATACACACACATACACGAACACACACACAAACACAAACAGTCCTTTCCCTTCCCTCTGTCCCTAATCCTACCTATTCTCTGAGGACACGAAAACGAACTAGGCTTTCTAGCCGTCTGTCATTGAGCCAACATCTACGCTCCCACAAAAGTCTCGCCGTACGACCCAGTGTACACCAAAATAGACACATAACACCTCGTTTCAAGCAACAATAACAACAATATAAGGAGTGATGTGACAAACCCGTCCGTGATTGGTTTACGGATTGGTTTGGCACATTACCCTTCCACAGAGCCTAATACCTCGCATAATGCCGGTATAGGTGAATGTTAGCCAGTACTGTCCTACTGAGTAGTGAGCGCCAGGTTGGCGTAAAAGTCTATAATAATAATAATAATAATAATAACAATAATAAGAAGAAAACAAAAAATAGAGAAAACAAAGTAGGTATAAGAAAACAGAAACAAACTGAAGATAATATTTTACTTTTGTCTTAAGCCTAGAAAATGTAAGAACTCGTTCATTATAAACGTTCATTCGCTAATTCTTGTTCAATTAATATTGTCACCAAGACTACCAGTCTTTCTTGCGTCATGGATTGCGTCATTCTTGTAGACTGGAATTATTTCCCTCATTAACTGGAATAACATTAGATCGTGTAATATGAAATGCGCTTCCCGACCACTTAACCCACCATGTAATTCAGATAAACATCGGCACTTTTTTAAGCATTAAAAAAATATTTTAATAAAAAATAATCAGATAATTAAAATTAAAAATACTCCTGTCGCAGCATCTGCATAACATAGCGAATTCCGAAATATTGGGCACTGGCGGATCTCATCTAAGACCTGTATCCATTTAAAATAATTCAGCTTTCTAAGAGTGAAAAGATTTTCAAAATCAGTTGAGTAGTTAATTTTTGGCGCCTTTTCGCAAAAGGTGCTTGGCGCATATACCCATCTAAACTAGTTTAGCTTTCTAAAAGTAAAAGAATTTTCAAAATCGGGTAGGTAATTTATTTTTGGTATATTTGGGACCCAATACCCCGAATGGAGTTTGTACAGCATAGTGCTATCCACCTAAAATAAGTTAGTTCTCTAGCAATGAGAAAATATTGAGAATCGGTTCGGTAGCTTATTTCTATCCTATATAATATAGGATATTTTATCTTTCTAACAGTAAAACTATTTTTAAAACCCGTTGTGTAGTTTTCTATGCCGCATTTGCATCCACAGGACAGTTGTGGATCTCAGATAACATACTGTACTTATCTAAAATAGTTTACCTCTGCAATAGTGAAAAAATTTTCAAAATCGGTCAGTTATTTTATTTTTGACACTTCTGGGTCCCATGGACTTTGACGGACCTTACATAACGTAATCTATAACTATCTAAAATAGTTTAGCTCTCTAACAACGAAAAAATTTTCAAAATCGGTCGGTTAGTTTATTTTTGGCGCTTAAAAGATCCCAGGACTCATACAACATATAAGCTAAATCCATCTAAAATAGTTTACCTCTGTAATAGTGAAAAAATTTTCAAAATCAGTCGGTTATTGTATTTTTGACACTTTTAGATCCAATGGACCCTAGCGGACCTTACATAAGGTAATCTATATCTATCTAAAATAGTTTAGCTCTCTAACAGTGAAAAAATTTTCAAAATCGGTCGGTTAGTTTATTGTTGACATTTTTGGGTACCATGGACCTTGGCGGACCTTACACTACGTATTCTATATCTATCTAAAATAGCTTAGCTCTTTGACAGTGAAAAAATTTTCAAAATCGGTCGCTTATTTTGTTTTTGACACGTCTAGATCCAATGGACCTTAGCGGACCTTGCATGAGGTAATCTATATCTTTCTAAAATAGTTTAACTCTCTAACAGTGAAAAAATTTTCAAAATCGGTCGGTTAGTTTATTTTTAACACTTTTGGGTCCCATGGACCCTGGCGGACCTTACATTACGTAATCTATATCTGTCTAAAATATCTAAAATAGCTTAGATCTTTGCCAGTGAAAAAATTTTCAAAATCGATCTAGTTCTTTAAAATTTTTTTCCTGGCATATAAACATTATTATTATGTTATCTTTCTATAATATTTAATAATATTATATCATGACATTACCTTCATTATCTTGTTCATTTAAAATTCAATAAAAAAATTAAAAAAATCTTATTTACACATGCTTAAAATATCTGGTTAATTTTAATTTAAAAAAATGAGACAGAGAAATGGTATTTATAATACATAGATTTTGAATAACTACCGTTTGTTTTACGTAAAAAAAAATGTAATTTTTGTATATGGTATAAGGAACTGAGATAGAAATATAAATTACTTATTACAATGACAATGAGAGCAAAATACGGCAAAAGTGAAAATTACGATTTTCGCGAAAATTACTTAACATAGAAAGAAAATTATAAGAACATTTTCTCATAATTTTTTTTCCTTTTCAACGATGTAAAAATCGAACTGTCTTATGATAGGATCGAATGATAAAAAATGGCCAGAAAACCTACTTCTGGGCATCCGACGTGTTTGGCTAACGAACTTAGCCAAGGCAATTCAGAATCCAGTCCGCACACAAAATTTCATAAGCGTTAGACGTTTCGTTCGAGAGTTATCGTGGGAACACATAAATATATATATATATATATATATATATATATATATATATATATATATATATATATATATATATATATTTATATAAATTTTAGTGAATATCATTTTCGTATTCTAGGGACCTCAAAACATATTTCTGCCATAGTCCCGGAATCAGATTGCGTCATGAGACCTACTGTAATAGCTGAATTTCGAGTTTTCGAAATTCGCTAAAAGAGGTTGACTGACCCCTTTCGTAATATACGTTTCTAGATACAATATATTCGATCAACTTTTTGACAACAAAATTCCTAAATATTAAAATCGTTTGGAAAGTGAATTTAGTTAACAAATGCCCCTCGATTTCTGGCGCCCTAGGTTACCTAATTCGCCGGCCCTGGAAATATTAATTAATTTAAACATGTTTACCAAGGAATGGAAGTGCAATGTTTGATGCTGCGAGTGTGAAGTTTGTTACCAGAGCGTTTGTAAAGACCGGCAATAATTTACACGAGGGATTAAAAGAATCACTTTAATCTCGTGACGGTGTATATACTATTTTTTTGCAATTCCCGATAATTTAAAACTACAAAAATCAAGCAAAAAATTTTTTTCTGTTATTTATATAGTATAAAACAATATTACATTAAGTAGGTATACTGTGGGCAAATTAAACAAATTGGTCAATACAATATAACTGTTTGTCTTTATCTATAACTTTGAATTTGTTTATTATTATAATTTATAATACATTGATGATCATAATCTATTGCCACTGTTGACGCGATACAGCGTTATTTCGTGTTTATCAAGCTAGTGCTGCCAAGTCATAAGCCCAAGACCCGACTTATCCTATATTTTTTCCCAACGAATTAATTTTTTTGCCGCAGCCGTCACCGAGAAACAGTGGTGCTGCTGACTTAAATCTGAAGTCAGGGTACGTATCCACTGCTATATCTCTGGATCTGTTGTACTTATCTAAATGAAATTTGCGGGATATTTTTTTGTTAATTATTTGCTATTCTAACAGTTGATTTGGCATTGCGAATTCCATTCGCTTGTGTGCTGTACTCCTCCCATAAAGTACTATTATAAGCTTTTAGTAAACGTATCCGGCATAAATTTGAAAATCGAATTCTCGAATACTTACCGATATTTGATCATGCTGAAATTTTGCACAAATTTTTGATTTTAAGGGCAGTACAAAGTAGTGCAGTTGGTATTATAGTGGATCCAATATAGTGGTCACCACAAAATGACGGATTACCTTTATTCACAACTTTCTTAATATGGATATCAAATAAAAATGTATGATAAGCAAGATACAGTTAGTTATGTGCCGTCATTAGTCGAATTTTCTCCGAAAAATTAGACTTATACAGTCTATACGATAAGAGCTGCGAGAGGCGAGAGTAGGGGCGCTATCCGTTTTCGGACCCGTAGAACACGAATATGTAGAAAAAAAAATGTCTGATATATATATATATATATATATATATATATATATATATATATATATATATATATATATATATATATATATATATATATTCCCGCCACCTTTTAATTTGTGTAGGGCCCCCCTATGGAAGTTAAGAGATGAAATTTGGTAAATGGGGCTCATTTTCGAGGCACCTCATACTATTAAAGTGGGGTCAAATTTTGGGGAAATTTTTTTTCTGACCCGACCTTTAAGGGGGTGGTGGGGGGCGGAAAAGCAATAAAACTTTTCCAAACCGTTTCAAATAATGTTTCGGTCAATTATCTACAACATATCCAAAATTCAGCTTCCTAGGATGATTTGGTGGGAGTAGAGGGGGAAAAAACGATTTTCGCTGGATCTAACAGGCCCCCAGCCCCCCAGAATTAACGTAGAGGGTTGAAATTTGGTGTGTTGATAAAGTTCGTACCTAGGTTGTGCTTTTTGGAGGTTTTAATATTTTACCCCCACCCCCCCTCATTTTTAAGCTACAATTTCATGCATTTTCGACGTTTTCGAAGTTTGTACCACTCGCACAGGTCACCCAAATAAACCTGGAGGGCTGAAATTTTGTATCCGGATTGAGTTAGTATCAAGGGGGTGCCTTTTGGGGGTCTCGACGTTTAACCCCTACCCCCACCATTTTTATACCTAATAAAACATGATTTTTCTTGTTTTTTAACAGTTTCGTTCGGGTCAAAATCTCCCCAAATAAACCTAGAGGGCTGAAATTTTGTGTACAGGTTAAGCTAATAGCCAGACACTGTTTTTTGGGGGTTTCAACTTTTAACCCTTACCCCCACGATTTTTACGCCAATATTTCCTTAATTTTTTTGCTTGTTTTCTAACACGTCTAGAGACTCTCTAAGGAAACCTAGAGGGCTGAAATTTTGTACGTGTATTCAGTTAGTATCCAGCTAGTACCTTTTAGGGAGTCCACATTACTTTTCCCTCCACTTCTTCCATTTTTACATCGGAATTGAATGCTATTGTTAAATGTGTTTTAAATGCATTACTTTTATTCTAAATACAAGTAGGCGAATAGTAATTTTAAAAAATTTAAAAAAAAGTGAATATAATTTCTTAACAAATGAAATACATACATATTAAGTAATTTAAAAATGTTATTAAAGTCACTGTTTATTTATAAATTAGGAATTTTGGATTTTTATTATTTATAAAATAGAAATTTTGGATTTTTTTGGAAAGAAAAAATAACTTCATAAAAGCCTTCCAGTTTACTATTTAAGTTCCTTTTTTAATATTTAAAAATAAAACACAAAGGCAATTGGCGGATAAGCATGGATAGAAATACCCTCGTACGAATTGTGTTGGCTTTTTCCCTGTTAACTGCTATCGGCACAAAATTGAAATTTACTGAGATTCAGCCCTTAAAAACTTAAAACCTTTTTTTAAAGCCCCGATCAACCGGACACTCATCATCAGTTTTGAAACCACCAAAATTACAAATCGCTTGTGGACTTTCAATTACATTTCGCTTGTAGACACTCAATACCGAAGATGAAAGGAAAAATTCGACTTCCGTGATGGGGCTCCGCTACTCACGGCGTTTTTTTTATAATAAATTCAATATAGTGGACACCACAAGACGGCAGATTAGCTCTATATTCAGAAATGTGATTTGAGTCTGTAGAATTTCATTTTACTAATTTTTCTAATTTTTCCAACCAATTTATTGTTTCTCCTGTCGCGCCTATTTCTTTCTGCGCCCCCATTTCTCATACGCCCGGGAACGGCTGCTCCACCTGCTCCATTGTAGTAACGTCTCTGTAGGCTACATACATAAATAGTACCTGAACATTACATTATTTCAGTAATTAAATTTATGTTATAATAATTAACGTAAAAACAAAATTAAATAAATAAATAATTGAGTAAATAAATAAATAAAAATAAAAATTTCACAAACCATGATTAATTCGCATCGCGAATACACTTAGACCGAAGAATCGGAAGTTTATTATACTATACTTTCTGAAAGTTTCATTGAGAAGGAAATAAGCTCCATTTCATTTTCAGTACAGAAAAAGAGAAGTGTCGACTACTGTCAAACATAATGTTGTTCATATTTAGCAAGTACATGCATACGTATCAATTGATGCTACCTAATTATTTTACCCCACCGCCAGTCGTGCGATTAAAGCAGAGGACAAACAAAAATATTTTATGTATTGTAAAAACACATCATATGCTACATATATGAAATATCTCATCTCTACATATTTTGATAATAAGGATAATATTGTTTTAATTAATAGAAAATTATTTATTATTGTATACATTTTTGAAGTTTACTTTTACGTAACAGTGTAAAAGAAAAAAAATGTTGTGTAAAGTGGTGTTCTCTGTCAAATACGTTTAGAATAATTTTAATGTGTTAACAGTGTATACAACAACAGTGTTATGTGTATGAATTTTTAAAAATGGCTAGTAAAATTATAAATACACCGTGTACACCGTCGTATGATTCGTACGGAATGGGGCGCTCAACTACTAGTGAAGTGCCGTTAACAGCACCACCACCACCACGAATGCCGTTTTCCACACGTATGGAGGCGCTGACGGTGCGCCTTTGTGTTCGTGTTGTTGAACAGTATGAGCGATGGTTGGAGTTCAATCGATTCAGTAAATCAAAACAGGTACCTATATATATTATCCAACACGCATTTCTGGATTACTTTTTTAAATTGTAACTCCATCAAATGTTTCCATGAAAATTGTTTATTTTAATAAAATAAATATCTGGTTTTCTGATAAAATGTTTATAAAAATAATAAGGAAAAAAAACAGGGACACGATGAAAGATATTTTTTTCTTTTAAAATATTATTTTATGCTTTTATATAGTTAAGCTTTAAAGAAATTGTTAATCGTAATATGTAATTGTTAGCCCTTTTTTTGTATGAATTACAAAACCCACATTACCTCTATATTATGTTTTGTCTACACGGGCTTAGTACTAATTATTAGTATTCGCTATTTGTACACAGAAAATTATGTGTAAATACATACATCAAGTAGCGAATGGAGGTTGATATAAATCATAGTTATATATGTTTGAAAAGTACATGCGAAAAAAGATGAAGGTCCACTTGGAATTATTTTGACTAAAACAAGTTTTTAATTTTAAAGACTTGGTACCCTCATTTTTTATCCATTGGACGTATATCTCTTATGCATACAATCACTGGTACCCTCATCTTTCTTTGCGTGTATATTTTTTTTTTTAAACGGCAATAACTTCGTGCTTTCATCTTTTTCCCAATTTTTAAGAGGTGCTATAGCTTCTATGAAAAAAAAAAATATATAAATATGGATACAACTCACATTTTAGACAAAAAGTGGACCCTCATCTTTTTTCGCGTGTACTCTTCATTTATTAATGACAGGTAAGATACCCCTTCCACGTTTCCACTCTTCTCACAGCATGTTGTCAGTGAACGTCTGTGTTTTAGTGTTTTAAAGTATACAAAGAAGCATAGGCGGGATTTAGGGGGGCAAGGGGGCAACTACCCCCCCTTCCCCCAATATTCGTGTGAATAAAAAATTAAACACTTGAACAAAATTTATTAAAATGATATGGTTGAAGAAAAGGGGTAAGGATGCAGAAATTAAGTCAAACATTTGTCGATTTGAACTGGTTTGCTAATCTAAGAATATCCCAAGGTGGTTTTTATATTAAATACATTCCTTGCCTCCGCTCCCAATATTTTTCTTGAAATTCCGTTTATGAAAAGAAGGGTAAATAGTATCCGGTATAGCTATTAAAATAATAGAAAAATGGAATTTGGAGATTACAATCAAATTGATTGAATAATTTTGGACCCCTTGAATGGTTTTAAAACGCAAAGTAATCATCTAAAGAGGTAAACTGGGAAAATACTGACTGTGGATAAAAGCTAACTATAAATAAATAGGTAATAGAACGGTAATCATATATTATGATTGTATTGTTTCGTGATAATGTTATTAAGTCACTAGAATTGTATAATTTTGAAGTTGTGAAGTAATACCACAGTATAAATAAAAGATTATTACTATAGACATTAGACAGTAACGAAACGTATTTTCTATCCTTTTTTGATATATGTACAAACAATTATGTATGTCCTTTTTGCTTATGTGACTATGTATTTATACATGTGGAATTTAGGGTTGATAATGGTCATGTTAAATTATATTAACAACTAAAAGCAACTTTTTCAGAATGAATCGAGCAAACCCGAAATTTATGACAGTATTCAACACGAGAATTTAGATTGTTACGACTTATTAGTACCAACCATTATCAAAATCTAAAATGTTAACTGAAGTATTATAAAATACTAATTAAATTATTATTATTTAACGTATATCTATTTTTATATAAGCATTCAAACTATAATAATACTTACAAATCCGGATCAAAAGACACTCAGAAGAAAACTTAAACTGAAATTTTCTTTTGAATGATTTAAACAAAATATAGCAGCACAAGAGTTATCACCAGACATTTTAAGCCACCATAATAATTAAATATCAGAAATATCTTAAAGATCACAAAACACACTAAAATTACAAGGAAATATCGAAAATAACTGATAACAAGCTTTAAATTATAAAAAATAAAAATTTAATGACAGTTAATATTGCACTGCCAACGTTGTTAAAAATTTTAAAAAAATCAGTGAAAGTTAGACAAAGTTAATAATTTACATAATTATCAATTGTAAATTTTCACAAAATAATTTGACCTGGAAATTTGTTTTTCTAAATTAAATTTACTTTAGTGATGAAATTTTCACTGCATTATTATACAAAATGTTATACATTATTTGCCTAACATGGATAACCCTTGGAATTTTAAAATTCCAAACGTACATTCTGATGTCATCCCGTCTCGTAACTGTTTGTGGAATAAACTATTATTTAAACTGTGGTAATACATTTGTTTATAAATTTATAAGAACATTATTAAATCGAAGAGCTTAATAGATGCACGAAAAATAAAACTAAAGTGATCAGAAACATTCAAACCAAGTATTGTAATAATAACTAGCGACGTATCAATGTTTGTCACACAAAAAGTTGATATAGTAAGATACTGATGTTTTTGTCAAAAAGATTGATATTTCTTAACAACTATCAATGTATCGTCGGCATTTTTTTTTTTTTTTTTTGAAACATAAAATCTTAATAATTTTATATCTAAACTAGCAGCCCGCCTTAGCTTCGCTCAGGTGTCTGTTTTAGTATTTTATATAATTTCCTGCAACGGAATACATTTTACGTAAAATTTTATTAGAGGTCCGAAGTCCTGACGAACAATTTTTTAATCACATGTTCATCTTTTTTTAAAATTTCAATAGTATTTGAGGAAAACTTTGTCAAGAACTATTCAGTTGTTTAATTTGAGCCCTATTTGATAGTTTTGGGTGATAAATTTGACCGTACTACACTTTTTAATTTGTTATTTTGAATTTCTGTACAAAATTAGTTACTAATAGTGCTTCGCTTCGCTCACCTGACGACACTAAATGCAAGTAATATTTATATTTCAGTAACATATCTAATTTTCACAACATTTTGTCGAGATCCGTCAGTTGTTTAGTTTGAGTTCTTTTGAAGCCCGAGGGTCCTAAGTGACAATTTTTACCTCAGGTTGCTTTTACATCAGATATTTCGAAATTCTCTACAAAATCAGTATCTTATTTCCACTTAAATAATAATGGTACAATTATTTATTATCTAATATCATCTGTGTATTCATTTCTGTAGACTAGGTTTTATTTTATACTTAATTTCTCTAAAAATAATTTTAAATTTAGGGACCCGTAACCCAGAAGTGAAACCGAATTTAAGAATTCGGACTCCGTTGTGCCACCCCTGGAGAGATCCTCTCTATTGATAGACACCTCACTTGTCGAAATCCGTTAAGTAACTTTGGCTCTGCCCTTTTCACAAAATTTTACAAAATTTTCCCTAATTCTACTATGTTATACACTACATAGATGATATTTATTTATAACTGTATTGCAAACAAAATCCAAAAAAGAACATTTTGTTTATTATTATCTTTGCCAAAATTCATTTTCCTATGTATGGCACGGTACTATACGGTAGATTTCCATATTTGAATTTTATTTTCTAATTTTTCTCTGTTCATTTTGTACGTTTATGGCGTTTTTTTGAAAATTAATAAATATGGAAATAAAATATTTTAATTAAATTTGTGTAATTAGATCAAGGCTGATTTTGTTGAATACGTAAATAACCAACGTATAAGTTTATGTATAGGTACATCTGTAATCATCATATACAGTCATTATACAATATTTTTAAACCAATTACAATAAAATTAATTTTAATTAGGAAATAATTAGAATTGTTTATTAATATATGTACTAAATATTTTTGATCAAATTATTATAATAATTTGGATAATATCCAAAAATTATTTCGAAGGCCTGCTGTAATTAAATGAGTATAATTTTCAGTTTGCCTAAGGGTAATTTGGGTAACAAATTCGAAAGTACTAATACAAAAAGAAACTCTTCGTCATTAAATTAGTTAATAATAACAAGTTATCTTTAAGGGGGACTACTAGTGTGACATTTTGAAAAAATTTGGAAATTTTTTTTTGCATGCTTTGATAGTCTATACCTTAAAAAAAAAAAAACGCCGTGGGCAGCGGAGCCCCATCACGGAAGTCGAATTTTTCCTTTCATCTTCAGTATTGAATGTCTACAAGCGAAATGTAATTGAAAGTCCACAAGCGATTTGTCATTTTGGTGGTTTCAAAACTGATGATGAGTGTCCGGTTGATCGGAGCTTTAAAAAAAGGTTTTAAGTTTTTAAGGGCTGAATCTCAGTAAATTTCAATTTGGTGCCGATAGCAGTTAGCAGGAAAAAAGCCAACACAATTCGTACGAGGGCATTCCTACCCATGCTTATCCGCCAATTGCCTTTGTGTTTTATATTTAAATATTAAAAAAGGAACTCAAATAGTAAACTGGAAGATCTTTATGAAGATATTTTTTCTTTCCAAAAAAATCCAAAATTTCTATTTTATAAATAATAAAAATCAAAAATTCCTAATTTATAAATAAACAGTGACTTTAATAACATTTTTAAATTACTTAATATGTATGTATTTCATTTGTTATAAAAGTAAGTTCACTTTTTTTTTTTAAATTTTTTAAAATTACTATTCGCCTACTTGTATTTAGAATAAAAATAATGCATTTAAAACACATTTAATAATACCATTGAATTCCGATGTAAAAATGGGAGAAATGGGGGGAAAAGTAATGTGGAATCCCTAAAAGGCACTAGCTGGATACTAACGCAATACACGTACAAAATTTCAGCCCTCCAAGCAAAAAAATTAAGGAAATATTGGCGTAAAAATCGTGGGGGTAAGGGTTAAAAGTTGAAACCTCCAAAAAGCAGTGGCTGGCTATTAGCTTAACCTGTACACAAAATTTCAGCCCTCTAGGTTTATTTGGGGAGATTTTGACCCGAACGAAACTGTTAAGAAACAAGAAAAATCATGTCCTTTTTAAAAATGGTGGGGGTAAGGGTTAAAAGCTGAGACCCCAAAAGGCACCCCCTTGATACTAACTCAATCCGAATACAAAATTTCAGCCCTTTAGGTTTCTTTGGGTGACCTGTGCGAGTGGTACAAACTTCGAAAACTTCAAAAGAGCATGATATTTTAGCTTAAAAATGAGGGGGGTGGGGTAAAATATTAAAACCTCCAAAAAGCACAACCTAGGTACGAACTTTATCAACACACCAAATTTCAACCCTCTGCGTTAATTCTGGGGGGGGGGGGGGGGCTGTGGGCGTGTTAGTTTCAGCAAAAATCATTTTTCCTTCCTCTACTCCCTCCAAATTATCCTAGGAAGCTGAATTTTGGATATGTTGTAGGTAATTGACCGAAACATTATTTCCAACCGGTTTGGGAAAGTTTTATTGTTTTGTGATCTATTTCACTTAAACTTAACCATGCTTCATCACTTATGAATTTAAATAATTTCCGTTTTCTTGGCTTTATCTCTTTCATTATTGCACTTACGCAAATTTTAAAATTGCAGTTTGTTTTTAGAAAAGAATAGAAGATTGATTTGTTTTGAATATAAGAATTATTTAATTTTTAGCTTTGACTCATGATCAACTGTATTTGAAATAGAGTATGCATAGTTAATATACCTTGGTTTATAGACCAACTGCTACTTATTTTAGTAGCTTATGCTGTCAGAAAAAGCATGCCATGTCAGTCCAGTTTCCTATCTATGATCTTTTATGTATAATTACACTGAATATTTTAAATAAAAGTTTTTCAGATCAACTGAATATGAATGTCGAGGACTTATTTTATTTTGGAATTAAAAGAAAATAAGTATAATTTTCATTTAAAGTATGTCATAACTATCAAATAACCTTATTTTCCTCCATCAATTTTTTTGATTTTTTATTGCAACGCTGTATGTAGTTTGACGTTATTATTATACTAGATCGGTACACTTCAGTTAATTCTTATGCTTTGCAAAATTTATTTTCTTTTAAAATTTTCTGATTGTTGTCGATTACAATTGATAATTATATTCTTATCTTTTTTTACAATATTCGTAGTTATTTTACGTATCTCGATTACGTTCTGGAAATAAACTTACTGAAGGTGAAGCACAATTATGACGTGGGCTACAATTTTATAAGTTTAAAGATCGTAATCATTTTTCCAGAAAGTGAAAAAAAAAATTAAGCTGTAAACAATAACAAAATTGAATAAATTAAGAGCCGGAATGTACGTAAACAAATAAAAAGTTTTCCTAATTTATTCTTTTCTTTTAACAATCTCGATAAAAATGATAATTTTAATATTATCGACTTGCTTGCTAACATTGTTCAGTATGGCGAACTTTTGTTCGTATTTAAACATACCTTAATATTTTACGTAGTGCGGTCCATAAGTTCTTAGCCTCACATAGTTAACCTGTTAACTGGGTATGACGAAATATTTCGTCATACATAAAAGCCTACTGCAATGGGCGTGACGACATTTTTCGTCATGGAAATTAACACTTTCAGTCCCATGGATTCTGGTGTCCTGACTGCTGTGTTGCCTTGTGTATGCCACACTGTTTCAAGCAATATCATACTGCGAAATAGTTATTATAATTTGTTCAATTAATTCCTTGTACATTGAATACATTTGAATTATATTTTAAATATAAAATATTTTATCAAAATAAATAAAAACCATAAGTTAAAAACGATATTCTTTTATTATTTGAGGTGTGATATTACTTATCGCTGCGAACAAAAAGTCCCCATTCTGAAACGAGTTGAGCAATAGCTAATTCCCCGGTTAACAGGTTAATGGAGGGTAATCTAAAATATTTAATCTTTATAATGTATGTAGCAGTGCATAAAATGACATGTTAACTGGACGACACAAGTGTCGCCCAGTTCCAAAATTTTGTCGCCCAGTGGAGGCAACCGGTGCCGGCAAATTTTTAAGGAACAAAATCATAAATTTAAGTGAAGTTCTTCAAAATTAAAAATTTGGCCTCATGCAAATTATTACGCTTTTTAAGCTTTATAAAAAGTACAAAATAGGATTCGCTAATGTGAGAATTAATGAGTCACTTTGTTGTGGTCCCGGTCAGGTATACTTTAACGATCTTTAAATGGGATGACTTTTCGAGAGGGTGTTATTAGTGATCATAAGCTTTTAAAAAGTTAAATTATTTTATTGCTTGCAACAAATGCCACCCTGTGTTCTCTACATTTGTGTTTAAATATATTACCCGTTTTACGAGTGACGGTTTCTTCTAGCACTTACATAGATAAGTAGATAACCTGCTGTAAACAATACTAATGATTGTTGTCGTACTTGAAAAGTCATCCCCATAGAACACTAGAAGCAAACTAAAATAAAAAAAAGTGTAGCTCGCTTGGAGTCATTTGTTGGTCTTAGCTTAGGTTGTTCAGTCGGGCACTAGTTGTAGCGGTGCAAACATCGATTGTTGGTCATTGTTTATTAACCACTTGCAACAATACATAGCATACATATGTACGCCTCGAATATGTAGTACGTATACCACTAAACCCCCACCCGCCTCAGATAGCGTGCGACGTACATAGAACACATCATACTAATTAATATATTCGCATATTCGTGTCAGGGATGGAAAAAAAACAGTTCTTTTTTTTTTAAAATTTATAAAACAAACAGTTCAAAATGTTTTAAACAAGTGTTCCTATGTTTAAAATCATGTTTTTATTAGTTTAATTTGAACATATGTTTTAAACATTTTAAACTTGTTTTAAACAGGTTTAATTCTTTTAATTGAACCATATGAAAAAATCTTTTTTGTCTCGAAATATCTGACTTTTTACGGTCAGACACTGGCATATGATAATGTACTATTAATTTATAATAGGTGGCATTAAATGGAAACATTTGAATATTTTGTTTGTTGTAAAATTTATAAAATCGTTTGTTGTTTATGTGTGTTGAGTACTGTGTACATACAACAAAGACGTTGCCGAGAAATTTTATAAAATTTGATCAGTGTTGCCAGATTGGGGGGTTTTCCCTCCAAAATTTAAATTTGGAGAATTTTTAAATTGCTGAAGGGAATTTTGGGGAAATAATTTCTTTAGAGGGATTTTTGGCTGGAAATTTTCAAACTAGGGGGAGTTTGGAGGTTTAATTAAATTTAAAACATATATTTGCCATCCTCCTTAAAAATACTTAAATTCAAAAACCAGTTTCAAATCAACCACTAAAATTTAAATATGTGGTACCGTATTTTAAGACAACGTCAAAAGTCAACAATCAATTTTGCCTAATTTTATTGTTTAAAAAAATACAGTAAACAATTCCTTGAAAATAATATTAGAATTATATTTTGCTATACCTAAATTATTTTATTCTATTTTTTTTTTTTTTTTTTTTTTTTTTGCTCGTCAACTGTATTATTTTTGAAGAAAGACATTTTTCAAAAAGTTGACCACTTTAAATATTGGTTATTTTTGGACTACTCGGACGTTGCTTACGTATTTCATGCGCGTGAAATAGTTTTTTCTTTTTTTTTGGAGGTTTTCTTCCCTAAAATGTATTTTTGGAGGGATTTTTGACTAATGATGAGTCAATCTGGCAACACTGAATTTGATACATACTAAAATAAAAGAGTTTAAATTACAGTACAAAGAAGTTCAAAATCTTATTGTTAGTTGAATTGGTAAATAAAATACGATAATTAAATACAAGTCAGTGCTTTAGAATGGCGGCTATGACTAAAGTCATAAATCGACCTCAAAACATTTGATTTAGTAAAACAGTTGCATTCGACTGTAGCCTTAGTAGAAAGAGCTGCAATGCTAGTCGCTGTTTTTCAGGATTTAAATGGAAATACTTAACATAAATTAGTATTTAACATAAAAGAAAAAAACAACATAAATATAAATACATACTTAAATAAATTTAATTTAACATAATTAAAAATTTAATTTTGTTTTTATTATTTTATTACTGATGCATATTGGAATAGAACTGCCTAATTTTTAATTACTAAAGATATAATTAAGCTATTTTTTTATTTCAATACATTTTATTTACAACTTAACCGAAAGAATTTAATTAAAGATTGTTCAGAACACAGTTTAATATGTAATGTTTTTTATTTGTTTTAAACATAGTTTAAAACATCGTTTAAAACACTTTAATTTCAAACATGTTTTATTTCGATTGTGTTTTAAACAGTGTTTAAAACATGTGATTTAAAACACTTTGTTTTAAACATGCCAACCCTGATTCGTGTCCATACATCATGTGTTTTGGTTGTATGTGTGCTGTGTCTACGTCACTCGCTGGCGACAGCGGGCACAGTTTGATAGACATAATAGTTTGACCCCTTGGTCATCCCATTTAAAGATAGGTAAACTATATGTATAGTGTAGCGGTATGAACGATGCAGTGGTGTGTGTGGATGTGCATGCGTACGTAAAAAATCTTAATAATATCAAAATAAGGCTTAAAATCAAGGCCTCAGACTTCAAAATATCAAATTTTTCCAGGAAGGACCTTGGATCATTGATTGAAGTAGGGGGTTTCCGGTATTTAATACCTCCCCGGACCCTGTGTATCCGCTCCCCTCCATGTCGCCCAGTGAAAATCTGTTAAAATATGCTCTGGTATGTAGATACAAGTCTAGTGATATACTGTGCCGAGTTTCAACTTATTCTGGTAGCAACTTTATTGTTGAGAGTACTTTAAACATTTTGTAGTCGAGTAATTTTTGAAAATATCCAAAATTGAGTATCGTGCAGTTATTAACTTTTTAACTAAAGAAGGTCTAACGCTAACGCAAATAAAAGGAAGAATGACTGCCGTATACACTGATTCTTGCCCATTTTATGAAACAATAATGCAACAACAAGATTTGTCAGTGATGAAAAAAAAAAACAAAAAAAAACAAAAAACAAGGTGTTTACGACCATGTCAACAGTAAAGATTCGGCATATTTTCGGAAAATCTAGAAAAAAAATCATGCACCTTGAGAATAAGATGTAGATTGAGACAAAATTATCATAATTGAAAAATTTTAGTGCGATCAGTTGTTATAAAAAATGTAATTGCTTGTTTCCTTATAATTGCTGAAATATTAAAGAAAAAATTTTTTAACAAAAAATATTTCTCAGGTTGTTGTAAGCAACAACTTTTGTTTTTACACATTTTTCAAAATTTTTCGAATTGTCTACCCTCATAAATTCATTCATGTCTATCATCGCAGTAAGCGGTCTACTCGCACTTGACCACTTTTAAATAACAGTGTTGAACTTAAGGCAATTTAATAGCAGTGTGATTTTTTAAAAACTGTTATTGATTTTTGAAAAGTGGTAAATATTTTGTCCTAGTAATTGTGAAAAATTAAAAACTACTGATTACGAAATTTTGATAATAGTGTTTAACATGTACTTGATGAATTTTTTTTATTATGACAGTTTGAAGTTGTAAGGCTTTACAAATCAGCTTCCGAAGGAGAAATCTTACAATTAGCTAAATTACTTAAAGTGTGAGTAAAAATTAAAATAAAATAAAACACTTTGTATTAACATTATACGGTCCGCGCACTTACACAGTAAACTTTACCAGGGGCTAGCAATATTTTTAAAGAATTAAAACTTTATGTAATTAAAAACATGAAATAATTTACCATGTGTAAACATACACATTTTTAATAAAAATTATAACAAACAAACGCACTGATAATGAGAAAAAAATATAAAAAATCTCAAACAACTTCAATTACTTGTACGCATTTCAATACAATTACAAAAAAAAAAATAAAAAAAATAAATGTCAGTTAATATAAAATTATATTTTTATGTGTTATCCGTCTATAAATGTTTATAAATATCATCATACAGTGTGTTTGTCGTGTTGGTTACTGGTCGGTACCTGTTTACGGTAAGATCGCACACATGTGCGATCACTGATCGCGGTCAGTCTCTACGGTTGTTCTGTCTATCTTCAGATACCTAAAAACGCGGACTGTAAAGTGTTAAATAAAAAAGTAAGTTTGCCAAAATTTCGTTACGAACTTCTAATAAAATAACATTGAATAATACCTATTAAATATTCATACTACAATATACAACAAAAAGTGTACTTTATAGATATTTGATTGAATAACTCTTATAATTACGTGGAAGTACATACTACGTAGTACGGTTAGTGTAAACAAACATGAACGAAAGCATTTCTCGAAATATTTTTATTTTTCTTTAATTTTTAAATTATTTAAATGAAATTATTTGCATATGAATGCAGTAAAATTCAATAATAAACAACTACTAAAATAACAATATAATATACCTATTATAGTGTTTTTTACGTGATTAGTAATTTGAAGTAGTCAATATACGATGCTACCGAGTGATTCTTGTAACGGCAAGGACACTATATAACCTTAATGTCATTTTTACAATAACTTTGTATGATTGTTTACACTACAATGTCGTATTTAAATAAGGTGAAAAAATTTAAATACACAATTACATATGTGTTGGACTGTATATAGAGTGTTTATTTAAATGAGAGATTTCAAAGTTTTATATCAGTGAGCTATGTCGTAAATACCAAAATAGTTGACGTGCGGATAAAAATTTAAAATAAAAGACAGAGAGGAGAAATGCTTTTTTCTACTCCTACTATTAAAAGTAAAGGTGGATTTTCGCTCATAAAATCGCACTGCTTGTTTAGCTTGTTACTTTTTTTGTAGCCACTGAAATATCAAATCATGTAGGCGCGCGCATCACTGCTTGTTTGATTTGATATCTTATTGGCTACAAAAAGAGTAACAAGCTAAACAAGCAGTGCGATTTTATGAGCGAAAACCCACCTTAACATTTTGCGCACGGCTAACTATATGCAAAAATTAACAATTGCCCACACAATACGGAAATAGCCGTGGGAAATTATTTCCCACGGCTTAATATAATAAAAAAGTAGGCTCTGTCTTTGATTTAGCATATAATCTATATAATTAATACTTGAAATATACATATGTAAGTTGATTATTTATTATTGTTGCCATAGTTTCAAAGTATGGAAAAATTTGAACATCTTAACATTGACATTATAAATTTAAAAAAATTTTTACTACTTATTTAAATTTTATTTTAAATATTTATGTTAAATTTTACGAGAAAAAATGTGCTCGTAGAAAAAGTATAGTGTAAAATACGTGGGAAAAGCTTATTTCTCACTTATATGAATTGTTGCGCGAGAAATATTCGTGTGGAATAACTCATATTCGTAAGAAATAAGCCTCTTTTCCCAATTATTGTACAATATACTATTGTTTACTTAAACTCCGTAGTTTGGGTGAACAAATTACTATATGCATACACTGATATTAGAATTCGTATGTACCATACAATAGATGGAGTACACATTATCTTTTTTTTAAAACAAATCGCCACATTGGTTAACACCTTTCATAGCCTATAAAGTGTCGGTGATAATAAGTATTTTTTAATTTGTATACGATTTTTGTGGTAATTTGAGACTATTTATTAGTAAATATTCTAACAATATTTATAAAAACAAATATATCAGTAAATATAGAAAAACGTTAAATCCACCTTTGTTTAGCCGCCATATTGGTCAACACTTTAACCCTTTTTTGGCTTCATTTTCATATACATTGAATATATACCTGTACTCACTCTATCTATTCAATACCAGAGAACCGTATCTATTATTACTTTACTATGAGAGATAAACATGCAAATGGGACACTATGACTGAGTCAAACAAGGACAAGTTTTTAAAATATCTCTATGTAGTAGTGTGTTGGTATAAGGATGTATTAGTTTTGTGTGGTTTTGTATACTTGTGGATGTTATATAGTACATTTGTATTATTAATATTTAAAAACCAGTAAACAGAATGATAATGATAAATCTGACAAGCAATAAAATATATTTCCCTTCAAGAAGGTGTGAACGACATTTAAGGAATTCTTAGAGCTCTAACGGAGTAGTGAAAAAATACAAACAGATGAAGATTCAGTTTGCGTACCTACTATAATAAACATACGAAGGTGATTCAAAAGTAATGATCAACTAATGATAATATATAAAACAATATTATGCTTTATCATACTAAATTTTATTTACTTTTCAACATAATCATATCAAAGTCAATACATATGGTCCACCCTGCAGTGCGCAAATTCTTATGAAAGCAAATTCTTAAGAAAGTTTCCACGGATGACGTTGTATTTATATGATTTTTTTATTCATAATTGAAGAGGGTATAAGCAAACTATCTCAGTTTTCAAAAACTTTTTGGACCGTTAGAAAAAATATTATAATTACTTTTGGATCACTCGTATATGTAAATAGACAAATGATTATGTATTAAAAATTATAAATATGAATATCCAAGGTTACTTAATCGATTTCGACAAATGAGATGTCTATCAATTGCGGATCACTCCAAAAATAGCCAAATGTATCCCGAATTTTGAAATTCGATTTCATTTTTAAGTTATGAGTCCTCAATGGGTCTTATTTTAATTAATTATCACTGATTATAAAGCTAAATTTGCTTATTTTTTATTATGATTATCGGAATTGTGACACTGATAACAAGTGAATATTGAAATCTATAAACATATGTTTCACAAAATGGTGGATTACGAGAAATAAGAGCCTATGTGATTCTCATCTGAAAAACATTGAATGCAAGGCTTTTTTGCTAAGATAGTAATGGTATCGTCGTAGAAGGGGTGGAAACTGCACACACACAATATGTTTTGACTCCGATAGCGTAGCTGATTATATTTGTGTTCTTTGTCCTGATCTTTAGAAACTAAATCCTTAGAATCGTTAGAATAATTTTTTTATTTTGATTATAAAGTTGAATTTCATACCTTTATTTGCTGTATTTTTGCAATTATTTTGTTTTTTACAATTTTTATCGAATTTAAAGTAAATTTTAGGCTCCCATTTCCCGACCTGTCCAGTTAATATTTTCTTATATGTATCTAAACCACAGATATAAAGATTCCAATCTGCTATATCATAGCTAGCATGACGGCTGTTGCCAGAATTTTACGTCATGATTACGTTACAGCGAGGCTCCCCACGTTCTAGGGTTATATACATATTCAGAATTTGTGTTTGTATGTGTAGTATGGTGGATGTTACTATGTGTGATTGCTGTTATCTATGTGGTGCGGGCACATATATATGTACTGTAGAACTATTGTATGCATGTATTTGGTAACAATGATGTAACCACGACCTAACATTCAATAGCCACGACCTAACAAAGCTTGTTTGCTCTCGTTGAGCTGATGCAGGACTAGTCACCTTAAGCTGCGACAGACCAACAAATGACTCCAAGCGAGTTAAGCAATTTTGACTGGAGTTTGCTTCTATAGTGTTCTGTGATCTAAACATTCTGTATATTAATTTTTTTATAGATAGGAATTTTTATATAGTCAATTACATACTGAAAAGGGTTACTATGTGTCATTTAACATTATTTTTTATCTTTTAGCGCCAAATGGAAATTTTTTTTGATATGTCTGTGGATAGTTTTTATGGACAAAGATCAATCAAATGTACTGTATTTTTATAAATCTGTAACATTATGATCTTTAAACCGATTGATGTAATTTAAAAAAAAAAAATTGTAATTTCCTTAATTTTTAGTAATTATAATAATTGTTGCTGATCTAATTTTGATTTGAATAAATTCAAGCTTTATATGTATATATAAATACTTAATTGGTGTCAAATTATAAATTTTTATTTAGCTTCTCTTAACTAACCAAATGTATTTCTTATTTTTGCAGATAAATTGTATCTATTGTACCTATAATAATTAATAACAAAGTTTCTCCCTTAAGAACCCACAAATAAATAGAAAATATTAAAACATTGATAAGTTTTTCTCTAGACCGGTTTCGGCCACTTTTGCAATCCCCTTTAGTAGCTTAACAACGATTTTAATGAAATATCAAAAATTTATATTATGTTACGTTATATAATATTAATTTATAGGTAGTTATTACATAGAATATTTTTAGTCGAATTTTTCAACTAAAAAAATTACACTTATACAGCCTATACGATCAGAACAGCGAGAGTAGGGACGCTATCCGTTTTCGGACCCGTAGAACACGATTATGTAGAAAAAATGTCTGATATATATATATATATATATATATATATATATATATATATATATATATATATATATATATATATATATATATATATATATGTATATATATTTTCCCGCCACCTTTTAATATGTGTAGGGCCCCCTATGGAAATTAAGAGCTGAAATTTGGTAAGTGGTGCTCATTTCCGATGCATCTCATACTATCAAAGCAGGGTCAAATTTTGGGGAAACTTTGGATCCGACCCAACCTTTAAGGGGGGTGGAGGGGGGGACAACAAAACAATAAAATTTTTCCAAGACGGTTGGAAATAATGTTTCGCTCAGCTTCCAAAATTCAGCTTCCTAGGGTGATTTTCAGGAAGTAGAGGGGGAAAAACGATTTTGGCTTGATCTAAAACGCCCCCGGCCCCCCAGAATTAACGTAGAGGGTTGAAATTTTGTGTATAGATAAAGTTCCTACCTAGGTTGTGCTTTTTGGAGGTTTTAATATTTTTCCCCCACCCGCCTCATTTTTAAGCTACAATTTCATGCTTTTTCTACGTTTTCGAAGTTTGTACCACTCGCACAGGTCACCCAACTAAACCTAGAGGGCTGAAATTTTGTATTTGGATTTGGTTTGTATCAAGGAGGTGCTTTTTGGGGATCTCAACTTTTAACCCTTACCCCCACCATTTTTATACCAAAAGAACATAATTTTTCTTGTTTTTTAACAGTTTCGTTAGGGTCAAAATCTCCCCCAATAAACCTAGAGGGCGGGAATTTTCTGTACAGGTTAAGTTAATAGCCAGCCACTGCTTTTTGGAGGTTTTAACTTGTAACCCTTACCCCCACGATTTTTATGCCAATATTTCCTTGATTTTTTTGCCTTTTTTCTTACACGCCTAGAGACTCTATGAGTAAACGTAGAGGGCTGAAATTTTGTACATGTATTGAGTTCGTATCCAGTTAGTGCCTTTTAGGGATTCCACATTACTTTTCCCCCCACTTCTCCCATTTTTACATCGGAATTCAATGGTCTTGTTAAATGTGTTTAAAATGCTTTATATTTATACTATAAAACAAGTAAACGTATAGTAAATTTAAAAATTTAAAAAAAAATGCACTTACATTTATAACAAATGCAATACATACATATTAAGTAATTTAAAAATGTTATTAAAGTTAATTGTATATTTATAAAGTAGAAATTTTAGATTTTTATTTATAAAATATAAATTTTGGATTTTTTGGAAAGAAAAAATATCTTCATAAATGCCTTCCAGTTTACTATTTAGGGTCCTTTTTTAATATTTAAAAATAAAACACAAAGGCAATTGGCGGATAACCATGGGTAGGAATGCCCTCGTACGAATTGTGTTGGCGTTTTTCCTGCTAACTGCTATCGGCACAAAATTGAAATTTACTGGGATTCAGCCCTTAAAAACTTAGAACCTTTTTTTGAAGCCCCGATCAGCCGGACACTCATCATCAGTTTTGAAACCACCAAAATGACAAATCGCTACAATATCATTCAATATCGAAGATGAAGGGAAAAATTCGACTTCCGTGATGGGGCCCCGCTGCTCACGGCGTTTTTTTTATAACTACTGTCTAAATGACAGGTCTTAAAGTTTTTTTGAGTGAACGGAACAACCCTGATAACCAGAAAATTATACAGAACGTTCTAAACTTTTAACATGAGTGAAATTTTAAAAGTAATAGTTATTATTTCCGACTACGTATGCGACATTTGTCAGATATTTATTCAATATATTTAAGTATATATTATAGGATTCCGTCAAGACTTGAATGTAGGAATTTTAATAACATTTGTTAACCAGATTTAATTAATGCATAAATATACGTAGGTATTATGTATGTTTTCATGGAAATGGTGAATTTATGGAAGGTTTTATTGTACTTTAGACTTTGTTCCGGACGTAATGCATGTGCATGACTATAATTGAATGTCAGATATTCAATCCAGATGTGCGTACTTTACGAGAGTTATGTTATACACATGTGATTATCTGACTCACTATTATTTCTACATGTAATATGATACCTACCTCATAGCAATTATTATTATTTTAAGTACTAGCCGTATACCCAATAGGATTGCTTACCGGCAACGTCTTGTTATTAGGTACTCATTGTTCACGTTTAAAATTTTTCAAAAGCCTAAATATCAATATCCACGTTTCTAATTTCAAAAATGACGAACTTCCCAACGAACTTTAATTTCCTGTTTTAATTCCATAGGGAATGAATTTCCAGAAACGTTTACACAACTGACTTTTATTTATAAATTGAAGCCTAAACACCATATCTCCTGTGCTCAATTTCGTCCATCTAAACCCAGCAGTTTAGGCTGTGCGTTGTCTGTCAGTCAATGTATAAAATATTATTTATTTGAATAGTCATAGTAACATATTTTTATATATCTAACTTCAAAAATGACGAATTTCCATAAAAATTTTCATTCCCTATTTAACCCACTTATTGTTAGTAGGCGAATTTTTAAAAATCCTTTCTTAGTGCTCACCTACGTTACATAGGGAACTCCTGTGCTAAATTTCATTCTTCTAAACTCAACCGTTTAGGCTGTGCGTTGTCTGTCAGTCAGTCAGTGTTAGAAATTTATTAAGTAGATTAATTTTACTACAGATAATTGCTGTTCATTTACATAAATACATATTTCTTTCATTCATAGTAGAGATGTCGATTTTAAATCGATTAATCGAAAATCGATTAATCGAAGCTTAAAAAATCGATTCTTTTTTCGATTTTTTTCTTTTGAATTGATTCATGAATCGATTATTAAAAGTAAGAGATCGATAACCGATTTTTTCCAAAAATAATTTCATTTTATTTGTAATTCTACAAAGAAACATGGGCTAACCGAAACATGTGTTAAAATGAAAGCAAGACTACCAATCTGGCAGACGATCCCTTTCGCACAAAAGCGATTTATTTAGAAAACATTTTTTTGTCAGTTTGTTTGAAATTTTTGAATAAATTTGGTTCATTCCGTGGTATTCTTCCCACATATTCAATTTCGTTTTTGTTTTGTTTATTTGCTATAATTATAATTGAAAAGTTAACTCATCGCCTTTATAAATATATAATGTAAGGCGTTTTTACACGATATTCCCCATGTACTATCAATTAAGTCCCTTAACAAAAATTATCAGCTAATTTTACTAAACTTTTCAAAGTTTCGATTTTTCAGATCGATCTTACAGAATCAATTTTTTTTAACCGATTTTCTTTGAATCGATTTTTTTAATTTTGATTTAAATCGATCTAAAAATCGATCTTTTTCTTGGAGAATTGACATCTCTAATTCATAGGTCACTATGAGAATGAATATATAACTAAACGCAGAATTCTTGAGGTATGAAAGTCCAACAAAAAGGAAAGATATATTTTTAGTAAGAGACATACCTATTTTGTTACATTAAGAAAATAAAATACTTTTGCAATAAAGATGGATATAGAGTAATTATATCTAAACTCCCGCTATTAGTTTTTATATCTCTCACTCAGGTAATATTGCACTGTATAAACCTACACTACGTTGTAAAAAAAAGTAATAGATCTTGAAATAGTTTGCTTATTTATATAGTAATATAATGATATACCTACTTAAATCAGTAATTTTAAATCAAATAAATAATATTAAGAAGTTTTATAATAATAGCAACATTACAAAGGTAGATTTTGGTCAAGGTCAAGGTCATGTTTAAGGTCAAATTCGAGGTCATTTTGTAGTTCCTCATTTCTTCCCATGAAACTTTTGTCCGGGTTATTTTTCGATAATGTCAATATTAACTATTAACTATGATTTTCAGCTGTTCCGGAACTTTATAAACGCTCTGTATAAGATCATTATACCTGTTTAATCTTTTAGCTTACAATTATAATACATGTTTGGAAGAAATAATCTTTCTTTATTTTATATTAACCATGCTTTAGTAGGGTTTACCGGGGTAATTGTAAATGGATTTTCATGAACTGAGATAAAACCGTTGTTTTAAGTATTTTTTATTTTATATATCACATTATAGTTGATTTATTTTTAATTCTACATTATTCAGGATGCACCACACAAATTTTGACCAAATTCGTATGAAAAACAAAAATTTTATAAGTCATTCACATTTCCCCGGTGCGTTTTTGCAAATCTTATGAATTTTGGGGTAAAAGTGAATGCCATCAGAAAAATTATTTAGAATGGATTACAAGAGAAGTGAGGTGCATCAGAGTAAAGCCCAACTTAAAGTCTTCACATTTATCCCACTTTCAAATTTTTCATCATACTTTAGCGGTCACAATTTCTCTTGGTTTAATGCAAGTTATCCATACCTCAAATTTGTACCAAAAATCAAAGTTAAATAAAAATAACAAAAATTGTAGGAACAAATTTATTACAAACTAAAAATGATATTTTGATGATATTTTGTCATTTTATCAAATAAAAAATCAAAAAAAATTACATTTTTTCACACAAAAACAAAGAAAATGAGACTTTTTCAAGGGAATACATTTAGTTAGAAAAAACAACAATCTATTAGGCCTAATACTGTAAATGAAAAAAAAAGGTTTTGTATTAATCCGACTTCCCTAGGACACTCACAGAGACATTGACAACAAGTAATTTTTCCTTTTTGTTAGTTGTTATTGGATAAGGGAGCGCAGCAATTGTTTCGGATTGATACACAAAACATCGCTCTTTACACAATTTTTTTTTTTTTTGTATTGTTTGTACAACGGAAACTTGTACAATAATGTCACCAGCATCTTCATCAACATTTTCAACTCTAAAAACAACACTACTGAAATTTTTGATCGAATGGGGGCATTTGTGAATGACGTTCACAATTACCCCACAATTTTAAAATCATGGGGTAATTGTGAATTGGTAATAAATTGTCCAATTTCTTTAGTAGTTAATAAGGAACCCTCTTAGGGTTTAAACCACTTCTTTAAAAGTACTTTTAACCATTTCTTACCTTTTAAGAAAAGAAAATGTATTTAAAAAAAATTGGTCGAAGTAAAATACATAAAATTTTGCAAGGTTTTTTTCAAAATAACAAAAAGTATACTAATATTTGGAGAATTGTTATCAAATTTTAATAGAATATTAAGAAAGGACAGAAAAACATAGTAAGATTTGATTTTTAACAATATTAATGTTATTTTAGAAATTATAGGTGCCGTTTACAATTGCCCCAGTAGTAAGGATTGGACAGAACGGGAGCCTCCTTCCCTCCTGCCGACTTTTTGAGTGACCTCGGCAGGAGGCAAAACTACCGAGGCGGTTCTAGAAGCCTCCGGCGGTGGGTGGAGCAAAAATTTGGTCTCCAACCTAACGATATCTAGTGAAATTTTTTTCTAACCTAACAGAACCCTTGACCTAACCTAACGAAACCTAAGCGAACTTAGCTTAACCTAACAAAAGTTTTTTTCTAACCTAAGAACTGAAAAATTCCCTAACAGATGGCGCAGCCACCTTCGAGCCCTGTGAATTCGCTACTAGATGGCGCAGCCACCTTCGAGCCTGTGAATTCGCTACTAGATGGCGTTGCTAGTCTGGATTCCTGTGTGTAAGTTTGAAAAATTGTCAATAGATTGCATCGAAAACCTTTTTGATAGTTAAACTTACCATTAAAAGATGGCCTTGCTTTCATAATTTTATAATATTTTTATCTGAAAACAGGCTTAAACTGTCAGCTGACGTCACTAAAGGTAAACTGATATCAAATAGCGAAGATTTCTCTCTAATATGCAAAAATGAATTTTATCATATGATTGTATATTTTTATCTGAAAACAGGTTTAAACTTGTATAAATTGCCAGCTGACGTCACTAAAGGTAAACTGATATCAAATAGCGAAGATTTCTGTCTAATATGCGAAAATGAAGCAGCAGGTTTTAACCTGTATGGCTACATAAAGTGTGACAGCTGACGTCACCATACTATTTTTTCTGCTATAAAAAGGACGCGACAGAATTTCATCAGTTACAATTTTGTTCGAAACTTTAGTGAAAAAAACATTAAACCTTATTGTTGTGAATTTTCAATTGTTGTGTGTTAAGAGTTAATTGTTGCCAACAATGGAATCCATTACTGCTGGTGCTTCATCTGGAAACAGAGACTTAATTCAAAAAATGGCTGGAAATTTTGTGGATGAATTGAATCATCTTGGCGCTGTTAAACGATGGATTAAACTTTCTGATATGGAAATTGGAAAAGTATATAAAATAATGGGAGCCAGTCAACTACCATCGAAATTCGATTCATCGAAAATGAAGACAATATTGGAATTGGAAATTGGATACATTTCGTTACCAGCGAGATTTGACAATTTGAGCGAGCAGATGCTGGCATGGTTGCAAAGCAATCCAAAACTTGGTATTATGAATAATGGACCCATTGGACTAACTCATAAATTGCAATTTAAAACGTTGGATCTTCTTGAAATCGTGGAGGATGCTGAATGGTGAATTTTGTAATTTATTCTCTTCAAAATGTATTATTTAATTGTACTATGTATTTTAAAAATTTCAATATTGTATCAATTTTTATATATATTTAATAAAAAAAATTATAAAAAAAACAAAAAAACAAAAAAAAAAAAACAAAACAAAAAAACAAAAAAAAATTTCGATTTTTTTTCAATACCCATCGCTAGACATTGAATTATATTCTAGTTTTGATTATGCCAGATTAATAAATAAACATTATTTGGTGTTTAATAAAAAATTTAAAAAATCGATTTTTCAATTCAGGTCTCGTCTCTAAATCACAATTTTTGAACTAAGTATAAATCAATAATACATATGAGTAATATTTGATATGCATCGTATTATTAGGTTTTATGGTGAATAATTATAAAACAAAAAAAGATTTAATATCCCCTGAAAACGAAAAATTTAATTTTTCACATGCTTAATAAAATTATTTTTCAAGTTTAATAAAAATTATTCTTTATAAAATTGTCTATCAAATATTAGCCTTGCACATACATATAAGAAATGCTGATTTGCTAAAATATAAATCTTGGAATGTGGATACATAATGTTATAAAAGTCCAATACGTTCATACATATGTATATATGAATATTACATTGTAATACAGGTATTCGCTATATCTATATGAATCGTGTTTAAAAGCCAAATTTATTTTCCTGAATTTTTTAAAATATATATAGTAATATAATATTTCGCATATATACAGTACTCTGTTAAAAGTACGGGTTTCTACACCGTTAAAAACATATATTTTACAATATCAATATATTGTAAAAAATCATATTTCTTAATATTTTTAAAACTGAATATGTAATATCAAGAATTTAAAACAGTTTTGAAACATTAATTTCTCCTCATAATATTTTTTTAGTCTTAAATTAATAGCACAATGTTCCATATATTTTAAGAAAATTTTTCTTTTAATATTTTATAACTTATCTAAAAAATTTATAGCTATTTTTTATCCAAAAATTTATTACTTGCTATTGTTAAAAAATTAGTTAAATATATCTATAGGTATTAAGTGACCCCTAGTTTTGTGAAAGACGGTAGTAAGAGCAATTCATCTTAAATACGAAATTATTTTATCAATGCTAAATAAGCGTTTTTTTCTCATATTATCATACTCCAATATATTGTATATTATTATAATTTATAAAAATGTGTTTTATTTATTAAAAAATTTAGCAAAATTTTAAATAATATCACGTCAAAATAATATTCAGAAGTCAATAAAAGACAATAGCAGTAAATTTATTAAGATAACTATAAATAAATATTAATCTAATGTTGAAATATTTATTAACAAATAGTACTGCTTAGTAGAAAATTAGGTACCTATTGTTTTGTTTTCAAATTTACCTTTTTGCAATTAAAGAAAATTTTAGTAACTATCGATACCTATATAAAACGATACCCATAAAAGACAAGCATGCTCTGATCTCAACAATTTTTCCCCATGTTAAATTTGTATGTTCTTACTTCGCTGAAACTTATTATGTTTATATATTCCCCCAATATTTTCTACCATAAACAATAGTTATAGCAAGCTAGGTAGGTATTGAATAAGTATTTTTTGTTTGTTAATTTATTGATGATAGAGAAAAAAAATTTATGATTTTATAGACAGTGAAATACATTTAAACTATTTTTTGCAGTTTAATTTTGTAAAAACACCTAAAAATTATCAGTCACAGACAAATATTTCTAAGCAAACGAATTGAAAATGTAGTTTTATATCATAAGAATAAATGCGTATATATAGGGTGGACAGTAAATAACTCTCATAATTTTTAAAGAGCGGATGAAAACTTTAATTTTGGATTACGAAATTTTATTTTTTTTCCGGAGTTAAGCTGCATTCAATTAATTAACCCTTTCCTGCACAGCAGTTTTAGATCATTACTGTGCAAACGATACTTCAAATTAGCAAATCATTAATAACATGGGTAAATACTTATTAGCAAGAATTACATAGTTTACACATATGTTCTATCGCACCAGAATGTTAATAGGACAATGCGATTTAATTGCCTATATTCAGGAGCAAGCAAAAACATTACCTATTTTAATAACTTAGAAAATACACATTACATAGTTCGTTGTAAGAACAATCATTTCGGTGATCTTTTTTTTTTTTAACGAATTACTAAATTTGCTTAAGGACTATGGTATGTAAGAAATAACAACACTCACATAATTTTAAAATAATTAACATATAGCTATTGGAAAAGTTACAAAGATTTTTTTAACAACTTATTAAATGCTGATAGCTTATTTTAATATCTCCTATAGGGCCTTAAGTATAACCCTTCACCCGAAATTTTTTCATCACCATCGTTGGCGACTGTATTCTCGTCATCATCAGCTTCTCCTTCGCTCGCAGTATCTTCGCTATCGCTAGTAGATGTTTTTTCATCATCATTGAATACATATTTTAACACTGGTTCAATAATATCATGCTTTTCCAATTCCCTGGTTATTGAGATAATCCGCTTTCCAATGTCACTTTCCTTTAAATTATTAAAATGGCTTCGTTTTTTCTCGTTTTCGATATAATCCGCGAAGCTGGGATTTATAATATGACTCCTTTCCATTAAATTGCACACAGTATTAACCATTTCTTCTCCAATTTGCGTCTGAGTCGCTAAACTTCTTAGTTCATCAACTAAATGGTTCGGGTCATCAAAATATTCTTCTCCATCAACAGGTTTCGAATGGCCATTATGAAGGTTAGTATTTTCATCATCATATTTGAAACGTTTAGCTTCTCCATTTATTGAATTAGATGTTGAAGGTTGGTCCTTTTCTTCCGAATTTTTATCTTCTTGTTCTTCATCCTTTGCGCATGCGTTCTGAAGCTCTTTGACCATTAATATGTCTAGAGCAGTTTGTAAGAGACCAGCTATCTTTGGAGTAAAACTTGTTTCTTTGTAGTTATCAGGCGATGGTAAATGCTTTTGTTCATCAGATCGATTATCTTCGACATTTACCGATTGTAGAATATTATGCGAGTTTTTTAAAGCGTGGAATTTACTTCTGATTGCTTCTGCTGCAGCCATCATACTTTCATCAAAAGTATTCAAGTTTCTTTTAGATAGATCTGTATCATTTTCGTGTTGATTTTGAAATACTGGTGCTTTATCTTCCTTTTCTTCATTTCTTGCTTCAAAACTATATTCGGTTTCATTATCATCATTTTCATCATTAGATTTTGACGATTCACTTTGTCTCCTGTTCTCCGCGCTGTTCACTTGTGTCCCATTATTTACCGTGGTATATTCAAACTGATTATTTGCGATCTGGTCATTATTGTTTGTTTCATGTTCCTGAGTATGCACTCTTCTTTTCATATGACGTAAAAGAGAACTTCTCCGCGAAAATGTCTTGTCACAACGTATACAGTTAAACATTTTGATAGATGTGAAGAGTTCGATTTATAACATAACACTGATTAGTTTTTATATCGACATGATCTTATATAGTACAACCAGAGCAGAATTGACGTAAAGTAATGACACCAAAATGCACCAAAGGTGCACCAAATGACACCAAACTGCACCAAAGGTGCACCAAATGACACCAAACTGCACCAAATGACACCAAACTGCACCAAAGGTGCACCAAATGACACCAAACTACACCAAAGGTGCACCAAATGACACCAAACTGCACCAAAGGTGCACCAAATGACACCAAAATGCACCAAAGGTGCACCAAATGACACCAAACTGCACCAAAGGTGCACCAAATGACACCAAACTGCACCAAATGACACCAAACTGCACCAAAGGTGCAGTTTGGTGTCATTTGGTGCACCTTTGGTGCAGTTTGGTGTCATTTGGTGCACCTTTGGTGCAGTTTGGTGTCATTTGGTGCACCTTTGGTGCAGTTTGGTGTCATTTGGTGCACCTTTGGTGCATTTTGGTGTCATTTGGTGCACCTTTGGTGCAGTTTGGTGTCATTTGGTGCAGTTTGGTGTCATTTGGTGCACCTTTGGTGCAGTTTGGTGTCATTTGGTGCACCTTTGGTGCATTTTGGTGTCATTTGGTGCACCTTTGGTGCAGTTTGGTGTCATTTGGTGCACCTTTGATGCATTTTGGTGTCATTTGGTGCAGTTTGGTGTCATTTGGTGCACCTTTGGTGCAGTTTGGTGTCATTTGGTGCACCTTTGGTGTAGTTTGGTGTCATTTGGTGCACCTTTGGTGCAGTTTGGTGTCATTTGGTGCAGTTTGGTGTCATTTGGTGCACCTTTGGTGCAGTTTGGTGTCATTTGGTGCACCTTTGGTGCATTTTGGTGTCATTACTTTACGTCAATTCTGCTCTGGTTGTACTATATAAGATCATGTCGATATAAAAACTAATCAGTGTTATGTTATAAATCGAACTCTTCACATCTATCAAAATGTTTAACTGTATACGTTGTGACAAGACATTTTCGCGGAGAAGTTCTCTTTTACGTCATATGAAAAGAAGAGTGCATACTCAGGAACATGAAACAAACAATAATGACCAGATCGCAAATAATCAGTTTGAATATACCACGGTAAATAATGGGACACAAGTGAACAGCGCGGAGAACAGGAGACAAAGTGAATCGTCAAAATCTAATGATGAAAATGATGATAATGAAACCGAATATAGTTTTGAAGCAAGAAATGAAGAAAAGGAAGATAAAGCACCAGTATTTCAAAATCAACACGAAAATGATACAGATCTATCTAAAAGAAACTTGAATACTTTTGATGAAAGTATGATGGCTGCAGCAGAAGCAATCAGAAGTAAATTCCACGCTTTAAAAAACTCGCATAATATTCTACAATCGGTAAATGTCGAAGATAATCGATCTGATGAACAAAAGCATTTACCATCGCCTGATAACTACAAAGAAACAAGTTTTACTCCAAAGATAGCTGGTCTCTTACAAACTGCTCTAGACATATTAATGGTCAAAGAGCTTCAGAACGCATGCGCAAAGGATGAAGAACAAGAAGATAAAAATTCGGAAGAAAAGGACCAACCTTCAACATCTAATTCAATAAATGGAGAAGCTAAACGTTTCAAATATGATGATGAAAATACTAACCTTCATAATGGCCATTCGAAACCTGTTGATGGAGAAGAATATTTTGATGACCCGAACCATTTAGTTGATGAACTAAGAAGTTTAGCGACTCAGACGCAAATTGGAGAAGAAATGGTTAATACTGTGTGCAATTTAATGGAAAGGAGTCATATTATAAATCCCAGCTTCGCGGATTATATCGAAAACGAGAAAAAACGAAGCCATTTTAATAATTTAAAGGAAAGTGACATTGGAAAGCGGATTATCTCAATAACCAGGGAATTGGAAAAGCATGATATTATTGAACCAGTGTTAAAATATGTATTCAATGATGATGAAAAAACATCTACTAGCGATAGCGAAGATACTGCGAGCGAAGGAGAAGCTGATGATGACGAGAATACAGTCGCCAACGATGGTGATGAAAAAATTTCGGGTGAAGGGTTATACTTAAGGCCCTATAGGAGATATTAAAATAAGCTATCAGCATTTAATAAGTTGTTAAAAAAATCTTTGTAACTTTTCCAATAGCTATATGTTAATTATTTTAAAATTATGTGAGTGTTGTTATTTCTTACATACCATAGTCCTTAAGCAAATTTAGTAATTCGTTAAAAAAAAAAAAGATCACCGAAATGATTGTTCTTACAACGAACTATGTAATGTGTATTTTCTAAGTTATTAAAATAGGTAATGTTTTTGCTTGCTCCTGAATATAGGCAATTAAATCGCATTGTCCTATTAACATTCTGGTGCGATAGAACATATGTGTAAACTATGTAATTCTTGCTAATAAGTATTTACCCATGTTATTAATGATTTGCTAATTTGAAGTATCGTTTGCACAGTAATGATCTAAAACTGCTGTGCAGGAAAGGGTTAATTAATTGAATGCAGCTTAACTCCGGAAAAAAAATAAAATTTCGTAATCCAAAATTAAAGTTTTCATCCGCTCTTTAAAAATTATGAGAGTTATTTACTGTCCACCCTATATATACGCATTTATTCTTATGATATAAAACTACATTTTCAATTCGTTTGCTTAGAAATATTTGTCTGTGACTGATAATTTTTAGGTGTTTTTACAAAATTAAACTGCAAAAAATAGTTTAAATGTATTTCACTGTCTATAAAATCATAAATTTTTTTTCTCTATCATCAATAAATTAACAAACAAAAAATACTTATTCAATACCTACCTAGCTTGCTATAACTATTGTTTATGGTAGAAAATATTGGGGGAATATATAAACATAATAAGTTTCAGCGAAGTAAGAACATACAAATTTAACATGGGGAAAAATTGTTGAGATCAGAGCATGCTTGTCTTTTATGGGTATCGTTTTATATAGGTATCGATAGTTACTAAAATTTTCTTTAATTGCAAAAAGGTAAATTTGAAAACAAAACAATAGGTACCTAATTTTCTACTAAGCAGTACTATTTGTTAATAAATATTTCAACATTAGATTAATATTTATTTATAGTTATCTTAATAAATTTACTGCTATTGTCTTTTATTGACTTCTGAATATTATTTTGACGTGATATTATTTAAAATTTTGCTAAATTTTTTAATAAATAAAACACATTTTTATAAATTATAATAATATACAATATATTGGAGTATGATAATATGAGAAAAAAACGCTTATTTAGCATTGATAAAATAATTTCGTATTTAAGATGAATTGCTCTTACTACCGTCTTTCACAAAACTAGGGGTCACTTAATACCTATAGATATATTTAACTAATTTTTTAACAATAGCAAGTAATAAATTTTTGGATAAAAAATAGCTATAAATTTTTTAGATAAGTTATAAAATATTAAAAGAAAAATTTTCTTAAAATATATGGAACATTGTGCTATTAATTTAAGACTAAAAAAATATTATGAGGAGAAATTAATGTTTCAAAACTGTTTTAAATTCTTGATATTACATATTCAGTTTTAAAAATATTAAGAAATATGATTTTTTACAATATATTGATATTGTAAAATATATGTTTTTAACGGTGTAGAAACCCGTACTTTTAACAGAGTACTGTATATATGCGAAATATTATATTACTATATATATTTTAAAAAATTCAGGAAAATAAATTTGGCTTTTAAACACGATTCATATAGATATAGCGAATACCTGTATTACAATGTAATATTCATATATACATATGTATGAACGTATTGGACTTTTATAACATTATGTATCCACATTCCAAGATTTATATTTTAGCAAATCAGCATTTCTTATATGTATGTGCAAGGCTAATATTTGATAGACAATTTTATAAAGAATAATTTTTATTAAACTTGAAAAATAATTTTATTAAGCATGTGAAAAATTAAATTTTTCGTTTTCAGGGGATATTAAATCTTTTTTTGTTTTATAATTATTCACCATAAAACCTAATAATACGATGCATATCAAATATTACTCATATGTATTATTGATTTATACTTAGTTCAAAAATTGTGATTTAGAGACGAGACCTGAATTGAAAAATCGATTTTTTAAATTTTTTATTAAACACCAAATAATGTTTATTTATTAATCTGGCATAATCAAAACTAGAATATAATTCAATGTCTAGCGATGGGTATTGAAAAAAAATCGAAATTTTTTTTTGTTTTTTTGTTTTGTTTTTTTTTTTTTGTTTTTTTGTTTTTTTTATAATTTTTTTTATTAAATATATATAAAAATTGATACAATATTGAAATTTTTAAAATACATAGTACAATTAAATAATACATTTTGAAGAGAATAAATTACAAAATTCACCATTCAGCATCCTCCACGATTTCAAGAAGATCCAACGTTTTAAATTGCAATTTATGAGTTAGTCCAATGGGTCCATTATTCATAATACCAAGTTTTGGATTGCTTTGCAACCATGCCAGCATCTGCTCGCTCAAATTGTCAAATCTCGCTGGTAACGAAATGTATCCAATTTCCAATTCCAATATTGTCTTCATTTTCGATGAATCGAATTTCGATGGTAGTTGACTGGCTCCCATTATTTTATATACTTTTCCAATTTCCATATCAGAAAGTTTAATCCATCGTTTAACAGCGCCAAGATGATTCAATTCATCCACAAAATTTCCAGCCATTTTTTGAATTAAGTCTCTGTTTCCAGATGAAGCACCAGCAGTAATGGATTCCATTGTTGGCAACAATTAACTCTTAACACACAACAATTGAAAATTCACAACAATAAGGTTTAATGTTTTTTTCACTAAAGTTTCGAACAAAATTGTAACTGATGAAATTCTGTCGCGTCCTTTTTATAGCAGAAAAAATAGTATGGTGACGTCAGCTGTCACACTTTATGTAGCCATACAGGTTAAAACCTGCTGCTTCATTTTCGCATATTAGACAGAAATCTTCGCTATTTGATATCAGTTTACCTTTAGTGACGTCAGCTGGCAATTTATACAAGTTTAAACCTGTTTTCAGATAAAAATATACAATCATATGATAAAATTCATTTTTGCATATTAGAGAGAAATCTTCGCTATTTGATATCAGTTTACCTTTAGTGACGTCAGCTGACAGTTTAAGCCTGTTTTCAGATAAAAATATTATAAAATTATGAAAGCAAGGCCATCTTTTAATGGTAAGTTTAACTATCAAAAAGGTTTTCGATGCAATCTATTGACAATTTTTCAAACTTACACACAGGAATCCAGACTAGCAACGCCATCTAGTAGCGAATTCACAGGCTCGAAGGTGGCTGCGCCATCTAGTAGCGAATTCACAGGGCTCGAAGGTGGCTGCGCCATCTGTTAGGGAATTTTTCAGTTCTTAGGTTAGAAAAAAACTTTTGTTAGGTTAAGCTAAGTTCGCTTAGGTTTCGTTAGGTTAGGTCAAGGGTTCTGTTAGGTTAGAAAAAAATTTCACTAGATATCGTTAGGTTGGAGACCAAATTTTTGCTCCACCCACCGCCGGAGGCTTCTAGAACCGCCTCGGTAGTTTTGCCTCCTGCCGAGGTCACTCAAAAAGTCGGCAGGAGGGAAGGAGGCTCCCGTTCTGTCCAATCCTTACTACTTGCCCCAATTCACAATTACCCCGGTCAACCCTACTATGCGCTATTCTATAAAGGCTATTGGCGGATAAGCATGGGTAGAAATGCCCCAGCACGGATTTTGTTGGTTTTTTTTCTGGTATATTCCTGTTTCGCCTGTTGTCGTTTCGCCTGAAATTAAAATTTGGTACGCTTTGGTTGCGTTTTGCCTGGCCGCATGTTCGACGGAAGTAAATAGTTGTAATTCGCCTGATCTACTAGGTAAATAAAAGAATAAGACAGATTCAAGAAATCTACTTAAATAATGAAATAACAGTAGGAAGATGTTTAAAAAAAATAGCTTATACTGTTAATCTTAAGATAAATTAATTTTATTAGTTCAAATTAATGTAAATATGTATATATGTATGTATATTATTTTAAGGAATTTGAAGATTTGAGTCGACCATTTTCTTTTTTTTTCGAAAACTACGGAATCACAAACGTTCTTATGAATATATTTAAAATTTGTAAACGATTTCCAATCGATTGAGTACCCGGAAGCCTATGCCTATCTCGAAAAAATATTCTCGGACATTCAATGTTTTTAACTATGACGCACCCGGAAAAAAATTCTAGAAAAATTATATATTCTATCAATCATAGTGAGGAGCCTGTAGAAATATTTTAGTGATTATACAACAAACATAACCTCGAAAAAAAAATATTTTTTGATATTTTATTTTTTTGAACTATGACGGACCCGGAGGAAAAATCTGAAAAAATTATATGTTGTATCGGTCATAGTAGGAAGCCTGCAAAAAAGTTTTGGTGATTGTACCATAGCTACAAGTTGATGAAAAAAAATATTGAAAAATTAAACAATTTTTTTTGGGGGGGGGGGATATAATTTTTTTTTTGAAGCTGATAATTTTTTCTGAGATACACTATAGAGGTATCTAAAACATAAAAATTCCAGCCAAATCCGTCAAGCCACTAAAAAATTATAATTTTTTTTTGATTTTCAAAAAATAATTTTTTATCCCCAAAGGGTGAGTTTTTAAGGGTTGAAACTCAGTAAATTTTAATCTTATATCGAAAGCAGTTAACAGAAAAAAAAACCAACAAAATTCGTGCGGGGGCATTTCTACCCATGCTTATCCAATAGCCTTTGTAACTATAGAAGCTGGGTAGACAAAAGACTGATTGGTTTCATTATGAACGAATGCACACCCTACTTTATCCTCACTTTTAGTTCTATCTGTGAACCTGAACTTTATACTCTTTAGTTACTGTCTTTTAACACCGCAGAATTCCTGTTGGTAGAGTTGAGGCGGTGTATTGTCGTTGATAAATTTCGTTAATATATCTATACTGAATACTCTATATATTCTGTTTCCCTTTCGAGCTAAAAAACTTTATTCACTATTTGTTTGTTAGCTAATGAAGAATTATTTAAATTTTGTAATCTTATAGAGGACGGCCTAGGAGATTTGTAACTTTACGAATATATTGGGAACTGACCACTTTGATTATGACATCTGGTGGCCAAAAAACCAACTAATTTTAGTGTGCAGCTTATGTAAATTATTAGAGTTTGACATTAGTTTAAATTAAAATATAAAACAAATAATTTTCTTGAAAAATAGTATGGAAATTATAAAATTACCTTTGCGTAAAAAGAATAAGAGCAGAATTTATTGTGCTGTGAATGGTTGTGGGAGTAAATCTCATGAAAATTTAGAAATTATTTTTCATGCTATTCCTAAGCCCGGTAGTAGTTTTATTTATATATTGAAAATATATTTGGAAAAATGGAAAAAACTGATAGACTAAAAGCATGGTTGCATTTTAAAAATAAAGAATGTGAATCCACATATGAGAGTATGTTCGTCTCATTTAAAAAGAAGTGATTTTATATTTCCAAGTAAGTCGACTGTTTAAATATATTGTAGATAATCTAATTTAATAAATTGTAAGTTTGCGAGCATTTAAGAAATAAAATTTTCCCATTTTTGGAAATTGATGCAATAATTTAGTGTGGTCGTTCTTTTAAATGTGAACTTTGTAAACAAAGTGCAGTAAAACAGAGTCACTATTTAAACTTCCTTCATTTCTTCCACATTTTATCAAATGATCAGCTTGAAGAATTTTCTCAGCATTAATAAAAATTTTTTGAACTGGATTTGAACCAACCTAGGTTAAGGATTTCGCTTAAAGGTAACATAATTAAATTTAAATCTGACTACTGACAGTAATAGATTTTTCGTTGCACACAAAAATCAGCCATGTTTTTTGGCCACGCCCCCGTGTCAGTTATCAATAAGGCTACATGTTTTCTGGTTAATAAGTAGTCTAACCGGATGTATTTTTCATATAGGATTTGTCTAAGGTGGGCTTCTCGATTATCAAATAAATTGAAGAATTTAAAAATAATTAAATATAAAATAACTTTATTCTACTTAACTAGGTAGAAAGCTAAAGAATACTGACAGCCAAGCTTAAGCATTTAGCCAAAGCAGACTTAAGCCAAAGTTTTAAAGTATGTACAGTGGCTATCCAATGGTACGTACTCCGATTTTACGTAGTGACGTCAGCGATTTAGTGGGGTTCTCCTCTCACAGATATGTTGTTGTTTGTCTGTGTTGGTGAAAATTTATGTACCAAGCCAGAGTCAGGGCCGTAGGTAATATTGTCTGAGGGTCTCGTAGCCTTTAAAAATTTTAAAATTTCACTGCATATATATATGCACATATTCTGTATACGTAATATGCAAAATGCAAATGCAAAATGAGTAACGTAAAATTCTAGAATATTCTAATCGTCAACTAGCAGAGATATCAAAAAACAGACTTCACCGTTGAATTGGTCATTAAAAATGAGATTAAACAGCGTAGTTTGACAAAAATTCTAGAATGTTCTATTTGTCAATTAGCAAAGATATTGAAAAATCAATTGAACTATTTAATTGTCCATTGAAAAAGAGGTCAAATTGCAGATTTTGACAAATGTTCTGGAATATTCTATTTGTCAACTAGCAAAGATATTCAAAAACAGACGTCGCCATTGAATTAGCTACCAAAAAGGAGACCAAATACCACATTTTGTGGAAGTGTTCTAGAATATTCTATTTGTCAACTAACAAAGATATTGGAAAATCTACTGCACCACTTAATTGTCCAACCGAAATTAAACTAATGTAAACAAAATGTCCAATTTTGACAAACAATTTTTGCTATTTGACGAATAGAATATTCTAGAACAATTATCAAAATGTGCTATTCCGTTTTTTATTCGATGACCAATTAAATGGTGCAATCGATTTTTCGATATCTTTGTTAGTCGTCGAATAGAACATCCTAGAATTTTTGTCAAAATGCGCTACTTAATCTAATTTTTAGTGCCCAATTCAATAGTGAAGTTTGTTTTTTGGTATCTTTGCTAGTTTACGAGTAGAATACTCTAGAATTTTTGTCAGCTTCCGCTGTTTGGCGTCTTTTACGTTGATGAATGCGATAGTGAAGTTGATTTTTTGATAGTTTTCTAAAAGTTGTCACTCAAATTCGTTAGTATAACATTCGATTTCCTTTGTCTACACAACCGAATTTTAGGTGTAAATTGTCTCTTAAGATAATTTTGTTTTAAAAAAAATTCAGATAAATAACATTTACCAACCCCCGAAACAAAAGTTTACCGACGCCCCTGATCTTCCGATTTTACGTATTACCCCTTAAATTTGCACCGACCACTACGTAAAATTGGATTTGTGGTGTATATTCTAATTTTTGTAACTTATTTAACTTATTTGGAAGTGATTCAGTTCTTTGACGTTAATGTTAATGATGTACTCATTTCCGTAGGTACATATACTATTTGTAATCACACATTAAATATCAACAAATATTTCGAACAAATAAAGAGGAAAAGGTGTTAATAAATTAAGTAATATTTTTTATAATTATTGCTATTTAAATTTTTATTGAGGAAAATACTTTTTTACTTTTTCCTTAACAGTTAAGTGTTACATTTACGTATGCTGTAAGTAGGTATCGGGCATTTTTCGGATCAAACAGTATTCGTGTTTTGTGGATGCAGGTATATCGCACTTGATGTGATTAATGTGAATAAAAACGAATAGATATTTTGATAAAACATATATATATATATATATATATATATATATATATATATATATATATATATATATATATATATATATATATATATATATATATATATATATATATATATATATATATATGCAACTCATACATATTCTCTGTCTATCTGCCTGCATATACAAAACACGAGGTTGTTTGATCCGAAAAATGTCCAATACCTAGTTGTAAGTTATTTATGGGTTAATAATGAGAGACATTCTAAAGGATGCTCATGCTCATACTCCACTTGCTCATACTTACTTTGCTTCATTTGCTTACAATAATTTTCGTACTTACGTACATAATTATATACCTACATTTTTTCAAAGTCTCCGCTGAAATGTATTCACAATTATTGTCAATAGTTTTATAAAGGGTCATCTTTTGTTATATTTTTTACAACTTGGGCTAGTGAAGGTACATATTTGTACAGGTTAATTTCTTTTATTTAATAAAACAGGTAAATTTTTAAGAAATTGTTCTAAATAGATACTTATGATATTTGTTATTTTCTTATTTTTAATATGAATTTATATAAATATAAAATCCTTATATAGAGTTTATGTCAGACTAAACTTTTTTAGTTAGTTAGACTAAAGTTATATAATATTATGATAATAATTATTCATTCAATCATTTGTTGAAAGGTCTATCATTATGTGTGTGGAAATATTTGGATAACTAGTAACTTTTCCTATAAATTAAAATATATCAATAAATGGACAGATTTTTATTTTATCTGTATTAATTATTTTGAGTTTAAGAAATATTACCCTAATTTTTAAAGTTTTATTTTTGTAAAATATTGCATTTGGACATCGAAATTTGTATGTTTGACTGTATTGCATATTTGTATGAAATTTCTCTAATGCATAATCTTCGATTGTTAATTATCGAAAAATTTTATGGAAAAGCTTGTTAACAGATTAGTTTTCCTAGCAACTAAAATAATAAAATAAAATCAGTTTAATACTGAATTTCAAAAGAGAAACTTGTTTTTATATAAATTTTACAAATATATATAAATTTTAGCGAATATTATTTTCTGTTTCTAGGGACCTCAAAACAAATTTCTGCCATAGTCTTGGGCTCAAGTCGCATCATGAGAGTGGCTGTAATAGCTAAATTCCATTCTGGAAATTCGCTAAAACCACCCATAAAACCTATAAGTCTAGCAAGTACTTAACACATTAATATTTTTTGTATATATCAATATCTAAAAATATTTCAGTCCCTTTTTGACAATCTTGCCAGAACTTAAACACTTTTTTAAATTTTTTTATTGATAAAATCGAAACGTTATTTTGAAGACGAAATTACTATATTTTACATCAAAATGTCAACACAATCACCCCCTAGTTAATTACCCCTAGACTTGATGCTAGAAAATTGAGAAAAAACAGATCATTTAGATTTTTTCAATTTAGATTTTATTTGTAATGATTGAGTTACGAAATTCAAAAGGATATTTTAAAAATGTGTGTATTCGCTATGAGGTTTTGTCTGGAAGGAATTCAGCTCCTCGAAATCGGCTCCAGCGCTCAAGATGGACAGAATATATCAGTTTATAAGAACGGCATTTGTACATAATTTTAATATTTTCTTTAAGAAATAGTATTTTGTTTTAAATACTTGTTTGATTTTTTCAAGGCGAGTATTTATTACGATTTCCATTTACTATTTTCTACAAAATAAAAAAAAATCATTTATAGTTTTATTTTGAAATTTTCAAAAAAAAATATAAAAGTTACCTCTTGTATGGGTAATTATTGAAAAATATTCTATTTTCCGAGATTTTTAAGGTAAAACGAGCAGATGTATGGTTTTTGTTAAACAAATTTCAGTTTTTTAATACATTTTCGCCCTAAAATATTTAATATTTTCAAAAATGTATGATACCATTTGTCAAAATTTAAAATTATTTGTTTTGTCAAAAAAAAAAAAAAAAAACTGAATGTGAATTATTTGTTTTGTTGTCAAAACAAAACTGAATGTGCAAATTTATATGACAATCTGGTCAAATTTTTGAAAAATTTCAAAAACTGATTACACCACTCAATTGTACGGAAAAGAATACGAAAGAAACTGTGTTTCATTGTTGAACTCGAAACTTTATTTTTTCGACTTAGATGTTTATAGTAATACTCTACAAAAATAATGTTTCATGTTACATTGTTAAACAATGAAGTATTTTTTTCCGTACAATTGAGTCGAGTAACCAGTTTTTGAAATTTTTCAAAAATTTTACCAGATTGTCAAGAATTACTGAAAAATTCGTTGTTGTAAGAGTAATTTTTTGTTATTTATTTGATTTTCTTTTGCTTTTTTGAGCATGTTCTTAAACGAAACTACCAATTTTTTTTATTTTACCGAAAAGTACATGTCAAGCCGAGAAGAAATGAGCACCGGCAGAACTATGTGCGATGAGTTTTTTAAGTAGAATCTTTTCTTAAAAAAAAGTGTTTCGGGCCGAAAAAAATGAATATCTCGGAAACTTCTTAATCTTTTTACCCGAAAAAACGTGTGGTTATTTAAGACCCAGAATACTTCACCAAGTTTCGACAAAATTAAGTTATTTTTGTGGAAATGAGAAGTATAAAACGAAATAGAGAAAAAAACAAGAAAACTCGCATTTTTCTCAGAAATATTGAGGTTATGTTAAAAAGTTACCTCCACAAAAGTTGTAGATTTTTGCATGATCTACAACATTTGTTAAGGATAATTTTTCCTTTGACTTCGACTTTCGCCGGAAATTGCAAAAATATAATTTTTCATCCTTTTGGGACCCCCCAAATGAGCCCTCCACCGCATTTATTTTTTTAACGCTTATTATAACCCTCTTTACCATTTTCACTAATAAGAGTCTAGGTAATAATTTTTGTTTCATTTTCGTCTAAATGAGTTAATTTGATTGGTCTATAAACAATTCGCACATATACTAATTTTTTTTTTTTTTTAAGAAAACTGGAAAATTAAAGATTTTTGAAAAAGTTGTTTTACAAATATTTATAAAACTATTTTTTTCTCGAAACTTTTGTACTTTATCTCATACAAAAACAAAATATTTTGTTAATTTGTTTTATGTTTGAGAGGTGTTTGACTAGTATTGGGTCAATTATTTTTGATAACTTCTGTTGGTTTCCCCTAATATTAATTGAAGGCTACACCTGTAGCATATGCGTGCAAAATTTCATATTCAAGGTCGAAAGATATAAGAACTATGGTGGATGTGATAGACAGATAGACAGACAGACAGATATAATGATTTCAAAATTTATTTCTTTGGCACCCTAAAAATATAAAGTTTTTTGAAATTATATATTGAGTTTATCTAGCATACAACAAATGCAAATAATTTGTAAGTAAAGAAACTGATAGTTTTGTTATTTTAACGACCAGTGAAAAGTAACTATTCAACAATCTACCGAAAGCTAATTTTCAAGTAGTTATCTAAAAATCATCGTAACAGTTTTTATATGTAATTATCTATAAAACATCCTGTAATCATAAATAGTATTTTGCGTTTTTAAAAATTACTAAATGTAAAAAATGATAATTTAGGTATGACGTTCAATGAGTGGAAAGTACATCACTGGATATTTCATAGAATAATATGTTTTGTATCGTTAAATTTTTACCATTATTAAAATGATAAATGATTTCAGTGAAAGTTCAGTATCGGTGCCTAATTGTTTTGATAAATAATTAGAATGAATCACAAGATGTGGCATTTTGCCAAGTATTCGTTTCAATTAGTAAAGTTTCTAAATGATATAATATTATTAATAAGGAAAGTACGTATGTTTTTTTCTTTTCCCTGTTCAAATATGACTTTTTACACAAAACATTAATTTTATTTCTTAACGTAAAAAATCTTTCTTACAAGTACTAAATCTTCTAGATCTGAAACCGAATGATAGTAGGTAAGAATTATATCAATAATAACCAATAAAATTAATGTTCCAGCCCTGTGTCTTCTAATATAATTAAGAACTTTAATTTTGACCAGAATTTTATTTTTAGAAATAAACAATAAAACTAAGGAGAAATATTAAACTGTTTTAAAAATAAACATCGTTTTTTTTAGCAAATTTGCGAACATAATTAAAATTTTTTCCAGTACATACTGATGTGTATCTTAGGTTTCTATTATGAAATTTCTTGCCCATCGAGCAAACAACCTTTTAATACCCTCATTTTTTCTGTAAAAATTATTAACTCCTTTAGTACAAATTACGAGCTCAACTCATTGTACTGATTTTCATAAAAAAACTCAATTGACTGGTGTAGGTTATCTTATGTCGGTAAACTAAAGGTTATATACATACAAATACAGTAGAGCACCAGTTTTGTCAAGAAAAAGTAGTCTCCATAAGTGGTGCTTCAGGTGCTTGACAAAAGTGATGCTTTTTGACCAGAGGCGATTCACAAATATCGTAAGATTATGTTTTGAATTAAAATTATGTTTTTTAATAATTGGTTTTTCTTTGATTTATTTCCACCAGTGGTAATTTTATACGTCAAATACTATATATATTTTTTCCATTTAAGGATCATCAGGTACATTGATATTTGATATTTAAAAAATTTTTAAATATCAAATATTAATGTACCTGATGATCCTTAAATGGAAAAAATATATATAGTATTTTACGTATAAAAAGTAGTATTATTACCATTGGTGGAAATAACTCCAAGAAAAACCAATTATTAACTACCAGAAACTATCCACCAAAAAATTAAACAATTATGTTTTCTTTTTTTTAAATATTAATAAAAGAAAAAAAGAAGTGAAGAATTAAAAATTATTTATCTCCGAAAATATTTTTTTAGTTTTCGTTTTATTAATCTGCTTTGAAATAATTTTGTTTACATTTAACGTATGATAAAAACCGCCACAGAACAGAATACATATAGATAAACATTCTATGTACAGTAATTAAAATCAGCATTCCCACGCTTTGAGGTCTGTTGTTGTTTGTCACTACTATTAGCGGCATATTTATTTGTTTCCATAGAACACTAGAAGCCAACTAATATCAAAAAAGTGTAATTCGCTTGGAGTCATTTGTAGGCCAGTCACAGCTTAAGGCATGTAGTCAGTCAGTGTCCGTCGCCGAACGCACAGTACATTGTTAGACAATGGTTAGACATTGTTACTTAAATTGGACAGCTTGGTCTGTCTCATAATACGTGTGTTGTAGTCGTTGTAGTAGTATGTGTGAAAACGTACACAGACGCAACCATTAAACCAATACCACTGCAAACAGTGTGTATCTACACGCCAGAGTGGGGAGATTTTACGTCACAAACTCATTACAAGTGGAACAGGGACATAGACAATCTAGTTTGACCCCTTGTTTGTTTCTTTTGATAAAATCATGCGTCATGGTCTATTGCACATGGATTTAATATTTATGTACTTGACATTTTTGATGCAACTTTCCAAAAGTGATGTTGACCAATATGATGCTCTCAAAAAAATTTCCAAAACTGATGTTTCCATTATCGGTGCTATACTGTATTGTAAATAATTTAAGCAAAGCGCCCTATATTTAATAATCATATACCTTATATACGTGTTGTTGGGGTTCAAAACGTTCTGCGAGTGTAAAATTAAATTTTAAACAGTCTAATTTTAAAAAGTATAAATATTTTAGTTTTATTTAATACAGTAGAACCTCTAGAATAGAAACCTCTCAATAGAACCGGACAGCACTGTCACGCAAAAACTTGTTCAGCTTACAGAGGTGTCTGCTTAACAGGGGCAGAGTAAATATGTATTAGCATTAAATAATGTATTCATAGCTAATTATTTAAATTTTTTTAATTCAAACCAATTTAATGAACGAATTTAGGTGCTTAGATAAAATATAACGTTTACAAATGTTTTGTAACATTAGGCTTAGTTCACATGGCGCGCGGAATGTCGGAGTAGCGGTACTATATACACAGAATTACCATTTACTGTTCATATGGTACCGCGCGGAATCCGCGCACTGGCAGCGATACGCGTGGCTACCGCGCGGTACAAGTTTATTTCTTGTACCTCACGTTTACCGCGCACTGACTGGCGGCATGAGATCTTAACACACAAGTTGATCTCTTCAGATGAATTGGGCGTTCCGCTGCGGTAACAATATATACATAAATACTTTTTATGTAGATAATAGCTATTTATGCAACAAGTACATAATGAAGATCTTTATGAACGAGCCGTGTTTATGGCTGAGTGAGCTTGCGAGCGAGGCCAATAAAAAAAGGCGAGTTCATAAAGTCAAATTATGTACAAGTTGCATAAAAAGCTTTATGTACGACTGTTAAAATTCCTAGTTATCGATAAAAATCGAATTTATAAATCTCACGTCTATACTTTAAAAAAACGCCGTGAGCAGCGGAGCCCCATCACGGAAGTCGAATTTTTCCTTTCATCTTCGGTATTGAGTGTCTACAAGCGAAATGTAATTGAAAGTCCACAAGCGATTTGTAATTTTGGTGGTTTCAAAACTGATGATGAGTGTGCGGTTGATCGGGGCTTTAAAAAAGGTTTTAAGTTTTTAAGGGCTGAATCTCAGTAAATTTCAATTTTGTGCCGATAGCAGTTAACAGGGAAAAATCCAACACAATTCGTACGAGGGCATTTCTATCCATGCTTATCCGCCAATTGCCTTTGTGTTTTATTTTTAAATATTAAAAAAGGAACTTAAATAGTAAACTGGAAGGCTTTTATGAAGATATTTTTTCTTTCCAAAAAAATCCAAAATTTCTATTTTATAAATAATAAAAATTAAAAATTCCTAATTTATAAATAAACAGTGACTTTAATAACATTTTTAAATTACTTAATATGTATGTATTTCATTTGTTAAAAAATTATATTTTTTTTTTTAAATTTTTTAAAATTACTATTCGCCTACTTGTATTTAGAATAAAAGTAATGCATTTAAAACACATTTAACAATAGCATTCAATTCCGATGTAAAAATGGGAGAAGTGGGGGGAAAAGTAATGTGGACTCCCTAAAAGGTACTAGCTGGATACTAACTGAATACACGTACAAAATTTCAGCCCTCTAGGTTTCCTTAGAGAGTCTCTAGACGTGTTAGAAAACAAGCAAAAAAATTAAGGAAATATTGGCGTAAAAATCGTGGGGGTAAGGGTTAAAAGTTGAAACCCCCAAAAAACAGTGTCTGACTATTAGCTTAACCTGTACACAAAATTTCAGCCCTCTAGGTTTATTTGGGGAGATTTTGACCCGAACGAAACTGTTAAAAAACAAGAAAAATCATGTTCTTTTGGGTATAAAAATGGTGGCGGTAGGGTTTGAAAGTCCTGACTCCCAAAAGGCACCCCCTTGATACTAACTCAATCCGAATACAAAATTTCAGCCCTCTAGGTTTATTTGGGTGACCTGTGCGAGTGGTACAAACTTCGAAAACGTCGAAAATGCATGAAATTGTAGCTTAAAAATGAAGGGGGTGGGGGTAAAATATTGAAACCTCCAAAAAGCACAACCTAGGTACGAACTTTATCAACACACCAAATTTCAATCCTCTACGTTAATTCTGGGGGGCTGGGGGCGTATTAGATCCAGCGAAAATCGTTTTTCCTCCCTCTACTCCCACCAAATCATCCTAGGAAGCTGAATTTTGGATATGTTGTAGATAATTGACCGAAACATTATTTCCAACCGGTTTGAAAAAGTTTTATTGCTTTTCCGCCCCCCACAACCCCCCTAAAAGTTGGGTCGGATCAAAAATTTTCCCAAAATTTGACCCCATTTTGATAGTATGAGGTGCCTCGAAAATAAGCCCCATTTACCAAATTTCATCTCTTAACTTCCATAGGGGGGCCCTACACAAATAAAAAGGTGGCGGGAATATATATATATATATATATATATATATATATATATATATATATATATATATATATATATATATATATATCAGACATTTTTTTTTCTACATATTCGTGTTCTACGGGTCCGAAAACGGATAGCGCCCCTACTCTCGCCTCACACCGTTCTTGTCGTATAGACTGTATAAGTCTAATTTTTTCAAGGAAAAATTCCACTAATAAAAAATGTATTTTACATATAGTTGGCAAAGAAAAATTTATTGTGTTTAAAGTATGCTTTGGTTATTATTTGTCTTCTAAAGCTAATAAAATATTAGAGCATTTTTAAAAGATTTTTCAACAAAACTTAATATTTAAAAAAGGAAAGGAGAAAAAGCTCCCTGGAGTAAATATTAATTATAGTTCAGATTGTGTAATTAATATTAATTATGCCAACGTTTGTAAATATGGTATACAAATAAAGTTAGTGTGTTTTCTGTTTATTGTAAAATTGAAATTAAAATTTATCAAGTAGACTATTCTTTATGGCACTAGTGCTTTTTGCTTTTCATATGCAACTAGTGCCAAAAAGTAATACTTTTTATATCTCTTAACAATGTAATAAAATAGGCTTTTATGATTCAGTCGTACATAAAAACATTTATATTTGTTAGATGCATATTAAATGTACGTAATCAATTTTATTACGTATAAAAGACTATTTTATCTTAAATTTTAAATATACAAAAAAATTTCTTGTTAACGAAATTGAAAGGAGACCTGCAATTTGGAATATTGCAGGCCTCTTACCTTTCCAGTTTGGAATATTTCAGACCTGAATTCGACTGAATGTTCGAATAGAATTCTCAAAAGGGAATTCAGAGACAGGTCTGAGGAAAATAGTTTTTTTCAGAAAGGTAGGCATTTATTTTTCAGAAAAGGAGGTAATTAAAATTTACGTTCATGCTTTTTTCGACTTGGATATAATGTCACAAATAGGCTTAAAAAATGTTTCTAAAAAAAGAAAGAAAAAATGGATGAACGCAATATTTCCTTTCCCTTGATCTATAACGTCTCCATTCTTCGAAACTTATGAAAAATAGTTTTTCGACGTGTGTTTCAAATAGTTAAATATATGCAAACGAAAGCACAAATACGACATTGACAATACAACGCCGATTTGACGCCGAATAGCCGCAAACCATGTGAATAGTTACAAAAACAAAACGCGTGTAAGCCGCGCGGTTTCCGCGCGCCATCTGAACTAAGCGTTAGAATCATTGTTAACAAATTAAAATATGAACAATTATACCTAACTGATACAGATGTGTGTCGTATCTACAAATGAAATGAATGTTGTACAAATTGAACAACAACTTCTGGGAATATAGCTTTCCTTTTTCCCAAAAAATACAAGCGGTGAGCAAAATAAAGGTACCTGGTTCGCTGTAGATTTAGGCTTAGTTCAGATGGCGCGCGGCTTACGCGCGTTTGTTTTGTTTTTGTAACTGTTTACATGGTTTGCGGTTATTCGGCGTCAAATCCGCGTTGTTGTTGTCAAAAAAGTTTTGTTAGGTGTAGAGGTACTTAGCAATGTCGTATGTGTGCTTGCGTTTGCATATATTTAATCAAATAGATACATTCATTGGAAAAACACGTCGAAAAACTAATTTTCATAAGTTACGTATTGAAGAATGGAGACGTTGTAGCTCAAGGGAAAGGAAATATTGGGTTCATCCATTTTTATTTGGAAACATGCGTATTTTCTTTAAGTCTATTTGTGACATTATATCCGAGTCGAAAAAAGCATAAACGTAAATTTTAACTGCCTACTTTTCTGAAAAATAAACTACTTTTCCTAGACATCTGAATTCCTTTTCGAGAATTCTATTCGAATATTCATTCGAATTCAAGTCTGAAATATTCCACACTGGAAAGGAAGGAGGCTTGCAATATTCCAAATTGCAGGTCTCCTTTCAATTTCGTTAACAAAAATTTTTTTGTATATTTAAAATTTTTTAATTAGCTATAACTATTTTATTTTTAAAAATTTTATAATTTTTAAATGCTAAAATAGTCTTTTACACGTAATAAAATTTATTACCTATATTTAATGTGCATCTAACAAATATAAATATTTTTTTCTATATAAAAAAGATTTATGTATATACTGTTACCGCAGCGGAACGCCCAATTCATCTGAACAGATCAACTTGTTTGTTAAGACCTCATGCTGCCAGTCAGTTCGCGGTAAACGTGCAGTACAAGAAACAAATTTGTATCATGCGGTAGCCGCGCGTTTCGCTGCCAGCGCGCGGCTTCCGCGCGGTACCATATCAACAGTAAATTGTGATTCTGTGTATATAGTACCGCTAATCCGATGTTTCGGGCGGTTTCCGCGCGCCATATAAATTAAGCCTTACTCTACTATTGTAGACTCCCATTTACATTTCGCGAACCCCCAATTTTTTCCTGCACCGATGTGGACGCCTTGCAAGTGGTTATCGACCCCTGGAGGTTGATACAGACCATTTCGGGAATCACTGCACCAGACGTACTCGCATCCGGTTAATGGAGGTAATATTGTACCTACTAAATAATATGTCTTCGACAAAAAATATTGTGTCCGCGTCCGATTAACAGAGGGTCCGCTTAAGAGAGTGCTGAATGCATTGGTTTTACAATTAGTATAGTATACCACCGTCATAAAAAATTTGTCCGGCTATAGGAGGGGTCCGGTTAAGAGAGGTGTTCGTAATCAGAGGTTCTACTATAATTAGAGAATCCATGCATTTTGTAACAGTTTTGTAAAAAAGGACACAGAAACTCGTATTTTGTAAGTTAGTACCTACATTACATAATTATTATCGTAGGACAAACATCAAAATTAGCGATAAAATTTTTTTACATACATTAGAAGTTTCGAGAAATTTTCGTGACCTGTAATATTAATTTATTTTGATTTCACTTTTAAATTACATTTGAGATTTATTTATGTATGTATGTAGAAGTAAGTACATAACATAGCATCGTCTGTTTAATTAAAATTAATGTTTTAAATTGTGGATGTTAAGCGGGTTCTACACGATGCTACGAACGTTCCTTCCAACATTCGATCGAACGTTTGAGGCAGTTAAGTTCGACAGTTGGTGCGACGAATGTATCTGCTACACGGTGAGTCGAATGTTTGATCCAATACGAATAATGATGTGTTGGTACTCAGTCGACAACGCTGTTATCTGTCTGATGTTATCTCTAATGTTATACACTGATGTTGTCTCTCTTGTATAATGTGTTGGGACAAACGTGACGAAGATGTTATCTGTCTGATGTTATCTCTAATGTTATACACTGATGTTGTCTCTCTTCACATGAACGAGTCGTGCGCAACCAACGAACACAACCAACATTGACCTTCAAACGTTCGAAGCATCCCTTTGACTCGGTGCAAGAATACCGACATCGAACGGGACACGACCAAATGCGAATGTTTGACGCTCGACATTGGACACTCGTAGGTTCGAACAACGGCTACACGATGCTATGAACCATCCAACGTCGAATGTTGGAAGGTGTTCGTAGCATCGTGTAGCAGCGGCATTAAACAAAATTGTTATAATACACATGACATCATCGTGTAGAAATGTTTCACTAAAATAATAATTATAATTCTGTCAATTACAGACAATTTTTAAATAAATATTTTTTTGAATTTTTTTGTATTTTATACATGTATTTATTATTATTATTATTACAATCATTTGTATGTGAACGATGGCCGTTATAAATAAATTATTATGCTGGCAACATTGAAATGATTTAAAATACACTGATTGTCTTAATGTATATGCGTCGTATACATAACATTTGTAATTATTAATTGTTTTTAAGTTGATTGGTCTAGGTATAAAGATGTAAGTAAAGAGATATCTTTTTTCGTATGTCAGTTGTTTTAATGATGGTTATAATAATAACAATTAATATATAAAAATACACTGCAAATGAGGTGTGGCACACAGCTTCCTTGTACTCGTAAAAGACTTTAAAACAGTATTCTACCAAATATACTTATATATATATATATATATATATATATATATATATATATATATATATATATATATATATATATATATATATATATATATATATATATATATATATATATGGACCCTTTCACGTCAATTCGACCAGTCTTAAAAGTAAAGTTCTCAGATTTTTTTCATATTCACTATAATTTATCTACCAGTAGAGCTATGTCCAATTTTGACATTTATTTCTCAAAATTATTATTTACGCTCAAGATATTTTGCTTCGAAAATTGCGGTAATTATCAGCTTTTTTTGCATCTCTTTTATAAAAAATTCTATATTTTCCAAACAAAGGATTTGAATCGGATGATTTTTTATGGGTAAATTCATGAAGTTCCATAGTACATTACAACATAATAAAACTTGTTCTATATTGTACAGTTTCGAATTTCTATGCACTCAAATTAGGTCAAATTTGGACAGCCCTGGCAAAAATCTCTAATGACTTAAATAGATGATTTTGGGTTCATTGTGTTAAGAATTTTATGCTCTTTTAAATTTTGCAAAGAAACTGATGGACTTTTACTGGTATCAATATAAAAACTATGAAAGACCGAAACTATGTGTAGTTATAGAGGGTTCATATAGTACATATAACACAGTAAATATTTAGCCAAAATAGTCTAACTAAATTACACATAGAGAGAAAAAAAGTTGTTACGTAGACATTTATAAGTGAAAATGGTAAAGAGGCTTATAATAAACGTAAAAAAAATAAATGCGTGAGCAGGGGCGGTGGAGGATTGATTTGGGGGGTTCCAAAAGACTGCAAAATTGTAATATTGCAATTTCCGGCGAAAGTCGAAGTCAAAGAAAAAATTATCCTTCACAAAAGTTGTAGATCATGCAAAAATCTACAACTTTTGTAAAGGGCAGTTTTTAACATAACCTCAAAATTTCGGAGAAAAATGCGAATTTTGTTGTTTTTTTTTTTTATTTCGTTTTATATTTCTCATTTCCACAAAAATAATTTAATTTTTACGAAACTTGGTGAAAGTATGCTTTTCTGAGTCTTAAATAACCATAAGTTTTTTTGATTTATGCCTGATTCACCTGTTCCTGTTTCGACAGACCAATTAAAATTTCCCGATTCTCCTGACGATTAAAATTGTGGTATCGTTTCGCCTGACCATAAATTAGACGATGGATGCCCTATTTTATTATAATGTTAAAATAATACTAACCATAAGAGATTTTAAGGAAAATTCAAAAAATTGGGATGACATTTAATGGGATTTCATGGTAGCGGCGTAGCTACCGTTACTCCGATTTCGATTAAATTCATAGGGGACCATCTAGTGACCAAACTGCATAATTTCTGAAAATTTCATTGAAAACAATCGAATAGTTCAGAAATTATGCCACTTAGTGCAAACTGGCGACACACATACGGACAGACAAACGGACGTACGGACAGACAGACACCAAATCAAAATTGTTCAGGAAGCTCTAAAACGTAAAATGTGCGTAAAAAATTTTATTTTGGAGGGAAAAAATTTTTTGTTTCTCAAAAGTGATCACAATGCTTCCGCTACTTTAGTAGTCTCGGAAGCAAAAGCTGCGAAAATACAACTTAAGTGAATCTTCTGATTTCGCAATTTCCACGTCCCCAAGTGCATAAGTGTTATATATTTTCTTCTAGGATTCTAAGAGCTCTATAAAACAATGCATGCAGCTCCCCAAAACACGAAGTTCAGAAGAAGATATTTGCAAAAACTTTTAAAAACCTGCAAAAACCTATAAAAATCACATAACACGATCTTGGACCAAGATGAGACATATATTTTTGAAAACTACACCTTCGAATTAGTAAAAGTATGTCCAAAAATATTTTTGAAAATTGGGCCAAGTAAGCTAATTTTAAGATTTAAATACAAGGAGCTTTAGTGACACTCGGTGTTGTAGCCGCCTTGATGAGCTTATTTAACTATAAAATATGGCAACGCTTTCCTGTCACCCTCAAAAAATGCACGTATCTGCGATTGAGGCTCATAATTAGTATTCCCTGCTGGAAAGGTCTCACCAAATATCATAAAATAAAAAAAAACACGACTGCCCTCGCAGAAAGGTGAACTGAAAAGTTAAAAATGAGTTATTCTTAGAAGGTTCTTTACTTCCAACTTATCTCTACCCCACTTTTAACAGAACATGCCGTTGTCCAAGAGGTAGGACGCGGAGCTGATGAGCATGTTTTGTAATTTTTGATGTTTTGTGAGACTTTCCTAGCAGGAAATGCAGGAACAAGAATCGTTAAGTTTTTTACAGATGTATATATCAAAATTTTTATACTAATATTAAAATGAAATAAAATGTTCTCATGTATCAATTAAGTCTTTATCTTATTTAGAAAAGCAACTTATAAGGAAATCTTGAGGTTTTGAGCATTTTGAATTATGTATTTTCTATGAAACTTTTTTTATGCGGTCCCGATCCAATACAAATAATTATGTGTATATATATATATATATATATATATATATATATATATATATATATATATATATATATATATATAATATACAATAAAAGAATTTGTAAAAGTGTAGTAACCTGTGGTATTTTACGTATACATGCGTGTAAAGAGCCATTTTTTGTACAGCTGTATGTAAAAACATAGCTTACCTAGGTAGTATTTTGTACAATAAACAAGCAATTTCATGGTAGTCTAGATAAAATCTATTACACATTGTGTGTTTAAAAATTTTCGAAATAGTTACATATATATTTACTTACAGGCATTTAAATAGAGACTTGTTTATTAAAATTTAAAACAAGTCATTATAAATACTAAAAAATTTGCATATACCTATAGTTTTTTACATGACCGCCCAAATGCACATGTTAGTGCGCCTTATTGCAATTAATTTAATTAAATTTGTATATGTATGTAATAAAAAAAAAGAACTGCCAATGAAGTATGTACATAATATATTGTTCAACAGCAGTTTTATGTTAATATGTAAATGCACAGTATTATTTTCTAAAGATGTTAACATACTTTGCGCCAATTTATTTTGAATTTTTACCACTTGAGTGACTTGGGTCCCCAGGATTCTGACGGATCTCATCTAACATACTAACTTATGATGATCCTCAAAACTTTCTAGCTTATATCCATCTACAGTAGTTTAGCTCTTTAACGGTGAAAAAAATTATCAGAATCGGTTGGGTAGTTTATTTTTGGTATCTTTGAACCCACAAGATTCTGGTGAACCTCATATAATGTAGCCCATATCCATCTAAATCGGTCTAATATTTTTCAATTTTTTTCCAGGCATGTACACGAATAATGATAACATCTTACTCAAAATCCTTTTTAGTTTAAAATGCAATATTTAGAAAAAAATTCATTACGCCTTTTTAATATACATAAGTCTTGTTAATTTTTATTTTAATAAAGATTAACAAGACTAATAAATTAGACCGACGTTTTACTATATTTCATAAACATTGGATGTTTCGTTCGAGAGTTATCATGTGTACACATATATATGCAGATACATGTTATGTCCTATATTCAGTTACCAGATTTGAAGGTTATATCAAATTATCGTTCTTAACGGTTACGACAATATTTTATGAAGATAAAATTGAAATAAATTATTATTTCTATTTTAATAAAAGCTCACTAGCCTAACTAAAGCTTTTAATTAGTAGATAAAAAAATGTGTTGTGTGCAGGTAGCCCAGATGCAACGAAAATTATTTGAATATAAAAATAGCACATTAAACGTAGGTACCCTTCGTGTAATAATTAATTAATTATATGTGTTACTAACATAATATGTCGATTACATGTGTACTTTTATAGGTGTTGTTGATATGTGAAAAGTTTACGTATTGTTTTTATATGTTAACACTTCTAAAAGTGCAAATAAACTATTAATACGCAAACTTTAAATGTGTATATTTATACAGTAGTGAATTTTTAAAAAAAAAAAAAAAAAAAAAAAAAAACATGCTAGTTACAAAGTTTTATAAAATTTTAAATAGGTATATTTTTAGTCGAATTTTTCCTTGAAAAAATTAGACTTATACAGTCTATACGACAAGAACGGCGAGAGGCGAGAGTAGGGGCACTATCCATTTTCGGACCCGTACAACACGAATATGTAGAAGAAAAAATGTCTGATATATGTCTAAATACTATCAAAGTGGGGTCAAATTTTGGATCCGACCCAACTTTTAAGGGGGTGGTGGGGGGCGGAAAAGCAATAAAACTTTTCCAAACCGGTTGGAAATAATGTTTCGGTCAATTATCTACAAATATCCAAAATTCAGCTTCCTAGGATGATTTGGGGGGAGTAGAGGGGGGAAAAACGATTTTCGCTGGATCTAACACGCCCCCAGCCCCCCAGAATTAACGTAGAGGGTTGAAATTTGGTGTGTTGATAAAGTTCGTACCTAGGTTGTACTTTTTGGAGGTTTTAATATTCATTCATTTTCGACGTTTTCGAAGTTTGTACCACTCGCACAGGTCACCCAAATAAACCTAGAGGGCTGAAATTTTGTATTCGGATTGAGTTAGTATCAAGGGGGTGCTTTTTGGGGGTCTCGATTTTTAACCCTTACCCCCACCATTTTTATACCCAAAAGAACATGATTTTTCTTGTTTTTTAACAGTTTCGTTCGGGTCAAAATCTCCCCAAATAAACCTAGAGGGCTTAAATTTTGTGTACAGGTTAAGCTAATAGCCAGACACTGTTTTTGGGGGTTTCAACTTTTATCCCTTACCCCCAGGATTTTTACGCCAATATTTCCTTAATTTTTTTGCTTGTTTTCTAACACATCTAGAGACTCTCTAGAGGGCTGAAATTTTGTACGTGTATTCAGTTAGTATCCAGCTAGTACCTTTTAGGGAGTCCACATTACTTTTCTCCCCACTTCTCCCATTTTTACATCGGAATCGAATGCTATTGTTAAATGTGTTTTAAATGCATTATTTTTATTCTAAATACAAGTAGGCGAATAGTAATTTTAAAAAATTTAAAAAAAAGTGAATAAAATTTTTTAACAAATGAAATACATACATATTAAGTAATTTAAAAATGTTATTAAAGTCACTGTTTATTTATAAATTAGGAATTTTGGATTTTTATTATTATTTATAAAATAGAAATTTTGGATTTTTTTGGAAAGAAAAAATATCTTCATAAAGGCCTTTCAGTTTACTATTTAAGTTCCTTTTTTAATATTTAAAAATAAAACACAAAGGCAATTGGCTGATAAGCATTGGTAGGAATGCCCTCGTACGAATTGTGTTGGCTTTTTCCCTGTTAACTGCTATCGGCACAAAATTGAAATTTACTGAGATTCAGCCCTTAAAAACTTAAAACCTTTTTTTAAAGCCCCGATCAACCGGACACTCATCATCAGTTTTGAAACCACCAAAATGACAAATCGCTTGTGGACTTTCAATTACATTTCGCTTGTAGACACTCAATACCGAAGATGAAAGGAAAAATTCGACTTCCGTGATGGGGCTCCGCTGCTCACGGCGTTTTTTTTATATAAAGGCTGCTCTTAAATATACTAGAATTAGTGTTGAGTCAGACTAAAGCAGCGACTTTTTCCAGTATCCGGTATGCTGTGCGACCCTTCAATTAAGTCCACCATGACTTTACTATTTGCACACATTAGCAGCATTAATATACATACAATATATTGTATTACATATATAATAATATATTGCATTGCATATATGTATTATGATGCCAAATGAGAAACAAAAGCTTTATTAAAGCTTATATTATAATTCACATATACATATCTGTACGACTCTTAATATCTTTAATTAATGTGCGATACAATTTACAGCACACTAGCACACTGTGTGTGTGAATGACTCATTTAAAGTACATAGCACGTCTTAGTGCACCAGTGCGCTCGGCGTGCTGTGTGCTGCGTAAAAGTTTTCATTCTGTGTGGAGTTGTGTCTGCTAGCCCATATAAAAGGGTCACCTTGACCCAACACTAATTTAAAAAATAAATTTAAGGGTCGATTCCTCAATTAAAAATAAAAACAAAATTTTCGAAAGCTGCGAAACAGTTTTTAATTTTCTATCTAGTGTTGCTCGTGTTAATCTTTTGCTCGTCGCAAACCGGTCAATTTCAAATAATTTTTAAGTTTTTTACTATTGTTAAAGTAAAGAATAAGAGTCTCTAAGCGGGATTTAAAAAAAAAAAAATTGATCAGTTAGTTCGTTTCATTTTTGGTTATCGCTAGAAAACGCTTTTAAGTCATTGCAATAATATTTATAATAACAATTGAAGGGGCAAATCGGACAGGGAGTTATGTTACAAAAATGTATATTTAGTAAATTTGGCTTGACCAAATTATTTGAAATTTTTAAATGAGAAATCTTTAATATTGAACTTTTCAATTTGTTCCTGCAATTAATGTCATACATTTTCACTCTGATGCTGCTTCCAGTTGAAGGATTTTGATCTTTCTACTCTAATTTTATATGAAAATAATTTTACAGAAAATAATTTTTTATGAAAAGTAGGTTTTCCCTTAAAAAAACACGTGTTTTTGTTCATCAGTTAATATGTATATATTCTGTAGGTACTTACAGAATGTCTATCTATTGTTATAATTTTAGATTAACTCGCAAATATTTATTTTGTTTATATTATTAAACATTTCAAGATACATAAAAATATAAAATCATCCTGTTAAAAATAGTGGAAGAATTGATGGAAAGATTGGTAAGAATTTATAAATATGTAAGAAGTGTTCTTATTATTTTACTCTCCCCAATTCTTCCACCACCATTACGATTTTACATATTGCATAATTTTATGACGTATTTAATATATCTACACAAGAAAACCTACAGATGACAGAAATATCAAATTGTGTCATCAACACTTTTGTTTTTTATGGTAAGTTTTATTATATTTTGTCGAATTTGTTTTCAGTGAAATTTTTAATTAGAACCCTTTATCGGTGCGTCTTAGTTTACAAAATCGTACTGCTTATTTTGTAGCGAATCAAATTTTAGTAACTATACAAAATTTTAAATTCTGCTTAGCAAATAGTGCAATTTTGTAAACTACGATGTATCTTAAAAATAATATTTCTTCAGTTTAGGAAAGTTATTGTAATGGATCTAAAAATTAAAATCAAACTTTTTAGCGTCTTCATATGTTTTGTGATCACTGTAGTGTTTTTAGATTATTTTTAAAAAGAGTCATACTAAATACGTTCAAACATATGTCGCCATTATTTTCCTGAACAATATCTCGTGAATAATCAGTAATTTTTGCGATATGTAATCGCGATCTACAGTATCAAATCAACCCAGCTTGTTTATTTGTAAAATTCTATTAAAAAAAACCCAGTCAAATCATGTCAAAATTAAATATTAAATCTGCCCATTTTTTTACATTTTTCTATCTGCGTAAAGTACATATGTACCTACTTGATTCTTCTAATTGATTTATTGTTGTGTTTATTAAGATTTATATTCATTAATAAATACTTCATACAGTACCTACATAATTATTAATTATAATTACATACATATGTAACACGCGTTGGTGTATGTAAGATTGTAGCTGTGCATGTAATTATCTGATCACGAAAGTGACATTGAGAAAATATAATCTTATCTATCTGTGCTGTTTGTGCTAGATTATGTTATGAATGAATGAAATTTTCATAAAACACACAAGTTTAGCACAAAATTATAAATTTACATTTACGTCAGTCGCTTAAGTAATTTTATATAGGGTAAAGCAGGGATAGATGGCCATGATTTTTTCAAAAGCCAATAGCGGCGATAATTATGGCTATAAAAATCTGAAAAAATTGCAGAAACTGATTTATGTATATGTAAACCAAAATACGAGTTCCTTAACAAAGTAAGATTTTAGTTTAAAAACATAATGGACTTTTTATGATTACGTAACACTTGGCCAGCTCACCTGTAAATAGGAGTTAGTTTAGCCACATATTAAAAGTGATAGAAAGCTAGCCCACAAAATCCCTAAAAACGAAGGAGGAATTGTACTAAAAAGTTAATAATTTGTTTACATGTAGGTATTTATTTAACTTAATACATTCAATTATTAGTCGAATTTTTCCTTGAAAAATTAGACTTATACAGTCTATACGACAAGAACGGCGAGAGGCGAGAGTAGGGGCGCTATCCGTTTTCGGACCCGTAGAATACGAATAAGTAGAAAAAAAAATGTCTGATATATATATATATATATATATATATATTTTCCCGCTACCTTTTAATATGTGTAGGGCCCCCCTATGGAAGTTAAGAGCTCAAATTTGGTAAATGGGGCTCATTCCGATGCACAACAATACTATCAAAGAGGGGTCAAATTTTGGGCAAATTTTGGATCCGACCCAACCTTTAAGGGGGTGGTGGGGGGGCGGAGAAGCAATAAAAATTTTCCAAGCCGGTTGGAAATAATGTTTCGGTCAATTATCTACAACATATCCAAAATTCAGCTTCCTAGGATGATTTGGTGGGAGTAGATGGGGGAAAAACGATTTTCGCTGGATCTAACACGCCCCCAGCCCCCCAGAATTAACGTAGAGGGCTGAAATTTGGTGTGTTGAGAAAGTTCGTACCTAGGTTGTGCTTTTTGGAGGTTTTAATATTTTACCCCCACCTCCCTCATTTTTAAGCTACAATTTCATGCATTTTTGACGTTTTCGAAGTTTGTACCTCTCGCACAGGTCACTCAAATAAACCTAGAGGGCTGAAATTTTGTATTCTGATTGAGTTAGTTTCAAGGGGGTGCTTTTTGGGGGTCTCGACTTTTAACCCCTACCCCCACCATTTTTATACCCAAAAGAACATAATTTTTCTTGTTTTTTAACAGTTTCGTTCGGGTCAAAATCTCCCCAAATAAACCTAGAGGGCTGAAATTTTGTGTACAGGTTAAGCTAATAGCCAGACACTGTTTTTTGGGGGTTTCAACTTTTATCCCTTACCCCCAGGATTTTTACGCCAATATTTCCTTAATTTTTTTGCTTGTTTTCTAACACGTCTAGAGACTCTCTAAGGAAACCTAGAGGGCTGAAATTTTGTACGTGTATTCAGTTAGTATCTAGCTAGTACCTTTTAGGGGTCCACATTACTTTTCCCCCCACTTCTCCCATTTTTACAACGGAATTGAATGCTATTGTTAAATGTGTTTTAAATGCATTATTTTTATTCTAAATACAAGTAGGCGAATAGTAATTTTAAAAAATTTAAAAAAAAGTGAATATAATTTTTTAACAAATGAAATACATACATATTAAGTAATTTAAAAATGTTATTAAAGTCACTGTTTATTTATAAATTAGGAATTTTTGATTTTTATTATTATTTATAAAATAGAAATTTTGGATTTTTTTGGAAAGAAAAAATATCTTCATAAAAGCCTTCCAGTTTACTATTTAAGTTTCTTTTTTAATATTTAAAAATAAAACACAAAGGCAATTGGCGGATAAGCATGGGTAGAAATGCCCTCGTACGAATTGTGTTGGCTTTTTTCCCTGTTAACTGCTATCGGCACAAAATTTAAATTTACTGAGATTCAGCCCTTAAAAACTTAAAACCTTTTTTTAAAGCCCCGATCAACCGGACACTCATCATCAGTTTTGAAACCACCAAAATGACAATTCGCTTGTGGACTTTCAATTACATTTCGCTTGTAGACACTCAATACCGAAGATGAAAGGAAAAATTCGACTTCCGTGATGGGGCCCCGCTGCTCATGGCGTTTTTTATATTATATTATACACCAAGGGACTAAAGTATGAGTTTTAATCCTAGGGGTGTAAAGGCCCGAGGGCAACAAATCACACGAGGAATGAAAAAACACTTTAGTCCTGTGGTGTATATGCTATTTTTCGCAATTTCGAATAATTTAAAATTATAAAAATTTAAAAAAATTACTTAATTAAATGACATTCAAGTTGTATGTAATAATATTCCATCAAGTATACTTTGGATAAATCAGTCGAATTGTACAATACAATATAAATATTTGTCTCTGTCTACAAGTTTGAATTTGTTTATTAGTTTCAATTACCTAGCAACGCTATTTAATTTATGTTATATTTCTGTAAATTGTGCTTGCTGATTGGTTTAAAAGCGGGAGCAAAATAATTTTTTAGTCCCTTTGGACTAATGGAAATGGCATTCTAGTCCCTATTATGAGGAACTAAATCATGTCTTTTAATCCCGTAATTGCAAAAAAAAAATACATTCTTTTATTATTTAAATGATTAGAAAAATATTGTAGGGTAAAAACATTTTTGAAAATGCATCGAATTTTTTGCTGCCCTTTTTATTAATAACTATTAATTTTTAATTGAAAGTAAAAAGAAACTAATTAAGTTAACAAACCAAAAAAATTGTATAAGTCTCGCTACCGGAGTTTGCAAATTTTATTCAAAGTTTGAACTGTCCTTCTTCTATATCCATACATTATTTTGCGATTCGAATTTATTAATAATACACATAATATATCAGTGTTCTAGATAAACTTCACTTATTTCCACGGCTATTTCTTACAAATTCCGGTGGCAATATTTGTACTTCAATCTAAAAACCAGTTACCATAGATACTGTATAGTTAAGATGGAATATTTTTAAATGTGTTCCGAACACGTGATCGAATTTCATGATGCGAATTAAACTTTAAGAATAACTCTTATTGTTAGAAAAAAGAGGTGTTTTTTTTTGTTGTTAACTATATAATCAGCTGTATCAATTGTGTATTTAATTAATGGTTTAATTCCAAATGAAATTCGATAGACAGATTGACTGCTAATTTATAGAAAATTTATAGTTTTTACATCTTTTTTCTTCGTGCACTTTTTTAAACATAGAGTTAAAGAGAGGAAACCTTTTACACATTTACAATGTGTAATAAACTTAGCCATAAACTCTACCGTATGGTTTAAATATAATACTGCCTTTTAAAAAATACAATAATAATATTGGGTTAGTTTATTTATATATCATAGTGTATGCAACTCATCCATTAAAGACCGATTTTCGTACTTTAACATTAGTTTTATTGTTAAGATTTATACAAAAACATATTATATCCGAGCTTTAATCTATGACTTGGGCCGCCTTGAGTTCCATTTTATTTAATACTGAAATCGTATTTGTCAAATTATTACCTCCATGTGAAATTTCAAAAAGAAATATTCGAAATTTTTCCAATTTATTACGGTTTGTTTGGTGTACTGTGAGGTAGTATTCTACACGGAGAGAAAATTCCTATAGAAATTACTGTGCTCAGCACTACAATCAATGTGTAAAAGACGAACATATTCAATTCTGTAAGGTAAAAATATAAAAATTATAATTAATCATAGAAAATTTAAAGGATAGAATGTTCTTTCCGTAATATTATCTCCGTAAAATTTGTAAAACAGCACAGTAAAAAGTACCATTGCCGACAAAAAAATAATTTTTAATTGTAAAAAAATTACCATGCTAACATGCTAATAATAGAAAGAAAAAAAACAGAAAGAAGGTTGGTTGAGTTGGGAACGCTGTTGAAATATACCTCACTCAAAGCGAGTTACATGCGAACGATGCGAACCATAGGTGTGGCCTGTGGAAGACCAACTTGGTCGTACGGGTCGCAGCAAGCACCTTCATTTATCAGAGTGCGTTAGAAGCAGCTAGCAGTCAGTTTCTCTTTGACTCTCTCAGGACGATGTCAGCGTTTAATTCATCTTTTTGTTATTTCACTATTTTTAGTATTAATTAGAATATATTGTTGGCAATCATTTTTGTATGCATGTTTTTACAGGTACAGCGCAACCAACATTAGGTCGCGAGTCAGATGCGCAAATGAAAGAGTACGACAACAGGAATTAAACTATAATATATATGCATAAGAGTGTTATAAAAGTTGTGTTAGCACCACATTAAATTTTACCATGCTAGCACATATTTTTTATTTTGGTCGTCGATCGCGTACGGATTATAGGGGAGCATGGTAATTTTTCTGAAATTTTCTCTACAAAAATTATAGGATTTTTCTCTCCGTGTAGGGCGGATTCTTTATCTTATATACAATATTGTAGATCTGTTAGTTGATAAAGAAAATACTAATGCAACAGTTGTTGATGATACTACTAAACTAGCTACTGATGAAGTTCCAAATGTTGCATCATAAAAGCTAGAATATAGTTTGCGTCAAATACAGCAATGATTACATACATTTTCCTACTGTGCGAAAAGGAATCTGGCCTACAGTTAGTTTGAATGACGTAGTACAACCTTTAACTGCTGAAACTAATTGTAAATATCTACGTATGTAAATATCAAACTAACATGGCGTAAACATATTTGGACTAAATGAAAGCAACTAAATGTCAAATTTTCTAAATACTATTGGCTTTTAAGTCGCAAATCAAAGTTATTCTTAAAGAATAAAATGCTAGTTTATAAAAATGTCAAAGGAGTATGGACTTATGGAATTCAACTTTGGGATACTACCAGAGTTAGTTATATTGAGATTTTTTAACGGTGAAAAAATTTTAAAAATTGGTTGGGTAATTTATTTTTGGCGCTTACAAGATCTCTGAGCCCTGACGGAACTACATATAACGTAACCTATATCCATCTAAAATAGTTTAGATCTGTAACAGTGAACGAATTTTCAAAATCGATGATGACACCTTCTTGAAAAGTTAGTTAATTTTTAGTTTGAAAAATGAAACATAAATATTGTTATTGTAATGACAAAAACGATAAAATATTTATCGTAAAGAAATTCAGCAAATTTCTTAATTTTTCTCAAAAACGGGTTCACTTAGAACAATGCTTCACAAGCTTATCTGCAATACGGTACTTGACTGTATTCAAAATTTGTTTTAAATGTTGAATAATTTTATGTATTGTCCTTAAATATATTCAATTTTAGTAGTGACAAATAAAAATATTCTTTAGTTACTTAAAAATTCGATTTCGAAAATTATAAATTTTTAGCCTTCATTTAAATGGTTAAAAACGCAGTGATATTTGAAAATGACGTCATTTTTTAATAGCAGATCTTATTACTCTAGTTACGGTTTGTCTATGACAAATTGCATTTTTATTGTGACATTTTTACAATTCTAATTGACCAAGAGAAGTTGTTTTTCTTTGTAATTTATTTTGAACTTTTTGGTTTGCAATTAATTTTGCACTCAAAAAAGATTGATGGAAGGAATACATCGTCACTTAATACGTAAAATATTCTTATCAACTTGTTTTAAATATTATGTTAAAAATGCTTTTATTTTTTGCTACAATTTTAAAGTTACGTTTTCTTAAAGTGCATTTAATACTTGTAGGGCTTCATGAAAATCTTACGATGATGATAAATGAAGAAGATAACAAAGTAGAAAGTTGTAAATACCACTAAAACTGAGCATGATGACTGCTGAATATTGTGTACAAATTTGAAACCGTGTTGACAAGTGTTGATATGAATGAAAGCGACATCTGTTTGAGTTAAGTCGTGACGTCATTGCATACGTCACTACGCCAAATCGTTTTTACCGCCAATTTGTTCATTTAAAATTGAACAATGGTTTTTTTGAAGATTTTTAAAAATTTAACAAAAATTAACTAATTTATACGTAAGAACAAAGCATCTAGAATCATTTCTCAATTGCAGTCAAGTACCCTATTTTTCGCAAAAACTAAATTTTACAAAAATTAGATATACATATAGCTTCGTGCCAGAGTTATCGCGTAGACACGTAAATACATACCTACACACATAATTATATATGAATTCATATAGAAATTTTAGTGAAAGTCATTTTCGGTTTCCCGAGGCTCCAAAACTCTGTCATAGTCGTGCGCTCAGATCTTACCATGAGAGCCGCTGTAATAGCTGAATTTCCAGAATGGAAATTCGTTAAAAAGTTCGCTATGAATATGGATACTTAAATCATGTACTTGAACGATATCTAGATAGTCGCGAGTAGCGGAAGTTATATCATTACAATCAGTATTGTGCTTATCTAGATAACGTTATCTGAAATTTTATCTAGATAACGTTTTCGTTATCTATTATCTTTTATCTAGATATTTTTAAAAGAAGTTATCTTTTATCTTATCTTTTTATTAAGCGAAGGAAAAAGATAAGATAATAAGAATACATCGTTATTTTTCCTAAAAAAAGAAAATTGAAGCTAAATTCACCCATTACTTATTATTCACTTGGCCGACCATATAATTCAGATAAATTTTGACACTTTCTTAAGAAATACAAAAATTTTTAAAAGTAATTATTTAATTTTAAACAGAATTCTTGTTGTCTGGAATTATTGCCGCCATTAGTTGGAATAACATTTAGTTGTGTAATATGAAATGTCGTATTCCGACCACTTGGTCTACCATGTAATTTAGATAAGTATCGACAATTTTTAAACATTAGAGAAATGTTTAAGAACTTTTCGTTAATTGTAAATAGAATTCTTATAGCCTGGATTCATTTCGGCCATTAGTTGGAATAACATTTAGTCGTGTAGTATGAAATGTCTTTTTCCGACCACTTGGTCGATCATGTAATGTAGATAAATACCGACACTTTTTAAGTACTTTTTTTGAAATAAAAAAAATGTTGTACTCTACGTGTGCTATCATGGGCTATAAATAAAGAAACTAAATTCCAAAACATGTAGTTTTGTCGCCAAAAACCTTTCTTGAACATTTTTGTAATTTATAATAATAAACACATCTTTTTGGGGACCGATGAGCTACTTTCGTAGCCCGGCACCGGTCCACGGATGGGCGGTTGAGATACACTGACCTAGTGCATTATTTCTGTAAATATTATCTTATATGTTATGTAAAATTTTATCTAGATAACGGTTCAGTTATCTGTTATCTTTATCTAGATGTTTTAATTATGTTATCTATTATCTGTTACCTAGATAATAAAATTCGATATCTTGCCCAACACTGATTACAATCATGTTGATCCATAAATTTCATTTAAAAATTTTGTGCAATAAATTTTTATATAAAAAATACTTATATTGTAATCAAATTACAATCACTACATAAATTAAATTGTTGTCATAAGGTCATCAAACAATTATAATTCGATTCACTAGTAATTTACAACACTAACGACCTCTATGCTAAATTAAAACTAATGAAATAAAAAAAATTATCATCTATGTATGTATATTTATGTATGTATAGAATATATATGTATAGAATATATATGTTGCAGCGATATTGTCAAATACGTTTCATTATAAATAATAATAGCTACAAAGCTGGTAGCAACTTCGGTATATGATTTCATTATCATTGATATAGTAATATGTAGTTTACTACTGTGGTTTACTACTAATTACAATTTAAGGGAGCTCCTTTTCAAGACTTGTAATGTTTGTTTTAGGAGTTATCTTCCACCATAAATAATTTCTAAAGTTTTTTTAATGTAATTTACAATATATATTTCGATCCTTTATGATCTCTTCAGGTACATCTTAATAATTATCTCAACAATGTTTTAGAATCTGTTGATATTGATTCTATGTGGATAAGTTTCTAATCTTTTAAGCTGGTTGTAAAATTTTGCTTTGCTGGAATATATTGTGGCTGATTGAGTTATGTTTTTAATTTTGTTGATCGATGTACTTATAACTGGTCCATATTTTTCTTTTTTTACAAATCTTGTAAAATCGAATCCAACCAACCTTAAATTTTCAAAATTGTAAAAACAGGGAGCTTTTTTTTAAATTTTTAAAAAAACATTTTCAAGACCACCATCTGAAGTCCGTTTTAATTTTTAGCAAATTTCCAAAACTGGAAATAACGATGAAATCATATACCGAAATTACCACCCGCTCCGTAGCTATAATAACCCTCCAGTCAAATAATTAAATAAACAACTAATTATTGTGAATTGATCAAGTTCCTTACAGTATTGTGAGCAAATCAGGTTTCATTATTATAGTGTAAATACAGTATGCAAGTATACTCCGGTTATAACGATCCTGATGGTACCGCAAAGACTGGTCGCTATAACAGAAGTTCGGTATAACCAAATCAAGATACCTATGTTTATTCTTATTATGATTTCAACATTACCAGAAATGTGCTTGTGAAGATCATTAGGTATGGCGAACTTTTGTTCGTATATAAACATAGGTTGATATTTTATATGGTCACTTTTAATATATTCAGTTAAAGTAAAATTTGAGCACATGATATACTTTTGTGTGATTGCAAAATTATCAAGTTGGATAGCATGGGAGTCGAACTCTGGGTCTAGCTGTTCGTAACCAATTACCAATATTTGATTTTTAATTAAAACAATGATTTAATCATACATACCAAAATAAATCGTGTGCTTAAGCTTCAATTTAGCTCAACATTAAAAGTGAGCATATAAAAAAGTATTAACGTATAGTTATATGCGAATAATATAAAAATTCAACAGCTACTAAAAATGAGACTGGAAATATGGAAAAAATTCTTTATTAAGATTTTCCTTTTTTTATGATACTATTTTGTTAGTAATGGTTTCTCAAAATTCTTGTTTTCTTAGGAAACTTTTCTATGTGATTAAAATATGTTATAAGAATATCCAGTTTAAAGTTAGTGTGTTATCTCTCATCTGCTGGATCGTGGAGAGAAATAGCAGGCCGCGGGAATAAAGCACATGTCTTAAAAAATTCTCCTCGAAAAAATAAATGACGAGCGAAAAAAAGCTCGTTTTACTTCTTCCCGGACTACTACCGACCTCTACGACCGCGACCCCAAAAATTTAAATTTTTTAAATGGAAAATTAGATTTTAATATTCAAAAAATTCATTGATTTATAAACAATTTTAAAAATTTGAAATATTAACCGAAGGTTAGGTTTAATATATTTTATATATGGGTAGTTCTTCAAACGATGGAAGAAAATATACTTAATTCCGGCTACACATTTTTTTCATGCATGAGCTTTGGAAAGTAGTTTTATTTCAAGGTGATGACATTTTTTACACTATTTGAAAGTGGCCAGTCAAAATATTAAAAATTATAAATTTTATGGCCACTATAAAAAAAAGAGACATCCAGGAAAGTGAAAAAATGAGTAAAAAACTAAAATTAACAAAAGAGAATTTCTTATATTCATTCTTATTATTAAGCACAATTTATTAAACTATTAAAGAAATTATTATATTTTATTATTAAACAATTTATTATTTGTTTAATAGATATTATATATTATATTAGTAGTATATATATTAGTAGTTATATAGTGTATATATGTAAACATAAAAAAAAATTTAAAAAAAAAACTAAATACCTAAATAAAAAAAAAATTGGGAATTTATTATTTATTAAAAAATATTCGAAGTCATTTACTACAGTTTAATACATATTATATATTATATTAGTAGTATATAATATGTATCAGTAGTCATATTAATTATATAGTATACAGTTATTATAAAAAAAAAAAATGGGAATTCATTTTTTATTAAAAAATATACGGAGTCATTTATTACAGTATTATAATGACATTTACCTAATTTATTTACATTATTTAAGTTAAATCCCCGTTTTCGGAGCTGCCAGGAGACTGAGACCAGGAGACTGAGAATTCTTCAATATTCTTTAAAAATCGGTTAAATAACGTTTTATAAAAAAAAGACAGATCCGCTATTCCAATACAGCATATTTACAACTCATACAACTGAAAAATTTCTTATATCCACAGTATTTTTCACGAAAATGCTGACTAGGATACTGAGAAATTGACTGGATCGAGTACGATCTCACTTACAATGTTAAATGAATTAATTGATACAACCCTAAATTAAATAAAACATGTACTTTATTTTATTTATTATATTTGAGTTAATTACTATGACAAACGATGATTTAATCGGAATATAATTTTTTTATATTTTTTAAGTGTTTTGGTTTGATAGGAGAATGATGCAGTTCGGGAGACAAAACTCAATAGAATATTTTTTAAAGAAAATATAAAAAAATTCAAATATTATTTGTACAATAAAAAAGTACCAATATTATAGATTACTACTGCAGTGTAAATTTTTTTTTATACATTCAGAAAAAATAATTATTTAGTCTGCTGTGTTTTACTTTGGAGAGGAGACATACCAGGAGACTGAGAATTTTACATTTTAAGTATCATTTTTTATAAAAAATATATTTCGAAACCGGGTTATTTTGAGTGACCAGTTAAATGCAATAATGGTTTACAGTTTCCATCTAGAAAAAATGTATTTTTCAAAATATTAATATACAAAATGCGTTGGGCCGTCCAAAATTCCATAGTTTGAAGAACTACCCATATAGCATAAATTTTTCGTTTTATGCTATTGTTAGTAAGTTTTTATTATTTTTAAACTTTATAAATATTGTTTTTAGCGAATTTTCAGAATGAAAATTCAGCTATTACAGCAGCTCTTATGGTAAGACCTAAGCCCGGGACTATGGCAGAAATTTGTTTTGGAGCCTCTAGAACCCGAAAATCTACTTCACTAAAATTTATATATATATAGATATATATATATGTATTTATGTGTGTACACGATAACTCTCGAACAAAACGTTTAATGCTTATGAAATTTGGTGTGTAGGTTTGAATTCAATTTCGCTCGCCTAAGTTCGTTAGCCAGACACATCCGATGCCACAGACCGGATATTTTGGGCTTTAAAGTCTTTTTTTGTGTTTTTTGATCAGAATTTATAACTTTTTCAAAAATTTTGTTATACTATCAAAAAAATTGTAAGAAGTTATATTAGCGAGCTTTTTAAACTTTTCCTCTGTATAAACTGGTTTTCAAGAAAAATCAAAAATAATTTTTATATAGAGTCTCTTTTTATCGTATTATCTCTTTCTGTTGTATTGGAAAAATCCTATTTTTATTTATTTTGATTATACACGTATTTTAAGGGTATTACTACACTTAGTACTCTACTACCTATCATATTTCAAATTTCTTTGGATAAATATTCAGAATAATGCCTTAATAAATTTCTACGGTTATATAAATGTAATATTATTAAATTTAATTAATTAAACTATAATATTTCTTTGATTAAATAAAATTTTAAAATTATATTTTTGGTAGTGCACAAATAGCCTTATGCATTTGTAAACATAATATCTCTAGTATAAGTAGATTAGATCTGTTATTTTGTTTTCGAAAATTTATTTTTGCTTTCAAATTCAAATTGTAGTAGAATTGATTTTTTTTTCCTAAATACTGCACATTATTTTAATCTCTTTATTTAACACATTACGTTAAAAAATTATAATAATATTTTTAAAATTATTAATATTTTTAATAATTTAATTATTTAAACAAATTCTTTAAATATATTTAATAATTTTTTATTTTAAAAATTCTATTGTGTCAGCGTTTTTAACCAGATAGCACCACAGATATGTACAATACTGCCAAATTAGCTTGAATTTAAACTAATATTTCAACAATCAGAATTTCAAATCAACTCGTCTTTGTGTTGAAATGTTGACATATAGATTCGGTGCTGATATTTGACTGATATTTGAGAAAAATAGGTAATAATTCATGTTAATTTATATATTACATTTTTAAAATCAAATAGTAATTAATATTTGTCCTATTATTTGTTTTTTGTTTTGTTTTATATAGGTAAAAAATTTAAAACCACATTAAAAATTACATGAAACCGTGAAGCAAATGTTATTTATATACGAGAAGAATATAGCTAAAATAAAAAAGAAAATATAAATTCTAAACAGGCAATTATTAATAGAATTTGTCAACATAATAAGGTAAATACATATCTATTAAAAACTGTGGATTTTGTGATTGAATTTTTTCTAATAATTTGAATGTACATGTTAAAACGTTAATATCAACAGCAATACTTTTATGTATTATAAATTCCTATTTAAAACATGGATGGTGAATTTAAAGATATAATAAGAAGAAAAAGAGAACACACAGTAAACTAAAAACTTGGATTAAGAAGGAAAACATCAACTAAGTACATGCCGGATAAGCCCTTGAATAAAGGTCCAACTTTAGTTTTGTTTCCGTGTCGAATGGTTATTTTCTTCAGCAAGAGAATTTAAAAAGGTAAAATCGTCGGTACACAGAAAGAGTGACACAGTTCAAAAAAAAAAACAGCTACTTCAATATCTCTATTCAAAAGTTTTATTATTTACTTCAAAAGTTATCATAGTTTCGGATTTCTAAAATTTTCAAAATTTTTTTGGAGATAACCCGTTGATACTCACCTTGTATTCCAACAATAAAAATAACAAGTTAATTTTGATAACATTAAAGATTTTGATAAAAAAAATTCGCTACTTTGAAGTAAGGAAAAAACGACAAAACCGCCTTCTAGCGGTTAATTTTGGAAGTAGCAATATGTCGTTCTGGGACATAAAAATATGCAAATTTTGCTATACATTTACACAATAAACTCGAAAATGTAAATTTTTGAGTTGTGTCACTCTTTCGGTGTACCGTCGAAATGTTTTGTTACGTTTGGAAAATAAATTCCGTTCTAAATTTTTTTTCGTAACCGTTAAAAAATTTAGCTCAAAATATTAAATTCAGTATTGGTAAGGCAAAGATTCTCAGTTGCGCCTCTGGTGGTAAAATTAGACCTAGTGTCAAGTAAAAATACGTATATGTTTAATTGGTGATAAAAATACACATAATTTGTATAATAGATATTTCACCGGTCATTTCTCTCACCGGCCCTGTTCATAAACGCATCTGTTATTAAAATACCCCTGTCGCAGCATCCTGCATAACATAGCGAATTTCCATTTACAAAAGTACGTTTTTCTTGGAAACTAGTTGATATAGAGTAATTGTAAATAAAAAAAACTTTATGTGATTTTTCCGCCTCATTCCGCCAAATTTTTTTCACGAAACGTTTTCACGATATTTTTTAAAAATAAGATGTTTCGTTTTTGAGTTATCGTGCGGACACACACACGTATATATATATATATATATATATATATATATATATATATATATATATATATATATATATATAAGTTTACTAAGTGTCCGCACGATAACTCAAGAACGAAACATCTTATTTTTAAGAAATTTTGTGAAAACGTCTACGGTTTTTTGGACATTTTTTTTGAAAAAATTTGGCGGAATGAGGCGGGAAAATCACATAAAGAAAGTTTTTTTTATTTACAATTACTCTATATCAACTAGTTTCCGAGAAAAACGTACTTTTGTAAATGAAAATTCGCTATGTTATGCAGGATGCTGCGACAGGGGTATTATTTTAAATCAAGTAGTTAAGGTCGATGTTTAGTATTAATATGATAATTAGACAAAATTTTGTACATGGAACTGCTTGAACTTTGTTTTTATTTGCTATGAAAGATGATGAAGCAATAAAATATATGCGTACGTGACTGTACCCTAATAAAATAATTAAATACCCCTGTCGCAGCATCTGCATAACATAGCGAATTTCCAAATCTTGGGCACTGGCGGATCTCATCTAAGACCTGTACCTATTTAAAATAGTTTAGCTTTCTAAGAGTAAAAGAATTTTTAAAATCAGCTGGGTAAATAGTTTTGGTATTTTTGGGGACCCAAGAACCCGAACGAATTTTGTGCAGCATAGTTGTATCCATCTAAAATAATTTAATTCTCTAGCAGTGAGAAATTTTTTAGCATCGGTTCGATAGCTTATTACTGGCGTTTTCGGATCTGCAAGATCCCGGTGGACCTCATTAAAAAATCAGCTCGACCGTATATTCTAGGCGGACTTTATGTAATATATATATATATATATATATATATATATATATATATATATATATATATATATATATATATTCAAAACCCGTTGTGTAGCATTCTACGCCGCATTTGCATCCGCAGGACAGTTGTGGATCTCAGATAACACAACCTGTACCTATCTAAAATAGTTTACCTTGGTAATAGTAAAAAGGTTTCAAAATCGGTCAGTTATTTTATTTTTGACACTTTTAGGTCCTACTGACACTTCAGACCTTACATAACGTAATCTATATGTATCTAAAATAGCTTAGCTCCCCAACAGTGAAAAAATTTTCAAAATCGGTCGGCTAGTTTATTTTTGACGCTTTTGGATCCGATGGACCCTGGCAGACTTTACATAACGTAATCTATATTTATCTAAAATAGTTTAGCTCTGTAAGAGTGAAAAAATTTTCAAAATCGGTCGGTTAGTTTATTTTTACCACTTTTGGGTCCCATGGACCCTGGCGGACCCTAAATAACGTAATGTATGTCTATCTAAAATAGTTAGTTCCCCAACAGTGAAAAAATTTTCAAAATCGGTCGGTTAGTTTATTTTTGACACTTTTGGACCCATGGACCCTGGCAGACCTTACATAACGCAATCTATATTTATCTAAAATAGTTTAGCTCTGTAACAGTGAAAAAATTTTCAAAATCGGTCGGTTAGTTTATTTTTGACACTTTTGGATCGCATGGACCCTGGCAGACCTTACATAACGTAATCTATATTAGCTAAAATAGTTTAGCTCTGTGACAGTGAAAAAATTTTCAAAATCGGTCAGTTAGTTTATTTTTGACACTTTTGGGTTCTATGGACCTTGGTGGACCTTACATAACGTAATTTATATTTATCTAAAATAGTTTAGCTCTGTAACAGTGAAAAAATTTTCAAAATCGGTCAGTTAGTTTATTTTTGACACTTCTGGATCCTATGGACCCTGGCAGACCTTACATAACGGAATCTATATTTATCTAAAACAGTTTAGCTCTGTAACAGTGAAAAAATTTTCAAAATCGATCAGGCAGTTTATTTTTGACACTTTTGGGTCCTATGGACCGAGGCGGACCTTACATAACGTAATCGATATTTATCTAAAATAGTTTAGCTCTGTAACAGTGAAAAAATTTTCAAAATCGGTCAGTTAGTTTATTTTTGACAGTTTTGGGTCCTGTGGACCCTGGCGGACCTTACATAATGTATTCTAAATCTATCTAAAATAGTTTAGCTCTGTAACAGTGAAGAAATTTTTAAAATTGGTCGTTTATTTTTTACAATTATGGGATCAGTAAATCCTGGCGAAACTCATACAAGTCTAGTACTCTAACAGTAAGAAAAGGATTCTAAGGATCTCATATAACTTATGGCAGTCCGTACGCTTCTTGCGGACATCATTTAATTAATTAATTCAAATACTTTAACTTACTAACTGTGAAAAAATTTTTAAAATCGATTGGTTAATTAATTTCTGGCCTTTTTAGGTCCCGAAAACCTTGACCTCACATAAAATACCTTAAATACATTTGAAATGGTTTAATTCTTTAACATTATTAATTATTAGTGAAAAAATTTTCAAAATCGATTCAAAATATTTTTCCGTGCATACATATGTACATTATATATATTTTGTTTTGTTTCATATATTTAATAATATTATATCATAACATAATCTTCAATTTCTTGTTTACTTAAAAATTCAATAAAAAAAAAAAAAATTCTTCATTACATTAGCTTAGAAAATCTGTTTAATTTACATTTTTTAACATGGGATAGAACCATGCTAATTATAATGCAATAAATGAGAAACAAAACTCTATACATGTATGTGTGTTATATCAAATATATGTGAATAGTTTTCACTTGTTCTCACAAAATTCTTTAATAAAAAAGTGAAATATTTTTATACTTAATAAAGAACTGAGATATAAATATAAATTACTTATTAGACTAACAAAGAAAGAATAAAAGTGAAAATTTACATTTTCTCGAAAAATACTTAAAATAGAAAGAAAATTATAAGAATATTTTCTTCATAATTTTTTTTTTCCTTTTCAACGATGTAAAAATTGAACTGCCTTATGATAGGATCGAATGATAAAAAATGGCCAGAAAACCTACTTCTGGGCATCCGACGTGTCTGGCTAACGAACTTAGCCAAGCCAATTCAGAATCCAGTCCGCACACAAAATTTCATAAGCGTTAGACGTTTCGTTCGAGAGTTATCGTGGGAACACATAAATATATATATATATATATATATATATATATATATATATATATATATATATATATATATATATATATATAAATTTTAGTGGATATCATTTTCGTATTCTAGGGACCTCAAAACAGATTTCTGCCATAGTCCCGGACTCAGATTGCGTCATGACACCTACTGTAATAGCTGAATTTCGAGTTTTCGAAATTCGCTAAAATATTATGTACATTCGTATTGTTTTATTCATATGCAAAAATAAATTCAAATTTCAAAAACATCCGTTCCTTCTTTATTGCATCAACTGGATACTACAACGTATTTAATCTGCCTAGTGGAGGAGTAATTTCTCAAAACTATGCATAAAATCGTCAGATTGCTGCGAAAAAATCATTAACAAATATTTGAAAGAAATTGAAGTAGCACTACCATTAATATATTAAAGTGAAAATTTCTCTAGGCGCATCATGCATTCTTTTTTATGACCAAAAAAATATGTCTAACTTTCATGCTAAAAAAGAGTGTAATGTTTTCGGTTAAACTTGTATTGAAAAACTGAGTATAACTGTAGTTAAAATGTCTCAACCTTATCGCCTTCTTAATGTTTCATTTATTAACAGGATTTTTTTTCGATTTATCGAACATCTATCTTTACTGTTCTTACACAAATATTTGTAAACATTTCCTAAAAAGTTATTTACAGAATAAAGTAACAGTCATTTTTAAAATTAATTCAAATTCGTTGAATTTTTATTTGAGTTATGTTTGAAAAATGTACTCCTCGCGTTTTTTGAAAATAATCACTAATTCTTTTACATAACAATCATTTTAATGTTAATGGTACTCGACTAATCAATTTTGTCAGATGATATAAAAATTATTCTAATATAATTTTCAAAACATTCTAAGAAGGATAAAGTCTCAGATGGACTTTCGCGTGTTTGCGAAACTAACTGATTAATGTGATCAGTCAACACACCCACCAGATCTGAGCAATCACCGATTGTCAGAAAAACAATCCTATTGAAGTCAGTGAATTTACTAACAATAAGAATTTTTTTTTTTTATTTTATATTTAGAAATTATAGTATGAATGTATTGTACTTCGATCGCATGAAAACACATTATACTATTTTTAAATATTACATAATTCTTGTGCAAATAAAATTAGAACAAAATTTAAAAATTAAATCCACTTCTCGATGAAAATATAAGGTATTATTCAGAGTTACAAGAAAAAAATTGCTCTTTTTTCGATATTTTTATTCCCCTATATCTCACAAATTATCAGTTAAAATTTGAAAAAAAAAAAAAATATTGAAAACTGATTTTGAGATTAAACTATTTTTATTATTTTTTACTTTTATTTTTAATGGAGGAAGAGTATATTGGGCAATAAGGGCGGGCAATCGACAATCCCGCACGATTTGCTTATACTATTTTTTATTACGAATTTCACATCCTTTTTTCTATTATTATTACTATTTTTTACATTTTTATTACTTTTTAAAATAATATTTTTGAGTGTTCGTCTTTTCTACTGAATTGAATATTGTTTAAATTACTTTGTTGATGGTTTCTATAATTATGAAATATTTATTAAATGAAAAATCAAGAGGCGGCTTTGCGTGTTTTATTGTCAATTTGCATGCGGAAAGTAAACTTTCCGCACGCGAAAAAAGTATGTGGGAAGGGTACAGTGGGCAAACAGCTATATTGCGTACAAAAATGTGTGCGTCAAGTTAGTACTTCTCTCGGATGAGTAATAAAATAGTATATTGTGCAATAAGTGCGGGAAATTGTCGATTGCCCACGAAAGCGAAATTGAGCAAGATTCTACAATCAACTTAAACAACACAACATATATCCTAAAAAAATCAACATCAACAAATTTTATGAAATCAAAAAGATGAGAGGTTTCTCTAACATTATCAATGACTTCCATAAAAAATTACATAACTTGTATATCAAAAATTTTTATTACAAATACAATAAAAAACAACTAGAAATCAAAAAAATTAACATCAAACTTCAAAATCTTTTAACAAAATCAGAATTTGAAACAATCAGACAACACATAACTAAACACACAATAAAATACAATTTTCAAAAAAAAGAACAAACAAATAAATTACATCAATAAACTAAACAAAAATATCAGTACTACAATCAATACCAACAAAAATTGGGTAGTTAACTTAACAAATGAAATAATTCCAAATAAAATTATCAATACTTTATCACTTCACCAAAATTTCAACTTAACAGCTAATACTAAAAAAGAAAAATTTGACAATATTAGCAAAACAATCAAAAATATAGAATACAATAACAATAAATACACATCATCAGAAATAGATAACATTAGAAACAAAACAAACCACATACTTACAAAATATATAAAAAACCACAAAACACAAAATAATAATAAAAAACCCCTACAAAAAATAATATCTAACAATATACAAGAATCTCAAAAATACCTAAAAGAACATAACAGTATAATTATTACCAAAGCAGATAAAGGAGGTACTACAGTAATACTCAGTAAGTTAGAATACACAAACAAATAGACCAGCAGTTACAAGATACACATACATATCTAAAAATCAACAAAAACCCAGTTGAAATAATTAAAAATAAAATAAAAAATTATACTAATAAATTATACAACAAGCAACTAATAGACAAAAAAACTAAGTAGAATTTACAAAATTCTGGACTAGACATACCAAAAATTTACTTTAAACCAAAAATCCATAAACCAAACTGGCCACTTAGACCTATTGTTGCACAAATAAACTCCCCTACAAATAACCTAGCAAAATACATAACTAGTATACTACAAAAAGCATATACTAATAAATACAGTATTAAAAACTCCTTTGAATTTAGCAATATGATCAATAATTTAAATGTTACTAACGAACACAACATTTATTCCCTGGATGTGTCAGCGCTGTTGACAAATATTCCGCTCAATTTTGCCAAAACCATAATAAAAAAAAACTGGCACAACATAAAAAATTTAACTAACGTAGATAAAGAAACATTTTTCCAAGGTCTAGACTTAATCGTAAATAATACATATTTCCACTCAAAATACACAAATAGTTATAACCTCCAGAAAATTAGAGTACCAATGGGAAGCCCAATTTCCCCTACTATCGCTGAGTAAGTCATGAACTATCTAATAACACAAGCAAAAAAGATTTTCTGAAAAAAAATGTACTTACCTATACAAAATAATACGATATGTCGATGAAATATTCGCAATAAGTAACAAAGAAAATTTAAATCAAATTTTAACAGAGTTCAATAATACCCACCCCAAACTACAATTCACTATAGAAACATATCAAAATGGCAAACTACAATTTCTCGATACATTAGTAACTACACACAAAAATAAACTAAAAAATGAGTGGCAGACCAAAAAATATCATTCAAACAGACTATTAAACTATCATTCAAATCACACCAATAATATGAAAATCAATATTATTAAAAACTTATTACATAGGTCAATAAATTTAACAGATCCTTTTTTATATAGACCCAAAACCATTCAAAAAGCAATACAAATATTAATTAACAATAACTATCCGCATAAACTAATATACAACATTCTTAAACAAATAACATACAAAAACTACAACACACATAAAAAAACCAACAATAACAATCTTAATATTGACACCAATTTCATCACAATTCCATATTTTTACGAACAAACTAATAACAAATTTAATAAAATCTTAAATAACGAAAAAAACAAAATAGTATTCAAATATCTTAACAAAATACACCCTAAAATGTATACCAAAGTTAAAACCCATACCAATAAATTCGAAAAATCAAATGTTGTATATGAAGTTGCATGCGGATCGTGCTCAAAAAAATGTATAGGTCAGACAAAAAATAAACTCCGAGACAGAATTTATACACACAGATACCAGATTAAAACAGGAATTAATTCAACGGGACTACAGTTACACACATATGAGAACTCACATAATTTTAATTTTGAACAAACTCAAGTTCTTGATTGCGAACCGATATATCATAAACGCCAAATTTCAGAAACCTTATATATAATGTCACGCAAAAATAAAATAAAAATTAAAGAAATAAAGAAAGTTTATACTAAATGGTGGAAAAGGATATATTTGGTGACGTTGTGACAGATTGGTAAATTAATTGATTAATCGAACGTAACATTAAAAAAAAATAAAAGGAATTTATAAAAATTTTAATTTTGAGTTAGGGCTCTTCTACTGTAACGCGAGTCGGCCTATTATCGTTAAACGAATACAAATATATATTCTAATTAAAACTACGAATTAGCAGAAGTCGCGAGGGAGAACAGCACCCGGGCCCGAAGGTGCACAATAACAAGCGGAATATTAGCGTTATGTCAATTATCGAATTATTTAGTTTAAATTTTAAAGCTGATAAGATTTTACTGTAGTTATGCCTATATGAAAATGGGTATTTTATAAAATAAAATAAGTATTAACAAATAAAGATAACATTTATTAAATTTAATTATTCAAATGTTCACAAAATTTTGTCTACAGCTGTAGTAAGTCAGGTACGAAAATACATTAGAATATTATTTTAATTTAAGTATGTGAAATATTGCAAAATTGTTTTAAGCATTTAATGAAAGAAATATGACGTAATAATTTGCTTAAAATAAAATTGAGAATGGCAAATAAAAATCGAGAACCTTACATAGCAGTTATAATTATACTAAACATGGTAATTATATATTTTAATATTTCTGTTTAAAATATAAATTTTTAAATTTAGAATATAATACCAAAATTATATTATAAAAGAATTTTAAATTAAAGTACCTCCCTTTTTGACAATAGTGATAAACAGCACAATATTAACCATGAAGGTACATATTCACATAAGGAATATTAATGGATTCCATATGTTTAAATGTAATAATATTAAAAAAAAATTTAATCAAATACATATAATACGTTTACCTAAAAATACATTTTTAGCCCAAATGCCTATCGTACTACATCTTCAATTTCGAACTTTTAAATTCACATGAAATATTACAAACTATACCAGGCCATTTTTCACGTTGTGTTAATTATTGTTGAACCTTGCCATGTTGTATGCACAAAGTGCGTGTACGTACCATCATCTGAGTATATAATATGTATTAATTACTTGCGTTGTTGGCTGACAAGTACACTCTCTCTCTGTGTGTGTGTGTGTGTACTTAGGTATATTTTGTTTATTGTGTTTAGCATATGAATCTGTTCTGCAAAACAGAGAAGGAAATATGGTGTTCATAGGTATACATATATACCTATATATAGCTTTTTATTTTGTTTGGAATATGAACACCTGGAATGGACACTATATTTCCTTCTCTGTTTTGCAGAACAGATTCATATGCTAAACACAATAAACAAAATATACTACTGATCAACTTATTTGCACACTGATTTTATGTGTACAGCAGGCATGATGCGTCGCAAGTACTATAGAGAAACATTTTTGACTAAATAGTCCATAGTACTGATATATGCAAGTCTGTTGCCAACATGAAAGACAACATGATTTTTTTTTTGTAGTTAAAAAATCAAATTGGTTTAGTTAATAATATTCCCTAAAATTGAAAAAAATTATTTTTAAAATTTTTTTATTTTTTTCTTTAACTTTTCGTGACTCACGAATTATTCACGGCAAGAAATTAAATGTCACGATCACGCCCACTCACGCACGATCAGAAAAAATCGTTCACGGTCACGATGGGTCACGCGTGAATTCACGAGTTTGGCACATCTCTACTACTTATGCTACTGAAGAGGGCTACAAAAGTCCGGCCGGCTAGGCCGGAACCGATCTAAGGAACATTTTATATTTTCTATTTATTTGTGGGTTCTTAAGGGAAAAAACTTTATTATTAAGTTTGAAATCGCCAACGAAATTTCATGATTCACATAAATGTATTAATTTGTCTATATCTCATTTAGTTTTAACAAAATTAGGACAAAATTTCCAACTATGTAATTATATTGTTAGGTAAGTATTTTTTATAATTACATATAAAAAGACAGATCGAAGAAGCTAAACGATTTTTTAATTAATAAAATATTAATGAGTTTAATTTAGTACTTCACTGGCAGTAAACAAAATTATAACGAAATTTAGTGGCTTCCACTTTGTGAAAACTCACTAAATATTATCAAATATAATAGGTATACACTTAATGATTACTTTTCTAACAAAGCACAAGCTTAAGAAATTTTGGTATAAAATACATAAAAGTAATTCTTACCAGTTTCATAAAAAAAAATACTTCGCAGAATATGCCACTATAGTATATTTACATATTTATTGATTATACACTTGTAACTTGAACATTAATTTAAAAAAAAAATAACAGTCTATTTTTAAAATTAAAATGTTTCAGCTCTTTGACAAACCTGCTCAATCAATTTCTAACATTGTGAAAATATTTCACATACTAAAACGGGCCATTAACCTTAATAGTATTATTAGATCTGTCTGCATAGATATATTTAAATAAATTTTTACTTGTTTGTATTATATTATATGACAGTGGCGACGCGTGGGAGTAGACAAGGGAGACAGTGTCTGCCCAAAAAATTTAACCGTCACACAATTCAAAATTTTTAGAAAATTTAAAATAATTATGAAATTTATACAATAAATTGTCCATTTTCATACATTCACATTTCCAAACAAAACGTATTTACGGATATCCAATATAATACATACGTTTAGAGACGTTTACAATAATGTATACGTATACATATACATGATAAATATAAGCTTATATGTGTATGTGGTTAGACAAAATGAACAATACGTAAGTATTATGGGCGCAAGCTAAAAAGAACTTTTTTATCTACATCTGAATTTATCTTTGTCTATCATATTAATAAATATAAGTTTACTCACTCACTCATATAAAAACATAATTACTTGGTTTGGTTGGTAACTATGGAAATAATATAATTTGTGTTCCCCTCACCTCAGTTTCTGGAGGTCTTTTGAGCTTGCACCCATAATACATGTCATTCAGATCTAAAATAGACAATCTTCATTTTGATTCTTCTGGCTGTATGTATTCATAAAAACATACCATTTTTATACATCCACACAGGGTTGCCAGATTGGGTGATTTATCACAAATTGGGTGATTTTCGTCATGCGGACGCGCCTAAATTTTAACTTGGGTAACAAATCACAAATTAGTCTATTTTTACTCTTGAACGTTGGCAACAATTTTTAACAATAACAATACGACTGTTTTTAATTATTTTCTGTCTTCTTCCTCGTAGTTTCCTTGCAACATTTTGATGAATTAGTCATCATAATAATTTATTTAAAATAAAAAAAAAAATAGTTTTTAATCGCAAATTTTTTATACGTAGTAAGATTGAATTAATTTAAAAGATACCAAAGTTGAAATTAGTAAATAAGAAGCCTCAAAATTGATGACAATATTATTGTTATAAAAATCTCAGGAAACTATTTAGTTGTTTCAACATGGAGTAAGTAAATAATATTCTGTCTTTTATTTATTAAAGAAAGAATTTTTTTATTGTGAATTTTCAAGGTATTTTGCGACTTTTTATCACAGATGGCGCGGCTTGAATAACAATTTTCTGGCAACCCTGCATCCACACACACTAACACAATCTATATCATGCACGTGTGCAAATCTTCTCCAATTTTTACACCATAATAATTCAAAAACTAAGAAAAATTTTGCAAAAAAAATTTTCTATCTTTATGTAAAATGTAGTAATCTTCCTAATAGTACAAAAATCACTAAAATATAATCAGTATTTTTTTAATAATAATAAAAATACTGAAACAATGATTCAAGGTAAACATTTTTTCGTTTGTCTTTTCAGTACATACCAATGCAGCATAATATAGTTTAATGATGTATGTTGTACATTCGGTAGATAGCACAGATGAGGGTGGATTGGTATTTGGTACTATATGCATACAAGTATTAGCAGTCTGTGAAATGGTGAAATTCAATATTTTTGATCCTGTGTTAATAGATTATTGTCCTTTGGTTTAGTTCAGTTTTTTAATTTTAATAATAAATTGATCAATTAATTTTAGATTTTGTTGTTTATTTTTTATAACTTTTTATTAAAATGTGTATTTATTTTAATTTGTTTTTCTCCCATATTTGTTTAAATTCTTTACTTGTGTAGTTTTTATCTTTCTCCTTTTCATTACTTGCAATTAGTGTACTTCTGATGTCTTAATATTTTAAATGGACACTACCTTAGATTAAAATAATTTAAACACTATCTAAACAACTAAGTTTATAACTAGAATTTTTTTTTCTATTGCTTACATGCGCCACAACTAAGGTGATATGCATCGTTTGGTATATGTTGTACTATTCCTTTTTGGTGTTGATATGCTTGTAGATGATTGGTGCGGTATTGTAGTTTTGATGATGATATATCTCCCCCGGCCGGTTCCGAACTCACGATCTTATCAGTCAAGAGCGGAGTTGCTATCCACTAGACCAGCTCGGGGTCTAAAATTATTTTAAAATCTCTAATTTTTTCAAGACCTTTATATGTTTAATTCAGGCCAATCACAAAACAAAAAAAAAATTCCAGCATCTTTTGCTCTTGGTACAATAATTACAAATGTCTGGTCAAAACTTTCAATATTTTTGTTTTACAATCAAAGTCCTGGGTCAGAATGTCTTGCTACAATAAAAAAGCTTTAATAATTGGTGATCAAAATAAAAATAGATACAAGTCTACTTAAATATGGTAAAAAAGGCTGTGTCTCCCCAGTAAATAATTTCACGCGTCGCCACTGTTATATGATTTATGCCTTCAGAACTAGGAAAAATAATCAAAAATCAATTAATATTCATATTTGAGGAGAATCATTTTCAAACATAGACTCTTACATTAGAGCAAATTATTTCATAATTTTTGTAGAAAAAATTTAATAAATAAATTCACATAAAATCATATAAATTTAAAGGAATTTAAAGTAGGCAAAATGATGTCATATGCTGATACACTTGAAAACATTGAAAATGTTAACTTTTTTGTAATACTGAAATTAAATATAGTGAAATGTCGTTAGTTTTACACCTCCAATCGCATTTCTAGTGATTAGACTTGTTTAGAAGTCAGTTTTCGATATCATATAGGTACTAAAATGTGTTTTTTTTTTTTTTTAAATTTTTTTGAGATTTTCAATAAATATTGGTGAATTTTGGATTAAAATACATATTATGTATTTATTAGCTTAAAAATTACATACACGGAGAGAAAATGCCTATAAAAATTACTGTGCTCAGCACTACAATCGACGTGTAAAAGACGAACATATTAAATTCTGTAAGGTAAAAATATACAGATTATAATTAATCATAAAAAATTTAAAGGATGGAATGTTCTTTTCGTAATATTATCTCCGTAAAATTTGTAAAACAGCACAGTAAAAAGTTCCATTACCGACAAAAAAATAATTTTTACTGTGTTTATAAAAAAAATTACCATGCTAACATGCTAATAATGGAAAGAAAAAAAACAGAAAGAAGGTTGGTTGTGTTAGGGTCGCTGTAATGAAATGTACGTCAATCAGCGAGTTACATGGGTTACATGCGAACCATAGGTGTGGACTGTGGAAGAAACTTTGTCAGACAGCTCGCACCAGGCACCTTGATGCAGCTAGTAGTCAGTTGCTTTTACACTCTCTTAGGATGATGTCATCGTTTAATTCATCTTTTTGTTATTTACCTATCTTTAGTATATGTATTAGAATTATATTGTTGGCAATCATTTTTGTATACATGTTTTTACAGGTACAGTGCAACCAATATAAGGTCGCGAGTCAGATGCGCAAATGAAAGAGTACGACAACAAGAATTAAACTATAATATACATGCATAAGAGTGTGATAAAAGTTGTGTTAGCACCACATTAAATTTTACCATGCTAGCACATATTTTTTATTTTGGTCGTCGATCGCGCACGGATTATAGGGGAGCATGGTAATTTTTCTGAAATTTTCTCTACAAAAATTATAGGATTTTTCTCTCCGTGTATGAATGAAATTTAAAATAATAATAATAATAATAATAATAATAATAATAATAATAATAATAATAATATAATAATAATAATAATAATAATAATAACAATAATACCCCACGTCCTCGTCGTGCTCGGCGGTAACTGCTAGCTGGCTAGCAGGCTAACGGGGCCCTGGTTGGTTAATGAATAAATAAATAAGACGACACAAATCGTGGAATTCTTTTGTTATTGTTTTTTGTCTTTTTCTGTGTTTTTCTGCCACTGGAGGTCCATGGCGCCTCCAACGGTGTTGTTGCAATCCCCACTGTACCACTGGGCGGTTCTAGGCCCCCGAGGTTACAGTGGGTAGGCTGTGATATATTCACTGTGATTTTTCACTCTGTGATATTTTGTTGTTATCTTATTGTTATTCTTCTATATTGTTAAATTTTGTTTTTCCTTATCTGTGATATTTTGTTTTGCCGCTGTAGGCCTGTTGTTATGGGTCTACAGCGGTATTTTCTTTTAACTCCTTCTTGCTTCACTGGTCGGCCTGTGGCTTCCCAGTGAGGCAACAAGTTTTATCTGTGATACCGTGATACTTACCTGTGATATTTATTTGTGTTTTTTATCTTTTTTCTAGTCGGTTTCCTCCACTCCGAAGCCTTTTACACCTCGGGGGGAGTTTCATCGTTGGTTTTTCAGTCCTTGGTGACCGGACGTTCTGGCTAGTACTTAGCGTACCGCCACCAAGGACTCTCCGCTCTTTATGAAGCCCTGGGATGGCAGGGCTCATCGGTGAATTTTATCATGTGTATGTTTGTCCTTTGTCTATTGCATTTATGTGTCCCTGTCTTTATGTGTGTTTTAATTTCTTGTGTGTATGGCGGCGCATGCCCATCGTTTGCGATGCCGCCGGACACTGCTGACCGCGCCATCCACCGGCAGCAGTGTTCCAATTTATATAAAAAAAAAAATAATAATAATAATAATCTTTATTCCATAATAATATTAATAAAATAGAAAAGAAAGAAAAATATAGAATACTTATAATATTTTTTGTAATTTTTCTTTCATATACCAAGTACCTAAGTATTTATTTTACCATGTTTATATTATGTGTAGTATTTATGATTCATATTTGTCTGGTTTTATAGTTACTCCAAATTTTTGCCATTTTTATAATTTTTTTTTTTTTTTCAATAACACAGGCCAACGACTAAATACTTTTTTAATACTTTAACCATAATTTTATGGATTTTAGTGTGCTGAATCTGAAAATAACAATAAAATTGCTGTATCACCCACCATTTCCCTACATTTTACATCATAAACCTTTATATTCAAAAAATAGTTCAGAAAATTAATGCAATCAATATAATATCAAATATGCGAAAGCCAGCGATCCAGTATCGTATAATGAATATAATATCTTATAATTCCAATATCTTAGCTCAAAGTTCCCGCATTTATCTGAAGCAAAGTTACAAGAGGGTGTTTTCATTGGCCCTGATATAAGAAAAATTATGTTTGACTCTGAGTTTGAATTACATATAACAGTGAAAGAGAAAGACGCTTGGATTGCTTTCAAGGAAGTTGTTAACAAGTTTTTGGGTAACAAAAAAGACCCAGACTATAATATAACCATTGTATCTAATATGCTTAATCGCTTCAAGAGTTTGGGATGTTTAACGAGCTTAAAGGTTCATTTTTAAACAGCCAGCTAGACTACTTTTTGGACAATTTAGGAGCTGTCAGTGAGGAACAAGGAGAACGTTTCCACCAGGATATCAAGATAATGGAAAAATGCTATCAGGGACGTTGGAACACCAGGATGGTGGGAGATTACTGTGGGTCCTTTCACCGAGAAAGTCAGCAAGCGGCACACAGAAAAAAAAGCCACATCCAAAGCTTCAAAGAAAAGAGAGAAAGAAAATATAAGCCCGTGGACTCTTAAAACCTTCATAAAACTTAGTATTTTAACACATAAATATATTTTATGTGTTAAAATAAAGTTCTGTTTGTCTTGTACAAGTTATTTTTTTTCCACTCCTATAAAATATTAGCATATTTCATTAAATCTGACATAGCCAAAATGTGACAAAACTGTGGGTGATACAAAATAATGAAATTCAAATTTGGATTTAGCACCCAAAAAAATATAAAGATCACCTATTAACATTAAAAAAGTTTTTTATGACCTTAATTTTGCAGGCCTGTGTAATTTATTAATCGTTTTCTTAGCCCCAAAGTTTAAATAAGTGTCAGATTTAAAAATTAGAATTTCTGAAAGAGAATAGTATATTTTTGTATATTTTATCAGTTAACAGATCATTAAAAAATTCTGAGCCCGCTCGAGACCAAAAAGTTTTCGCAAATATAGATAAGAGTAATTTCTTTATAATTTCTCGGATTTTAGAAGGATAACAAAATACTTAATCTTTTTAATTACATACTTCCTAATTTGATATTTCATCTATATTTTCAATAGATTGAGAAAATTCGTTAACTGTTAAAAAGCTAAACTAATCCAACCAGAAATTTCTACTATAAAATCCAAATATTTTAAGAAATTAGATTATATAAAAGTAACCTACATATGTAGGTATTTTTTTGGCTTGTGTTGATTTAACCGCTACGGATGTTGCGAAGCCATGTAAAAGTAAATTATAGAAAAATAAATTTTGAAACTTTACAACTTACTACAATACATACAAGATACATCTACATAAAAATATATTTTTGATTGTAACAAATTACATTTAAACGCGGCGAAGTTAAAGTAGTTTTCTCTAAAAGGTACTTATTTTGATTGAAAGTAGATCAAACGCGCTTTAAATTATTACTCCTTAAGTAGTGTTAATTTAAAAAAAAAAATTTTGACTCTGCCTATTGCCGATATGGCACGTAGTACATATTCTAAAAATAGAGAAATATGTTACATGCTACTTAATTCGGTAATAAAAATGTAATTAACTAAACATCCACACTAAGTGTCCACATATTTACCTAAAGTACATAAATACACAGGTAAATTGATAAAATAATAATATTTACTTTAGTCGTTAGTAGAACATGTTAAACATAATTACATGTATATTTCATATATTATGTATACAGTGACTGACAGAATTGTAGTCATTAAAATATTACTAACATCCTTACCTCAATAAAGCTAAGCCCAAAACAAAAATTTTGGGTTTTTAAAAATGTGGCTTATGTTAATAGTTGCGCTATGTCACCTATGAATGAGTAAATTAATGCAACTTTTCTTTCAAAGCAAATCATCGGTGTTTTTTGAATACTAATTATTAATTATTTTCGTCCAATTAATTCAACTATTTGTACATAATTATGATGACTTTATATTTTGGTATTTATACATGGGTACATCTACAACCAAAAATACAGTCAGGTTGTGCTAGTGAAAAAAATAAATCCTAACATAGGTACTATTTTTGTGGGAGATACTTTTACCACACTCAAACAACCATCAATAACTGTTTTTCTCATCCATTACTGTACAAATTTTGTTGTGTATTATGGCTAGATAATGATATAACTCATGTTTAACTTTTTAATATTTAAATGACCATTGACCATAGCGATCATTGTACAAATTACAAAATTCGCACGATTAGTAATAAAAACCAGTTTTATTTCTTTTTTTAGAGTGAAATCTATTTTTAGTGTCGATTATACGTGTAATTTAATTAGAAATACATAAACTGGTGTTTATTTTTAGTTTTAGGAAAATTTTGCTTGCATTAATTAATTTACTATGAGAATATTTTTTTTTTACCCTTTATTTTGTAATTTTATTGTAGTACAGTTACTGAAAGAGAAAATAAGGTAAAAGCTCCCAATTTTTTCAGATTGAATAGATTTTCCTGAAAATTTGTATACTAGCTCATCTGACCCTACACTTCAAAAGTTATATTATTTCGATGTGTGCTTTTTGATAATTGGGAGTAAAAACTACCTTTATATGAAAAAACGCCCTGAGTAGGGGGGCCTCATCACGGAAGTCGAATTTTTCCCTTCATCTTCGGTATTAAATGTCTACAAGCGAAATGTGATTGAAAGTCTACAAACGATTTGTCATTTTGGTGGTTTCAAAACTGTTGATGAGTTGTGGGGCTGATCGGGGCTTTAAAAAAGGTTTTAAGTTTTTAAGGCCTGAATCTCAGTAAATTTCAATTTAGTGTCGATAGCAGTTAGCAAGAAAAAAGCCAACACAATTCGTACGAGGGCATTCCTACCCATGCTTATCCGCCAATTGACTTTGTGTTTTATTTTTAAATATTAAAAAAGAACCTTAAATAGTAAACTGGAAGGCCTTTATGAAGATATTTTTTCTTTGCAAAAAAATCCAAAATTTCTATGTTACAAATAAAAATCCAAAATTCCTACTTTATAAATAAACATTAATTTTAATAACATTTTAAAATCACTTAATATGTATGTAGTCAGGCAGATTAATGCAAAATATTGGTTAGATGTGGACACGCCGGATAAAAGCACCAATTTTGGTTTACATTTTGGTTAAGTTCTAATCTTTAAGTTTTGAGTAGGATCCACTAAATTTCATCCCCTACAAGGCGGCCATCTTTAGTAATGTGCTCCAAGAACCTGTAATGTTATTGACAAGTAAATATACTTGCTAAATGTGCCCGCGACGTCGTTCGCTTTCTTAAAAATTGCTGTTTTGGTACATCTATATCGGTCACTATCTGCACCAGTGTTTCTCAACCGCCGGTCCGCGAAAGTATTTCGTCAGTCCGCAGAAAGTTGTGTGAAATTATTTAATACAATTTTTATTTTAAATCAGTTAATTAAAAAAACATATTTTAATGTTATCTGCTATTTCAATACATATATTTTGTTACACCATTATTTTTAAAATTTAACTATTAATTATTTTGCAAAGCCAGATCAATCGATTCTTTGAATATGTCAAAAAGGTTGAAACGAAATTTGAATATGTTACAGAACAAGCCTAATTTCAATACTATATTATTCTAATTGTCTTAAACTACTTTCCATGAAGAAGTTCTTGAATTGCTCGAATAGTACGATTATGGACACACAGTTACCCTCTAATTAACTAACCCTAGATTTAATATAAATCTAATTAACTAGCCCTAGATTTAAAATTTTAATATATTTTATTTTTTACTCTCTTATTGAAAAATTAACCCCTAAATTTTACTCCCCCTTTTGTGTTGATGTAATTTCAACAAATTTCATATCAATAACTATAGGTCTTTAAATATAGTAATATGGCTAATTCAAACATTTTATCTATGTCATACCGTTTTCGAGATATTTGAAAAAAATTAAATTTTTACTCCAATTTTTAAAGTCATACCAGTTTTGTGTATTGAGCTTTATTTGACTTCTGAGTTATTATGTTTATAAAAAGGCCTTATGTTGTATTAAGTTTCATTTTAAATAAATCAAAGTGCTTTGTATAGTAAGGTAAATAAATCAAAGTATTAAAGTACAAACCAAATGTATTTTTTTTTTCCATAATTTTAATGGAAAACGTAAAAATAAAGTTGAATGAAAATTCCTAGCGGTTTCGGAGATATTTACATATTTATAATTTATAAACGAAGTAAGCGTTTGTTTTGCGCGCGCGGAGTTGCCGCGAAATAACTTTTTTTAATGTGGTAATACTAAATATATTAAATGATCTTTACTAAATATATTTGATTACTAAACGCGCTTACGGTATTTGTTGAAGTAACTAAGAATGTATTTAGTCCGATTCTACTTCTGAATCTTCACACCGAACACAAATTGTTGCTGTGTATTCTCTGCAAATAATTTTTTTTTGCATTTTATACATGAACTTTTTGTCTTTCTGTCTTTTTTTACACCGGATAACTGACACCGCACTGTTTGTCCCAATTTTAGTTTTTTTTTGGAACTGTAGCAGCAATATTCCCTTCATTTGATACAAATTTTGACCACGACTTCTGAAAAACTAAACATGCAGGAAAATTAATTTCATCGATAAATTTTTTTTAATAAATAAGTTGCCAATGGATTTCAAAATTTTATATATATATATATATATATATATATATATATATATATATATATATATATATATATATATATATATATATTCACAATCGGTTTCCGAATATTTTATAATTTTGGATATTCTTTTATCAAAAGACTGGGTATTTTTTACCCAACGCTAGTGTTCATATTACCTTAAAACTGCGTAGGTATATTAATAACACAGATACTAGCGTTGGGTTAAAAGTATCCATGTTCGTAGAAAAAATTTAATATTTTTATTATTTCCCGACGATAATCAAATTATGAACATGAAAAATATTTAGTACATTATGAAGTTCAGCTACTGAAATAATCGATGGAAAATATGTAAATGCATTGGAGTTATCAGTGTTTGAAGTCGATTCTGGGTATTTTTTACCCAACGCTAGTGATCGAGGGTATACCTTTGCTTTGTATCAATACCTATAAATAAAATAGAAGGGTCTGTCTGTGATTTTCGAATTTTTAGGTATTAATATGTTTTTCAGTTAGCAAATTCGACATATATAGTAAATCTAACTTTAAAAATTTTTTTGTCTATCTGTCTGTCTGTTTGTACGAACCGATTTAACTCAAAAATTACTGAAGCTATTGAGTTGAAATTTACAGGGAATATAGATATTAACCTCCCGATCAATCATAACCACATTTTAATGTGATCTTCCAAATTGTTATGTACAGGATGATTCAAAAATAATCTCCATTAAAAGTTTATGGTCTTCTAAATGAAGTAGGTTTTTGAAAATTTGGTTTTAGAAGTTTCCGAATATAAAGATTTTAATTAAAATATTTCTAACTTGCTGCCACTTCCGGTTATACCGGAAGTTGACACCAACTTTGCTATTCTAAGTGTTTTTAACAACAAATTTGAATTCGCTGGGAATTGTCATTAATATTCTATCTGACAGTGGCATTTCAGCTGCCCTGACATAACACAGGGTGGTCACATAAAGCATTTTTTAAATATTTTTTTGTTTATTGTGAAAAACTTTTTTTTTAAATGAACCACCTATATTTTTTATTATAACTATGTAAAAAAATGTAAACTCTCTCTATTAATATCAGATATTCTTACACCTAAAACTGATATTTTGGAAGTTACATCGAATTTATATAATAAAATGATAAGTTAGGTTTTCCATGGGCACGGTTGACACAAAAACCACTGGACAGATTTTAGTGAAACACTGTAAATTTATTCCTTAGATGCTTCAACATCTCAACATATCCAGTCAGAATCTTCACGATATTCTGGATGGAGGTTGATATATTCACGACAAAAGTTGATATACCTATCAAAAATACTCATTTAATAATAAACGGAAACAAAAGGAAGAAAGACAATAGATTACCTAGGTTACGATAAAAATAATACTCAAAAATTTAAACATTAACTTCAGAACTTTTTTATTAAAATTTCACTTGAGAAAAGGATTGTAGTAAAACCTAATTACGAAAGAACTGAACGTAATTTTGAAAAATCCACCAGAGTTTTCGGATCTCGAAAAGAATCCAAAATTCAATTGATTCTAAAACCATAAATATGGGAATCTATGAAAGGATTTCAAAGTCTGAAAATTAAATATATTAATATGGTTGTTTTCGAGTCGTTTGCCGAGCGGAGCGAAGCATTACATGGAATTAACCTTTTATAGAATTTTAAACTGTTTGGCGAGCGAAGCGAAACACTTTAAAGAACTAATTTTGAATTAAATTGGTTTGTTTCGGATTAAATAATTTAAAGTAGCTTATTACTCACAGTTAACATAATTTTACATGAATGAAACTGAAGAGCATAGTTGTCAGAAATAAATTAATGAATACATGTTTCAACACTTTTTGAAAATTAATCCTGTAAAGAGTAAAATAAGGAATAAACGTAAAAGAATAGAGGGAGGTTAAAGTTTACATTTTTAACGCCTACTGTTTTGGCGTCACCAACAATGAGTGAGTTATTTTAGGAAATATTCAAGCATAATGCAAGCAGACTTAGGAGGATTTAAATTTTCCAATAGGATAAGGGTGGATACTTATTTAGAGTAAAGTGTACAAATATTATCTATTTTAAAAATATATAATACTTGAGTATTTTAAGTCAAGATACTTTTTTTACTTCTATACCAAATTCATTGACATCTCCTTGATAGGTTTACTTTAGATTTTTAATCTATGTTATATCTGTGTTTGAAGAAATGACAAATTAGTTTTTGAAAATTTCCAGTTGTTGCTAGATAATTAGCCAAAGGTAATTCTCAATAAATAAAGCTTATCAAAGCTTATGATAAGAAAATAGGGGCAAAAATTTTAGCGAACTACCTACTAGGTATTACCTTTACTAAATTACGAAATTCACACCAGCGAAGCGGCGGGTAACAGTTAGTATTAAATACAGAGATCAATTTAGCTATGAAGATAGATCGATTTATATTTAAAAAAAAATTAGATTGTTTAAGTAAGTTTAGAAAATGTTAAATTTATGCAAACTTATCCACAAATTGATTTCTAAACAGTTTCAAGTGGGAGTTGTTCGACCTTCTCCCAAACAGCTCTGATTTGGCATCTAATGATTTACAGAAATTTAAAAACGACAAGAAATTAAAGGAAAATTTCAACGCGCAGCTTAAATCACAGGCAGCCGAATTCTGTAATGAGGCATTGTAAAACTTGTTTACCAATATGATAAGACGTTGTATGATAAGAAATATCGTAGGTTTTAGCGAATTCTTTGGAGGTGTTCTTCAAGTGATCCCATAAATACTTTCGAACTAAATACTGTTTCGTTTGGAGTAAAATCTTCACCGTTTTTGGCTACACGTACTGTCCATCACCTAATAAAACATAAGGAGGCTACGTTTCCAGAAACATGTGCCTTAGTAAAAAGAAACATGTACGTGAAAAAATATTTCCTAATATATATATATATATATATATATATATATATATATATATATATATATATATATATATATATGTATATGTATATAATTATGTGCCCGCAGAATAATTCAAGAACAAACATCTTATTTTTACGAAACTTAGCGCAAACGTTGGAAGTCAAAAGTCTTTGATGGGATTTTCAGCTAGATACGTCCGATACGATTATCAAAATTTCCCAAAGTTCAAAAGTTTTTGCGACATGTTTTACATCATTGGAAAGAGGATAAAAAATCACATAAAAAAGATTTGTGAATCACTATTCTGTGTATACAAGAAAGACCAATTTTTATAAACGGAAATTCACTATGTTATGCTGGATGTTGGATTCGCTGTTATGGGGGAAAATGTGGGACAGGATGCTGTAATAGGGGTATTTTTTATTTCAATTTGTGTACAATTTGTTTTGGATATAGGTACAGGATATTTAAATATATAAAACAATATTTCCTTTTTTGATATATAAAAATAATTTTTTTTGAAATTGAAATAATATTAACACGATGACGGTCATAATCTATACTGATAAAATGCCCAGTTGGTACGCTATTTTGACAGCTAATACACTATATGGAATTGTTGACGTCGTACAACGTGGTGTGTGAGATAGTAAGGTTTCACTTGACGTTTGATAACGTCGATGACCGTCAAGGTATTAATATTAATAACAACGTAGTTGTCACTAGACTGACGTCATTACATTAATTTCTAAACGTAAATTACATACTAAAATTGATTATACTTTTACAAACTTGTTGTTTTGGTATACGGTATACCGGATAACATGCACGTAGTCAACTGATAATTAACACAAAAATTCCTTTGAATAATTACTTTTGGTTGAAATAATATAGTTTATTTGAAATTAATAATAAATCCGTGACATTTGTTAATTAAATCAAAAATATAAATAGTAATGAAAAGCTAATAAATACAATTAAAATTAAAATTTTAGAAATACTAACGGTAATAGAAAATTATAATTTAATTGTTCACAACTGTATGCAAATGTTCGAAATAAAATTATTAATTTCTTCTGGGTTTTAATTAACCTTTTAATGGATTACAGATGACACTTTCAGAGCCGTGAAGAGAAATTTCGGCCCTCGAGGATAACTTAGATATAACAGATGGCAGATTTAAAAACACAGATGACGAGTAAAAAAAAAACTGCGTTATTTTGTTACAAAACTATAACAGACGAGAAAAAAACACTTTCACAGCTGTTTTAGCGAATTTCCAAAACTGGAAATTCAGCTTTTACGCCAGGTGTCATGGTGCGACCTAAGCCCGAGACCATATCAGAAATATGTTTTGAGGTCCCTAGAATACGAAAATGATATTCACTAAAATTTATATATATATATATATATATATATATATATATATATATATATATATATATATATATATATATATATATATATATATATATATATGTATCCGCGCGATAACTCTCGAACGAAACGTTTAATGCTTATGAAATTTTGTGTGCGAATTCGATTTTCCAAATCGTTGGATGAGTTCGTTAGCCAGACACGTCGGATGCCCAGAAGTAGGTTTTCCGGGCGTTTTTTGTCAACAAAATGAGTTTTTTGCCAGAATTAAGCAATTTTTCAAATTTTTTTTTACACCAAGCCCTAGTAAAAGGTAAAATTCATAAAAAATGTTTTTATACCGTTGCTCTAAATTGCTTACTTTTCGAGAAAAACTAGGAAATATGTCGTTCTCCATTTCACTCGCACTCGCATTCTTTTTTTTTCTGTCTCATTTTTTACGAGCTAAATTCGAAAAAATCCGCTTTTTAAGTAGCATGTCATGATTTTTTTAATTCAATTTAACGATTCGGCTATATTCTTTTTCTTTGTCAGTTAAATGTTTTTATAATGTATCTCTATTCCATTTTTTTTTAGATAAAAGATCACGGCGCAGTTTTTTATGTGATATGATCAGAATTTAGATGATGTTTACACCTTCCTAAAATTAATAAGAGCTTGCTACAATCGCATAAAAATTACGTTAAATCATATTCAAACAATAATATTTTTACGTAATTTTCTATCCAAATGACAATACTACGTTATAATTATATGTATAAACCCATCATTTTAGTGGTAAATAAATTTGCACATTCAGTTTTTTTTTTCTATTGACAACAAAACAAATAATTTTAAATTTTGACAAGTTGTATCATACATTTTTGAAAATATTAAATATTTATTTTTTTAAGGAAAAAATGTATTAAAGATCTGAAATTTGTTTAACAAAAACCATACATCTTGCTCGTTTTACCTTAAAAATCTCGGAAAATAGAATATTTTTCAATAATTAACTCAGAAAAAGCATATATGAGGTAATTTTCATGATATTTTTTTGAAAATTTCAAAATAGTAGGGTTACAATGTTTTTTTTTTTAATTATTTTGTAGAATTTGGTAAACACACATCGTAAAAAGTACTCGCCTTGAAAAAATCAAACAAGTATTTAAAAAAAAAATACTATTTCTTAAAGAAAATATTAAAATTATGTACAAATGCCGTCCTGACCAACTGATATATTGGAACCGATTTTGAGCAGCTGGATTTACTACAGGCAAAAGCTCATAGTGAATACACACATTTTTTAACATCCTTTTGAATTTTGTAATTCAATCATTACAAATAAAATCTAAATAAAAAAAAATCTATATGACCTGTTTTTTCTCAATTTTCTAGCATCAAATCTAGCGATAATTAACTAGCGAGTGATTGTATTGACCACACATTTTAATGTAAAATATATTAATTTTAACCGGCTTCAAAATAACGTTTCGATTTTAACAATAAAAATATTTAAAAAAGTGTTTAAGTTCTGGCAAGATTGTCAAAAAGGGACTGAAATATTTTTAGATATTGATATATAGAAAAAATATTAATGTGTTAAGTACTTACTAGACTTATAAACTTTCATTTTCGTATACGCTTTCGGTTTCGGATATTTAATTATTTCGGATATCGGTAGTTTTAGTTACGGTTACGAATATCCATAACATCCCTAATGTAAATGTTTGTCAATCCAACTTCATCGAGAGAAAGTTAATTAGGTATTTACGATTTTCGGAAGAACACGTATATAAATTTTATAAGTACGTATTATCATATAAACACATTTGGTTTGCAATTTTTTAATAATTAGTTTCTACGCTACTGAAATTATCTATCCATTTGAAAATTGGGATCCAGTGATGTACATTGACACTACAAAAGTGTGGGTGAAAAATTTCATTTTCACTTTTACTGAAATTATGTCATAAATTCATATTTTCAGAATTTATTCATTTGACAGAAAAATTCTAAATTATTAAAAAAGCCAAATAATTAATAACAATTAAAATAAAAAAAAAAAACAGAAAACATTTATTTATATTTGCATTTTTATAAAAACATGTAGGTATTATATTTTATATGCACTTTAACTAAAATGTCAAATTTCACACCTTGTTAATTTTCAATTTCACTCATAATGTGCTTAAAAATCAAAACTTAAAGTTTATAACATTCACAATCCGTGTAGAGTGTCCATACGTCTTGGTTTTCCCGGATTTGTCACGGTTCTAGCTCCGTTGCTCCGGTGTCCCGACAGACTTTTTCAAGACGTCGGTCGATTTGTTTCGGTTTTTCAAACTACTAATTTTTCATCATCTAATAAGTACACAATTTTTCATTTTAAATAATGAATAGTTCAGTATCATATTAAAAGATCAACAGTAGATTCATTTACAACCAAACCTAAAAATATTTAAAAAAAATTAATTACTAATTAAATTTTCCAAGTTTTTTCGATTTTACCTTAAACACGAACTTCCAAAAAAACATTTTCTTTTCTTAACTTTCCATCATATATGTATCTACATAAATAAATTGTAATATTATTTTGCTTGCTTTTATGATACTGAAGGTACTGATTCCTGAACAATTAAAAATTAAAATGACTGGAATTTTATTCGAACTTTTAAATAAAGTAGTTAACTAACGCGCTAGATAGATAGCGCCAGAATACAGAAATTGCCAACATTTAAATGTTCATGTTTCACATTAATACAAAATAAAATACATTAATACAAAATAAAATTGTCTAAGAAGCTCACTTTCATAAGAAATTTTATAAAAATTTAAAAAATATATATTTCCTAGAACAGGGGGCGATTTATTTTAAAAAAAAATTAATATTTTAAATAAAGAGCCATTAATAGGTATTCTATACATATAATACAAATGTAACGAGACCGTTTCTGTATAGGGAATATTTTTTAAAAATTGTGCAGATACTGTAAATAGTTATCGATGTAGATATCAAAACAGCGATTTTTTAAATTTTTGTCTGTCTGTCTGTCTGTCTGTCTGTCTGTTCGTCTGTTCACGCATCACACAAAAACTACTGGATGGATTTTAATGAAATTTGGTGTGCCGACAACTTATTACCCGGATCAACATCTAAGATACTTTCTACTTCGAGAAAATGTCTCATTCCCACGGGAAAATGGAAAAACCATGTTGAGCATGTGCATACAGTACGCAAAAACTATTGAACGGATTTTGATGCAATTTGGTGTGATGATAACTTATTACCTGAGTCAGCATCTCAGATACTTTTTATTTCGGGAAAGTGGCTCATTCCCACAGGAAAGTAAAAAAACTTTTTGAGCATGTGCACATATTACGCGAAAACTATTGAACGGATTTTTATGAAATCTGGTGTAGTGATAACTTATTACCTGCGTCAACATTTAGGATACTTTTTATTACGGGAAAATATTTCCTTCCTTCAGGAAAATTCAAAAATTATTTTGCTTATGTGCATGTATACTTAAAACTATTGTTCTATGCGAATGCTTTATAATTACTATACTTATATACTTGTCATTTATTAAATTAAATTTACCATAATACAAAATTTCTGGAGACTAACTCTATTTTAAATTAATTTAGAAATTTCGAAAATTTAAGTGCCTATATATCCGAAAAATTCATTTTGGATGAAACTTGTTATATTTATAGGATAGATACTAGTTTGGGATGCAAATATAATAAAACAATAAAACGTTGGAAGTCCAAAAATTTTGTATGAGTTCTCCAGTCAGACACGTCCAATTCCAAAAACCTCAAAAAAATGAGTTTTTTGCAAACAATTTGCCAAAATTTAAAAGTTTTTCCAATTTTTTTTACATTGTGGAAAGAACCAAGAAAGACACAGAAAATACATTTTGAACCATTATTCTAGGTAAGCGGGTTTTCGAAAAAAAGTAACTTTTATGATTGGAAATTCGCTATGTTATGCAGATGCTGCGACAGGGGTATTTTTATTTCTTCCCGGGCTCCTTTTTCAAACCAACGCCCCGGGGTTACAACCCCGGCTGCTCCCTCTCGTCAGGCCTGGAGACCTTAGCACTTATATATATAGAATTTTTTCTTGTTGATATAATATATTCACACTGCACAATAAATTAATCAATTAACTAAGGATCGCTCTCATTGTCAGTCCAATCATGGTTCATTCTTGGTCCAGTCTTGCACTATCGCGATGTATTATCAGATTATATTCCTTTTAATCGTTTCTCGTAAACTAATGCCGTTCAAAATATTATTTTAAGAAAAAGCGCCATTTGAAATTTTCCAAAAAAAGGTTGAAAATTATATTGAAAAATGATATATTAAATCCGACCGACTTGTAGGTCAGTACAATGTGTATCAAAAAATTTTGGACTCAACTATAAAAATATAATAGTGATAAAAATTATAACAGCGGTTGACATTTTACTTTTTGCTAGGAGTGGTAACATACACTTTATTACCTTAGATATTAATGGAATAAATTAGTCAGGGAAGATTATGATTTGATGTTTAGTAAAATTAAAGAACCCTGTAAGCAAACAAATTGCAATTAAATTAATTGAAGTGGACCATTTAAACTCTTAAAACTGATTATCTAATTGTAAGTTAAAAAAATTATAGAAAATAGTTTTAGTAGTAGAAATTAATTATTTTTTCTTTTTGTTTCAGGTACGTATTTACCATTTTTGTTTCGAGAGGTAAAGAGGTAAAACGGGTAATTTTATGTCAAAATTTTTTCTGATTAGAAGAGACTTAATTTTCATTATTAGTTAACTTCGTTTTTACCAGTTGCGGCATAGAGAATCCGCGGAGCTAGCATTGCGAACGGGCCCCTAACAAACTGGGAACCCCAATATTTTTTTAAAGAATACTAGTCGAAAAAGAAAATCTGATTTTTTTTTCGTTCAAAGTTATGTAAATAATGCAGAAGAAATTTTTGAATAAAGTATGTACCATACTTATTAAGGAGTACTTTTTCCTTTAATTACATCATTTTAAAGCCTTTCTACGAGCATTACGTTAAAAATTCAAACTATTTTCTTAAACATAAAAATATCCATTCTGCAAAAAGAATTCCCTGGTATTTAAAAAATTGATTTTAAAATCTTTATAAAATTGATTTTTGACGCTTCTTAAAAAGACTACCTATACAAATAATTCAAGAGTTTTGAAATTATCTAGTCGACCAGATTTAAGTTTAAAATATCTTTAGAAATTATGGAAAAAAAATCGTACAAATTGATAAAAGTAAGTAAAATAAAAAAATATTGTTTCTTTTCTCGGTGGCAATTCACAAAAAAATCTAACCTTTCCCTTTCCGACGCATACATTTATATTTATAAAAAAGACCCTCTATGAAAATTTTGCGAAAGAGGCCGTAAGATTTGGCACCGCTACTAGTTCTTGACACTTCTTACAATTTTATTTCAAGAGCCGATTTCAAATTTTTCACGTTATTGAGACTGTTAACGCTTCCCTTATTAATACGTTTAGAATTTTACCTTTTTTTTTTGTTCTTTATAGTCATTTGTGACTTGTGAGATGACTTATGAGTCACCTCTATGTGCTTAAAATTGAAGATTTAATTTGTGCACATATTTACAAAAATTACATTGACTGTGCATTACATAATGTTATGGATAGGTACAAATAACTTTAAATTTAATTTTTTCTGTAATATTTTTATCAGTTAGTAGTAAAATTTCAAATAATAGAAATCGTCTTCAATATAGTTTCAATCGCTTTATAGAAATACCGCCAATTAATTTTTTGTTCGCTTTTTTGTATTAATAGAAAAGTGATAAAATCTCTAGTTATTTTCGTATTATTTTATCGGTGAAATATCGTTAAAATATTATTATATACGAGTATATAAATTTAAATTATTCACGTGGTATGAATTGTATGTGATCTCCCAGTCCTTTGTTCCCTGTTTTTCCATCTCCCATTGTGTGTTAAGGGCAGGGTAAGGTATTAAATTAATTTTTTTTGCATTTTTTTTAATTTTTTTTTTAACTGAATGTATAATATCTCAAGAATATTGTCTCAAAATTTCAAGTTGATTGGAGCAAAACTGACGAAGTTATAAGCATTTTTGTTGTTACCTGGCAGATGTTTCGCTCTCTATATACATATCTTTCTCTCTCAGTTATAGAAATTTCAATGTAAGTACAAACGTGTTTATACCTGTACTGTATATTTTGTCAGTGTAGGATACAAAATTTAGTTTAGCAGTAAGTATTCTATATCAGTTTTATACAAGAATTTTTAAGTGTTCAAAACTTTAAAGCGTTTTCCCCACAGCTCACGTTTTCAAAGTCGGTGCCCCTTATATCTTCAAAACTACAGCACCGATCCATTTGAAATTTTGAACACTATTTCTGTACATAATTTACGAGGTAACGCTGGAGAGTTTTTTTTCAAATTTGTTAATAATTTTTATTTTACAATAACAAATTAGTCAATTTTTTTCGCAAAAATCGTGTTTTTCCGTTCTGTGTTCCAAAAAAGTGAAAAATTGAAATTTCGAAAATCCCTCCCAGCGTTACCTGAGGAATACTATTATCTAACGAATGAACTTTAATTTTTTTATTTCGGATGATCCAGGACCAAGTTATGAGGGGCACCGCAATTCTACTTTTTTCCGAGATACGTTCGAATAATTGCTGCCATTACTGTATTTTTTAATATTTCTTCGTGAAAATTTTATACAATATTCTTCGACTGTTATACTTTAATGTACCACTGGTTTTAATAAAGAGATTTTAACTGTGTCGTCACAAAAAAATAACAAAAACATGCCTTTTTTTGTACGAATTAACCTTACCCTCTCCTTAAATGTGGAAGAAACGTGGAGAAGCTGCTTCATACACGTGGTAAGTTTGTTGTATTTATTGTTTAATTCGATTCGAATATTTTGATTTTGCAACTTAAAATTTTCATTAAATTAGTTATAGAATTTACAGTCCATTCTACCTTTAAAACAAAATAGTAGCCATTTACAAAACAGAGAGCAAGGAAAAAATTAAGATCAAAATAAACAGTGGAATATTTTTAGTTCGCCTAAATCACATAACATAATAAATATTTGTTTATAAAAGAAAACGAAATGTAATTTGTCTCTTACGTAAATTAACAACAAAAAAAAAATGTTTTACCTAAATTGGTCTGCCTGAGGCAGTAGTATCAAAGTGGGTAAGAAAAGAGACATGAGAGATACATTTTTTCTCTGCATTCTCTAAATATTTTCCATTACGCTGAACATAAAAAAGTGATAAACCAGGAAAGAAGTTATTATTTAAAAACGTAATGAATACTAATAGGTTCAGACAGATTAAAGATTAAAAAATAATATCCTATTGTTTTCTTACATAACTTACAAGGAGAGGTTCAGGTATGATCGTCACCGATTTTGATCAAATTTCGTTTGCTAGTAGAGCATAACATCAATATTAAAAATTTACAATATTAATAGGTCCACCTCCCAAAAACATAGAAAATATTTTTATTTAAAGTTTCGACAAAAATACAGGTAGGATATAATCAAGTTATTTAACCCGTTTCATTGAATATGGCTTAGGGGTTGGAAGATGGGCGTTCGAATAGCGAGGTACGGGGATCAAATCCCGGTACAAATTTTTATTCAATTTTTTTTATTTAATAATAATTAATTTATTAATTATGTTATCAAAATTAACCTACGAAATACAAGGTGGCGCAAAATTAATCACCCTCTCGGAAGATGCTATAATTTTTACAAATGGCGTCGTACGTCAATCATATTTGACATTTGTGGACTAGACAGCTGCACAATACAAACAGACAAGCAATGGAGCTCTATACTCGGCAAAAACGTGGAATAATTGTGTCGATTTTTTTGACCAATAATCTGTCGGTGGTATTGGTGCAGCGTGCATTTCGACGTCGATGTTAGCTGCTCGACTCGAACAGATTGGAACCACAAAAGACCTTGCAGGGCGTGGCTGCCACCGGACTGGCCGTTCTGACGAGAATATCCCGGCTATGGCTGCCGATGTCGCTGAGAACGAAGAAATATCAATCTGACGACGGGCCACGCAATTGCGCATCACCAGACAGCGAATTTTAGTGAAAGACTTATACATGTTCCCGTACAAAGTACAAACAGTGCATCAGTTAATGTCTGCTGACCGTCAGTCGCGTGTGAATTACTGTCAAGCCATCCTCAGTCTCAACAACGAAGAGGACGATATTGAGTCGAAAATCATCATAAGCGACGAGGCGCATTTCAGTTTAAGCTGTTACATCAATAAACAAAATCTTTGTTTCTGCGGCACTGAAAATCCGCGTGTGATGCACGAAGAGCCGTTATATCCACTCAACGCCACTGTGTGGTGCGGCGTTCACGCGGGAGGAGTGATTTAGCCGTATTTTTTTGAGGACGTCATTGGCAGTACGGTCACTGTTACTGGCGAACGCTACAGGCTCATGATAAACGACTTCTTAGTTCTTACTGCCGGAATTGGAGGAGTGGGTCTTACAAGTAAAGGTTTTGAACTGTCAATTCGCAATTTTGATGAAACTTGGTATATGTGTAGTACAAGCGAAAATAACAGACTCGTATTTTTTTTTTATCTGCCACCGTCGCCATTTAAGGGATGAAATCACCCCTCAAAATTAGGGTAAAATTTTAATTTTGCTTGATAACTTGGAAACGACAACAGATAGAAAAAAACTTTAAATTGACAAAACAGTGTATTTTTAGAGAGCTTTCTATTGATGTGTATAAATCCAGGGTCGGACCTACTGGAGGGGCTGTTCAGGTAAAATTGAGGGTAAATTTTGAAATAGGGTGAATATGTTTCAGTAAATTAAAATTTGAATAGCATATATGAAAACTACATGAAAAATACTAGTTTACCTGTTTTTGCTCAAAGCTGTAATTTAAATTCTAAAATCTCAAAACTGGACAGCTAATTTGAAATTCCAACCGTAATTTTACTGACAATCAGCAAAATAAAAATATTTCTATAAGGTTTTCAGCAAGTGAATTGTCTTGTAATTAATAACTGGCTAAAATATATCAAATTATACTTGTTGATGTCTGACTAAAACTTTAAATTTTATACAAGTAATATTAAAATTTGATTTTGTTAAATTATGCAAGAATATTATTGCATATAGTTATAGAAAAAATTAACTTTATAAAATACTTCTTTTTTATCAAATAATAAGGATAAGGAAATTTGTTCTAGTTTGGATGGAATGAAAAAAAAAATTATAAAAGTTTTAATATCTTTAATTTAAAATAGTTTACAATAATAAAATAAGGCGTATATAGTATTCTATGGCTTATGATCCTCACAATAATGATACTGTTCAAAAAAATGTTTTAAACAAAAAAATTTTTGACACCAACCACATCTTACAACAGCTGGTTCTCCACAAATATGACATTTCGGTTGCGTATCTACATCGGTTTAAAAAAAAAACATATTCGACGGGATTAACGAAGTAATCTGGTCTTTGTTCTATGTATCCGCTCTTATACCAGGCGTATTTAAATGTATCTCTAAAGCGGGGTGATGAGAACTGATTATGTGCTAGGGATTGTATTTTTATGATATTATTCCTAGAATGTAGGTCAATATCACTGTCTGATATGATAATTAAGTCAGACAATGTTCGAACGAAATTCTTCCAAAACCGGAAGCCATATACATCTAATGGTTGTAAAAGCGCTGTTGTTTTTGGTGGTATGCTTAATATTTTTACTTCTTTATCTTCAGGAATGATATTTTTCACGACAGCTGGGCACTGACCACTCCACGAGTCAAGTAATAATAAAGACTTTTTATCGGTTTGTGGTAAATATATATTTTGAAACCACTCTTTAAAATGGTCTGTTGTTAACTTTCCTGATTTAGATGTCGAAATATATACATTCTTTGCTTTAAATAATAACTGCTGAACTCTAGGACCCAGTTGCCCGGTACGTTCTTTTAAAACTAAAAATAACTGACCCTCGGCTGAAATTGTTGGCTGTATAGTATAACTGTGTGTTGTTGCTGACAGCGACTGAATAATTTTTTCGACTTTTTTAGCACCCTTTTCCATTAATGTTCGACCTGAATGTAATTCTAAATTGAAACCACTCCGATCGGAATTAAAAACGTTTTGTAATTTATAAATTTCAAGATTGGGTTTCACTTCCTTAATAAAGGATTCACATATTTCACTTATATTGGAAGATTCTTGGCTTGATTTAGTAACGAATTTTGTAATTTTTCGTGATACTATTCCAAAATGCTTCTTAAATGTAAGTAGCCATGATTTCGACGCCTTAAATTCAAAAAAATCAATTGTATTCCTATCTACTGCATCTTTAAAATTATTTAAAACATACTGATTAATGAAAATTACTTTGTCTCTCTTACTTCCGCCTTCTTCAACTTGCTTTTCCCACCGATATAACTGCTTCAAATGTTTCACTCTTCTGAAATTTTTTGTACTGTTTCAAAAGATTTTCTTTTTTTTGCACCGCTTTTCCAGAATTTAACAGCTTCTTCTTTATATTTGAAATCTACAAAATCTTGTTCTCCATATGAACATGATGGTTCATCAACTTCTCTGAATATGTTTTCATCCGATTCCTCATCATAATCACGAAAGAAATTTTCGTTCTGTTCCAGGGTATTTTGGTTAAATTCAGAATTAAATGCTAACATTAAATGATGTTCAATAATAAACGATGTATCGTCAGTTGATTGAATAATTATGTCCTTAAGTATATCATGTAATTCAATCTCCCGCTATGTTATCGGGTATGAGACGAAATTTGTTATTTGAAATGTTGTCATTAACATATGAATGACATTAGCTAAATTAATATTCACCATAATGAACACAATTATCACAAAAAAAAAATTATAACACAATAACAAATTCACAAATACTGAAATTTAACTAAAGCACAAAATGCAGCTCCAGACTTTTTATATAGTTTTTGTTTAAATCTAGGAATTTTTTTATCCATCCCTATCTACCGCAAAAAAAATCGCACAAACTTGTTGAAAATGAAAAAATATATATAAATTATTTATTTATAAAGTTGCATAATAACCATACGTCCGTTTTTTTTAATCATGTGGTAAATTTCCAAATATATAAATATATATGTATATATACTTCTTTTTTTGTGGAAAACCGTAAAATCCGGTAGAACTGAATATATTTTATGGCCATCAAAATTTTGAAAAACTTCCTGTGCAGATAATTTGTCTCGTCATATTTTCAGTTCAAATTTCAAACTTCTTTAAAGTTTTATGCCCAACTAGAACAAATTTCCTTATCCTTATTATTTGACAAAAAAGAAGTATTTTATAAAGTTAATTTTTTCTATAACTATATGCAATAATATTCTTGCACAATTTAACAAAATCAAATTTTAATATTACTTGTATAAAATTTAAAGTTTTAGTCAGACATCAACAAGTATAATTTGATATTTTTTTAGCCAGTTATTAATTACAAGACAATTCACTTGCTGAAAACTTTATAGAAATATTTTTATTTTGCTGATTGTCAGTAAAATTACGATTGGCACCTCAAATTAGCTGTCCAGTTTTGAGATTTTAGAATTTTAGATTTCACCCCTTAAATGGCGACGGTGGCAGATAAAAAAAAATACGGGTCTGTTATTTTCGCTTGTACTACACATATACCAAGTTTCATCAAAATTGCGAATTGACAGTTCAAAACCTTTCCTTGTTAGTGAACATGTGGTTTCAACAAGACGGTGCAACCCGCACACACAGCACGAGCCACAATGCATATTCTGAAGGAAGCGTTTCCTGGTTGCGTAATCTCCCGTTTTGGTGATTTGGCATGGCCAACAAGATCGCCCGATTTAACCGTCCCAGACTTCTTTCTTTAGGGCTACTTGAAATTGGGTTTATACTAACAAGCCTCAGACAATCGCAGCCCTTAAAGAGAATATTCGACAGGAATGCGAACAGTTATCATCGGAAATCTTGCGAAAAGTCATGGAAAATGCGATAAAACGGGCACAAATGTGTATCAACACTGGCGACAGCCACTTGACGGATATCATCTTTTCCACTTAACAGAAAAAATTGTAAAGATCCTAATAAAGATTTCCATTACTCAAAATAATTTTTTTTGTTTAGTGAAAAAGTTATACAAAAACAAAATTGGAGGATTAATTTTGCGCTACCTTGTATTACTTGTCACAAAATTAACGAAAATTAATAATTTTTCTGAATTTTTTTTTTTTTTTTTTTTTGTGAAATCAGTATATTTATTATATAAACACATAGGGTAAAATCCCCCATTACGGAACACTATTTTTAGGTGTGTCATTAAAGTAGCTTCTCAAAATTAATTAATAAATGACACACCCATTTTTTTTCTTAATAAGCATGAAGAAACCAAGTTTTTTTTAATCCAATGAATATGTTTTTAAGAAAATATAACCCAAAAATTTTGATTTATTAATGTTTTTGTTGTATAATTTGTTGACATCTATAAAAAAACGGACAGAATATATTAACACCTTTAAAAAATCAGCACGGACACCTACAAAGAACACGTATGTAAGGTACATGAGATACACCACATACATCTTCTGCCATCTTTTCACTTATAGGCAACTACATATAGTTCACTTTGATATGTATAAAGTGAAAAGAGATGGGATTCTACCCGGAATTTTCCCGGGAAAATTTCCGAAAAGTGGGAATTTATTTTAATTTAGTATTTAGCGTATTATTTTGGATTTAAACTATCAAAACCACTGCTTAATAAAGAACATATGATAAATGTAAATAAATAATCTTTAAACTAAGGTCTATATATAATTACACAAGCTAGGTAAGACGAAAAGAAAAGTAACATAATATTTTCAGTTAAATATGTTTAATTACTTTTACTAACAAATTATCATAATTATATTGGCTTAATTTATGCTCCATTACTCCCATTGATCTGGTCAGCAATAGAATATTTCCAAAAAAAATTAGTTTTCGATACTTTTCGAAAACGTAAACTCTTGATTGTAAATATCTTAAAAATGGTGCATCGTAGCTCAAAAATAACGAAATTTTTGAAGGCTTAAGCGAAGCATGTTGTGGATATTCTGAACAAATTGGGACTATCAAAACCTACTTTTTGTTATCGAAAATTATCGATACCGAGTTACTCATCATAAACTGATTATAATTGATTAATTCAGACCCATTAGTCAAATTCATTTTGTCACCAAGAAAATATTTTTAGAAAAATTACGTTTGCAATACTTTTCGAAAACGTAAACTTTGATCGTAAATATCTCGTAAACGGTGCATCGTAGCTCAAAAATAACGAAATTTTTGAAGGCTTAAGAGAAGCAAGTTGTGGGTATTCCGAACGTATTGCGACTGTCAAAACCTACTTTTCGTTATCGAAAATTATCGATACCGCGTAACTTGTCATAAATTGGTTATAACTAGTTAATTTAGGCTCTGTTAGCCCCACTGATCTGGTCAGTAACAAAACAATTTTTTTTAAAAACTACTTTTCGTTAATTTTCGCTGTCGAAAACTTTAATCGTAAACCGTGCATCGCGTCGTAGCTCAAAAATAACGAAATTTTTGAAGGCTTAAGGAAAGAAAGTTATGGGTACTCCGAACATATTAAGACTATCAAAATCTACTTTTCGTTATCGAAAATTATCGATTTCGAAAATAACGATATTATTAAAATGTATGTAATTTTCGACATATTCGTTATCAATTTGTATTATAAAATTCTGTAAAATTGTTAGTAGATTTATTTCCAGTATTTTTCCTTTTATAATGACGGATTCAATTTACGCGATTTTTATCCGCGTAAACTGAATCCCCGTGGAACGGATATTCACGTAAATTGAGAGACCGGTGTATATATGTATAAAATTAAAAACGCATTTGTAAAATAGTACCGCAAATTGTAAATAATGTAAATAATCGTTTTTACTCAGGTTTGAGGAATTTTCTCGGGAAAATACCCAATAATTACCCAATCTCGGAATATTCCCGAGAAAATTCTCATCGGTTTTCCCCTAAAATTTTACGATTTTAAAGCAGTAAGTAAATATTTTAGACTCAAAAAGAAATTAAAACTATTTATAATATAAATTTTTAGTTATTTTACGTACATGATTTAAGTTACATACACAGGTTATATCTGTACTGAATAGAAATACACATATATATATATATATATATATATATATATATATATATATATATATATATATATATATATATATATATATAATATTTAAACCAAATATAAAGGTGATTTAGGTCTTATAATCTCTTAACTGGACTAATAAAAATTATTTGTTGCGCTAACTTCGAAAATTAACTGGAAAATGTTGAAATTTACAAGGGATGCGTTTTATTATGTCATTGAAGGATGACATATTAAAATCGTTGTGTGATCATAGTGGGGGAAACATTATTATAGAGTTGTACATGCATATTGAATAAACGCAAGAGGGCTGTAGAGTTGTACATGCATAATGAATAAACGCAAGAAGGCTGTATTCTCACTGTACTTTAAAAACGAACCAAAAAATCATAAATTAACACTTTCACTGAGGTGACATTACTTAGTGCGTGTGAAAAACACGCACACGACGAATTTTTTTTATTTGATAAAAATTTAATAAAAAGAAATTTATTATAGACCAAGTTATTGCTATATTTGTTGGACCCCGTCATACAAGTCGTGCTTTGTGGTGATCATATATTTTACTGGTTCATCTAAAATCTATCAAACAAAAAAATCGTTAGTTTAATCGTTAATTAAACTAATGAATTATAAATGAAATACTGAGTCTAATTTGATAGAATTCGTTTTTAAAATATTTAATACTAACAAGGAAAGGTTCAGGTATGGTCGTCACCGATTTTGATAAAATTTCGTCTGTTAGTAGAGCATAATATCAATATTAAAAAGGGTATACCGGGATAAGAATGGCCGGTTGGCCTCCAGACGAGATTTTCAACGGCACTTTGGCTACTATAAGGGCAGGTGATAAGAAGTCTTGCGGGCAAGTTTTGGCCTCATATATTGCGTAGTTTAGAAGTTATTTGTGATAATAGGTATTAAGGCCATGATTTTTAAACCTTTATATCTCGTAAACTATTACAGATATTAAGATAAACTAAAAACCACTGAGTTGGCCTAAGTTAGTACTATAATATATATTTCTTTCAAATTTTTCCCTTTGTAAACAATCATAGAAAATTCGAGAAAAAAAATAGAAAGACACTGTTTAGTGGTTCCTTTAGAGTGGCAATCACGAAAAAAGCCTCAAATATTACATATTAGGTCTTGTTTAAGTTCTGCAAGTTTCGTTAAAAACAAAAGGGTGGAACATTATCAAAGAGGAGAAACCTCGATCGAAGCCACCATCGGAAAGATGGATTTTATCATTTCGTTATGTGTTTATATATATATATATATATATATATATATATATATATATATATATATATATATATATATATATATATATATATGGGTAGTTATACAAAAAAGGGGAAGAAAATGGACTTAATTCCCGCCCGACATTTTTTTCATGCGTAAGCTTTGGCAAGTAGTTTTATTTCAAGTTGATGACTTTTTTCACACTATTTCAAAGTGGCCAGTCAAAAAATTAAAAATTATAAATTTCATGGCCATTATAAAAAAAGAGACATCCGGGCAAGTGAAAAAATGAGTAAAAAACTAAAATTAACACAAGAGATTTTCTTATATTCATTTTTATTATTAAGCACAATTTATTAAACTATTAAACAATTTATTATTAAACAATTTTTATTATTTTTATTATTAAATTTTTAATTATTAAAAAATGTATTTATTTAATATATATATATTATATATTATATTAGTAGTATATATGTTAGTAGTTATATAGTGTACCTATATATGTATTAAAAAAAAATTTAAAAAATAAAAAAAAAATAAATAAAAAAAAGATTTTAAAAAAAATAACTAAATAAATAAAAAAAAATTGCGAATTTATTATTTATTAGAAAATATTCGAAGTCACTTACGGCAGTTTAATACATATTATATATTTTATTAGTAGTATATGTGTCAGTAGTTATATTAATTATATTGTATATACCATACAGAATAAAAACAATGGGAATTTTTTTTTTATTAAAAAATATACGGATTACAGTATTAAATTATAAATTTTTAATGTAGAGCTTATTACAGTATTCTAATGACATTTACCTATTTATTTACATTATTTAAGTTTAATGCCGTTTTTTGGAGCTGCCAGGAGACTGAGAATTCTTCAATATTCTTTAAAAATCGGCTAAATCACGTTTTATAAAAAAAAAAAAAAAAAATGTCCGCTACTCCAATATAACATATTTACAACTCATACAACTGAAAAATTTCTTATAAGCACAGTACTTTTCACGAAAATGCTGACCAGGATACTGAGAAATTGACTGGACCGAGTACGATCTCACTTACAATGTTAACTGAATTGATTGATACAACCTCAAATTAAGTAAAACATGTACTTTATTTTATTTATTATAAATTATCAAAATCCAACTGCAGGTAAAAATGAATGAGAAATTTCAAAGTTTGCGACAACCTGCATGAAAAATATTAGAAAAATTAAAAGAAAATTGTTCTACATGTTTCAATCATTTAAATGATCATCTTCAAAAAATCAAAAAAACTCAATTGTGAAACAACTGAGAAATAAGAAAAACATCAAAAGGACATAACCTTTAAAATCAATTGGATGTCAAACTGACAAACGGAAAAACAATGTTAAAATAGCGAATCCCATAAGAAATAAGGAAAGTCAAACGTGATAAGATTGAACGAAGAAGAATAGCAAAAAAAATAGATGCGACCCAAATACTTCCCGTATCAGGGACATATTATATATATATATATATATATATATATATATATATATATATATATATATATATATATAGAGAGAGAGAGAGAGAGAGAGAGAGAGAGAAAGAGAGAGATGTTCATAAAGTTCCGGAACAGCTGAAAATCTCAGTTAATATTGACTTTATCGAAAAATAACCCGGACAAAAGTTTCATGGGAAGAAATGAGGAACTAGAAAATGACCTCGAATTTGACTTTGTACATGACCTTGACCAAAATTTGGAGGTCAACTTTGTTTCTTTAAATGGAAACCCCTATTTTTGACCTCGGATTCAGAAAGAGCGGGAAATTCTACGTTCAAAACCATATTCATACTTCATATTCCAAAGTCGTGTGAAGGTCATAAAAACGAAAAAATATGATACTGGTTGGTCAAGGTCATGTTCAAGGTCAAATTCGAGATCATTTCCTAATTTTTCGTTTCTTCCTATGAAACTTTTGGTCGGGTTATTTTTCGATAAAGTCAATATTAACTGAGATTTTGCGGCACTTTTGCGGAGCTGTTCCGGAACTTTATGAAGGCTCTGTATATATATATATATATATATATATATATATATATATATATATATATATATATATATATATATATATATATATATATGTACGTATATATGTATATATATACACCCCCGTAACAAAATTTAAGACCACTTCAATTTTTTTTCTTAAAATGATTTCATCTATGCAATTAAAACTTTAATTTAAACAACGTTGTGTATACGATTTGACTACACATTTGGCTTCCAATCTATGGACTTGTTTGAATTATTTAGGCATTTCTTTGACGATCACCGCACATCAAAGTATGAAAGTGCATATTCTCTATTTTTTTAAAAATTGAAATATAATTTTTTTAATAAATAAAAATTATTTTCTCTTAATTAACGTTTCTATCATATTAAATAACACATTTTTAGCTTTCTAACGACCACCGAAAAATTTCCGTACGATGATTAGTTACGAAGTTATGAACAGTCAAATAGTACTACATATGTTTTTTGGTCCTAAACTTTTTGGCGATTTTACATGTCTTTATAAAAATGGTGTTTTATGTTTAAGTCCTTGCATTTTCGGCAAAACAAATGAGAGAGCGTTGATTTTGAAACACAGAATGAAAGCTTAGAATTTCTACTTTCAGAATATTTCCTTAAATTTTTTTTATGTTTTACTGTTTTTGATTTATGGTTATAAAAAACTTGATGTAAGAATTTAAAATGGGACTTTCACGTTCAAAGCTCACTATTAGTTCAAAGAATTCTTTTTCAGTTAATTCTAATATTTTTGACTATTTTTCTAATTTATAATTCTAATTTATTTTTGATCTCCTTTGATACTATAATTCTAATTTATTTTTGACCTCCTTTGACTATGCCCGCTAGTTTCATTCGTGGAAAATTATCTTAACTGTGAGTAAAGCTACTTTAAATCAGTTATTCCGAAGCAAATCGGACAAATTTAGTTTCAACTCAGTTCTTTCAAGTGCTTCGCTTCGCTCGCCAAACAGTTCAAAATTCTATAAAAGGTTAATTACATGTAATGCTTCGCCCGCTCGCCAAAAGACTCGGAAGTAACCATTAATATATCTAATTTTCACACTCTGAGATCTTTCCATAGATTTCCATATTAATGGTTTTAAAATTAATTCAATTTTAGATCCTTTTCGGGATCCCAGAACCCTGATGGACTCTAATTAAACTTTACTATTTTTTGTTTATTGTGTTTGGAATATGAATCTGTTCTGCAAAACAGAGAAGGAAATATGGTGTTCATTCCAGGGGTTCATATTCCAAACAAAATAAAAAGCTATATATATATATATATATATATATATATATATATATATATATATATATATATATATATATATATATATACATACCTATGAACACCATATTTCCTTCTCTGTTTTGCAGAACAGATTTATATTCCAAACACAATAAACAAAATATACTATCCTTTTCTAAAGTGAAATTTTAGTAAAGAAGTTTTGAAGTTAGGTAACATTTAAATTTTTAAATATTATTTTTATCGTAATCTAGGTAATATTTTGTTTTTCTTTCTTTTGTTTCCATTTATTGTTAAAGGAGTATTTTTGATATATCAACTTTTGTCTTGAATATATCAACCCCCATAAAGAATATTGTGATAATTTTGACTGGAGATGTTGTCGATGTTGAGATGGCGAAGCGTTAAGGGATAAATTTATAAAGTTTCACTGAAATCTGTCTCATAGTTTTTATGTCAGCCGTGCCCATAGAAAACTTAACTAATCATTTTATTATATAAATTCTAGGTAACTTCCAAAATATCAGTTCTAGGTAAAGTCTATCTATTACTTTATAGTAATAGGTAGACTTTACATTTTTCTACATAATTATGATAAAAAATATAGGTGATTCATTAAAAGAAAAAGATTTACACAATAAACAAAAAATATTTTAAAAAATGCTCTATATGACCACTCTGTATCAAGTCAGAAAGCTTAAATGTCACTGTCACATTCAATATTAGTAACAATTTCCAACAAATTCAAATTTGCTGTCAAAAACACTTCAAATAACAAATTTAGTGTCAATTTCCGGTATAACCGGAAATGGCACCAAGTTAAAAATATTTTAATTACAATCATCATAATTGAAAACTTCTATAGCCAAATTTTCAAAAATCTACTTTATTTAGAAGACCATAAACTTTTAATAAAGATTCTATCTGAATCATCCTGTACATAACCACTTGGGAGATCACGTTAAAATGTGGCTAACAAGGAAAGGTATCCAACTGTATCTCTCAAAATTTTTTGAAACTTTGGTAGATTGTAGATCTTATTAAAACTAATCCAAAGCCATATTTCTTTCTTGCCCATAAGCGGTCTAAGGGAGTAAAACTTACCCCTGAAAATTAGAGTTTTTTTTCAATTTTCTTAAATATCTTAGAAATGGTAAGAGCTTTGGTAGGGAAACTATATATATTTGTAAATGGCACTTTAAGATCTTTATTATGATACCAAAATTAAAGTTATAAAATTTTGGGGTTTCATCCCCCACCCCCAACCCCTAATTTTTTCAGGTATTTTTTGGTAAAAGAGGAGGCTGTTATGTGTAAATAAAAGAATTTTTGTATGTAAAAAACCAGTTTTTTACATTTTTATGTAAAAAATTGTAAAATACGTAAAAAAATTGTAAAAAACCGTAAAAAATTATAGAAAATTGTAAAAAATGTAAAATACTTAAATCATTTGTCATTTCACTGACAAACAATTTATTTTGACGGTTATTGGTTGTTTATAAGTTCACATAAAAAACGTGTAAACAAAATATCGACAAAAAAATGATTTTCTGCTGGTGGAAGGCCAACTACAAAGCTTAAATTTCCAAATTAACAAACTGAGTTTTGACAGATCAAAAAAACTACTACATATTTATCTCTCTTTAAATTATAATAACAATAAAATCATTGATGATAATGATGATGAAGATGATTGATACCTTTAATAAAATTTAACTGAACAAATAAAAATCTTTTTAATACTGAATTCTTAAATAAACTATTCTATCAAAACTAACCTTTCTTTTTCCTGTTTGCCCTCATTTATATTTTTAATTGTCAAATTACTTAATTATTAAGTTGTTTTTTGAAATATAGCAAATACTTCAATAGCAAATATGGAATATCATCAGTAACGCTTACATATCTATTAAATTTAAAAAATTTAGTTTTTTTACATTTTTTACAGTTTTTTATTAAAATAAGTATGTCTAAATTACAAAGTTTTTTCATGTAAAAAACTGTGTAATTTACCCTAAGTAAATTACACGCACAACTCTGCTTTTTACTAATGACTTTTTGAAAAATATTTTTGCGAAATTGATTGCTTTCATGTCACTTTATCGATGGGTGTCGATGGTAAGGATATTTTTAATGTCAACTTTGGTACCTATTTGTTTTCAAATACTGTTCGTTACTGTTTTCAAATTAATATATGGAAATCAATTAATTAGTTAAGTTAATTAACTTTTATAATAAATTTAATTAACAAAAAACTAATTACACCATTTTTTTTTTAGTTCGTTACTTTTTGTTAGTTTATTAATTAATTTTTTTTAATGTTTGAAATTATAACTAATTGTAAATATATGTTATCAATTGAATTAAAAATTTTTAATGAAATTTTATACACCGTTGATTGAATTCAAGGCTTCATAATGCGTCACAATTTCAGAAAATGTATTAAAATTTTTTTTGTATTCATAATTATGTACCTTTTTTATAATTTCAATTCAATTCATTGACCAAAATATAAGTATATAAAGTGGGAAATTATAAAAGCCTTTATAATATAAGCCTTTAAATTACTACTATGAGGTATACTATATTGCTAAAACTCTATTGCTACGTATGAGGAGTAGTAAAAATATCATTTAATATTTCTGTTTTCTCTGCATTTTTATAGTTATGCAAATGCAAATGCTTCAAGACTTTAAATATATCTAGTTTAGACAATCAAAACCCTTAACTATAAGTTTAGCAACAAAAATGCAATGGTTTACATTAAAAAAAAAATAATGGAAAAAAAAGTATTTAAGGAGTAAATTAATATTAATCCACGTTTGAGGCTTACAGAACATAAAAGTATATTTTGATATTTGTTCTGGAGCTTGTTTCGAACAATTTGAGAAATATAAAATAATTTAGTGTCGGAATGTTTAAATTATTCATTACATAGTCAAGCTACTTATTTGAAAAATTTCGAAACATTGAGAAGGTTTCAGATTTTTAATTTTTTCAAACACTCGATTTGAATATCGAGTATTTGTTTGTTACGAATAGTGTACAGTTGAATCTTTTTTATGCGGTGAATAGGGACCGCATAAAAAAAATCGCACAAAAAAATATATTCAAAAATATCATAAATAGCTATAAAAAGTTTAGTTCGGTCCAGATTGTAAAAAAAACTTTTTTATGCGGTGGATCGGGACCGCATAAAAAAAGATTCATCAAAAATACATAACTCAAAACGCTCAAAACCTCACGATTTCCTTAGAAGTTGCTTTTCTAAACAAGATAAAGCATTAATTTACACGTGGGAACATTTTATTTCATTTTTATATTATGAAAATTGTGAAAAATACATCTCTAAAAGACCTAAATGATGCAGTAACATATTTTATGCAATGTACTGATGAAATGCTTAAAAACCATTAAAAAGTATTTTTATCAAAGATAGTTATTATAGTTATTGTTTAAGTTTCTTATTTTCTCTTGACTTTGTTTCACATTATGCGTTTTAATTACCATTTTTTAAAAAACCGCATAAAAAAATTCCACAAAAAAAATCGCACAAAAAAGGACCGCATAAAAAAAGGTTTAGCTGTATTGACGTTTGGTATACCTGAAATGGTCTTTACACAAATAAATTATTATTATTATTATTATTTATTTTTTTTTTTTTTAATTAATATTGGGGTACTGCTGCCGGTGGATGGCGCGGTCCGCAGCACCCGGCGGCATCGCCATCGGAGGGCATGCGCCGCCATAAACAGTAAAAATAAAAACGACACATAAAGACAGGAACACATAAATGCATTAGACAACGGACAAACATACACATGATGAAATCCAACGATGAGCCCTGCCATCCCAGGGCTTAAAAAGAGTGGACAGTCCTTGGTGACGGTACGATAAGTACTAGACAGAGCGTCCGGTCACCAAGGCCTGAAGACCATCGCTGCGACTCCCCCCGAGGCGTAAAGGGCCTCGGGGTGGAGGAACCTGACTAGACAATACACAAATAAATATCACAGATCAGTATCACGGTAAGTATCACAGATAAAACTTATTGCGTCACTGGGAGGCCGCAGGCCGATCAGTGAAGCAATAAGGAGTTAAAACAATACCGCTGTAGAGCCATAACAACAGGCCTACAGCGGCATAACAAAATATCACAGATAAATAAAATCAAGTGATGTACCACCTCGGGTGGAAAACGCCCTCAGTGGTACATCGTTAAAACAAAACATATTAAAAACAACCTTATTAAAAAACAAAAACAACAATATCACAAATTTGACAATATTTCTTGCTCTGTGACACGATTCCGCTCCCCATAGTCTCGACAATTCCGAAATGGCTTCGTCAACACCTAGGAGCTCACACGTGTAGGGACAGTAACATCTGATTACTGAGCAACATGTACTGTTCTGTCAGATAGCTGATTACTGGGTACATGTGCCGTTCTGTCAGATGTCGGGGTCAACCTACACGGGAGACCGGTACGATGACTAGGCCACGTTCGTCCGAGTCGAGGCTACAGAAAACGGGACAATGCCACAGAGTATCACAAAGCCAACATCTGACCTGTGTTCGAATCACTTCGACGGGGCGGAAGCCGCCATATCAACTTATTATTATTATTATTATTATTATTTTTTTTTTAATTAAAATTGGAGCACTGCTGCCGGTGGATGGCGCGGTCAGCAGTGCCCGGCGGCATCGCCATCGACGGGCATGCGCCGCCATACACACAAAAGATAAAACACACATACAAACAGGGACTCATTAATGTAATAGACAATGGACAAACAAATACAATTAAAGAAATGCCAACGGTGGAGCCCTGCCATTTCAGGGCTCATAAATATGCTCGGTGAGGACACGACATTGTAAAAACAATGAGTGTCCTGTCCTCATACACAATAGGGCAATCGCGCAACACTAGACTTAACAAAAAATCCAGTGTGGCTAAGTAAATCGTACATTATTCGGACAGGTATTAATGTTGAGATTCGTTCTGAAATTCCTTTGCTTAATGGTGTACCATTAGGGGCCCAGAACCACCCAATGGACACCAAAAAAAAAAAAATTAACGGTAAATGGAACACCACTAACTGTGTGAAACCGTTAGTGGTATGATCCATGCATGTTTTCAACTTTCAGGAGAAATGCTAGTGTCAGACTGAGGCTGGCGGTTTGTACACCGAGCTACGAAACGAGATGGGTAATTCATGAACGTTACTCCATTTGGGGGTCGTTGGCCACCACCCACTGGGTACTGTTTATTGGCAAAGATACCACCTTCGGTGTAGAGGGCCTCAGGTGGTAAAAGGACAAAACATGACAATGAACATAAAAAAAAACATAGAAAGTAGATATCACAGATAATATCACAGAATCCCATTGTACTCATGGGGGCCTGGAACCACCCACCAGTACAATGGAGTTACAACAACGCTATTGGAGGCACTAAGGGCCTCCGTTAGCAAACAAAAACAAAAACAAACAACAAAATAACAATAACAGCGGATACAACAACGAAATATCACAGATTCAATATCACAGCTCAAATATCACAGACAACCCGTTGCACCCCGAAAGTCAAAACCTATTCAGTGATGCAACGGGGATACTAACAATACCTTTGGAAACCCGAGGGCCCCCAACGGCCGAAAGACACAAATAAGGGACAAGAAACAGCAACAAAAGAAAACTTATGTGTATAAAATGATTTTGTGTATGTCTTATTTATTACCAAACCAGAGCCCCGTTAGCCTGCCAGCCAGCTAGCAGTTACCGCCGAGCACGACGAGGACGAGGGGTTGGATTTATGCCCGGCATTATTATTATTATTATTATGCCAACCTGGCGCTCACTACTCAGTAGGACAGTACTGGGTAACATTCACCTATACCGGCATTATGCAAGGTATTAGGCTCTGTGGAAGGGTAATGTGCCAAACCAATCCATAAAAGTACCGTAGTACATTCACGGACGGGTTTGTCACATCACTCCCTATATTGTTGTTATTGCTACTTGAAACGAGGTGTTATTCGTCTATTTTGGTGTACACTGGGTCGTACGGCGAGACTTTTGTGGGAGCGTAGATGTTGGCTCAATGACAGAGGGCTGTGAAAGCCTAGTTCGTTTTCGTGTCCTCAGATGGTAGGTAGGAGTAGGGACAGAGGGAAGGGAAAGGACTGTTTGTGTTTGTGTGTGTGTTTGTGTATGTGTGTGGATGTGTCTTTCTATTTTACGTTTCTTGGTGTAGATGTTTTCTGGTTCATCAAATTGCTCATTAAGATCGGGTGTTCCTGGAACTGCGCGTTTAGATGGTACAGAGGTTGACGGATCTTGTGTGTTATTGAATTGGGGAGGATTGTGCACCAGAGCGGTAACAGTGACAGTGCGGCAGTTGTTCGATCCCCCCTCTCCATCAGACGAATCTGGATCTGTATGTGTGTTAAGTGTTTGTCTTTCAGTGTTAGTGTATTGTGTGTTTATGTATGTGTGTTGTGTGTCAGTAGGATGAGTGTCAGTGTATTGTTCGCTCACTGTAGATGGCTCAGATGGAGTAGAAGCAGGTCTTGTGCTTTCACATATCGCAGTCGCATTCGTATTACTGAGGAACTTCCGTACTATACGACACGTGTTTATGATCACTGCCTTTTGCATAGTGACATATGTGTATTTTGGGAGACCCAAGAGGCTCAAACTATTATGTAGTGTGTGTGGAATGACCCCGGTGGCACTGAGCACTATTGGAACGATGTGGACATGTTCCATTCGCCATTGTTGTTTTATTTCGGCTGCGAGGTCAGTGTATTTATCCAATTTAACTGCGTGTGTTTTTTGTAAGTTGTGTGTATTTGGAACCGCAATATCGATCAGATAGGTTGTCTTAGTGTTTTTCATTACGAAGGTGATATCTGGTCGATTATGATTTATGGTCTTATCTGTAATAATCGACCGATCCCAGTAAAGTCTACAGGAGTCATTCTCCGCTACTACTTTTGGTGTGAGCTTGTAGTAAGGTGTTTTATCGGTTATAAGGTGGTGCTTGACCGCTAGTTTCTGGTATATGATTTTGCCAACCTGGTCGTGACGGTGTTTGTATTCGGACTGAGCGAGCTGAGTACAGGCAGCTGTGATGTGTTGGATCGTTTCAGGTTTGGAATGGCATCTCCGGCATGAGTCAGATGTTATTGACGAGTCACGAAGTATGTATTTTTATTATTATTATTATTATTATTATTATTATTATTATTATTATTATTATTATTATTATTATTATTATTAAATTATTATTATTGAAAATTTTCGAATAGTTACATGATTCACCAGTTACATAATATTAGCTTTGGTAAAAAGACAAGGTTACAATTTTCAGTGCAAACGTTCTTCCTATTTCTACATGGTTTAAGGAGAGAGTAAGGTTAATTCGTACAAAAAAAGGCATGTTTTTGTTATTTTTTGTGACGATACAGATAAAATCTCTTTATTAAAACCAGTGGTACATTAAAGTATAACATTCGAAGAATATTGTATAAAATTTTCACGAAGAAATATTAAAAAATACAGTAATGGCAGCAATTATTCGAACGTGTCTCGGAAAAAAGTAGAATTGCGGTGCCCCTCATAACTTGGTGCTGGATCATCCGAAATAAAAAAAATAAAGTTTATTCGTTAGATAATAGTTTTCCTCAGGTAACGCTGGGAGGGTTTTTCGAAATTTCAATTTTTCACTTTTTTGAAACACTTAAAACGGAAGAACACAATTTTTGCGAAAAAAATTGGCTAATTTGTTATTGTAAAATAAAAATTATTAACAAATTTGAAAAAAACTCTCCAGCGTTACCTCGTAAATTATGTACAGAAATAGTGTTCAAAATTTCAAATGGATCGGTGCTGTAGTTTTGAAGTTATGAGGGGCACTTTGAAAACGTGAGCTGTGGGGAAAACGCTTTAAAGTTTTGAACACACCTAAAAATTCTTGTATAAAACTGATATAGAATACTTACTGCTAAACTAAATTTTGTACCCTACACTGACAAAATATACAGTACAGGTATAAACACGTTAGTAATTCCATTGAAATTTCTATAATATAACTGAGAGAGAAAGACATATAGAGAGCGAAACATCTGCCAGGTAACAACAAAAATGCTTATAATTCTTATATGCTTCGTCAGTTTTGCTACAATCAACTTGAAACAGCAAAAAAAATTATTTTAATACCTTACCCTGCCCTTAAACAATTTCTATATGAGATTTGCTTTTAATAAGAGTAATACAAATGGTATACAATGTATAAGGACGGGGCCGAATTTACCCTAAGTACCGCCCGGGGCACTGTAAAAAATGCCGCCCCTGACAAAAATTTAAAAAAAATTCTTATTAACTTTCCCACTTTTTTACCTTTTTTATCAGAAAATAAATGACGAGCAAAAAAAAATAAGCTCTCATTTCTTATTTTCCTATTAGTAATAGAGTTAGTAAAATAAGGGTTAGACTTTTGTACAAGACAATTAGTGTACTAAGTACTGAAAATAAAATAACTTTGATTTAAATCAACGACAGTAGTAATGCCGTATTGTATTCCCAATAATATTCTCATTGGTCATTCAGCCGGACGCAGTGCACACGAGCGTAATTAGAAATTTTTCAGTTTTTCAGCTAAAGTCGTCTAAATTAACCCATGAAAAAGTTCTTCTTCATGGAAAAAGTTTAAGACAATTAGAACAACGTAGAAATGAAATTCTCGAATTCAAAATTCAGTTTGAGCAACATTAGAGAGGGGGTGAGTCACCCTCTTAAATTACATACTAGTTTACATACACTCATTTTTACTATTAACACACAGGCAGTGGGTAATAATGTCATAATAAGTGGTTCTGAAGTTTAACTATCGTATATAAGGTTTTTATTAGGAATGTTTTTAAATGGACATGATAGTTTTCCTTATCGAAAATTATCGATACCGAAAATAACTATATTTTCCAAATGAACGGAAGCCTAATAAAAACCTTACATACGATAGTCCAAATTCAGGACTACTTATTGTGACATTATTACCCACTGTCAGTGTGTTAATAGTAAAAATGAATGTATGTAAACTAGTATATAATTTAAGAGGGTGACTCACCCCCTCTCCAATATTGCTCAGACTGAATTTTGAATTCGAGAATTTCATTTTTACGTTATTCTAATTGTCTTAAACTATTTTCCATGAAGATTAACTTCTTGAAATACCCAAATAGTATGACTATTCGACACAGTCACCCCCTAGTTAACTACCCCTAGACTTAATATTAGGACATTGACAAAAAACAGGTCAATTAGATTTTTTGACGTAGATTTCAAATCCGTAAACAAAATTTTCATATTATTTATTTTTCATCCCCTTTTCGCAAAATTAACCCCCAAATTTTAACCCCCAACCACCCCTGTTGATGTAATTTGAACAAATTGCATATAGAGCAAGAGCTCACTGCAGGATCTTGCCCCCATCGAGTTACCAAGTAAAATATTTTTTTTAGATACTAGTGACTATAATCGATAAAAAAATTCGCACCTGCCAGTATAAAAGTTGGCCATAAAATTTGTATGATTTTTTGAAAATAATTTTTGTAGTACTGTGGCGGTACCGTTCGTGTTACCACTTGAAATTAGTCTTATAATTTTTGTTTTTACGTGTAAAAATGAAACATCTTGGTCTGCCTCATTAAAAACGGGTCACTGTGAGGCAGCGAATTTTTTAATTAATTTTTTATTGTACCGTTAAGGTACCGATCGAGTTACCACTTCAAACTTAGACGAAATTAAAGTTCGGACATTTATTAAACAATAAAAAAAATACCTACCTTTAGTACTCGGCAGGGAGCTTTGAATTTTCTTATTCCCTATACCGCTACATATATAGCGAGCTACTTATTTTTGTTAAATTAACTTTCAAACTGTAATTTAATCAAAGTTTGAGGCGGTAACAAGATGAGTAAATATGTAAAAAAAAAATATTTAAAGATTCGCGCGCCTTGAGTAAGTAGAGAGCAGCGTGATAGAGTTTTTGCAGAACTTTGATAATAAATAAATAAGTAAATAAATAATAGAAATGATGATATTGAGATAATGATAATGCACATAAATCATTTTCATATCATCATTAAGAAGAATCCATAATTTATTTTTATTTTTATTAATTTTATAAACAACAAAAAATAAAAATAAGTAGCTCGCTATATATGTAGCGGTATAGGGAATAAGAAAATTCAAAGCTCCCTGCCGAGTACTAAAAATTGCCAAAGACTTGGCAGGTATTTTTTTATTGTTTAATAAATGTCCGAACTTTAATTTCGTCTAAGTTTGAAGTGGTAACTCGATCGGTACCTTAACGGTACAATAAAAAATTAATTAAAAAATTCGCTGCCTCACAGTGACCCGTTTTTAATGAGGCAGACCAAGATATTTCATTTTTACACGTAAAAACAAAAATTATAAGACTAATTTCAAGTGGTAACACGAACGGTACCGCCACAGTACTACAAAAATTATTTTCAAAAAATCATACAAATTTTATGGCCAACTTTTATACTGGCAGGTGCGAATTTTTTTATCGATTATAGTCACTAGTATCTAAAAAAAAAATGTTTTACTTGGTAACTCGATGGGGGCAAGATCCTGCAGTGAGCTCTTGGACTAATATCAATAGATAGGTCTTTAAAAAAGAGAAATATCGCCAATTTAAACTTTTGAAAAATTAAATTTTTACCCCAATTTTTGAAGGGCGATTTCACCCCTTCAAACCGTTTTTCCGCTGATAAAGAAAAATACGTGTCTCTTAGATTTCGACGTAGAATAACATATTTCAGCGACATTGAAATCGGAGGCGGACACCTGCGAACCTTTCCTTGTCAGTAATGATAGATCAGTAAGAAGCGATCTGAGTGAATTGTGTGTGAATTCTGTTGCTTTTACCCGTTACTTTTGGTGTGTTCTATAAATAGTTTATTTCACCAACAGGTAAAATAATGAGTGCCTTCGTTGCCTTGATCACTTACTTCTAAATGATGTAGGCACATGCGCACACTAATTAAAAATTGCGCGGGAATTGACATTACTAATTCCCGCCAATTCTCGCGCAGTTTTTAATTAGTGTGCGCATGTGTCTACATCATCTAGAAGTAAGTGATGAGGCTAACGAAGGCACTCATTAAAAACACATAAAGTATGTTCCAACTAACACTAGAATTTCCAATTCGAGTGAATCCAGTATTTTAAATTCGATAATGTCATTTGAAGGTCAAATCAAATTCAATTCAGAACTTCAGTTCGGTATTTAATACGTAGGAACGCTTATATTAATTCTTAGGGATTTCAAAAGATGTCTCTACTAAAGATTTGAGTTATATATTCTATATCTTCCATACTATAAGAATATTTACAAATAACATAGCCACTAAAAATTATTATGTACTTTAAAATACGTTAATTTAATTTTTAAATAAAATGTACGAACTATTTTTTTACTTTACTCCGTATTTTACTTTATTACTTACTAAAATAATATAAATATTTATAAAATAAACAATTCAAATAGGGTAAAAGCTCCTGTACCGGAACTCGATCCAATACTGAAACAGTTTTGACATTTATATATTAATGAAGTTATTTCTGAAAGAAATCTCTGATAACAAAAATTATTATTAATAGAATGATTATTTTTCAATTTAAATTCACCCCGCATTTAATGTTTCCTTACTTAGTTAAAGAAATACATATATATATATATATATATATATATATATATATATATATATATATATATATATATATACATTAAACAATTTTTGATACTTAAACCATTCTATATTTCCCACATCGACGTCTAGATGTCACTTTATATGTCATATTACTCATATTACACGTCTGTTTGTATATCGGTTCCCAACTCCTAGTGTAATTAATATTTCTTTGTTTAGATATAGATGTCGACATTTTGTAAAAGAAGGACATTATAATAAATAAAAATTTTTGGGTTTTTTTATAAACATATTCATTGGATTAAAAAAACTTTGTTTCGTGCTTATTAAGAAAAAAAAATGGGTGTTTAATTTATTTGTCAATTTTTATAAGCCATTTTAATTACACACCTAAAAATAGTGTTCCGGTATAGGGGCTTTTACGTTATACCTGTTTACTAATTTAAAAAAAAAATATATACCTACCTATTATAGAAATTAAATAAAGTCAAAAATTTGAAATTTGTCTTTCGACAGAACAATTCAAACTTAAAATTTGTCTGTTTATTATTTAAATTCTTAAATTATAAAGCTAAAAATTAAATTTTCGTTAATGCACATGTCTAGGATTTGAAATACTTACTCTGAAGCAAGAATTTCAAAAATCAATTCGGGTGAGTTCAGAATTAGATTTAAATACTTGTTGGAACATAGAATTTCAAATTGTGTGTAAACTGGAATTACAATTCTGCCTAGTTGGAACAGTAAAGTCAACTATGCGCATGCTCATTAAAACGAGAATAAATTCGAGTATTTGTTGGAACATACCTATAATGTTTCTCTCGTTCTTGCCGTGTGAACAGAAGCAAATGAAAGACCGATATTTGCACTTAACTGCACACAATCACAAAATATACACACAATACTGCGTGATCGCTATATTTGTTCGTGAAATAGGTATAATTGCGTTGAGTTTGATGTCAAATCACACCATTTTAAGTCTGTTTTCTATTACAAGGGCGTAATTACCCACCTTATATCCCAATAATATATTTAATATTTTTTTTTTTTTTTTGAACTATCAGTCTTACCACGTCGTCATTGATGGTAATTACTAATGACCAAAAATTTGCAGTATGTCCAAATGTACAGAAGCAATTAAAATTTAAAAATTATTCTTTTTTATTACTCATTCGGGAGAAGTACTAACTTGGCGCACACATTTCTGTACGCAAAATAGCTGTTTGCCCACTGTACTCTTCCCACATACTTTTTTGTGTGTGGAAAGTAACTTTCCACACGCAAATTGATAATAAAACACGCAAAATTTAATTAAAACACGCAAAGCCGCCTCTTAATTTTTCATTTAATAAATATTTCATAATTATTTCTATAGAAACCACAAACAAAGTAATTTAAACAATAATTAATTCAAAAAAAAAAAAAGACGAACACTTAAAAATATTATTTTAAAAGGTAATAAAAATGTCAAAAATAGTGATAATAATAGAAAAAAGTATGTGAAATTCGTAATAAAAAATAGTATGTGCAACTCGTGCGGGATTGTCGATTGCCCCACTCAAGCGAATGAGCGCACTCACTACGTCCAACTTCGCTTTCATGGGCAATCGACAATTTCCCGCACTTATTGCACAATATACTATAATGAATTCGTCCAGGTATAGTGACATTCAAGTGTAGTGAACAATCGAATAATTTCAATGAAGTCAAAAACTATTATCAGCTACACATATAGATGTATTAAATTTTATCGCAAGAAAATATCGCCATTAGCAGTCATGAATAATCATGAAGAAACGTGACTAATTAAGCCTTAAGACTATGTATATTAAACAAAAACTATTTGTTTTTTTACTATACAATTTTAATACACTTGGCTTGACTTCAAAAATTACACGTGAGTGAAGAATAATAATAAACAAATCTTTCTTTTTTTTTTAACAGGAAACAAGGTTCAACGTCTGGCTGAACGTTTTAGATAAAGGGTTTTTATTTCGAGTGAATGAAATTTGATTTCGGTACTTTCTAAATTTTAAAACATGTGATGAGTTGACAAAACTATGTTCGTTATCAATTTGTTTTAAATTTTAAATTGCAGACTCTCATTTTAGTCATTAAAGTTAAGTTTGCAGGTAGTTATAAAATTGAAAACTAAAGAGTAACGTACGAACAAACAGAGAATAATTTTCCTTCTAGATCGCTCTACAAACTTTATTTGACAAGTTTAACTACATTATTCTCTTTTAATATTACCTCTCTCAGTGTCGCCGTGCTCCAGTTTTTCATCTCCACCGTGGCACGTCGTTTCTGCGAACTAAGATTTAAAACGGAACTCTCCCAATACCGCCGTTCACAAAATGTATAATTTTACTACGGAAAGAATAGATTGGTGGATTGAAAATAGAAATGGATAGAACGGTATCCAGAAAACCAAGAAATGTAGGGCGAAAGAGGGGCTACCGTTTTGCAGTGAAACATATTCCCGGCGTTGTCGTAGCTGGCGCTATTGAGAAAGAGCACTTTACTTTCTAATACTCCATTCTAAATTTTTCCAAATAAAATACATGCTTGGCCGGTATCGTAAGAAAAGCATTAATACGTCAAATTTTGCAGTAATTTCAATTACTGTCTATTTTTATAAGTACATTTTCAGAACAGTTTAAACCACAGAATAATTCAGAAACCAGACAAAAAATCCCTTTCACTTCCCTCCACAATATTGTGTAGGTACACACTGTTTGTAGTGATGTTGGTTTGATGTTTGAATGTGTGTGAATTATCACACACACACAACTACATAACACGCATATGCGGACAGAGCAACGTGCAGTTCAAGCAATAATGGTCTTAACAATATATAACAATTGTCGTGCATTCGCTGATCGCCACCAACCGATTAAATGCCTCAAGCGGTATCTGACACACTCTGACACACTGCTATCCACATTTTTTTTTTATACATACGCTTAGGGCTTGGTTTAAACGGTTAAAGCGCAATTCCTTGATCATAATTAGTTAGCAGGCAAGGAAGTGCAAGCAGAAAAAACCTAAGAGGATGTTCAAGTACCTATTGGTATTTCTTCTAAATTTTCTCCTAGAGCAAACATGCACACTACTGGTGAAGTTGCCTGAAATTAGCCGAGTGTTGTTACATGTTGGGAATTAACTTAACTTGAGTTATTTAATTAAATCAATTTAAATTTATAATAAAAATACTGTTTACTCTTTGAACAATGATTGTTTTATGATCCAACTGCTAAGAAACCTCATAATAAAAGAAAACAGCCCTTTCATTAAAAGAATTGTACAAAATACTTTCTTACTTTCTTCGTGTATTATGTCAAGTAAATATTTTGGTAGGAGTAACTTAAATAAGTACACATACATATTTAATTAAATGAGGAAATTCAAAAATTGTATAATAATAATAATAATAATGTTGTGGTCGTTCCCCCACTCGAACACAGCCCACAGTGCACATGTACCTCTCGCTAATATTTTTAAGGTCGCCATTGACGTCAAACATAACCTACATTCATATTATTATTGAAATGATGAACACTTTAATGTTATGTAGGTACCAACAACAAAATAAATAAAAGTACAAGAATTTCACTATTGTGTCTCTGTCTAGTTTTGTTTTGGAAATATAATTCTCTATACACGGCGTGTTAAAAAACGTAAATTTTTGTGAAAATACTGAAATCTGTTCATAACTACTTTAAGTGTTACATTAAACATTACCATTTATTTTTGAGTAGAGAGCCAGCCAGTTCGTATGATTTTATCGTTTTCCAAACATTCTTACACAATACAATTTTTTTTTTTTTAAATTACAGCCGGTGTAAAATATAAGTTTATTTCTATCCAGAGTTCATTTTAAATTCAAATTACTTACCAATGGAGAGACTAATTATATTCTTGTAAATTACGTATTACGTATATCATTAGTAGTCCACTGCAATTAGATTTATACCTCGCGATCCAGTTATAATGGATGGATTTGAACGGTTTTGAATTTTTTGAATTTCTTATGCTCAAAAGTAAAAAGTTTACCTCTTGAAATCTTCCGCTTTTTTCTTTCTTTTTTTTTAAGGGTATTTTAATGAAAATGACGCTACTTTTAGTATAATATATATATTCTTTTTGCAGCTATATTTTTCTTTTCTTTTGAGAATTATTTAAATTCTATATAAAGTATACAAAGGGATAAGAAACGTCCTTGAAAGGTAGGTATTACAAGTACAGTAAGACCTCGATAATCCGGCTTAAATGGGTAGGCCGGATTTACGAAAAAGTTGGACCATCGAGAGACCGTTTAAAATGTCTAAAATATTTACTTACTGCTTTAAAATCGTAAAGTTTTTTAATATTTTTTTTTATTTCGGAGCGTATCATCAATTGGTAAATAAAAAAATATTGATTTGAAGTTGCAAAATTTTATTAATAATGAAAAATTGTCCGCATTTTTGATAAGTTAGTTTAGAATTGATTAGAACTTTAGAAAATACATAGATGACGAAACAAAATACAGTATTTTGGTGGTTTATTTTATGGAATATTTAAACTATTCTGTATTTCCTACTTTGACATTCTATGTATTACTTGATGTCACTCTATGATACTCTTTGACATTGAGTGACATCTAGTAATACATAGAATGTCAAAGTAGGAAATAGAGAATGGTTTAAATATTCGATAGCAGAAGATGTATGTAATGTATCTCATGCACGTTACGTACGTGTTCTTTTTTAAGTGTCAATGTGCTGATTTTTTAAAGGTGTTAATATAGTCTGTCCGTTTTTTTATAGATGTCAACAAATTATAAAACAAAAACAATATATAAAAATTTTTGGTTATATTTTCTTAAAAACATATTCATTGGATTAAAAAAAAAACTTGGTTTCATGCTTATTAAGAAAAAAAAAATGGGTGTGTCATTTATTAATTAATTTTGAGAAGCTAGTTTAAAACATCTAAAATAAAACATCTAAAAATTATGTCCGGTATAGGGGCTTTTACGTTATAGAGAAAAAAATTTTTCTGTTTTTGTCACATTACACAAAATTGTAACTTTTTTAATAAATTCTCTCAAACAAATATTTATAAGATTTTAACATAATTTTAGTGTACTTTATCAAGTAAGAACAATTACGAGTAAATACAAAGCTATTCAATGCTTTTTAAACAGTAGTGTATTTATTAATGTATATAGGTACATATTGCTACCATCTAAGTTTTGTGTTTCATATAAAACATATTTAATCTTTTATTTATCAACATATTCCGAGGCAAGGTCGTAATAAATTTTTAAAATTTAGTTATAATAACATAAAAGCCCCCATTACGGATCACTATTTTTACGGGTGTTGTTAAAGTGGCATATAAAAATTAATAAATAGATTAAACACCCATGTTTTTTCTTAATAAGCATGAAACCAAGTTTTTTTTAATCCAATGAATATGTTTTTAAGAAAATATAACCCAAAAATTTTGATTTATAAATGTTTTTGTTTTATAATTTGTTGACATCTATAAAAAAACGGACAGAATATATTAACACCTTTAAAAAATCAACACGGACACCTAAAAAAGAACACGTATGTAACGTACATGAGATACATCACATACATCTTCTGCCATCTTTTCACGTCTAGTCAACTACATATAGTTCATTTTGATATGTATAAAGTTTAAAAATTGTCGCCGTTTTGACAAATTAGTTTTAGAACTGAAATAAAATATAATAACCACTGTTGTTTTTTACAAAATACATAGATGGCGAAACAACATTTGTGCAAAATACAGTATTCTCATCGTTTATTTTATCGAATATTTAAACCATTCTGTGTTTCCTACTTTGACATCATATGTATTACTAGATGTCACTCTATGTATTTTGTAAAAAAGGACAGTGGGTTATTTTATTTTATTTCAGTTCTAAACCTAATTTGTCAAAACGGCGACAATTTTTCATTATTTGCAATTTCAAATCAATATTTTTTTATTTACCAATTGATGATACGCTCCGAAATAAAAAAAAAAAAAAAAAAAATATTAAAAATTTTACGATTTTAATGCAGTAAGTAAATATTTTAGGCTCAAAAAGAAATTAAAATTATTTATAATATAAATTTTTAGTTATTTTACGTACATGATTTAAGTTACATACAAAGGTTATATCTATACTGAATAGAAATACACATATATATTTAAATTATATTTAAACCAAATAAAAAGATCATTTAGCTCTTATAATCTCTTAACTGGACTAATAAAAATTATTTGTATCGTTTGTTGCGCTAACTTCGAAAATTAACTGGAAATGTTGAAATCTATAAAACACGTGTTTCTATAAATAAGCATTGATCAAACGCAAAAGAGACACATTCAGCAAAAACTGTTTAATATATATATATATATATATATATATATATATATATATATATATATATATATATATATATATATATATATATATATATATATATATATATATTTCTTTAATTAAGTAAGGAAACATTAAATGCGAGGTGAATTTAAATTGGAAAACAATCATTCTATTAATAATAATTTTTGTTATCAGACGTTTCTTGCAGAAATAACTTCATTAATATGTAAATATCAAAACTGTTTTGGTATTGGATCGCGTTTCGGTATGGGGGCTTTTACGTTACCTATTACAATTTTTTTGAAATGGTGTTATAGCCATTTCCAGGGTAAATAATCTAGTACGTTTGATATTTTGATGAATGTTACCTCTTGAACATACGAAAAATTACTAATATAGATGATAGCAACTCCTTTTTCGTAGGTTACAATCAGTAAGTCATTTTATTTATAGTTCATTCCAAATAGCTTAACCCTTTTTGTAAATTCGATAGTAACAGGGTTCAACTCATTTGAAATGAACTCTAATAATTTCAACGCTACTCTTAGGACAATTCTTCGAGTTATACGAAGTCAATTTAACACATTCAATATTTGTTTTTATTCAATATTGAATACCTACATAAATATCGATAGGTCACTCTCTAAGGACTGTATATACAACAGGTACTAAATGTGCCTTGCAGTACAGTTATACATATACTGTACAGCACAGGTTAGTGCCTGTAGTACCTATTGTGCTTAGGAAACACGAACTGTGGTCGTTTTAGTAATAATACTTGTTGGGACTCTACTGGACTCACATTGCGTACGGCATAACGGGGTGCTGCTGTAACCAACACAAGTTCCACCTACACACGTAGAAAGGCTTCAGCATCGAGCACCAATCCAGTCGACGACCAGGTGGAGCAGTGTTGAAGCAGTCGGACCACCAAATTATTGTAAATATTTATTGTAAATATCAATTGTAATCATTTAACGTATAATAAAACAATTTTGAAGCTTTGAAGACGGACCACCGATGCTAAGGGCCCGGGTTCAATCCCCATCGGCGACGACGATCCACATTTAATTTTAGCGAATTTCCAAAACTGGAAATTCGCTATTACGGCAGGTGTCATGACGCGACCTATGCCCGGGACCATAACGGAAATATGTTTTGAGGTCCCTAGAATACGAAAATGATATTCACTAAAATTTATATATATATATATATATATATATATATATATATATATATATATATATATATATATATAAATTTTAGTGAATATCATTTTATATATTTTATACATTTTATATATATATATATATATATATATATATATATATATATATATATATATATATATATATATATATATATATATGTGTGTGTGTGTGTGGGTGTCGCCACGATAACTTTCGAACGAAACCTTTATGCTTATGAAATTTGGTATGGAAGCTGGATTTTGATCTAGCGTGGCTAAGTTCTTTAGCCAGACACATCGGATGCCCAGAAGTAGGTTTTTCGGGCGTTTTTTGTCAAAAAACTAAGTTTTCTGTCAAAATTAAATAACTTTTTAAATTTTTTTATAATAATAATAATAATAATAATACTTTATTTCATATGACTGTTTGTGTACAGTGTGAAATGAGTCAAACCAATATCTTAACAATTATACCATTGGAAAGACGAGCAAAAATTACGTATGATGAGTTTTTAAACTATTAGTTTACGTAAACTAATTCCAGAGAAAAATTAAGAAATTTGTTAGAATTTAATTAAAAAATTTCCAAAGGGACATTTTTTGTCTTTTTTTTTTATTATACGGCCAAACTATCTCCATTTCAATTTTTAAAATGGTAGATTTTCAAAAAGGAAGCTTTTTGAGTGATATGTAATGAAAAAATTTTTTAAGCAAGGCAATCGACGACATACATTTGTCTCACTAAATCACACAAAATCCGTATTTATATTTGTCTCAAGTTATTTTTTTTTTTTTTTTTTAAACCGCTGGATACTATGGGAATACGTCAATATTATATACAAATATTAAACAATATATATATATATATATATATATATATATATATATATATATATATATATACAAATATTAAATAATATGTTGATAAGTTTAATAAATAAATCATTAATTTATAACAATTAAATTTAAGATATGAACTTGTATAAAATATGGCAGAAATTTGAAAAATTTGAAATTTTTTTGTTCGTTTATACGGTTTATAATATCCATGTTTCTGTCAAAATTCGCAATGACTGATTCTCTGCTTAATAGTTTTGAATTTGAATTGCTTTACAAAAATTTAAGGTGAAAACTGAAATAAATTGAAAAACTGAAACTGATTGCAACTGATCGCAACTGAACTATAACTGAAAAATAACTTTTTCACATACTTGCTCTATTTTCCTACATTTTTTCATAGTGACAATATCTTTGGTGGGAACGTTCTTCGTTTTCATAATTAACGACTCTCTATTTTTAGGGATAAAATCTAAACGAAAGTGGAAAAATTTATTTTCAAATATAAAGAAGAGAATATAATATATAAATAATGAAAGAATTTTGTATTTGCAATCTTAAAGTGCCCTGTAAACGATCAAATTGTTTGTCAAATTTTGCGTGTTTATCAAATTATTTGATAGTATGCAGCTTTCTTTGACGCGTTTGTCAAACAATCTACGTGTTTGACGTGTTTGGTGAAAATCTTTATTGATCAACTTATTTGACGTGTTTGACCAATAAGTTTGAAGGTGAGCGGCAGCGGCAAAGTGTTTGTCAAACAAGCTCTATTATATTATATCCAACATCTAAGCCTTTAGTTTTAAATTGCCCCGAAATGAATGGCAAATTTGATAAAGTTTTTGCGAATCTCTGTACGAGCAACTTTTTTTCCGTAATTTTCATTATTTATTCTATGTTTAGCCAAGTTTTACCTAATAAAATTATTTTATGGGGACCACTAGTGTGACAAACTACGGGCAAAACAAATTTGTTTGAGCTTTGATTTGATCGTTTAAGCTATTGTTTGATGAAAACGTGAAGTTTGACCTTTGTCAAACAAATTTGATCGTTTACAGGTTGCTTAGAACTCAGCTTCAATGAAAATAGATTCAAATTTTATGTAATTTCAGTAGTTACCTACTTTATAATGTACTTTGAAAATTTATTATCTTTCTAAACCCTGTGAGTAAAAACTTTCATTTTCACTTCCACTGAAATATTACAGATTTCATAAATTCATATTTCAGAATTTATTCATTTCACAGAAAATTCTAAATTATTAAAAAAGTCAAATAATTAATAACAATAAAAATAAATATTAAAAAAAGAAAACATTTATTTATATTTGAATTTTTATAAACACATGTATTAAATATTTTATATCCATTTTAACTAAATTGTCAAATTTTTCACACACATTGTTAATTATTTGTCACGGCTTTAACTCCGTTGTCCCGGTGTCCTGACAGATTTTTTCGGAACGTCCATTTGTCCCGGTTTTTCAGATTACTTTTTTCTTATTTTCATCACCTTATACCTACTCGTAAGTATACAAGTTTTCGTTTTAAATAACGAATAGCACAATACAATTCACTAAGTATTATATTGAAAGATCAACTAGGTTGGTTTTTTTCTGGAACTCACAAAAAACTTTTTCATGAGCGTGAAACAGTTTTCGGGACAAAAAAATTTATTCAGCTCTGATGGTCGGGTTTACATTAGAAGGCCCCAAAGCAAAGAATTTCTTCCACAACATATCAAAAAAATTTTGAAACATAAAGGTGGAAACATAAAACTATGGAGATATTTTTTGATTGGTATGGAGTTGAACCAATTTCTTGAATCAGAGAAAACAAGGATTACCACGAATATGCCAACATACTTAAAAATACTGTGTTCCCATTTACTGGGGAAAATGTGCCACTAAAATGGACATTAACACAATATTCTGAAGTCTACGTCTTGGAAGGCAAAAAGAGCTTTCGTGGGTCACAAATAGTCGGTTTTACCTCGGCCTTATCAATCATCCGACTTTAATCCGATTCAAAATTAATGTATACAATTATAAAATACTCTTAGAAATTATAAAATGAATAATAAAGCACAACTATGGAAGGAGGTTCAAATATAATAGACGTCTATTACCATCATCCATGTCATGCACTTATTTGAATCACTGCCACGACGTTATGAAGCCTTAGGACGGTCAGACTACTAAATTACTTTGTTTTACTAAATTACTATTTGAATAAATTTAGGGTTATAAATACAAAATATGTAATGGCTCTATTTTAATGACCACATAAATTTGTTTACTTTTCCTTATTTTACTAATTTTTAGTCGAATTTTTCCTTGAAAAAATTAGACTTATACAGTCTATACGACAAGAACGGTGAGAGGCGAAAGTAGGGGCGCTATCCGTTTTCGGACCCGTAGAATATATATATATATATATATATATATATATATATATATATATATATATATATATATATATATATATATATATATATATATTCCCGCCACCTTTTAATTTGTGTAGGGCCCCCCTATGGAATTTAAGAGACGAAATTTGGTAAATGGGGCTCATTTTCGAGGCGCCTCATACTATCAAAGTGGGGTCAAATTTTGGGAAAATTTTTGATCCGACCCAACTTTTAAGGGGGTGGTGGGGGGCGAAAAAGCAATAAAACTTTTTCAAACCGGTTGGAAATAATGTTTCGGTCAATTATCTATAACATATCCAAAATTCAGCTTCCTAGGATGATTTGGTGGGAGTAGAGGGGGGAAAAACGATTTTCACTGGATCTAACAGGCCCCCAGCCCCCCAGAATTAACGTAGAGGGTTGAAATTTGGTGTGTTGATAAAGTTCGTACCTAGGTTGTGCTTTTTGGAGGTTTTAATATTTTACCCCCACCCCCCTCATTTTTAAGCTACACTTTCATGCATTTTCGACGTTTTCGAAGTTTGTACCACTCGTACAGGTCACCCAAATAAACCTAGAGGGCTGAAATTTTGTATTCGGATTGAGTTAGTATCAAGGGGGTGCCTTTTGGGAGTCTCGACTTTCAAACCCTACCGCCACCATTTTTATACCCAAAAGAACATGATTTTTCTTGTTTTTTAACAGTTTCGTTCGGGTCAAAATCTCCCCAAATAAACCTAGAGGGCTGAAATTTTGTGTACAGGTTAAGCTAATAGCCAGACACTGTTTTTTGGGGGTTTCAACTTTTAACCTTTACCCCCACGATTTTTACACCAATATTTCGATAATTTTTTTGCTTGTTTTCTAACACGTCTAGAGACTCTCTAAGGAAACCTAGAGGGCTGAAATTTTGTACGTGTATTCAGTTAGTATCCAGCTAGTACCTTTTAGGGAGTCCACATTACTTTTCCCCCCACTTCTTCCATTTTCACATCGGAATTGAATGCTATTGTTAAATGTGTTTTAAATGCATTACTTTTATTCTAAATACAAGTAGGCGAATAGTAATTTTAAAAAATTTAAAAAAAAGTGAATACAATTTTTTAGCAAATGAAATACATACATATTAAGTAATTTGAAAATGTTATTAAAGTCACTGTTTATTTATAAATTAGGAATTTTGGATTTTTATTATTTATAAAATAGAAATTTTGGATTTTTTTGGAAAGAAAAAATATCTTCATAAAAGCCTTCCAGTTTACTATTTATGTTCCTTTTTAATATTTAAAAATAAAACACAAAGGCAATTGGCGGATAAGCATGGATAGAAATGCCCTCGTACGAATTGTGTTGGCTTTTTTCCTGTTAACTGCTATCGGCACAAAATTGAAATTTACTGAGATTCAGCCCTTAAAAACTTAAAACCTTTTTTTAAAGCCCCGATCAACCGAACACTCATCATCAGTTTTGAAACCACCAAAATTACAAATCGCTTGTGGACTTTCAATTATATTTCGCTTGTAGACACTCAATACCGAAGATGAAAGGAAAAATTCGACTTCCGTGATGGGGCTCCGCTGCTCACGGCGTTTTTTTTTTTTATAATGGAATTACTTTTGTTGTTAATTTTTATGTAAATTTTACATACTTAGAATACATATTACTTTGATAGCTACTTCTTTCTTTTATGCACCTTATATCAAATTTCACCACAAATTTTATGAAATTCTATACAGTGGCTCTATTTTTGTGACCACCACTGTATATATATATATATATATATATATATATATATATATATATATATATATATATATATATATATATATATATATATGTCGCGACCTCCGGAAACACGCGCCCGGTCCTCGACGTAGAATGATTCCTTAATTGGATGCAACACTGGATCCTCCGGAATGGTCGGATCGCCACTTAGCTTTTTTCGATAAAACTAAGAAACGGAGCTTTTTGGGTTACAAGTTCTTTTGTGCTTTTCACTAAGTTTCTTTTCTTCACTTTTCACTCAAAAGTACTTATTTGTCCTTCCTAATTTTATTTACTTAATTGTTCTAATTTAATAGTTCGTCGTATTTGTTGGTAATTTTAATTTAATGTTCTTACTTTTTATTTAATACTTAATTACTGAAAAGTTCGTAAATTTTCAAATAAAAATCAAAGATTAAATTTTAATAAAGTCGAATTTATTTGGTTAAAATAATAGTTCAACACAATGATCACAACAATGATTATAACAATTAAAATATTCAAACACATTACAAAGATTCGAACGCGATAATAATGATTTACAATAATTCCCAAAAAAACTGAATTAGATTGTTGTGTCTAGTTTCTCTTTATAATAATTAAATGCTAAGTTAGCAAAAGTAAGATTTTTTCTATTTTATTCGATCGAATCTTTGTTTTATAAAAAATAATAATTTTAATGGAAAAATACTAAATGGAAAAGTACAGAAAATAATAAATTTTGTTTTAATATTTTTTCTAGAAAAAATAAGATTTAAAAATGTAATTTAATACGAACGAAATTGTTGATTAAGTATTTTTATATTGTAAAGTGTACAAGGTACAGTACACGACACTCCTCCCTTGGAAGAAGGGTTTCCATGGTTATGGGAATCCTTGATGTGGATCCTTAAAATTGAACTGGACGGATTGATCTTCGCCCGGTGACGCTTGATGAAGTTGAATATGATTTCTTTCGTTCACGTAGTACAATTGTTTCGTGATTGGCAGGTTCGATGACCGTTTGTGCGTTGTAGGGTTGAACTTGATTTCTTCTGTTGTCCTCAAATAGACAGTTGTAGAAGTTGAAGGTATCACCACCATTCTTCTTACATGGCATTAGACAATTGAATATTCTTGAAAAAATCGTTAAGATTGTTTTGAAAACTCCATATTTGTATAGGTAGTAGAGTGCGAGCGTTGATAAAGCAGTAACTCCAATGTAACACATCCAATTATAAATTGTACTTTCATATTTGATGATGAACGGTTTGTTGATTTGACTTTGTAAGTTTTCATCCATCTTCAGTAACTGGTGTTGCGTATATTTTATTTCATTAAGTCCAAATTTGTCAGCTTGATAGGTTTCATGTAATTTGGTGTTAATTTTTCTTCCCGATGTAGGTATTTGCAACAGTCGTCTTCTAATATGTTGATGCTTGGTATGTGCAGGTAAGTGGAAATGTTCTTCAGTGAAACTTCGGGTTGGAGTAGAATGTTGTTCGTCATGAATCGGCATTCGTTTGTGATTTTTAGTAAACCGATCCCTTGAAGTAGTTTTTCTTCATCTTCTCCATTGGTGCATAGTGAGCTTCCTCTTGTGGGTTTGGATAGAATGAAAAGCCATTGGTTCGTTGAAACTTTCTGCCATATTTCAGGTTGTGCGTAAATCGTCGTTGTTTTACAGGATTTTGGAATTGACGTTTCTTGTAGATCGAATAGTTCCAATTCGCAAATGTCGTCAGTATGTCTTTCAATCGTATCGATGTTTTGGCATATGTAAAGGTTATTTATTGATTTACATTTATCGAGTTGTTTCAGTAAAGCGAATTGAGATTTACCTCTGCTGGATATGATATAAGGGTAGTCAGTAGTAATGTAAGAAACTTGATTAGAATTATTTGATGGTGTAGGAAGAAGAAAAGCTTGGTATAGGTTGTAATCGGTTATTTGTGCAATGGGCACCTTTAATAAAATTACTAGTATGTTTTCTTTCATGAAAGATTTAACCTGCTTTATTTTATAATAACTTTCTATATTCTCAGCATCTACTTTGATTGGCAGTTCTAAAGAAGAAACTTGCTTCAATTCGTTTAATAAATTAGTTGGATTAATTACATTATAATCTATGATACCATGTTTAATTAAAGTTAAGGTTGTGCTATACGATTGTAATTGTCTAATGTTTAAATTATTTAATTGTTTAATGAGTAAGAGGTGATCTAAAAGATTTATTTCAAATGAATTTTCATTAATTATTTTAAAAGAATTATTAATGTAACGATTAAATAATTTAATATTTGCATTTAGTTCTTGTTCAGCGTCTTGTATTGTTGTTAGTGTTTTGTTTAAGGTGTTGATGGTTTCAGAAAGAATTTTGATTTGGTCTTTCATCATAAGGTGGGTGGTTTTTCGGTCTTCAATAAGAGAATTAATGGAATTTTTATAAAAGGTAGCGTCCTCTGAGTCCGGTGTACCTATCAGCCATTTAATTATTTTTGAACCTGCATTGATGAGTCCTTTACGTCTTCTTATATGGTATGCTTGAACATTTTTTAGTAATGATTTAATTTCTTCCATTTGTTGAACTAGGAGTTTTTGTTGAAGTTTACATGTTGAATAGCTGGAGTGATCATTTGGTAATGTTTTACAAAATACGTACGACTTATGATAGTAGTTAGTGGCAATGTTTAAAGTTTCTTCAAATGTTGTAGTGTTTATGTAATGTATGAGGGTGAGTTTTTGATTGCAAATTTTTGTATTCCCGAGTTTTTGGAAAAATATTCCCGGAGGTTTATTGATGTGTTCCACCAGTAGTTCGGCTATCGTGTTGTGTAACATCAGTGTAATGAAGAACGTCTTCAGCATCTGAAAGATAATGCCTTAAGTTATTTTCTTGGTACGTTTTGATAGATCGTTGCATTTTTATTTTAACGGTGTGTGTTATGGGGTTTACAGAAATTATTTTGTAGGGACCTTTGTACCTATTGGCTAATTTGCCGGGTGCTGATTGTCCTTCTTTAACTAGCACTAAGTCTCGTATTTTAAAAGTTCTTGTTTTTGTTTTTCTATTGTACTGTTCTTTATTTTTTGTTTTACTCTTCTTTAGATTTTCTCGATTCCTAAATTTTTTAATTTTTCTTGTACTTCGGTTGAAAGTTCTTGGTACGTGCGTCCTGGTACATCTTTGTCGAATGATGACGGAATATTTGGTTCAATCCCGAACACTAATTTATACGGCGTCTCGCATGTAGAACGATTTTCGTGTGTATTAAATGAAAATGTTGCTAAGTAGAGCATTTCGTCCCAATCATCCAAATCGTTGTTTATGTATGCTCGAAGATAATTTTCAATGTAGGAGTGGGTTCTTTCCAACGAACCATTAGTTTGTGGAGGGTACAGGGATGTTAATTTTTGTTTAATGTTAAATAATTTATTAACTTCTTTTATTACAGCACTTGTAAATACGGGATCTTGATCTGTCAAAGTAAATTTTGGAAATCCAAATGTACTTGCGTATTTGAGAAAGTAGATGGCCGTTGTTTCAGCTTTCCTATCTTGCATAGGGTACGTTTGCAAATGTTTGGTAAGATTATCTTGAATGGTTAGAATGAATTTGTTTCCATTTTTCGTTATTGGTAACGGGCCCACAAAATCCATGGAAATTTCCTCGTTGAAATTTCTGGCTGTGGTGGTTATTACCATTGGTGCTTTGCTGTTCGCTCCGGACTTAGACTTTTGACATGTTGGGCATTTTTTGATGTAATCTTCTACGTAGGTTTTCATCCCTTTCCAAAAATATTTTTTTCTTAATTCGTTATATGTTTTGGCTATTCCTGGATGTCCTCGTAGTGGAGAATCATGATATTCTTGCAGCAGTTTTCTTTTTTCTTCATCCATTCTTATGATGATGGACGGTTGTGTTTCTTCTTTTTCATTTTCGTTATTCACGGTAACTTCTTCAGCAACATGTTCGATGTCAGCTTCGTAGTGATCCATTGATGTGCTGGGTTGTTCTTCATCGATAATGTTTGGTTGTTCGAATGCTTTTGAGGTGCTTGGTTGCTGATCATCTTCAATTGTGATAATTTCTTCTTCATGTAGATCAGCTGTGTTTGGTAGTGTACAAGTGTACAAGGTACAGTATACGACATATATATATATATATATATATATATATATATATGTGTGTGTGTGTGTGTGTGTGTGTGCGAAATGTCTTACGATTATGAAATTTGGTGAAACTATTCTGATCATCTTCAATTGTGATAATTTCTTCTTCATGTAGATCAGCTGTGTTTGGTAGTGTACAAGTGTACAAGGTACAGTATACGACATATATATATATATATATATATATATATATATATATATATATATATATATATATATATATATATATATATATATATATATGTGTGTGTGTGTGTGTGTGCGAAATGTCTTACGATTATGAAATTTGGTGAAACTATTGGGAGTCCCAAACCGTTAGACGAGTTTGTTAACCAGACACGTCCGATGCCCTGAAGATGGTTTTTTTGCCAAAATTTCGCTTTATTCAAAAATTTTTGTGTAATTTTTTTACAACATTGGAAAAAGGGGAAAAATCACATAAAAAGGTTTTTAAAATATTATTCTGTGTCAACTAGTTTCCAAGAAAAACTAATTTTTATAAACGGAAATTCGCTATGTTATGCAGGATGCTGCGACAGGGGTATTATGTATTTTTAAGTTATAGAAAAAAATTTCCACAAATAGTGTTGAAATATATTCAAATAAGTAATTTAGAGAGTACTATGTAAGGAACAATAATATTATTTCATTCAATCTTTTTATTTAAAATTACAATTTATTACAATTTTTTTTTAATAAAATGCTGATTTACGGTCTGTATGATATTATTTCCTAAAAACAGTTAATTACAGGTAAAATATCCATTTCCTACACATCTTTTACTCATTTCTACATATTCCGGGGTCCCTTTAAAGTTCTAACAAAGAAAGGTTTTGAACTGTCAATTCTCAATTATGATGAAACTTCGGATAAGTGTATCATGTAACAGTATTATACTTACAAGTAAAGGTCCCGAGGCCGGACCTATCGATTTCGATGAAACTTAAATATGTTGTAGAACACTAAAAACTAAGGGACACGTATTTTTTTTTATCTGCGGAAAAACGGTTTGAAGGGGTGAAATCGCCCTCCAAAAATTGGGGTAAAAATTTAATTTTTCAAATATCTCGAAAACAATAAGAGATAGAGCAAAAGTTTAAATTGGCGATATTGTTCTTTTTTAAAGAGCTATCTATTGATATGCAATTTGTTCAAATTACATCAACAGGGGTGGTTGGGGGTTAAAATTTGGGGGTTAATTTTGCAAAAAGGGGGTGAAAAATAAACAATATAAAAATTTTGTTTACAGATTTGAAATCTACGTCAAAAAATCTAATTGACCTGTTTTTGCTCAATGCCCTAATATTAAGTCTAGGGGTAGTTAACTAGAGGGTGGCTATGTCGAATAGTCGTACAATTTGCGTATTTCAAGAAGTTCTTCTTCGTAGAAAATAGCTTAAGACAATTAGAATAACGTAGAAATGAAATTCTCGAATTCAAAATTGAGTTTGAGCAACATTGGAGAGGGGGTGAGTCACCCTCTTAAATTACATACCAGTTTATATACACTAATTTTTGCTATTAACACACTGATAGTGGGTAAAATAATGTCACAATAAGTGGTTCTGAAGTTGGACTATCATATGTAAGGTCTTTATTAGGTTTGTTTTTTAATGGATATTATAGTTTTCCTTATCGAAAATTATCGATACCGAAAATTACATAACCTAACTAAAGTAACGAAACCTAATAAAAACCTTACATACGATAGTCTAACTTCAGAACCATCTATTATGACATTATTACCCCCTGTCAGTGTGTTAATTGCAAAAATTAGTGTATGTAAACTAGTATGTAATTTAAGAGGGTGACTCACCCCCTCTCCAATGTTGCTCAAACTCAATTTTGAATTCGAGAATTTCATTTCTACGTTATTCTAATTGTCTTAAGCTATTTTCCATGAAGAAGAACTTCTTGATATACCCAAATTGTACGACTATTCGACATAGTCACCCTCTAGTTAACTACCCCTAGACTTAATATTAGGGCATTGAGCAAAAACAGGTCAATTAGATTTTTTGACGTAGATTTCAAATCTGTAAACAAAATTTTTATATTGTTTATTTTTCACCCCCTTTTTGCAAAATTAACCCCCAAATTTTAACCCCCAACCACCCCTGTTGATGTAATTTGAACAAATTGCATATCAATAGATAGCTCTTTAAAAAAGAGCAATATCGCCAATTTAAACTTTTGCTCTATCTCTTATTGTTTTCGAGATATTTGAAAAATTAAATTTTTACCCCAATTTTTGGAGGGCAATTTCACCCCTTCAAACCGTTTTTCCGCAGATAAAAAAAAATACGTGTCCCTTAGTTTTTAGTGTTCTACAACATATTTAAGTTTCATCGAAATCGATAGGTCCGGCCTCGGGACCTTTACTTGTTAGTGCAAAAATAAAAACTGAAAAACTGATGTAGGTACATTTCAATTATTCTGATCATAAATATTAATTCTGATTCGATTAACGGTAATAATTCGGTCTAACATTTTAAATAAATGAAGAATAATGTAAACCACTGTGAGATTACTCTCTTTATTTAACGTAATCATTAATTTACCTGAAATTCATTTTTATTGAATCTAAATTGCAAGGTATAATTCTGTCTCAAACAGTAATTTGGCAGAAAGAATAAGTTTCACCAATGGTGGGTGTGACGCCCCTCCCGCTGGACGCCAATACTCAAGTTATGATACGTTAAAATAGGATAAGATTAGAAGAGCTTAGTTTAAAAAAATTTTAAAAAAATTTCTGTTGATTGTAAATTTTTCAATATACAGATAGTATTTTGATCTTATTCTCAAATATTATGCAAACTAGATTCAATAGAAAAGCTTTTTTCAATTTTTTAAATTAAGCTCTCCTAATCTTACCTTATCCTAACGTATCATAACTCGAGTAATGGATCCCCTGTTCGGATATTTATCGTCTATCGGCAATACAAGATACAGTAGTTAATTGCAGTTTATGATACAATAGTCTTTTCTAATCGTGATCAAATTTCGGATATAAATAAATACAAACTTAAAACTCTCTGAAGTCCAAGCTCCCTTAAAAAACGTGTGGTATAGACATTGCACAACGTGAGTGATTGAGTGTGCGATGCCAATGAACGAATGGGTAAGTTAAATGCACATTTTGCACAAAATTTCCACCGTGGAAATTTTATTTGATTGAATAAAAAATGTTACGCGACAGTGTGTGTTTAACTTGCGGTGTGTGCGGGTGAAAACTGTTGATAGGAGAAGTCCACAGTGAGGAAAAGTGAATAGAGAAGTCGAAGCGACTCCCATCAGCGGCCTAATCCAGAGTAGAAGGAAAAGAAAACCGTAAGTACAATCGCACTCTCCATTTATATCTGTCTACTTAAGAAATTTATTTTAAGGATTATTTATTTAGGGAAATCACTTTTGATAATTTGTTGTTTAGGGAAATTATTTTTCATAATTATTTGTTTAGGGAATAAGATTTTTCTTACTAAATAATAGGTTTGGAAAGCTTTGAAAGAGTGTACGGTTAAGATATAATTTAATATAAGGTATACCATTCTCGGGTATCCTGTCAATCAGCAGATTTCCTAGTTCGCTTATAATTTTACCTTTATACATTTTTTTCTTTTTACTTTCAATTCTCCATTATTATTAATATGTTTTAGTAAAACACCATTACTATCGTTATATATAATTGTACTAATTTTCTTCATATGTTACATTTCTTTATGTAACTTTCTTTAGTTTTCTAAATAATAAAATTAAAGTTAAGTAAGTGTCGACGTTGTTATTATCTCGCTTCCCTGTTGTAACCCCCCAGGATACAACTATACGTTGCGTCCTTGGCGCGACTACTAGGATCGCGAGACTAACCCTACGAGACCAACTTAGGCCAACCTGCCGAATTTCGCAGCGGGAATTCATTTTCCCCCTCCGAATCGGCCTTTACTCCTTAAGGCAAAATCCGCCCTCATCCTTTTTACCCAACCTTTTTAGAATAAAAAATCTAAGTTTCGAAGATTCTAGATCAGACAATCTTCTTTTGTCCTGTAAAACTGCTTTCTCTTTTATCATGACAGTATTCGATAATGTGGTTTTGTCATATCAGTTAAAAATCGCATTTATTAATGCATATGCATTACATACTTATAATAATATGTGTTTGATATCCGTTTACAAATCCGTCTACAATATAATTACAGTTACTTACATACTATAAATAACCGTTTATGTTAAGTAACTTCTTTTTTTATTGCTAATCGTCAATAAAAGAAACGGATATTAATTTGCGTACACTTTAATATTTAAATGTATCAGTTTGTTCACTTAAATTCAAATTAGCATTTTTTACAGTTATATTTTGTTTAATGTGTTTAGCATATGAATCTGTTCTGCAAAACAGAGAAGGAAATATGGTGTTCATTCCAGGTGTTCATATTCCAAACAAAATAAAAAGCTATGTATAGGTATATACATATATATACCTATGAACACCATATTTCCTTCTCTGTTTTGCAGAACAGATTCATATGCTAAACACAATAAACAAAATATAGTTTGTTATGAAAGTGTCCCTAAGTACATACCTACTTTAATTGTTTTCACATTCCGTTAACTAATATAATTAAATGGTTTTTTTGTTTTTCTTTTTCAGGGAAATGTGATATTTTTATATTAAAGGAAGTACAGTATTATTCCATTTACTATTTTATATTCCTAACAAACTAAAAAAAAAGTTATAGCAAAATACCTATGAATAAAAGAGAAGGGTCTGTCTGTGATTTTCGAATTTTTTGGTATTAGTATGTTTTTCAATTAGCAAATTCGACATATATACCAAATATAACTTTAAAAAAATTTTTGTCTGTCTGTCTGTTTGTCTGTCTGTTTGTACGAACCGATTTAACTCAAAAACTATTATAGTTATTGAGTTGAAATTTACAAGGAATATAGATATTAACAACCTCTTAGCAATCTTAGCAACATTTTAATGTACATAATATCCCAAATGGTTATGTACACAGAACTAGAATCTTCATTAAAAGTTGATGATCTTCTAAATAAGATTTTTGAAAATTTGGCTATAGAAGTTTTCAACTATGAAGATTATAATTAAAATATTTTTAACTTGCTGCCATTTCCGGTTATACCGGAAGTTGACACCAAATTTGTTATTTGAAGTGTTTTTGACAGCAAATTTGAATTCGCTGGAAATTGTTACTAATATTCTATATGACAGTGACATTTCAGCTTTTTGACTTGATACAGAGTGGTCACATAAAGCATTTTTTTAAAATATTTTTTGTTTATTGTGCAAATCTTTTTTTTCAAATGAATCATCTGTATTTTTTATCATAATTATGTAGAAAAATGTAAAGTCTACGTATCTATTACTATAAGATATTCTAATATCTAAAGCTGATATTCTGGAAGTTACATACAATTTATGTAATAAAATTATCAGTTAGGTTTTCTATGGGCAGCGCTGACACAACAAACACGGGACAGATTTCAGTAAAACTTTATATTCCTTAGACGTTTCATCATCTTAACATCGACAACATCCTCAGTCAAAATTATCACAATATCCTTTATGGAGATTGATATATTCAAGACAAAAGTTTATATATCAAAAATACTAATTTAACAATAAACAGAAACAAAAGAAAGAAAAACAAAAGATTACCTAGGTTACGATAAAAATAATATTAAAAAATTTAAATGTAAACTTCAGAACTTTTTTACTAAAATTTCACTTTAAAAAAGGATAGTAGTAAAGTTTAATTACGGAGGAACTAAACCTAATTTTAAAAAGTTCACTAAGGTTCTCGGATCCTGAAAAGGATCTAAAATTGAATTAATTTTAAAACCATCAATATGGGAATCTATGGAAAGATCTCAAAGTGTGAAAATTAGATATATTAATATGCGGTTACTTTCGAGTCGTTTGGCGAGCGGAGTGAAGCATTACATGGAATTAACCTTTTACAGAATTTTAAACTGGTTGGCGAGCGAAGCGAAGCACTTTAAAAAATTGATTTGAAATTAAATTTGCCCGATTTGTTTCGGAATAACTGATTTAAAGTAGCTTTACTCACAGTTAGGATAATTTTACACGAATGAAACTGGAGGGCATAGTCAAAGAAGGTCAAAAATAAATTAATGAATACATGTTTCAACACTTTTTGAATATTAATCCGGTAAAGAATAAAATAAGGAATAAACGCAAAAAAATGGAGGAGAGGTCAAAGTTTACATTTTCAACGCCTACCATTCTAGCGTCTCCAACAATCAGTCAGATACTTTAGAAAATGTTCAAATATAATACAAACAGACTTATAGGGGATGTAGGCGTAGGGATTTAAATTTTCCAATAAGAATAGTGAGGATACTTATTTAGAGTAAAGTCTACAAAATATTAGGTATTTTAGAAATATATAAAATTTAAGTATTTTAAATCAACATATTTTTTTGTTACTTCTATACCAAATTCGTTGACACGTTCTTGATAGGCTTACTTTAGATTTTTAGTCTATGTTATATGCTTGAAAAAATGACCAATTAGTTTTTGAAAATTTTCAATCGTTCCTAGATAACTAGCCTAAGGGAGAAATTAAAAATAAAGAGAATTGATGAGTGAGCTTACCAATAAATAAAGCCTATCATTTCAGCTTATGATAAGAAAATAGGGGCAAAATATTTTAGCAAACTACCTAAAAAGAATTACCTTTACTAAAATATGAAATTCACGCTTGCGAAGCCGCGGGTAACAGCTAGTTGCTTATATAGTCTACTTTAAGTTGACATAAAATAATAACTAATTACGTTCAGTTTTTTTCTTTTCTTTTTTTTTTTTTTTATAAAAAAAGAATATATATAGATAAATATACGAATTTCGCTAGTTTTCGTCCAAGAAAGTTAGTTGTCGTATACATGTAGGCTACTTTTCGACCCCGATTTAGGATAAGAATTGTTATAAGAGTCGTCAGGTCGGTCAGGTTTTACCTAGGGATGGCGGCTTTTCAAAAATAGTTAGTTTTCAGTTATTTCGGTTTATGTTCGGTTTAACCTGATGGTTATAAATGCTCAAAATAACCGGTTATTGAATTGACCGGTTTTCGGTTTTTATCTAGGAAAAACAACACTGATAGACAATTAATTTTTATTTTACAATTATTTTTATAAGGAAAAGGCAGTCTGGTAAATCCGATAAAAAAATTACATAAACCGATTACAACCTATACCAAGCTTTTCCTCTTCCTACACCATCAAATAATTCTAATCAAGTTTCTTACATTGCTAGTAACTACCCTTATATCATATCCAGCAGAGGTAAATCTCAATTCGCTTTACTGAAACAACTCGATAAATGTAAATCAATAAATAATCTTTACATATGCCAAAACATCGATACGATGCAAAGACATACTGACGACATTTGCGAATTGGAACTATTCGATCTACAAGAAACGTCAATTCCAAAATTATAACCATTTAATTGTTTTGCTTCTAGGGGGGCAGCTGCCCCCTGCTCCTCGTTGCATACACTCATCGGACGAAAATTAAATCTTTAATCAAACAGCCAATAGTAATTGTCTAAAACAGGGCTTCTTAAACTATGGGTCGCGAGTCCATTTGGTGTCGCTTAGCGAAATCTTAGGGTCAGCGAAAAATTTTATATATATATACATATATATATATATATATATATATATATATATATATATATATATATATATATATATATATATATATATATATATACTGTTACCTAATCAATAAATCCTTTCAAAATGGGGTCGCGAATGATAAAAGTTTAAGAAGCCCTAGTCTAATACAAAGCTTTTTACTATTTCACAGTATTTAGCTAGACTGAGAAATAAAATAAGTTTCATTTGATTGTTTCCATTTTCGTCCAAGTGGTCGAAAACTGAATTTTTTAAAGGATTAGTGGTAATTCAATAACCGTCCACTAAAATTTTACTACTTAAGTTTAAAGTACATATAATTTTTACTTCTTATTTTACGTTCACTGTGTTTTAAATAAATATTAAAAACCAAAAACAAAACTAGATTGTGCCGAAAACAGTATTAAAACTTACTGTAAAACCACGTCGTACCACTATCTTTTTGCTAATCTTTGTACCGTTCGCGCAACACGAGAACTAGGCATTGTTTTAGAAATTTATTTTAGAAACATGACTTTGTCAAATAAGTATTTTCTGTCAGTGTTTTCATTGCTTAGGTATTAGGCTTTTAATAACTTCAAACATCTCAATTATCTGTTTTATATTACTATTCTATGCTATTGTACAGTAAAATGATCGAATATTGGACCCGGACGGCAAACTAGCGAAGCTACCCTATTCTTTATTTGTTTAACAAATTTGAAAATATATATATATATATATATATATATATATATATATATATATATATATATATATATATATATATATATATATATATATATTTATTGTGTTTGGAAACAGAGAAGGAAATATGGTGTTCATATATATATATATATATATATATATATATATATATATATATATATATATATATATATATATATATATATATATATATATATATATATATATACACACCTACATATAGCTTTTTATTTTGTTTGGAATATGAACACCTGGAATGAACACCATATTTCCTTCTCTGTTTTTAAAATATTCCAAACACAATAAACAAAATATATAGATAATAATCACATTAATTCCAACTTATCAAAGACTGATTATGAATATTTGATTTAATTAAAACAATGATTTCATTTCTAAACCTTTACTGTAATAATTTAAGGGACTGTAATAATAATTTTCTAAAATTTAGATAGATCTTATGTTGAAGTATCATATATTAAAATTTGGTTTCATTACGTCCAATAGTTTCGTAGAAATTCAATTATAAACATGGGCTATTGCATAGGAAGTATAATTATGCAAATAAAAATTTTCAAACGTTTCTATTGTAAAATTATAAAAAATGTCACATAACCCATTCATTCACTTGCCCCTTCAATTATCATTGTGTTGTTCTTTTAACTTTGGTTTAAACGCCAAAATTATTTTAATTGTAACAATTATTATAAATTAAGATAATATTCTTAATTATGTTGTTTATAATGTTTTATTAATATGTAATATTATTACATATTTATTTATGTTACACTTACAAAGTCCGAAATTCAGAAATTAATATTTTTTGTAGTTTGTCTGTGCTACTAGCAACAACCTATATACGAAAAATAACAAACACTAAATTATTAAAAGATCTTAAACCAATCCGGAAAAACCTGATTACGGAAAGAAATTACATTTTCAAAAATTTAATGAGGCAGATCGCTATCACTCGAACAGCTTGTAAAGTAGACAAGCCACTCTAGAAATTCTTGAACCTTTATCTCTGAACATTTAGTTTTGCAGAATTTTTTTTTTTTTTTTTGGAAGAATATTTTTTTTAAATGTTCATTGAACCAGAAGTGCAGAAGTCTCTTAACATTGTTAGCTTTCCTAACAGAGAGTTTTTTTTTATTTTCTAAATTTTAAGCATGAAATTTTGCCGTAGCAGTTTTTTTGGAAATTTATTATATCTTTTTATGAATATATTTGAAAATTGCCGACAATTGTTTGTTCGGATTTTCCGTTTGTGAATTTTGACGCATAACATTTTTTAGCGTCGATAAATACTAACAGTTTAACTAAATTGGTAATGTATTAAGAATTTCAAGCTAATACAAAATTAATTAACTAAAATTCCTCCAAACCGCTCAAGTCTTTCAAACACGCTACAATATTTCAAAGCTACAGTATGCCTGCCTACAAACCTAGTTTTGTAGTTTTATTAAATACGTTTTCTTAATCCTTAATAATCCATACTTTAATATAATTTTTTTTTAAAAATGTTTAATTTTGTTCGACTTATTAAAATAAATTCAACAGACAGTCTTTAAATATCTTTTGTTTAATTATAAAAAGAAATTGCATTAGTACAAAAAGTATTTCTTGGCTAATGTATCTAAAATCAATTGTCATCGGCGAATGATGTCCTCAAAATAAAATTACATTAGAATTAAACTAAGCAGCTACATTGCTAACTTTTCTGTTCTTTATATTGTTACGAATGAATATTATATATCGATAATAATCAGTGGGTAGGTATCAATGCAACAATTTATGTAATGTCTAGACTTTTTTCTATTGTATGTAAATAATTGTATGTATTTACGTTTATATGCAATTCTTAAACGGAGATTTAACACAAAGATATAATAATGCATTTTTGTCCTCATGAAACAAACAACTTTATAAAATTTGACATTATACCTGACACTTGACATTATTCATTTAACCTGAAATTTAAGAGGGTATTTTTGTGTCCTAAAATCATTTCTCTTCCCTGCTCCCTGTGCCCGAGGTGATGAGCAGCTTGGAAATCTTAAATAGAGACCCCTATTTTTTATTGCAGATTCGGATTCTACAAGACAAAATGTAACTTGTAATGATCCGATGTTTAATGCTGGAACAGCTAAACCAATTTCAGAACTCTTGATGGGTGTTCAGGTCAGCTCATGCACAAAACTTTCTTCCAACGATCCAGGCAAACCATTATCGATCATAAGCGATATCCAAATAAAACCTCCAGTTGGAGCCCAATTTGCAACGATTTCCACAAAACCTCACAATTACTGACTTCCATTTTTACTTGTCAAGAACATGTTTGGAAAATTTTCAGACTATTCAAACATCTGATAAAAGCATCCAGGTGACGTATTCAAAGTTACAATTAAAAAGAAGTTAATTTTTGTCAGCGATGACCTTTATAAAGGTACTTATTGACGACATGGATCAGCGCTATACTCAGTTCACTTACAGGAATAATTACATACGGAAATAGGCCGTAAAACGTATAACTTCACTCTGTTCCATACAACGTAATTCTGTTATATACAATAGTACTGAGGGTTTAAAAGATGTGAAACCATACGGTGTTTAAAAAGTTTTTTTTTTTTCGATTCAATTTTTTTTTTAAACTTTTTATTTCAGAATTAGGGATTTTAGTCTTATTTATTACAAAAATAGGAACATGTAACACCCCTATCAGCCCGTTAAAAAATTTTTTTTTTTTGAAAGTAAGATTAACATGGAATTTTAAGGGCAGTAAGTAATTTATAAATAGTAACTAGTACTAGGGCGCCAACTGCAATAATCTTACCATAAATAAACTTAACACGTACGAAAATCAGACAGACGGACCGAGACATAATGAAATTTTGACAATGGACGAACGAAACAAATACGCTAATCAATGTGACTCCTCTGGTGTAAATTGACAATGGGGAACTGACTGAATTTGGAATTTAATTTTAAGTAAAAGTGATTGTGCCTAAAATTAAGTTCAATTTACCCTGTATTCTCTCACATTACTAATAATAATTGGACGTAGTTAAGCAGAAAGGACTCAACCCACAAAATTGTCAAAAATTAAGAAATGGTACCAAAATGGTCTATTAAGGTAGGGTCTTTCAGTCAGCGAAACGGATCTATGAGCAATCAAAGGAAAAAGATTTTTTTGTGACATGGAACCAAACCACATGTTAGGCGAGTAGATTTTTTATTAGCTATAATAACCCAACCTGCTTGAATCGTTTCAGATAAATTATGTGGGTTGAGTCCTTTCTGCTTAACTACGTCCAATTATAAACTAAATCTGATTACATCAGATATAAACCCGAAAAAATCGTAATAACTAAATTTGAATCAAATTCAAATATACATCAGCTTTCGCGCAACTAATTTATTAATCTATTACTTACAAGCTTAATCTGTTAAACAGATATAAATTCAGTTAAATTTAAAGGATCTGAGTGTACTCAGATATAAATCCGCAAGTGCGATTTGCAAAGCAAAACTGTATATGAGAAATGAGATAGTGTATGTGGTCAGCCGAAATTCACACAAATGACGATTGAACCTAAGCAAAAAGGCAATTAGGCATCAACCAAAAAAATAGGTACGTGATATCCTGTAAATTTTGCTACTCGGCCAGGTCAGCCAATCTCACCAAAAATTGAGTGAACTTCCTGTAAATGCATACTTACTATCCATTTTAAACCGCAGTTGACTAGAAACTATTTAAATAATTGATGTAACGTATGAGAGAAAATACAGGTAAATTTTAGAATTGTAAGAACTGTAACCAAAAAAATAAAAAATACTAACCGATACAGTATCCTATATATCGTGAATATATAAGACAGCAATGCCCATCACATATTCAGTTCGTACAAGAAGCAATAACATTTATCATTGAAATCGACTTTTCAAAGGCGATTTCTTCAAAAATCGGTGGCTCATGCATATTTAGACGAAATATTGGTCTGTCAGATATCAATACACTGTCCAGTTTATTAAAAAGGCATATACAGGGTGGTCCAGAATTATGTACCGTAATTGCTGGAGCTGATAGTATGTTTAAAAATAATGGTACCTTTTCATCTACACTTTTTTTCCAAAACTCAATAATAAGGGAGATAAAGCAGAGGGGTAAAATGTAGAGGGGTGGAACGAAACTAACTTCTTCTTTTAAAAACAATTTTGGGCGCTTTTGATTACTCGATTCATAATCTAGGGGTGCGTATGAACATTAAGATAATTAAATTTATGGTATCAATTATTCCATCACTTATGATTAGGGGATAATTTGCAAATAGATACTTCTAATTTAAATTACTCGAAAACGGTAATATTTATCGAAATGTAACAAGTATACCTTTTTTGCGTGAAATTGTCTGAGGAATCATATTATCAAGGATTTTGTTTAAATAATTGAAAGTTAAAAAAGAAAAGACGTGATAACTCACATCTACCACCCAAAACCACCCCTTAGTCATGAGTGGTGGAATAAGTGTTGGCATAAATTTAATCCTTCTAACGCAAAATAAGTACCCCTAAAATATCAATTCGTTATTCGAAAGCGTTTGGAAAATATTTAAGAAATAATGGTTTTCGTTTCACCCCTTTACAGAGTTGTATCTCCCTTATTATTGAGTTTTGAAAAAAAGTGTACATGAACAGGTACCATTATTTTCGAACGTACTACCAGCTCTAGCAATTACGGTGCAAAATTCTGGACCCCCTTGTATTACTATTAGATTATCAAAATAGTGAAATTTCGAAATTTCACATGCAAAGCATTAAAGAACTTTTCACCAAATCAAGAAAGTGTATTTGAAGCTTTTGAAAACGATAGTGGAATCTCTGAACCATACGAAGAGGTATTTCCGATAAGATCTTCAATCATGACGTAAAATTTATACGCTAGTTCAACATGTACAGCGGATAAATTCAAAGTAAATCCAATACCATTAGATCAGACGATGTTAGACAGACAACAGTGTCCGCAGGTTTTTAATTTAAAAGGCCAATGCATACAACAAATTCAACACTTTCTTGCTGGCGGTGAAATGCAAAAGAACAATTAAAAAAAAAACAAGGACTAAAGAACAAATGCTTAAGCTACTTAGAAATAACGATGTTTAAGAAACAAACTCCACCAACAGTCTATAAATTATTTGATTTTTTCTTAAAAACTTATCCGGTGAGCAAATAAAAAAATTTCAAGATAGGTGTATTTACATTTTAAACTTTTTAACTGATCTAAAGTCTAAACTTTCGTCTTGTACTATTCCTACAGCTGAAAAAGTGGATTATTTGATATGTGAATGGTAGGATCGCCTAGTTGAAGCAAAACGATTGCACTAAAATTAATAAATTTTGAATCATTAACGCTAACAAATGAGTAGAGGCACGAATTATAAGGCATGAACAATGTAATGCGATCGGTAATGAAATTGAAAAAAACGTAAAGGTTAAGAATACTTACGAGAAATGATATACGAAACGAAATTGAATATATAAATGTTAAATAACATTGATGCCTCCAATGTTGTGCTCTGTTGTCTTTTGGGCTAAACTAACGCCAAGTGACGTCAGCACAGAGCCTACGTTTCAGTCAGACGTGAGCCTGGTGAAACGGTTGCACTTAAACTAACAACTTTAATAAACTAAATTACGTGCTAGCCCTAATTAATATTAATATTAATGAGAATAACTAAAGTAGCTACGGATACGAAAGATAAAGAAAAACATAAGAGAGGATAACGTAAGTATAAGAGAGATAAAGATAATGACATGAAATGCGCCTAAAGTCAATGTGGAATCACATTAACTAAAAGCCTACGTTTACCTACAGACCAGAAGCCTGAGGAAATGGAATGTAATTACTAACTAAATTTAAATTACTATTTGATTAAGCGAAATAGACGGTAGGTAAGAGAAAAAATAGATAATATGTAAAATTTATAAATGTGTTCAAAGTTAACGAATAAACGTTAAACTTGGAACCTTCGTTTCGGTCAAACCCAAAAGCATGGCGAAACGGAATACGAATATCCAGAACATATAAATTTGGAAAGTTAAAGATAAACTAAATGCGTATACAAACTTTACAAAGAAATGAACGTAACTGACTAAAATAGTGACGGAACGTAATTTTTAAGTTGGTGACAACTGAGACGGACAGACAAACAAGTTAAACGGATAAGATAAGACGAAAAAAAAAACAGACTGGTTCAGATGATAAAGACTCTTGTCTGTTCATACGGACTTTTACCGAAGAGCCAACAAGAAAAGTGCGCTCACCATCCTGAAGCGATGACTTTTATAACGGTACTTATTGACAACATGGATCAGCGCTATACTCAATTCACTTACAGGAATAATTACATACGAAAATAGGCCGTAAAACGTATAACTTCACTCTGTTCCATACGAGGTAATTCTGTTATATGCAATAGTACCGGGGGTTTAAAAGATGTGAAACCACACGGTGTTCAAAAAGTTGTTTTTTTTCGATACAAAATTTTGTTTTTTAAACTTTTTATTTCAGAATTAGGGATTTTAGTCTTATTTATTACAAAAATTGTGAAACATGTAACAGTATGTTGTTTTGGCTATCACACGTACATGGTGTGCTCAGTCTGTAAAGTGTTAATGTTACCTATTAAACCTGGTACATGCAGTCAGTTGTTATTTTGACTAAACTAGGGATGTCGGAAATTCAAAAAAGTACCGATATGGTATATTTTATCGATATTTTTTGGAAATATCAATACCGATATTGAAATTTCCAAAAAAAATATCGATACATTGATGCGTTGGATATATAGGTACGTTTTCAAAAAGGATGAGAGTGCTTAAAGAATTAAATATTTATCCTAATATACGTTAATCGTCTTACATTACGAGGTAAATGCAGTGGGACAATGTGAACTTTTTTCTGAGCGAACTATAAAATGTAATTCGTTGAAAAAAACATAAGTAAAAAGTGCAAATTTTTCTTTATCGATCTGAAAACAATATCGATTTTTATACCTTTTCGATAATTGAAATTTTATATCGATAAATCGAAAAATTAAATATCGCTTAAAAATATCGATGCATCGAAAAAATAATTCCTATCGATGTATCGATGTATCGATATTTTTTCAACATCCCTAGACTAAACTGTTCAGGCTGTTTGGCTGTTAGAGGTGTGCATACTAACAATCAGTTAGTATACACACCTCAATTATAGAGATTTTGCTTCCGAGACTACTAAAGTAGCGGAAGCATTGTGATCATTTTTGAAAAATAAAAAATTTTTTCTCTTCAAAATCAAATTTTTTTCGCACATTTTACGTTTTAAAGCTTCCTGAACAATTTTAGTTTGGGCCGTCCGTCTGTCTGTCCGTCTGTGTGTCTCCAATTTTGCACCTAGTGGCATAACTTCCGAACTATTCGATTGTTTTTAATGAAATTTTCAGAAATTATGCAGTTTGGCTCCGCGATGGTCCCCTATGAATTTAATCAAAATCGGAGTAACGGTAGCAACGCCGCTACCATGTCATTCCAAAATTGCACCAAGTGGCATAACTTCTGAACTACTCAATTCTTTTTTATGAAATTTTCAGAAATTATGTAGTTTGGTTCCTGTATGGTCCCCTATGAATTTAATCGAAATCGGAGTAACGGTAGCTACGCCGCTACCATGAAATCCCATTAAATGTCAATATCTTTACTGCTAGTCCTATCTCGCTCAAATTTTTAGAGTATATTGGGGGTTAGTTTCTAAAATATTTTTGCTATTATTTTATAATTTAGCCTTTAAGTCTTTTGAGTTACAACAGTTTTTTATAAACTTCAAGGCGAAAATATAATTTCACGGTATATAATATGTATATTTGGTAGAATACTGTTTTAAAGCCTTTTACGACTACGAGGAAGCTGTGTGCCCACCCTATTGGCAGCGTATTTCAATTGTTCATATGCGTACCTATCCCCTATTCATACTAATCCTTTTTGGTTCAACCAATCAGAAATAAGACTGGACGATTACAGATCGACTGTTTAGTTGAATTTAGACACACATCTTCAATACACAATAATTTACGTATAATTGAAAATCGATATTTGTTCGATTTTTTATTCAAAAACAATCAATAGATTTTTTTGATTTTTCCAAACAATAAACAGTTGATCGATTAAAAAATTGTATATAATTATGCGCCTAGTTCTAAAGCTATTACATATGTTACATATTATGTGCATTCGACTGTTATGCCGCCTATTGGGAAAGCAAGTCAACGCTGGCGTTTGCTATTACCTTAAATATATATGTAAATTTTTAAAAAATGTTTTATTAAATGAATAAAAATTTCAATTATTATTTATTTTGCTTTTCAGTTCATTAAAATCGATTTTTTATACTCTAAATCAATACCCAAATGTCAAATTTACGACTCATTTTTAAATAATTTAGTTAAATGAAACCCTTTTGACAGATAAACTTAAAAAAATATCAATAATCTAATTATTTTGATTTTAAAATATAAAACAAATTTCTTTATTTTTAACAAAAATTAAAGATTTATATAATTATTTCATTCATTCATGGTACGTATTTTAAAATTTCTTCGCAATTTTTTAGTACTTATAATAATAAACAGCATTGAAGTTCGCTAAATATATGTATAATATGGCATTACATATACGTAAAGCAAAATGCAGTAGTAAAGTAAAATTTATAATGATTAATGATCATACTATAATCAAACGATTTTAAAAGGATGAATATTGCCACAAACTACACAAACTGTGAGTATTAACCAATTAACAATCACTTTTTTGTTACAACTGATGTAAGCAAATAGCTACTGTAGAAAAGAAACCTTCTAAATGAAAATATCAAATCGAAGAATTTCATGCTCATCCGTAGATTAAAATGATATGAACTGAAAAAGAGTGTTTTCAGTAAATTAAAAATCTTGAAATTATTCATTTTAATTGTCATTAAGGACTTTTTATTATTTTTTTCGCCTCTTAAATCTATTTTGATAAACTTTTTCCATTAGTATTTTTAAATGTCAAACGCCAGTTTTGACAAAAATGCCACTAGAGCGCACTACTTGAGCTACGCAGCTTGTCTATAAATTGTCGGTAATTGAATAATTATAATGGCTTCAGGGAAATGAATGTAAACAAACAATGAAACATTTTTGCAATTAATTAGTTTTATAAATATTGTAAACACATAATATGTATTTCAGTAAAAAAGAAACATCAATTTCGTTGTAGGAATACTAATTAAAAAATTTTTTCGAAGTAGTAAGTATACAACGAGGTTACAACTTGCGTCATATTGTAACTACATGATATTGATCCGCTGGTAAAAACGTGACGAATCCACCTGATTAAGATACTTCAAAAATTTAATGATGACACATTTATAGGGAAAAGTAACGCTAGGAAATCATAATTAGTAATGGGCCAAGAAATATTAGATCAAAAAGAAATTTAAATTGATAAAATCTTAAATTGGAATATTTTTTTCATTCAATTTTTATGTATCAAAAAAATAGCGCTACAATGTTCACGCGTGAAAAAAGGTGAGTAAACAAATTCGTTTTTATAGTAAGTAACTAGTCTAATGAAATACCTATATCAAAATAATTTTTATGTCATCGAAGATGATATATTAATATCGTTGTGTGATTGAATTGAACACGTGATTGAATAATTATTGAGTTGTACATCCATATTGAATAAACGCAAGAGGGTTGTAGAGTTAACAACTATAGAGTTAACAAACAACTATAGAGCTAACAAAAAATCATAAAAGTGGTATTTTTGCGAAGTAAAATATTTGTTTATTATTTACAAATATGGAATACCATAAAGTAACGCTCAAATCTATTAATATTAAAAAATCATAAATTAACACTTTCACTGAGATGGCATTACTTAGTGCGTGTCAAAAACACGCACTTAACGAATTTTTTTTAATGTAGTTGTCAAACTTTTAATATAATTTGAGATCCTTTTTCCATTTTTCGTTAATTTTCTTCATTTTGATTTACAATAGCAAAAAATATTGTATGCCGTATATGTGCAAAATGAGTGTTTTTTCACTGGTCGCAATTGCCTGACTCGACCTGTGGCCTCGTTTGACAAATTTACGACTCGTGAAACACCTTAATTTTGCAACTTATTCCATAAATAACTATTATTACTCCCTTATGGTTTTCCTTAATTATGTGTTCTCTGATATAATAAAATTTAAAATATTGGCAAAGAGAGTACTAAACAAATATGTATTTTTATTATTATATTAAATATAGATAATAAATAGGTACAAATTTTAAAATAGTTTTTGAATATCATAGAACAACGAACATGATTTGTTAAGGCGGTATTCCTATGTGATGTGTAGAATTTAAAGCTAATTTCAGGATTTTTTTTCTGTGTCAAAATAAAATACAATCTTTTCAGTTTTTTTTTATATGTTCGTATTTGCATCTTGGATGTCCAGTCTCCATTTGTAATGATCGAAAATGAAAAAATCAACCATAGTCTTGTTTTCTTTGTCTTTATCGTCCGAACTATGATTAAACATTTATGTTAATAAATAACAAAATGGCGGACTTTTAAAAAAATTTTCAAAAATCGTGTTTTTTTTATTTGAAAATCAAGAAAAAAATAAGAAATTATTATTAACTCTAGAATCATACGTTGGTCTACAAGAAACGTTAATCATACATCGGCGTCATTTTGACGAATGGACTTTTTACGGAGAGTTTTAGAGTTTATTTGCAAAAAACATTTTTTTACATAACAATACTACAAAAGCGAACAAAATATTTAAACTTTTTATCAAAGCATATTTTCCAGGAGCGTAGCTACCGCCGTATCAGCCGTATCAGTGATACGGGGCCCCCGGGTTACAGAGGCCCCTAACGTGTGTAAGCAAAAATTAGTAAAATGTTATCCACAATGTCACTTAATCTCGTGCTTCCCGGGGAAAAAACATATAAAAAAACTGTCATACGTGCCTATAATAGAGTTTTCACTTCAGAAATGACAAAAGTCAAAAAATCAATCTCTTTTTTCCCGGGTTAAGCCTGTGCCCAAAAGTTGGCAACATAGGTAACTTAAAAAATGAGACTTCGATGGGGCAGGAACAGCTATCAGACTTGTCACTATTGTCTATAGAGGCAGAAATTTTAGAAAAACTGAAACCGTCTTCAGCTATAGATGATTTAATAAATCAATTTGCCGAAAAAAAATTCTAATTATATTAAATATACACAAGAAAAGTGTAGTTCAATTCAATTAGTCCAATGTAATTAGGTTTATACCTCGGAATTCAGTTATAATGAATGGATTTGAATGATTTTGGAATTTTTGAATTTCTTATACTCAAAAGTAAAAATTTTACCCCTTGAAATCTTCCGCTTTTTTTTTTTCTCTTTTTTTTGAAGACGTTACTTTTTATGAGTAATATATTCTTTTTGCAGCTATATTTTTCTTTTCTTTTGAGAATTATTTAAATTATCTATATAAAGTATACAAAGGGATAGCAAACGTCCTTAAAAGGCAGGTATTGCATGTATAAGAAGAATGGGAATAGAATGGGAAAGTAGTGATGGCGAAGAGTTCGAGGGACAGATGATTGATTCTCTACTAGGAATACAGTCAGGGTTGCCAGATTGGGCGTATTTCCGCAATTTGGTCGGATTTCAAACATGTATTGCGCTCATAATTTGTATTGGGCGATTTTCCTCAATTTGGGCTATTTTAAAAACAGTCCATATGATAATTAAACATGTTTAAATTTTTAATATTTTTCTCTATTTTTGAAAATTTCTTATTTTGTTCTTGGTTCATTCCAGTTCTTTTAACTTTTACTGCATATATGCTTGTTGTGCCGTTTCTATTTTATATATGGAATTGGCTGTATTGCTTGCAGAAATTCGAGAAATATATAACCACATAATATATAAATATGTACACATATAAGTACACATAGCAACTCCATTATCGATAGCCAGATTTTCAAATGTTTTAAGATTATTAACTGTACGGTCTTATCCTTATTAGAAGTGTAATTATCACAATTAACGTATGTATCATGTATCATTGCAGTGATAATATTTACGTATGTATCGTGTATCATTGCAGTGATAATTACAATTTAAAATTTATTATTTATGCACATGCCCAAAATGGTTTTTTTTCCCGTGGGAATGAGACATTTCCCACGTAAAAAGTAAAAAGTATCTTAGATGTTGACCCAGGCAATAAGTTATCACCACACCAAATTTCATCAAAATCCGTTCAATACTTTTTGCGTTGGTAATGTATCCAGATGCTCAAAATGGTTTTTCTATTTTCCCGTGGGAATAAGATATTTTCCCGGAGTAAGAAGTATCTTAAATGTTGACCCAAGTAGTAAGTTATTACCAAACCAAATTTCATCAAAATCCGTTCAATAATTTTCCGTAATGTGTGCACATGTTAAAAATGGTTTTTCTATTTTCCGGTGGAAATGAGACATTTTCCCGGAGTAAAAAGTATCTTAGATGTTGACCCAGGTAATAAGTTATCATTATACCAAATTTCATCAAAATCCGTTCAGTAGTTTTTGTGTGATGCATGAACAGGCAGACAGACAAACAGACAGACTGACTGACTGACAGACAGACAGACAATTTTTAAAAATCGATGTTTTGATACCTACATCGATAACTATTTACAGTACCAGTACAATTTTCAAAAAATATTCCATATACAGAAACGGTCTCGTTACAGTTTTATTATACGAGTATGTATATATAATTGCCCTTTTAACGAAATATAACAATCATTATTTTCTTAAAAAAAATATTCAAAAAGTTTCGATAATTGCATTTTTTGTTGATATCTTGATACTTTTTTTTTCGGAAAATTTACGAATTTATAAAATTGCGGTAATTTTAAGTGGGTAAACTTTTTACTTTATGCCATTAGAACCCCCCCCCCCCAAAAAAAAAAAAAAAATCATTGAAATCCATTCATTAAAAACGGATTCCGTCATTTTGCCTTAATAATGACTGATTGCACCGGACTAAATAACTGAATAATATTCATTTTAAATCAGGTATAATCATTGATCGTATATGATTGGCCAGTTTTATATATCTTCTTAGAAAGTATTTTCTTCGAACTTACATTTTATGAATGGAATTCACAATTTGGTTTTTTTGTTTCCCACATTATTCACCACAAACGAAACTGAATGACGATTGAAAAATTTCTAAATTCGTAAATGATGAGTAAAATTAGTGGGTGGATTTTTTTTTTTTAAATATTTGCATTATATATTTTAAGTGTGTCATGATGTAAATTGAATATAAAAAACTTTTATTTCCTGTGTATTATTGTTGAAAGAGACTTCATGCTCCAAGGTAGTGGTGGAGAACTATCGATAGTACTATCGATAACTATCGATAGTTTTGACTATCGAAAACTATCGATATTTTATTTTTTACTATCGATAGTTTTCGATACTTTTCATTTATTCATTCGTTCATTTCGTTTATTTATAAATACTAAAGATAATAAAAATTTCGTAGAAATTATAGCCAGAGATATAAAAACAACCATTTTAAGGGAATTTCCGGGGAAAAAGGAATAATTCCGCCCCGGCGTAAAACCGGCGACCTTTTTCTTTTTTGCTCGCCGGCTATCTAAATGCCGCTCAACTTGGGTATCAAAAACTATCGATAAACTATCGATAACTATCGATAGTTTCACGACTATCGTAACTATCGATAGTCGGGACTATCGATAGTCAGAACTATCGATAGTCGGGACTATCGATAGTTCTCCATCACTACTCCAAGGGTTTCGTACATCCAAACATTTATTTCACTCTTTTTATAAATAACAGAGAAAAGGTTGTTAAGAAAAGCGAATGCAATTTTTGGAGTTAATAATATTTTATTTACAGTGGCCATCCAATGGTACGTACTCCGATTTTACGTAGTGACGTCAGCGATTTAGTGGGGTTCTCCTCTCACAGATATGTTGTTGTTTGTCTGTATTGGTGAAAATTTATGTACCAAGCCAGAGTCAGGGCCGTAGGTAATATTGTCTGAGGGTCGTAGCCTTTAAAAATTTTAAAATTTCACTGCAGATATATATGCACATATTCTGTATACATAATATGCAAAATGCAAATGCAAAATGAGTAACGTAAAATTCTAGAATATTCTAATCATCAACTAGCAGAGATATCAAAAAACAAACTTCACTGTTGAATTGGTCATTAAAAAGGAGATTAAACAGTGTAGTTTGACACAAATTCTAGAATGTTCTATTTGTCAACTAGCAAAGATATTGAAAAATCAATTGTACCATTTAATTGTTCATTGAAAAAGAGGTCAAATTACACATTTTGACAAATGTTCTGGAATATTCTATTCGTCAACTAGCAAAGATATTCAAAAACAAACGTCGCCATTGAATTGGGTACCAAAAAAGAGACCAAGTTACATATTTTGAGAAATGTTCTAGAATATTCTATTTGTCAACTAACAAAGATATTGGAAAATCTACTGCACTGAAATTAAACTAATGTAAACCAAATGTCCGATTTTGACAAACAATTTTTGCTATTTGACAAATAGAATATTCTAGAACATTTATCAAAATGTGCTATTCCGTCTTTTATTCGATGACCAATTAAATGGTGCAATCGATTTTTCGATATCTTTGTTAGTTGACGAATAGAACATTCTAGAATTTTTTTCAAAATGCGCTGCTTAATCTAATTTTTAGTGCGCAATTCAATAGTGAAGTTTGTTTTTTGGTATCTTTGCCAGTTCACGAGTAGAATATTCTAGAATTTTTGACAGGTTCCGCTATTTGGCGTCTTTTACGCTGATGAATGCGATAGTGAAGTTGATTTTTCGACAGTTTTCTAAAAGTCGTCACTCATAATATTCATTAGTATAACATTGGATTTCCTTTGTCTACACAACCGAATTTTAGGTGTAAATTGTCTCTTAAGATAATATTGTTTTAAATAAATTCAGATAAATAATATTTACCAACCCCCCAAAACAAAAGTTTACTGACGCCCCTGATCTTCCGATTTTACGTACTTCCCCTTAAATTTGCACCGACCACTACGTAAAATTGGATTTGTGGTGTATATCTGTAGTCTAACAAAATAATACTTCTATGCTAAACACTGAAATAGAGAAAATGAAAGTATGTAAAATTCTCGATTACGATATGCTTTGGGTCCAGCTTTGATTTTTATATTTTTACTAGCTGTTACCCGCGGCTTCGCTCGCGTGGCGTTTGAAATTAAGACATCTAGTTAAATCGTATAAAGTGTACTTTCATCGCGTCGCTCTTGTGCGTTGAGTACTGTTACTTTTTCTTTGGACTTTTCCCACAGAAGTACAATATTTTCCCCGGGTAAAACATAGACTATAACATTCTTTTAACAACATGTCAAGTTCAAATGAAGTCAATGATTCTTTTTTATACCATTTTAAATATATTTTCCCACGGGAATATGACTTCCGACAGGATTTAGATATTTTCCCGGGGTAGAAAGTAGACTGTGTCCTTTTTCGTCCTCTCTGTAAACAATATGCAAAGTCTGAAATCAATTATCCTTTTCTTTAATAGTCAGTTATTATTTCATTGTTTCCTTTTAAAAACATTTTCCCTCGGGAATGAGATATTTTATCGGTGCAAAAAAAAATAACTTATGTTTATCGCTGTATACCGTCATCTTTGTCTATAATCATTTTTTTTTTTTTTTTTCATTTGAAATATATTTTTTCACAGGAATGAAATTTCCCGTTTTGTGTCCTTTCTCATCCCTTCTGTTAGCAATATACAAAGTTTGAAATCATTTATTCGTTTTTTAATAGTCAGCTGTTGTAATTTAATGCATTTTCCCACGGGAATGGAATATTTTCCCGAGATAAAAAGTAGCCTATAACCGTCTCTGGCCCGCAAGCAACGTCTGTACAAAGTTTCAAGTTGATTGGTTAAGTTGTTGAGGCGTGAAAGACAGTCAAACAAACAAACAAACAAACTCACTTTCGCATTTATAATATTAGTAAGGATATACAGAGAGGGGACGGGTGTCAAGGGGGGCGGTCTAACAAGAAAATGCACCCAGAATGAACTTCGGGATTTTGATGAAACTTCGCTGGTGTGTAGAATAGGCAAAAATAAGGAACCCGTATTTTTTTTGGCCATCTTCCACGTTTAGGGGGTGAAACCAGCCCCTAAATTTGGGGGTTCAAATCGTATTTCTTAAAATATCTCGAAAACTATAAGAGATAGAGGAAAACTTTGAATTGACGAAATGTTACCTTTTGAAAGACCTATTCACCTGCATAGGTTAAATCAGGGCTGGGTTCATAAGAAGGGCTGGAGGGGTGAAAATTGGGGTAAATTTTCTTGTACAGCCTGAATGGTTCAATGTATCAAATTGTTGGTATCATAAATAGCAAGAGCACCAAAAATTAGGGGACACGTGTTTTTGCGTTTTTTCGAAATATGTGTGGTATCCAAGATATAAGGGAGAGAAAAACAGGGTAGATTATATTGCATTATTATTTATTCCAAATACGTTTTGTATTTTTTAATTTTTATGTGGATTTTGAATCATGAAAATGTAAATTTTTACTTTCCGATAATGATTCATATATTTTTCAGTACTAACTTCATTGGTAATTTTGCCATGTATACATTTGGTTACTCATTTCGATATTTTTTATATCTATTTCTACGAAAGTTAAAGTTCTCTGGTGTGCTTGTGTTAATGAATGCTCGACAAGAAGCAATAATCTCTTTCGTTCACTGTTCAGGTGCTTTGTAATAAATTTTGCGATTTGGGAAATAGGGTTGACACCTATAAAACATACAAAAAGAATAAGCAAAATATTTTAAATGTTAAGAAAGAAATAAACCGCGTTAATTTGGTTAAAAATGAATTTGTAAGAAGATAAAGGCAGTTGTTGAACGGAAGATTATTGCTTCTTGTTGAACATTCATTAACACTTGCAGACCAGAGAACTTTGGTAGAAGCAGGTATAAAAATATCGAATATTAGTAACCAAATATACAAATGTCTAAATTACCAATTAAGTAAGTACTGAAAAATACATGAATCATTATCGGAAAGTAAAAATTTACATTTTAATGATGAAAATAAACATAAATTAAAAAATATATAACTTATTTGGAATTAATAATAATGCAATATAATCTACCCTATTTTTTTCTCCCTTATATGGCTTGGATACCACACATATTTCGAAAAAACGCAAAAACACGTATCCCCTAATTTTGGTGCTTTTTCTATTTACGATGTCAAAAATTTGATACATTGAACCATTCAGGCTATACAATAAATTTTACCCCCATTTTCACCACTCCAGCCCCTCTTATGAACCTGGCCCTAATTTAACCTATACAAGTGAATAGGTCCTTCAAAGGGTAACATTTCGTCAATTTAAAGTCTTCCTATATATCTTATAGTTTTCTAGATATCTTAAAAAATACGATTTGAACCCCCAACTTTAGGGGCTGGTGTCACCCCCTAAACGTGGAAGATGGCCGATAAAAAAAAATACGGGTTCCTTACTTTTGCCTATTCTACACACCAGTGAAGTTTTATCAAAATCCCGAATTTCACTCTGGGTGCATTTCCTTGTAAGTATCAATAATAAAAGGTTATTAATGCTGCTGTATAAACGTTATTTCTAAAGAGTTTGAGTTTTTATTTTATAAGTTTATGTAAATTAATAAAACATTTAATTAAGTAATTTTGATGCCAATCACGGAAAAAATTTATTTATCAATTTATTATTTTGTTTTATATAATATAATTATAACGATTATATTTTATTGCATTGTATCGCCAAAGATGTTGAACGAACTACCAACTTATTGTGTTTTTAAAAACAAAGATATATATATATATATATATATATATATATATATATATATATATATATATATATATATATATATATATATAAAATCAATTTATTATACTAATTATAACTATAATTAATATTTATGATCGCCACACGATCAAACACAAAAAAAATTACGGACATTATAGTGATACTATTATTAGCCAGGCCACCCACAAAGAAGCACCTCCATGTTTTAGTCTGTTTTTTACAAGTTTTATTTTTATTTGTAATGAAATTGCTATAAAGCAATCTTTTACGTTCAATAATTGGCATTTTACTTATTTATCAGTACATCTTTACTTGAAAGTGATAATCTAAAATTTTTGCTACATATGTGTTTTCATTATATACCGCACCTTTACCAACTGCATCATATAAGTTTAAAAATTGTTAAAACCATAGATTTGATGAATAGATAAAATTAAATATTTTTAGAAGAAATGACTGATTGAACACTGTGGATACCTCATATTTATAAAATTAATTTAAGGCTTAATTTTGTTTTAGAAATATTAATGTATTACATTACGAAATATTTTTTGTTGCATTACCAATTTTTTTTGTTGTATTAAAAATAATGCACTAATTGTAAGAAGAAATGTAATATTACTTTCTTGCCAATTCTTGGTTTTTTCTTTCAATTATACGGGAAATATGGCTCAGTACAAAAGCTTATAAAATTGTTCACAAAATAAGTTTATAAATGTTTTCGGCCAGCTTAATATTTTTTCAAGATTTTTTTCTGATTTTTTTTATTTTCATTTTACAGACTATTACTTACTCGTATATAATAATAATTTATGATCAAAAGACTCGTTGGTGGGTGTGCTGGCAAATATATTTTTCATAATTTGATTATTATAATAATCAAACAATAACTGATAGTATTTAACATTGTCTACTATTTCTCATAATAATTTTCATTAAAGGGGAGGGTCCTCCAGAACTTTCAAATTTTTCAATTTTTTTTTTCCTTTAAAAGTTCACTTGAACCTTAAAGAATGTATTTCCAATGTTTTAAGCGCAATAGAAAGATTATCTTAAGTAACGATAAACTGCTTTTTTGCAATTCTGAATTAAAAAGTTAACTTTATAGTTGCCTGTGATAGTGTCAAAATGGCTTACTTTTTTTCACGCGTGAAAAAAAGTAAATAAGCAATTTTCATTCCTACACTAACGCTGCAAGTCATAGTTAATTATTCATGAACTATTTAAAAGAAATATTTTGAATAAATATATCAAATAAATATATCAAATTTTTAATAAACTGAGATCGTATTTCCATTTTTTATTGAATTTTTATTTATTATAAATATTAATAATACAAATTTTCTTTACTTATATTTGTAATTTCCTGTACATTTGAAGATGTTTCTAAAGAATCTTTTGTTCCTCCTAATATTTTAATTCAAATTTCTTTCTTATTTTTAATTGAATTTTCTACGTAGCCCTCTGCTATAGTACTAGATTTTCACCCGCCATGGCGCTTAAGTATCGATATATCTACGCCAGTGTTGGCTAATAATGAAGCTGATGATCGTCTAAAACAGTGATCAGTATATTGGTCACAATTAGGTGAATTTAGAAACTGTGGAATTTTTTTGGAAATTCTGCAATTGTGTTTATTCCCACTGGCTGCGAAACACATTTTTCATGTCTGTAGGTTAGAAAAAAACGAGAAAGTGTCGTATTTTGTGGTCGCAGGTTCATATATTTTCTAAAAATATCAAGCATATTTATTTTTGGCACATTTCCCTTGGTTATAATAAATTCTCTTGAAGTTTTTGTTTTTCTATCCGGCACAGAAATTTTTATACAATCACCCATACCTTCAATATCCGAAATTGTTATTTTGGTAAATTCCTCCCGACGACAAGCACCGGCAATACCCACTATTAATGCCACCTATAAAGTTAAATATATGTATATTAATAATTGAAAATAAAATATGCATATATGTAAATTTTTACCTTCATTAATAAATAATTTTTGTCATCTGCTGACTGCAGAAATTTAGCGATTTGTTATTTAGTGAAAATTTTAGATTTTTTTGCTTTATAGCCTTCTGATTTCCTTTTTAAAAATGCTATTAATGTAGTAAATTTAGCAATATCTATGTTTCTTTTCATTCTGAGTGTAGCCTTTAACATTGAATAGTGACTCCACATAGTTGAAGCTTTTTGGTTTTCCATTTGTTATGAAAAATAGGCAAGCAATATTTTTTCGTCTACTATTTCAATTTTTTTCTCATTGCACCACTCACTGAATTTCTTGTAGGCAATTTCGTACAAATTCTTTGATTTTGTTGATAGTAACGCCGATATTGCAGCTTCTGCAGCTATTTTTACATCCATTGGTGTGTTATTTATTAATTCACACATTTTATGAATAAAAATATTAATTTTTAGAGAAACACGTCTTTCTTTGAAGGCAGTCAACAAATAAACACTTCAACATTTGTAAATAACCTGCTTACTAGATTTGAATAATATTTAGTTAATAAATATAAATTTTTATGTACGACAGAATCATAAAAGCCTATTTTATTACATTGTTAAGAGATATAAAAAGTATTACTTTTTGGCACTAGTTGCATAATGAAAAGTAAAAAGCACTAGCGCCATAAAGAATAGTCTACTTGATAAATTTTAATTTCAATTTTACAATAAACAGAAAACACACTAACTTTATTTGTATACCATATTTACAAATGTTGGTATAATTAATATTAATTACACAATCTGAACTATTAGTAATATTTATTCCAGGCAGCTTTTTCTCCTTTCTTTTTGAAATATTAATAAGTTTTGTTGAAAAATGTTTTAAAAATGCTCCAATATTTTATTAGTTTTAGATGACAGATAATAACCAAAGCATACTTTAAACCCTTTGAACACAATAAATTTGTCAATGCCAACTATATATAAAATACATTTTTTATTTAAAGTATAGACGTGAGATTTATAAATTCGATTTTTATCGATAACTAGGAATTTTAACAGTCGTACATAAAGCTTTGTATGCCACTTGTACATAATTTGACTTTATGAACTTGCCTTTTTTTATTGGCCTCGCTCGCAAGCTCGCTCAGCCATAAACATGGCTCGTTCATAAAGATCTTCATTATGTTCTTGTTGCATAAATAGCTATTTTGTTTATGATACGTTTCTACAGCAACGTTATAATAGTAAATATAAACTATAGTTACCCATGAATTATTATAACAAATATGATAAATAAATACATATAACATAGGTTTACATATAATTAAAATAATACTATTATTAATAAAATTTTACTATTTTAAATCAGAATTGCAAAAAAATATTGTATGCAACACGTACAAAATCAGTGTTTTTTTCACTCCTCTCAATTGTCCAACTCGACCCGCGGGCCTCGTTGGACAAACTTACGACATTTGTGTAATGTATTAAATTTTATAAATTTAACAAATGCAATTATATACACACATTTTACCAGTGTTAGCTCTATACCCGTATGGTTGTATATTACCTAAATGTTTAAAAGTTGTATTAAATTACATTTGAACTAATAAAAAAAAATATCTTATGGCTACAGCATCTATTTATTTTTTTAAATTTTTTAAGCTCGCGGTTGAAAAGTTAGGGAGGACACAAAACTCTCTTTGAGCTCAAAATTTCATAAACTTTGTTTAAAAATGAAATTTGGTAAAAGAAACCTCAATTTCATTTTAAGCTTAAAAATTTTTAACGTTACCTTACAAAATACGGTACGTGGTAAAACTCATGTATATATGCTTATACGTGAGTTTTATTTATTTCAGCTAATGTATAATTTTATTGTTAACATAAAATTTTATTGCGCTTCCAATAAATCTAAAGTTTTTAATTATTTTTGGACGTCAGTGAAAATGTGTCAATTGAACACAAAAAGACCAAAGTGCTTTAATTTTTACGAATTTACGTAAATTTTCCTATATTAAAATAACATTTTATCTTTAAAAATATTTTTTTAAGTAATTTAACATGTAGTGAAATTATTTACACAAAATTTAAATATATTGATGCAGATTATTATAAATAGAACAAATTCTCTTACTTACGTTAATACTTTATCTGTTTAATCTGAATTGAAACTTACGTCACAATTTTTTACTTTTTTTCTTTTCTGTTATTTTTATTGTACTTTGACTTACATGTATACATGTTATTATGCCGTCAAGTAAATTCAGTTCCTTTTTGGAATATAAAAATCCAAGTATCACAGATCCTTATGCGGCCCATACACGGTTCAACTTGTTGTACTACCTAGTTGTACTACAAGTTGAACTGTTTGCCATACACTATTAAACTGTTCATTCAACTTATTGTCCAACTTCAGTTATTCACAATTTTTGAAAAAGAGAACTTCGTTAACCCTAGAATCATACGTTGGTCTACGAGAAACGTTAATCATACATCGACGTCGTTTTGACGGATAGACTTTTTACGGAGAGTTTGAGTTTATTTGCAAAAAACATTTTTTTTACATAACAATACTACAAAAGCGAACAAAATATTTAAATAATTGGATTTGGAAAAATTTCTTAATGCAAATATTTATTAATTTTTTAGCGAATTTCCAAAACTGGAAATTCAGCTTTTACGCCAGGTGTCATGGTGCGACCTAAGCCCGAGACCATATCAGAAATATGTTTTGAGGTCCCTAGAATACGAAAATGATATTCACTAAAATTTATATATATATATATATATATATATATATATATATATATATATATATATATATATGTATCCGCGCGATAACTCTCGAACGAAACGTTTAATGCTTATGAAATTTTGTGTGCGAATTCGATTTTCCAAATCGTTGGATGAGTTCGTTAGCCAGACACGTCGGATGCCCAGAAGTAGGTTTTCCGGGCGTTTTTTGTCAACAAAATGAGTTTTTTGCCAGAATTAAGCAATTTTTCAAATTTTTTTTTACACTAAGCCATTGTAAAAGGTAAAATGCATAAAAAATGTTTTTATACGGTTGCTCTAAATTACTTACTTTTCGAGAAAAACTAGGAAATATGTCGTTCTCCATTTCACTCGCACTCGCATTCTTTTTTTTTCTGTCTCATTTTTTGCGAGCTAAATTCGAAAAAAACCGCTTTATAAGTAGCGTGTCATGATTTTTTTAATCCAATTTAACGATTCGGCTATATTCTATTTCTCTGTCAGTTAAATGTTTTTATAATGTATCTCTGTTCCATTTTTTTTTACAAAAAAAATCCCGACGATATCTGTTATGTGATATGATCAGAATTTAGATTATATTTACACCTTCCTAAAATTAATAAGAGTTTGCTTCAATCGTATAAAAATTACGTTAAATCATATTCAAACAATAATATTTTTACGTAATTTTTTATCCAATTGACAATACAGTTATGATTAGAATTGTATAATCAGAGCATTCTAATATTAAATAATTTTGCACATTCAATTTTTTTTTTTAACAAAGAAAAATTTTTTTAAATTTTGACACATTCTTTTATGAAATTTCGATTAAGAAATATTAAAAAATTTTAAAGTGAATCATTTAAAAAGAGTTAAAAATAAATTAAAAAGGAAACATTTCTCTATTTTAACATATTTGTAAAGAAAATTTTACAGTTTACTTACAGTTTTTTGAAAAAATGTAATAACATTTTTACATACAATAAAGATTATATTTGAACGGTAGGAAATCCACAAATTTTTTTTTATTTCTTTAATTAATTATTCAATTTGGTTTTAGAAGAAAATCTTCGTCTAATTCGCTCCAAGCCGAAAGTATAGCCACTAATAAGGACATTCCACTGTTAAAATAAATGGAAAATATATTGAAATTTATTTAATGAAAGCCATTCATACACATTTTTAAAATATCCTTTTGAATTATATAACAAATAAAATCTGTGTAAAAAAATCTAATTGACGTGTTTTTTCTCAATTTGCTAATATTAAGTAAGGCTCGTTAATTAGGGAGTGATTGTGTTAAAATTTTAATATAAAATATGGTAATTTTAACCCTCTTTAAAAGAACATTTCGATTTTAACAATAAAAAAATTTTAAAAAGTGTTTTCGTTTTTCCCGGATTACCAAAAACTGTTCATAGGCATATCTGTGACTAAAGTTGCCTCCCTTTCTTAAGAAAATAAAGTATTTTTAAAATTTTGTGCAAAAGAATAAAACACAATTAACGAAAAAAAAGTACGCGTTTCCATATTTTTAAGATTTTGTAGTACAAGAAAATCCTTATAAATTCATCATATCTGTTATTGCATTTACTAGCTTTTACGCAATTTAATAAACAAAAGTCTGAAAATGGACGTAGAATCTCACTGTTATTAATTATTATGTCTTAGTCTTTTGAAAAATTATTTTTTGAACTAAAATAAGAATAGGAGGAATATAAACTTAGGGGTAAACGACAGGAGTATATAAACTTTATTTTAGATTCTACGTTTATTTTTACAGAAAATCATCAAGTACCTATTATTTCTTTTTTGAATGTATAAATACAAAAAGTTCGAAATTATTTTATATTAGAATTTCAATTTTGGTCGACCCTACGGGTTGTCCCCATTTACTCTTTTCTCGTCTCTTTTGACCCCAATTTTTCATAGAGAAGAAATTATACGATTTTCGTTAATTTTTCAAAAACCACGGATATTTTTAAATTTTTTTGGATACTGCTGATAAAGTGACCATCTTCGCGTAAATTTTTAATATATTAAAGATTAGGTACTCGTAAAATAAATACAAAAAAATACGGTGTGAAGTCTGAATGCGTACCTATTCATCCTTGTCTACGGTAGCACATTTTTTATTGACATAAATATTAGAAACGCAGGAAAAGAGACCAGGAATCAACATAGAAGTGGATTATGGTACGATATATTTTCTGAAAAAAGTGCTTAGGACCAAAGTTATAGAGTTCAAAGTGATGCACTTGATGATAACTTTGAAGTTGACCTTGAGGTCAATTTCCAAAGTCATTTGAAAATCATTTAATATTTTTCAAAAGGAGTAGTTTACTTTTCATCCCTAAATGGTTCAAAGTATATTCGAACGAATTTCACATGCAAGATAGAAAATAAGTGATCAAGAAGTAATTTTGAAAAATACTTGCTCAATCGCAATCGGAAAAATAATAGTTAATCATATGTTGAATTGAATTCCTAATATGATAACTATAGAGTAGCAATAAAAATTTTAAAAAATTTTGAAAATTTCTAATATAACATAAAGTTAATGTTTAACTTACAATTGGAGTGATATTAAATCTTTTCTTAACTTTACTTCTAAAATTACTTACAAAAATGTTTTCTTCTAATTTTTTCTATAAATTTACGCCTATTTTTTCATTTCGTCAGGTTTTTATTTTTTTTATTTTAGAAAAATAACGCAACAAATCAATTTTGAAGATAGATTGAGTCAATACATGAAATTACTGCTTATAGGTACAGGATATGGTCAAAGTTCGGCAATGGCTAATCATTTTCAACTGACCTTGAAAATCGATTTCAGGGTCACTATCAAGTGCATCGCTTTAAATTCTACAAATTTGGTACTCAGCCCTTTTTTCAAAAAATATGTCGTTTCAAAAATATTTAGCTATAACTGTTTTCATCTACAGAGGTTGAATGGTGTTTTCTACCCCTAAAAAGCGTATTTAGCCGAAATAAAAAAACACGTATTTAATATTTTTCGCTGTTTAATAAGTATGTTAAGTTTCATTCAAATTGGCAAGTATTAGTTGAGTAGTGTTATTTGTCAGAATGTTTTGCCGATCTAGTTTTTTCAATATTTCTTTGCTCGTTTTCAGAATTTGTATTTTAATTTCTACGGACAAATAACTCATTCTTTTCTTCGATTTTAGTAACTTTTATTTGCTGATGTTGACCATTAATTGATCGAAACATATCAAATATTTTTCAATGATTTTTTTAGCGAATGTCGAAAATTTTGAAAATTTTTTCACCGTTAGTAAGTTAAAGTATTTGAATTCATTAAGTAATTAAATGATGTCCACAAGAACCTTACGAACTACCATAAGTTATATGAGATCCCTAGGACCCGTTTTTTACTGTTAGGATAAACTTTTTACTAAAATTATTTTAGATGAATAAAGGTTATGTTGTATGATTTCCGCCAGGGTTTATTGTTCCCATTATTGTAAAAAATAAACTAACCGACCGATTTTGAAAATTTTTTCACTGTTAGAGAACTAAATTATTTTAGATGGATACAACTATGCTGCACAAAGTCCGTTCGGGTTCTTGGGTTCCAAAAATATCAAAACTAATTACCCAGCCGATTTTAAAAAATCTTTTACTCTTAGAAAGCTAAACTATTTTAAATAGGTACAGTTCTTAGATGAGATCCGCCAGTCCCCAAAATTTGGAAATTCGCTATGTTATGCAGATGCTGCGACAGGGGTATTTAATCTTATTATCAAAGCATATTTTCATTATAAAAATTAAAAAATAGATAAATACATCAATTGTATCATAAAACATGTGTTTCAAATAATTAATTTATGAACTATTATGAGTCAGTGGACATGTGTGACTTTACCGAATGTGAAATTTCTCAGTCATAAATATTCCTATAGATATGTAGTTATTTCCCCATTAGGCACATTTGTAAATTTTCTAAAATATGTTAGTAATTTTTCGAATAAGATCTCAAAAAATAATAAAAATTAAAATATTTTCCACAAAATAAATTGTTAATCTTTTATTAAGTCACTTGAAACGCATTCTTTAGTTTTCGATTCAATATATTAAAACTTCAGTATTTTGTCGTCTCTATAAGTCAAACAGCTGTAATCATCTTTCATATTATCATAATCATTGAATAAATTAATTATAACATGCATATCTTTAATAAATTTTAGAAAAATTAGGAAAACTTTTATATGTGAAGTACAAAATCTTTAAAAAAAACATCGCGTAATCATACATCGACGTCCTTTTGACGGACATTATTTCAATACAAACAAAACACAATGACTATAAACAAAATAAATACGTCTTATGTGTTATAACAACAAATAAATTAGATAACAGAAATCTCACAGCAAGCAGGTACCGACAAGTTGTAGTATTGGAGCAGGTAGAGAAGTTCGTTCGTCGTTTTGACGTGTACGTATGATTCTAGGGTTAAAATTATGGATAAAATTCTTGCCTTAGCAGTAATTGCAGAAATTAGTAAAGAAAGCTTGAGTAAACGAAAAAAAAGAAAATTGAGCAAAGAGTGGTTGGAAAAAAAATTTTCTAATGAAAAACTATTTAAAAAAATTAGTGAATGTGAACCAGACGATTACAAAAATTATATGCGAATGAACGAAGAAATTTTTAATGGTATTGTAGTAAAAATAACACCTTTAAGAAACAAAGAAGATACGTTTATGCGTGATGCAATTTCTGCAAAAACACACTTGGAAATTACATTAAGGTTTCTTGCAACGGGAAATTCTTTCAAAAATTTAAAATTTTCAAATACGGTATCACCGCAAACTATTGGAAATAACAAACAAAATCAAATATTTAAACTTTCCAATTGTTACCGCTGTAAATATTTTGTTGATTACACTCAGCATATATGTACTGGTTTTGTTGTTCAACTACCCCACACACAGTACAACATGTTCATAGACCATTTGCTCCGCCAGATATTTTGATTTTACTTCAACCGTTTATGCAACCATCAAAATAGTTGACCAACTGCCCCACACACGATTCAACATGTTGCATACCACGTATATTCCCACGGTATACATCACGTCTTTCAATAACGCAAGAAATTCTTTCAGTGCGAAAATTCTTTGCTATGCAATCCTTTCACCTTATTCTGGCCATTTTAGCGCTCTTTGGTGGAATTTTGTTAATTTATTCATTTAAAAATGACAATTTGGAACAAGATGTAGTATTTTTTATCCATATTTCAAGAGTTATTTTCTAGTTTATTATCCTGTTTGTGGTCCTTTATGACATATTAAGTGTTAAATAGTCGCCTACTTATAATTTAAGCCCTTTCCGTAGAATTTATTTTGGTAGCATAGATCAATAATCGATTCCTTGGACTCTATTGAAATTCCTTTAATTTTCCAGTAAATATATGAAAAAATTGACCCTAAGGATTATTAAATTTTATGTTTATTTAAAATAAAAGTACTTACCTACGTAAATATACTTCTAAATTTGAAAATAAAGTAATTCATTTTTGAAACATATAAAAATATATATCAAATTGTAAGGTGTTCGAATACGAATGTGGCGTTGGACATGTTGATACAAATTGCATGCATAATATTTTTCTTAGAGAATTTTTTTTTAAAAAACTATTAATGAAATTTTTTTAGCTTATATAGGACGTAAAAGATCCAAATATTAATATTATAAACAAAAAAGTTCAAATTTGTGGGAAATTATGGGAATCCATTCGGTTTAAATTTTGTCATATGAGTAAATATGCTGCTGTTCGAATACGAGTGTGGCTAACTGTATATATACCTATGAACACCATATTTCCTTCTCTGTTTTGCAGAACAGATTCATATTCCAAACACAATAAACAAAATATACCTATTAAACTACCTATTATTTCAGTTATTAATAAAATTTAAAACAATATAGGCTGATTGAAAATAGAGTTCTAGAGCAGACCTTAGCAATAATCAGGGCCCGCTCTAGGGGCGGGCAACCCGGGCATTTGCCCGGGGCGGCAAAATTTAGGGGCGGGATTTTTGTAAATTTTGGTAAAAAGACGGTGGCTTCTACTGAGTGACGAACAGATTTGCCCGGGGCAGGAAATTGTGAGGGCGGGAATTTTACAAAAAAGGGGCGGCAATTTATACCCGGCGAGCAAAAAAAAAAGGTCGTCAGTATAAAAAAAGACAACAACGCCGGCTTTTTATACCCGACGAAAAATAAAAAGTGACCGATTTTTTTCCACTGGGGCGGGATTATTCCCTTTTGCCCGGGGCGGCGTAAACGCTAGAGCGGGCCCTACAATAATCTATGGCTCTCGAACCAAATCCGGCGTTGCTTATGATCAATATGGCAGGCGACTTAATATTGTTTTTTATGTAAAAAAATTAATCAATTTACGCCTTATAAGACAGCAGTCGACAGTCTTGAAGCAAGTACGAAATAACACATTTTCATAATTCAAAATCTTTTTAAATGTGCAATTGAGGAGCTTCCGTCAGACTTTTAATCGGAAGTAATTTATTTATTAAAAAATATGTTTAAAGAAATTGATCTAACCTAATTCTATAAATATTCAATGCTTTAGTATAAAAGAACCTATTCTAACTAGGTATGTTTATTAATAAATGAAAATACATATTTTGTTAATTTCGTTTTTAAGTGTCATATCAATAAAGTGTGTTTTTCCTGTTGTTCTATGAACAGAATTACCAATTTATTTTACCAAAATACTTTCGAGTTTGCTACCTGATCTATTGAACTTAAAATTTTTATGTTCTAGCCTTTTCCAAAGAAAGATTGTCTGTTTTAGAGCATTGACTCAACTTCCTTAATTAGAAAAGGAAGGAATCCTTAATTAGATTATACATACATATATATAAAAGTTTTATCTTCTATTATAGCAGTATTTATTAATTTAAATGTTAGAAAAAATTATAAAGCAAAACAATCTTCTGAGAATTAAATCGTAGGAACTTAATTTCATGAAAAACGGTAATTAATGAAAGACCTACGTGACGGTTCAGTGGCATCTGAAAGTTCCGCAATGCTACGCACGGGTAGACGTGATTGGCCGTAGATATACAAATATATTGTTTTCATAAAATAAGTTTATTTACAATTATAGCAGTCCGATAATAAAAAGTCACGTTTAAGTTTTAAAAATATAAGAAAATATAAATAATTTTGTTATAATATTGATGAAACCTTTTAACTGTTGGATTTTTATAATTATCAACATTTTCAATTGTAAGTATATTACTAGTTTAAATATTTTCTTAAATGGCTAGTAAAGAGTGGCGATACTAACATACAGTTGTACATGCACCTTGACATTTTTAAAATCGATTATATATTAATATGTGTCGTGTTTTCCACTGTATTTTACAGCACTTCCGCCAGAATATTTACAAGAGATAATTTTATTATAGTTTCTGACTTGATTTTAATTTAGTTGCTGTTACATATTTAAAAAACCGTGTATACTCGTACAAATTCAAGATTTTTGATTAAATAATTTGAAAAATGTACAGTTATATGGAAAAAGTCCGTGTCCGAGAAAAATATTAATAGGATATACAGTGGTGGTAATATGGAAGTGACACACCTTTTATTCTCAACTGGAAATCTCAACTGGAAACACTGAATTCTACGAAATTTAAATAATTTTTTTATACGAAGTTCATACACCCACAACCGGCTACTGAATGAATATTTTCGATTTAACTATAAAAATTCGTGTACGTAATTTATAAGAAGTGTTTTAATAGTAAAAGTTGGGTGTGAATGAATGTTGATGAATTATAATAATGACTCATAGTGTAATCACAGTTCAAGTTCAACGCCACAACAATTTATTTTTAATCCGTTCAAAATTACATAAATATAATATACACTGTTTATTAACTTGAAGTGGCATAAGTTACATACTTGGTTTTTAAACGGAAATATTTAAAGATTTAAAAATACTGACGCCAACTTTCATAAGTTAATAATTTCGAATATAATTATTGAAAAATTATCACTTTTAGCGAATTTCGAAAACTCGAAATTCAGCTATTATGGCTGGTGTCACGCTAGAACCTGAGTCCGGGACCATGGCAGAAATTTGTTTTGAGGTCCCTAGAATACGAAAATGATATTCACTAAAATTTATATACCGTACAAAAAACACCCTATCTTTACCTATTAAACCTAACTTTACCATACCACACTTTACGTTAAAAAAAATTAAAATTTCATAGTTATTTATTCTGTAGCACTTTTTTTTTTAATGATGGATATATTCCTAACAAACTAATGGTGTTATATAAGTTTTTCTGGCATTGCCAGCCGCAATTTCTTTAAATCATTGGATTTTTTTAGTTCTTATGGTACATTTTGGTTTTAAGCAAGTGTGGAAAGTTTAGTTGGTATTTCAAAAAAATATACAAGTGACGTAGATAATTTCATCATATGAAAAGTTACATAACCTCGTAAGTATACAAAATGAAAGTTAGACAATTTGATTGAAATTAAAACATTCATTGATTTAATAGACAATTGTTTTTGTTTTTTATTTCTTATTTTTGTTTCTTACAAGGGGATGCACCCAGAGTGAAATTCGAGATTTTGATGAAACTTCGCTGGTGTATAGAATAGGCAAAAATAAGGGACCAGTATTTTTTTTATCGGCCATCTTCCACGTTTCCGGGGTGAAAACCAGCCCCTAAAGTTTGCGGCTTCAAATCGTATTTCTTAATATATCTCGAAAACTATAAGAGATAGAGGAAAACTTTAAATTGACGAAATGTTTCCCTTTGAAAGAACTATTCCCCTGTATACGTTAAACCAGGGCTTGTTTATAAGAGGGGCTGGGAGGGGTGGAAATGGGGGTACATTTTCTTGTACAGCCCTGACTGGTTTAATGTATCAAATTTTTGCCATCGTAAATAGAAAGAGCACCAAAAAATTATGGGATGCGTGGTTTTTTACGTTTTTCCGAAATATGTGTGGTATCCAAGCCATATAAGGAAGAAAAAAATAGGGTAGGATTATATTGTATTATTATTGATTGCAATTACGTTCTATATTTTTTTATTTTTATGTTGATTTTGAATCATGAAAAATGTAAATTTTTACTTTCCGAGAATGATTCATATATTTTTCAGTACTAACTTAATTAGTAATTTAGCCATGTGTAATTTGGTTACTCATATTCGAAATTTTTTATACCTATTTCTGCGAAAGTTAAAGTTCTCTGGTGTGCTTGTGTTAATGAATGCTGGACAACAAGCAATAATCTCTTTCGTACACTGTTCAAATGCTTTGTAATAAATTTTGCGATTTGGGAAATGGGGTTGACACCTACAAACATACAAAAAGAATAAGAAAAATAGTTTAACACTTGCAGACCACAGAAATTTCGTAGAAATAGGTATAAAGAATATCAAATATTTGGTTACTCATATTCGATATTTTTTATACCTATTTCTATTAAAGTTCTCTGGTCTGCAAGTGTTTAAAGAATGTTCGACAAGAAGCAATAATCTTCCGGTCAACAACTGCCTTTATCTTCTTACAAATGCGTTTTTAACCAAATAAACGCGGTTTATTTCTTTCTCAACATTCAAACTACAGCTGTACGGTGGATAGGGACCGCATAAAAACAGTCGCGCAAAAAAATATCATAATTTAGCTATAGAAAAGATTAATTCAGTCCAGATTGTAAAAAAAACTTTTTTTATGCGGAGGATCGGGACCGCATAAAAAAAGTTTCATCGAAAATACATAACTCAAAACGCTCAAAAACCTCACAATTTTAATAGAAGTTTGCTTTTTCTAAACAAGATAAAGCCTAAATTTACACGTAGGAACATTTTATTATATTTTTATAACATTATGGAAATTTTGAAAAATTCATCTGTAAAAAAATTAAATGATGCAGTAACTAACTTATATTCTTATGCAATGTACTGATTAAATGCTTACAAGCCGTTAAAAAAGTATTTTTTATCAAAGAAAATTATTATAGTAAAATGTTTAGGTTTTTTACTGTCTCTTGATTTTGATTCACATTATGCATTTTAATGGCCATTTTTTACAAACTGCATAAAAAAATCACATAAAAGAATCGCACAAAAAAAAAAAAAACGCACAAAAAAAAGACCCTATAAAAAAAGGTTCAGCTGTATTCTTCTTATTCTTTTTTATATGTTTTACAGGTGTCAACCCCATTTCCCAAATATCAAAATTTATTACAAAGCACCTGAACGGTGAGAGAAAGAGATTATTGCTTCTTGTCAAGCATTCATTAACACAAGCACACCAGAGAACTTTAACTTTCGCAAAAATAGGTATACAAAAATTTTGAATATGAGTAACCAAATGTACACATGGCTAAAATTACTAATCAAGTTAGTACTGAAAAATATATGAATCATTATCGGAAAGTAAAAAATTTACATTTTCATGATTAAAATCAACATAAAAATTAAAAAAATATAGAACGTAAATGCAATGGCTTGAATACAAAATATATTTCGGAAAAACGCAAAAACACGTATCCCCTAATTTTTGGTGCTCTTTCTAATTATGATGGGCAAAAATTTGATACATTGAACCGTAAAACCGTTTCATCACCCCGTAAACGTGGAAGATGGCCGATAAAAAACTACGGGTCCCTTATTTTTGCCTATTCTACCACACCAGCGAAGTTTCATCAAAATCCCGAATTTCATTCTGGGGTACATCTCCTTGTTAGTCAGTTTATAATATCAAAATATGTAACATTGTGTTTTATTTTTTTTAAATAAAATTTATTTTTTTTTGTTTCTGGCATTTTGTTTTTATTAATTTTTACTGATTTTGTACATCCCCTGGTGAAAAGAGCTATATTTGACGTTTTCATAACATAATTCTATCGCAACTAGATTTATCGTTGAAAATTTCGAAATGACTGCGTATTATTGTTATATATTATTTTGGAATTCACAAAAAAAAGTATGAAACAACAATGGTATATTTAAAAATTTTACAATATCTTCTATATTTCACTAAAAAAATATGAATTAGTGATAATATGGTAAAGTTAGGAACTCCTCGACATTTGAGCTTGTTACTGTTTTTTTTTTCTATTTTTTTTTTTTTTTTTTTTTTTTTTTTTTATTTTTGATTAGTAATTTAAGTTTCTGGAATAGTTATTTATAAGTTAGATCAAAGTTTTTTATCAGTTTTATTCTATTGAAACAGTTAAATGTAACTAAATTAGTTCTGTCTTTATTTAATTCAAATTTGAATTGAAAATTATGGTAAAGATAGACTGTTTTACGGTATATATAGGAAAACTCCCATTACGCAATCCATTGGGACCAAATTGCTAAATGAGAAAGTCAAAGATCACGGGCGTCAGTGTTTCTGAATTATATATTTGTATCATTTACTGTTACAATTGTAACAGTAGTCTATTAGTGTCTAAGTAATAGTTTAAACTATTACTTAGACACTAACACATTCAAACATATTTTGCGTGCAATATGGGAGTTCGCTTGCTTATATATATATATATATAATTATATATTATATTATATATATATATATATATATATAATATATATATGTATATATATATATAATATATATAATATATATATATATATATATTCCACTTGATGAGGACTGCGATGCAATTAGCTTAATAAGGTCTCCAGTCACCACCGGCGTCCATAATCGCCGATGATGACGGTATCTTCGAGGCATACTTTTACTTAAATTGACGGCATACTCTAGCGGCAAGGCCCTCCAAATACGACGAATCTCGCGAGTTAACTGCTTTAAATGTATATATGCGTTTTTCCTCGAAGGAATGTACTTGATATGTGCTCAATCGGATTGGCATCGAGCGACTGTGAGGGCCAATCTAATGTAAGGATGCCAGATTTGGCATTCGTGTCGCGTATTTGACATTCATGGTACTTCACTTCAACATGCATGGTAGGTCACTTGTTATTCTAAGAAAAGACAAAACAACTGAATCTTTCTTTAAAGTGCATCGATGACAAATGTTCCACTCTATCTGCTCACAAAATATTTAGAGAAATATTTTTACCAGTTGTGACCACGATCTTACTTAATAGACTATATATATATATATATTATATATATATATATATATATATATATATATATATATATTATATATATATATATATAATATATATATATATATATATATGTTGCCACGATAACATTCGAACGAAACGATTAATGTTAATAAAATTTTGTTGGATTGGCTCGGCTAAGTTCGTCAGCCAAACACGTCAGATGCCCCAGAAGTAGGTTTTCTGACCATTTTTTATCATTCGATCCTATCATTAGACAGTTCGATTTTTACATTGGTGAAAAGGAAAAAAACATTATGGAGAAAATGTTCTTATAATTTTTCTTTCTATGTTAAGTATTTTTCGAGAAAATTGAAATTTTTCACTGTAATTAAGTAATTTTATATTTCTGTCTCAATACCTTATAAAACATAGAAAAATTTCATTTTTTTTACGATTTCTTACGAAAAACAAATGATATCTATTCACATGTATGTATTAATATTGTATTATAATAAACAAAGTTCTGTCTCATGTTATTTGCATTATAATTACCATAGGTCTGCTCACAAAATATTTAGAGAAATATTTTTTACCAGTTGTGACCACGATCTTACTTAATAGACTATATATATATATATATATTATATATATATATATATATATATATATATATATATATGTTGCCACGATAACATTCGAACGAAACGATTAATGTTTATAAAATTTTGTTGGATTGGCTCGGCTAAGTTTCGTCAGCCAAACACGTCAGATGCCCAGAAGTAGGTTTTCTGACCATTTTTTATCATTCGATCCTATCATTAGACAGTTCGATTTTTACATTGGTGAAAAAGGAAAAAAAACATTATGGAGAAAATGTTCTCTGTTCTCTGTCTCAAGTTGAAAAAATTAAAATTAAGGAGATTTTTTTAAGCTTATGTAATGAAGTTATTTTTTTTTATTGAATTTTAAATAAACAAGAAATTGAAATTTATGTTATTATATAATATTATTAAATATAAAAAAAATAACATCATATATTTGTACGGACGGAAAAAAATTTTAAATGAATCGATTTTGAAAATTTTTTCACTAATAATTATTAATGTTAGAAAGTTAAACAATTTTAAATGGATTTAAGGTATTTTATGTGAGATCCGTCAAGGTTCTGGGGACCTAAAAACGCCAAAGATTAATTACCCAATCGATTTAGAAAATTTTTTCACCGTTAGTAAGTTAAAGTATTTGAATTAATTAAGTAATTAAATGATGTCCGCAAGAACCTTACAGACTGCCATAAGTTATATGAGATCCCTAGGACCCTTTTCTTACTGTTAGAGTACTAAAATTATTTTTAGTGAATAAAGATTATGTTGTATGAGTTCCGTCAGGGTTTACTGATCCCATAATTGTAAAAAATAAACTAACCGACCAATTTTAAAAATTTTTTCACTGTTACAGAGCTAAACTATTTTAGATCGATATAGATTACGTTATGTAAGGTCCGCCAGGGTCCAAAGGACCCAAAAGTGACAAAAATAAACTTACCGACTGATTTTGAAAATTTTTTCACTGTTAAGGAGCTAAGCTCTTTTAGATAGATATAGATTACAGTATGTAGGGTCCGCCAAGGTCCATGGGACCCAAAAATGGTAAAAATAAACCAACCGACCAATTTTGAAAATTTTTTCACCGTTAGAGAGCTAAGCTATTTTAGATAGGTCTAGATTACGTTACGTAAGATCCGCCAAGGTCCATGGGACCCAAATGTGTCAAAAATGAAATAAGTGACCGATTTTGAAAATTTTATCACTGCTACAGAGGTAAACTATTTTCGATGGATATAGCTTATATGTTGTATGAGGTCGGCCCGGGTCCTGGGATCTTAAAAGCGCCAAAAATAAACTAACCGACCGATTTTGAAAATTTTTTTACTGTTAGGGAGCTAAACTATTTTAGATGGATATGGAATACGTTATGTAAGGTCCGACAGGGTCATTGGGACCCAAGAGTGTCAAAAATAAAATAACTGACCGATTTTGAAAATTTTTTCACTCTTACAGAGGTAAAATATTTTATATAGGTACAGGTTGTGTTATCTGAGATCCACAACTGTCCTGCGAATGCAAATGCGGCGTAGAATGCTACACAACGAGTTTTGAAAATACTTTTACTGTTAGAAAGATAAAATATCATATATATATATATATATATATATATATATATATATATATATATATATATATATATATATATATATATATATATTACATAAAGTCCGCCTAGAATATACGGTCGAGCTGATTTTTTAATGAGGTCCACCGGGATCTTGCAGATCCGAAAACGCCAGAAATAAGCTATCGTATCGATTCTGAGAGTTTTCTCACTACTAGAGAACTAAATTATTTTAGATGGATACAACTATACTGCACAAAGTCCGTTCGGTTTCTTGGATCCCAAAAATACCAAAACTACCCAGCCGATTTTAAAAATTCTTTTATTCTTAGAAAGCTAAACTATTCTAAATGGGTACAGGTCTTAGATGAGATCCGCCAGTACCCAATATTTAGAAATTTGCTATGTTATGCAGATACTGCGACAGGGGTATTTTTCATTTTGCTAAGGGGACCTATGCCACTTTCAAAATAGTCCATCAGTGTATATTTCAATGTTTTGTAACGGACATAACAAATAGGTAAACTTTTTTTAAATTACTTATTAACAAAATACATTATTTAAAAAAAATGTGGCAAAACAGTCGGTTTTTCTCCGACTGTTAACCCGTGGTTAAAACCTAGTAGTGTATCGCGCGTACTCTTTCTCAACCTCGTATCTGAAAAGTTCCAATTTTTGGAGGCACAAATAGAACGTATTTAAATCTGTGTTTTCATCATTATGAACTTAAGATTTATGCTAATTACACCCTTTGATGTTGGTTAAAAAAATGGATTGTTGGTTTTGATGTTATATATATAAATACAATATTTAATGTTTTTTGTGTGTCCTAAAAAATGCAGTTTTTGATATACGGGGTTGAGAAAGAGTACGCGGGGTATGCCTGTATGGGACAAAAGCAGGTATGACAAAATGTGACTCCTGAAATACGTAATGAGAATTATTTTAACATTTGTGAGAGAAAAGGCCTGATAATTTCCGAAAAAGCCCCGTGAAGGGCTGTTACAGTGACCAGCACAGCAATTCGGTTGGAACTAAGTAGCGAAATCAAACAAGCATCCGGCAGCGAAACAAGCGCCTTGTAATCTAATACTAAATGAACATTTATGTACTTGAAATATTTAGTTGAAAATATTCATTGAAGTACTATCAGATTTTTGTAGAAACTTTATAAAAAAGCTTTTTTAAAAAACCGACTTCAAAAAGTAAAAAATAATTAATAGCACGAATTTTGAAGTCAGGCGGGACATCATATGAATAGTCGCGATTGCATCTGCTTGAAAAATTCATGAATTCTTCAAGATCTACATTTTTTTTATACTACTCCCCGCCTGACTTCAAAATTCGTGCTATTAATTATTTTTTACTTTTTGAAGTCGGTTTTTAAAAGAGCTTATATTTCATACCTTTTAGTGACAATGCTTATGAGTCCACCCCAGTACAATTTTTAATTTGGTTTTTAAATTTTTTTTATTATGTTCCAAATTTCTTACGTTTAGGTGGAATAGTTTCCAAAATACCGGTGTCCAAAAGTCATAATTTTGGGCACTCACTGAGCATTGAAATTTGGAACATTAATAAGTAAGTAATTAAAGTAATAATTACTAGGAAAATAAGAAATCAATAAAAATCCACCAATTTTTCAAGTCTTCAAAGAATTTTTTTAAATTAGGTCTGACAGAAAATTATTTTTAAGATAATTAAATCAACATAAACTAAAAAAAAAAAAAAAATGTTACTATACCTTGTTTATTTTATTTAGAATATGAACATTATATTTCCTTCTCTGTTTTACAGAATAGTAAAAATGTGCAAAACAGAGAAAAAAATATGGTGTTCATATTCTAAACAAAATAAACAAGGTATATAGATACCTATTAATGTAAATAATTTTGCATATACAAATTTTAAATTTGCCATAATTATTCATATTATTGAAGATGGTTAAAAAATTACTCAACCAATGGTAACAAAATTTTTATGAGACCACCTGGAGAACTTTATCTTCAAATTAAAAAAGAATGGCGCAAATTGGGCCAGAAATGTGGGTCAAATCGGTGTACATACATAAAAAAAAAGACATACGGCTTGAATTGAGAACCTCCTCGTTTTTGAAGTCGGTTAAAAAGCAATTAAATTTTAACATATTAAAAACAATAAATTGTAGTCAGAATGACAAAACATGTGTCACATGATTCAAAAAGTAGTAAAATATTACAATTATTTACCCGATTCTATTCGAAACCCAATTTTGTACCTATGTGTTTCCCTTACTATTTATGATTCATCCAATTAATGAGTGTGTATCTTAACATAGTCAAATAGTAGCGATCCTTTATTTTAATGAATCACCTTAAATAGATTAAGCAACACACCTTAAGCAACTAAAAACATATAAATTTTAACACAAGGAAAATTTGTTGTGATCAAAGGGTGCTTTATTTTATTATTATTAAATATTTAGCAAAACTTGAAATAATATGGCGTCAAAATAATGTTTAAAAGTTATTAAAAGACAATAGCAGTATATTTGTTGAGATAACTATAAATAAATCTTAATCTAATGTTGAAATACTTATTAACAAATACTACTGCTTAGTAGAAAATTGGACACTTGTTGTTTTGTATTCAAATTTATTTTTTTTCAATTAAAGAAAATTTTAATAACTATGGATACCTATATAAAAATTATAGCCATAAAAAACAAGCATATTCTGATCCCAACAATTTTTTCCCATTATAAATTTTGTATGTTCTTACTTCGCTGAGACAGACTGTATATATGCATAATTATGACGTGTGTCTTCTAGTGTGAAATACGTTATTCTACGTTATTCTAAAAAAATTCTATTCCGGTGACTTATAAAAGTAATATCAGAGCATGGTTTAACAGTGAATTATCAACACAACATTCGTAACTACTATAACTATGTACTTATGTTCATTATTTTACAGCTCCTGGCAAACAAATTAGTAATACTTCATTAAATTTATTAATGTTAATTGATTTGAGCGTTACTTTATGGTAGTGTTTCTCATTTTTTTTACTCTTGTGGCACATTTTCCAAAGAATAAAATTTTTGATGCTCGTGGTCATAGAAGGAGTAATTTACGTATTATCGGATATCATAATATTAGTGTATACAGTGTCTTTCATAAAGTTCATTCCATAATTATGGTGAAATATTTTACTGTCAATTTTTTTAAAAATATTTTACTGGATTCAGTTGGTGCATCGATTGAAATAAAAAATTAGCTAAATACATCTCTCTCTCCGCTTGCTGTTTGGCGAGAACCAAAAAAATTAAAATTACGAAAAATAAAAAATTGTAATAATTTAAAAAAATTATTGATTATTTTTTCATGAATTCCTTTATGAACTTCCGATAATACCCGAGGAGTCCAAGAAAGGCTTTGATATCCTTTTGATTTCTGGAAATAGGGGATTTCTAAATGGCTGGGACCTTGTTAGGATTTGGTTTGATTCGACTCCGTCCGATATAATATGCCTTATAAAAGCGCTTGAGGAGCTCACTCTTATCCAGCTGAATTTTTAGTTTCACATTTTTTAATCGATTAAATACTTTGTCTAAATTAACTATGTGTTCCTGTAAGGAGGTCGAAAAAACAATGATATCGTCCATGTAGACAAGGTGTAAGGTACCTTCCATGTCTTTTAAAACGTTATCATTAACTCTTCGAAGAGTTGATGGAGCGTCTTTTAGACCAAACGGCATACGTAGATTCTCGTAGTGTCTGTTGTCAACTATAAAAGCGGTTTTCTCTATATCGCGTGGATGTACTTCAACCTGGTGGAAACCTCTTCCCTAATTTGTCGAGTATGTCGATTGGTCGATATTTGGTATTAAGTATTTGTCACCAATGGTTTTTTCGTTTCATTTACGATAGTCTACTACTACTAATTATAATCGCCACTTTTGTTTCCGATTAGTGTCCTTTTTGGGCACGATCCAAATAGGACTACTCCAGGAAGAATAACTAGGTCTGATTATCCCTTGTTTGAGCATTTTGTCTATTTCATTCTTTACCTCCTTTATATATATATATATATATATATATATATATATATATATATATATATATATATATATATATATATATTATATATATATTATATATATATATATATATATATATATATATATATATATATATATAATATAATATATATAATTGAAAAAAAATTCTTAATACCGTCGGGTGTATATAATGCACAAAATTGCCGGATATTTGCACCCGTAATTAACTTGACTAATTTAAAACAAAATTCTTAATTGAACAACCAATTAAAGTCGAAATTTTAAAAAACGATTTTGTCGATTGTAATCTTAAACAAATTATATCATTTAATGACATAAGAACAGAAGGACAGGGCCTAACGTTTACCAACAAAATAAAACACGAGATTAAAACAACTGACAACTGACAACTGACGGTCTTCCAATTGATACTAAATCGTACCGGTATCCTTATATATATATATATATATATATATATATATATATATATATATATATATATATATATATATATATATATATATATATACAGGGTGTAAAGTAAATAAGTTTCGTCCGCTTGACAGGTGGTTTATCTCGCTGTATAATTGCCAGAGACATAAGAATTTTTTCAGAATTCGCTATTTGAAAAAATCGCATCTCAGCCAGCTCATCGTTTCATATAAATTTCACTGAATACGGCTCTGACTAAACTACAGTTATTTACACCCTGTATAATAGAAAATTTTTTAGAATATAAATAAAAAAAAATTAAAAATAGATATTGTTTTTTTATCATGTTGTGTAAACATCCGTACGTATTTACTATCTATTTGACTAATTTGTACCATATTGTTCAGAGAAAAGTTAACACAATTTTTCACAAATTCCGATTAAAATGTTTATGAAATATTAATTTAGTTTTCCCACTTTTGTGGTTTCTGATATCACAGAACATTACGATTATTACAAAAAACAACTTCAACAGTATAAAAATATTGTTGCATTACACAATACAAATTTAACACGATGAAATCACGAAAAATTATAACGAAATGGCCAATTGGTACACTGTTTTAACAACTTTAGTCAGGTTTTATTTGGCATCCTACAACGTCAATGACTTTACAAAGTAACTTTTCAAAAATCAAAAACATTTTTCTTTTAATTATCAACAGAAGAGAAAATAACTAATTTCACATATACATACATAGGATACACATACATATACATAGTTTGCAATCTGAGATTCACTTTGACAGAATTAAAACGAATACCTAATTCAGTCAGAACTATTTCAGAACTAACTTAATTTCGTTTTTATTGCATGAATTTTAACAAATTACATTTGAAGTTGAATTTTATTTTAATGCTTAATTTAAAAACACAAGTTTGATTAGTTATCGGTTGGGTCGTTTAATTTTATTAATATGTATTAAAATTTTTATTAAAGAAAAGAAAATTTAACTACACGGCACGTGGTGGATAAACTTTCATATGATTTTTGATTGTACTGCATGTAGCAGTTGACAGCATCTTAGATTAACTACATTATATTGGTTTGTTTGCAACCTAAGGGAACGCATTGCTCAATCACTATTTTTTAGTTTTTGTGGTGGTATTTTTTAGTGATGTGTAATTGTGTATGTATACCATAATATTTTTAAAATTGTTAATCCTTAAGGTGCGGATACACCAAAAAAACATTTACTTCAAATGTTTCTAATTTATTGTTTGCAATTGTATTTTAACTGTTTGCCAACATACTGTCTCCACTGAATAAACAATTACAAACGTATTTTTATATCTCTAAATAAATACATATGTATATCACATTTAAAAAATGTCTCCAAGTAAAGAACTTCTTGTTAGCACTTTGTCGTTCGTAATAATCTCTCATCAAAAAAGAAAAAAGAAATCATAAATTTTGGATATCTAATTTTTTAAAAATAAGAAGTTCTATACAGTTATTAACAGACTTAAAAGCAGAACTTAGGAGTGAATTATTTCAAAATTTTTACCGTATGTCATCGAAAGATTTAGAATTTTTAATTTCCCAAATTAGCCCAAAATTTTTTAAACGGGATATTAACTACATAGACTGTATACCCGTCGACGTTAGACTAGCGATAATGTGTTTTAGCTACAAGAGATTCTTACAAAAGCCTTATGTATCTTTTTCGAATTTCTACGCAATTAATTAACAAAATAATTCCCGAAGTAGGCTCAGCCTTCTTCTTTGGCCTTTTCACTTCTGAGAGTTCCCGTTCGGCGAGAGTAGAAAATTCCGCGCTTCCTGTCCTTTAATTTTATTATAATAAAATTTATTGTTAGTTTGCCATATTTCTGGTTTTGATTTATAAAACTTGATTAATTGCAGCAACTTTTCATTATCTCAATCCATTTTTTTTACTCGTTTATTAATTTAAAATTACAATAATCCTTTTTCAAACACAAAACTATGCTGTTATATTAACAACAAAGTAACATAAAACAAAAAAAACACAAAACGGACCAAACAACGAATTCCCTTCGATGTACCGACTTTGGTCGAAACACTGACAAATATTAGCAAACAATTGCAAACATTCGTGGCGATCGTCTCCACCAAAAAATTTTGTTCGCAAACATTTACGAACAGTTTCCGTGCTCGGTGTATCTATACCTTTAGAAACACATAAACTCAATAACAAATAAAAGAACATGTTTATACAAATACAAAATAGGGTAATATAATAATAAATTATTAAAAGAGCAGTGTCTAAATACGTACATCAAGTGCGTATTAGACACACGTTAAATCTGGGTTGTTTAGTGATTAATGATTTTTACACATTTCATGATAAAATGTGACAAAGTACATTATTTACAGTTTATTAAAAAAAAGATAAATATCATATATTAGACAATGTTACTTGTGCGTGCGTTACTACGCAATAATTACGTGATAATTCGTTTCCTTATATCTCTTAAAAGAATACATAAACTTTAAAATACAATAGTTGTTAAAAGGACTTCAGCTTCATTTTAAAAAATTTTCAACCTCATTTTAAAAATACAACCACATACCACCATGTGGTAGCATTTTTATAGCTACTTACAAAAAATAAAAATTTTATTCATTTTTTAAAATTTCTCTTAATGATTTGGACTTGCATTGTGAAAGATGTTTTTGAATACCGAAACATACCTTAATATTTCATTTATTGTTGATCATTTTCTTTACTTTTAAATTTTTGAAAATTTAGTTCCTTATATCTCTGAAAGTTATTGACACAATTTAGCTGAAATAATTTTAATTGAGTGTTTTTAATAGTGTCTTTAATTTTTCAAACTTTTTGGATAACCAGTTTAACAATTTTGGGTAGAAAAAAAAAAACAATTCAGTTTTAAGCTCAGCATTTCGTAAGCAGGGTTAAAAATTAAAAATAGTAAAAAAAACCTTTATTTTACGAATCATTCCTAGCGATACCCCGATTCATACGATGGGGTAAGTTTTAAGATAGTTTTAATCTCTAATTTCCCATACGAAAAGGTACCTTAAAAAATTAAGAAAAAATACTTTTTTGATTATTAATTAAGATCTCTATTTGTAGCATGTATTTGCAAAATTTCATATTCATAAATCCAAAGATGTAGATAAATATGCCAACAAACAAACATCAGCTAAATTACATATAAAATTCTTCGGAACCCTAAAAAAAATTGTATACCTATCACTGTCTTTACTACATAATAAAATGTAAAGATAACAAAAATTATTTATCTGTATGAGTAAGTTAACTCAACTACGATTGATTTTACACAGTTTAGTGTGCGGACAGACCGGTACGGCTTCCCGTAAAGCAGCTTCCACATTCTCGCCGAAGTTGGACGAAGTAGTTCCTCGCGAGGTTGGCCGAGGCATAAGAATAGCATTGAAACACCAACCGCGAAGCACAACGAAATGACCCTCTACATTCTCGACTCGTCCAACCTCGGCGAGAATGTGGAAGCTGCTTGACAGTAATTAAAAATTATATTGCATACTTGACATGAGAGCTGAAACGTGACAAACTGACCAAAACACGTATTACTTTTTCATTGTCGAAAATCCGAATCCACTTGATTTTAATTGTATTCAGAAATTATTACCTACTTGAATTTTTGGGTATAAGTCAAGTAGTGCAATATAATTATATGACATCCACTTAGTTCGCAAAATGCCCGTATTGGTCTGACCGGTCCTTTACCTTCTTTGGTTCCCATAACAGGTCATTATGATTGTAAAGGTCAAAATAACATCATATACGTAGCTACTACTGACACATAAATTGTTCTACTAACCCAAATATTATAAAGTTTTTTGTAACAGTAATCACATATACGTACATAAAAATTTAAGAAAGATTCTAATTAACAGATTGTTTAAAATCAATTTTGAAATCTTTAGTGTGCAATATACTTATATTTTCTTTACTTTTGTATCAATAGGTACAAATTTAAAATGAAAGTTTTAACAAGAAAAACTAATATTTATTTTATTTTTGGAATAATGAAAAATATTCTCTTAAAGAAACTGCATTACCTGTGAGTATTTGTATGATTAACAAGTAGAGAGTATCTACTAAACAAAAAAATACTATAATGTTCGGTATAATTTTCAATTTGGACTAGTTAATTAACTATAATAATTGTTTTTATCTATTTTAAAACATAGTAATTCATTTAATTTATAATTAACTACTATAAATATTTCAAATTTTAATTTTTTTAACTTATGTTGAACTAAATTTCGTATTTTGGTATGAAATATGAGGTGAAATTGTTTTGCTACAAATTTTGTTAAAATTTCTTTTGGACGCTGCTGTACAGGTATTTTCAAAAAGATTCCATAAATAAGTACATAAACATATTTTGTTGACAAAAAGTTCAACATTCAAAAAACCAAAAACAAAAAATATGTTAGACAGTCAGAGCCTGATTAAGGTTTTTTTTCTTGGGGCCATTTTTTAACACGTTTTTGACAATCGAAAATTTCTGAAATGAAACTTGATCGGTAAAATTTAACTAGCAATACTTAATTAGTAGACTGAGACCTTTCTCTCCTGCAAATTATGAAACTTATTTACTTTACACCCTGTATATATATATTATATATATATATATATATATATATATATATATATATATATATATATATATATATATAAGGATACCGGGATATATATATATATATATATATATATATATATATATATTATATATATATATATATAAGGATACCGGTACGATTTAGTATAAATTGGAAGACCGTCAGTTGTCAGTTGTTTTAATCTCGTGTTTTATTTTATTGGTAAACGTTAGGCCCTGTCCTTCTGTTCTTATGTCATTAAATGATATAATTTGTTTAAGATTACAATCGACAAAATCGTTTTTTAAAATTTCGACTTTAATTGGTTGTTCAATTAAGAATTTTTGTTTTAAATTAGTCAAGTTAATTACGGGTGCAAATATCCGGCAATTTTGTGCATCATATACACCCGACGGTATTAAGAATTTTTTTTCAATTTGGTCTCTCTTAATAATACGTCCTTATGATTGAAAATATGATTGTGCGTCGATTGGGTGGCCGTATACTTGTTCGCTGTTTGATTCTATTGTGTGTATGCCACTAGTTATATTGGGTTTAAAAAGTAATTTACTAAATGAAAATGGTATTTGTTGGAAATGTCGATTTGTGGCTGTAATTTATTCAGTGCGTCTAGTTCGCCAAATTATGAGGAATTTAATTACTAAAAATTCTCATTTAATTACTAATACAGCTACTAAAAATTCTCATTTAATTACTAATACTAATAATTTAATTACATTACAATTGGTAAAACAGCCTTTTGTGGTCACCGTATAAGTCCCTAAAAGTGCTTTGTTATGTACGGATTTTATTTTATAGATTAGATTGGAATATACGTGTTCTGGATTAATGAAGGAATTGGCGGATCTGGCGTCAATTAAGAATTTTAACGAGGTCCGTTTTCGTTATAAATATGTGTATAAAGTCGATTCTAGTAAATTAATTTCTATATGCTTATTCAAATTGTTGTTCGAGCCTAACCGAAAATTTTGATCATCGATGTCATGTAATACCGTTACCGTGTTATCATGCATCTGCTCATGTTCTAAGTAGTGATCGTTTTCGTAAGTACCGTTCTTGTAATCCACATATTCATGGAGTGATGAATAGTTTTGGGTTTCTATGTTGTTTAGCTTTTTACTAGTTAATGTTGGCCTGCTCTGAGTTTGAGAGAATCTTTTTCGAGATTGCTGTGGAAAATTTGGACGTGACTGTTGCGGTAAATTATTTCTTATACTTTATTAATTCGATTACTACCAATACTTGTAGATGCACTAATGCTTTCCAAGGAATAGTTACAAATATTCTGATATTTCAAAACACGGTTGAAATTAGTTACGAACTTCAACCCTGTTTCGAAAAAACAGATATGTGTAAGGTTGCTATCTTACACGACCCAACCCTATCAATGAATTTAAATACCGGGTACTGCATTCAATAATATATTATTAATACTCTCTATTGTCAAGGGTATTATAACCATGATTTTTTTACGTTTAAAAATTATTTTATTCAAAACATTTGATTAATATTGATTATATTGTATTATTGAATACAAATCTATTATTTATTAACGCATAACAATATGTACAATATAATATATTAGATTAAAATGATTTATAAAAAAATATTTTTTTTAGTGGTTACGTAAAAAAATATAATTTGCCTCGAACAGATTATCAAATGATTGAATACATTTTTTTAATGGTAATGTAACAGAAAGTTAATTGATTTTTCAAATGCTGTAATGTAAAATCTTTAAGATCATAATAAGAATTTATATTAGAAAATATGTCATGGATGATTATCTTATTTGAATGTGACGTAATGTAATGTTTTAACAACGACAGTGTGTATTATAGTTGTAAACTGCGCACAGACGGAAACACAAAATACAATAAAAATGTCTTGCGCCTAGCACATCTACATAGATGAGATGCGTTTGGTAACATACTGATACGTTCCTTTATACATTTTAAAAACACTAATTTGAATATCCTTCAACTAAAGTGAATTTCTGTTGATTGATTTACGTCATATTTTAATCGCTTACGTATGTAATAAAAGATTTTCTAAAAAGATTTACGACAGAATTATTTGAAACCATCTAGAATTTTTTCTTAATTTTTTTACTTATAGAAGCTTGCAGTAACGCCTTTGTCCGAAAGTGGAGCAAAATTCTTAAAAAAACTATATTCCCACTCTACTGGGATCTGTCGAATGACGCTATGACATCTGGTGTTGAAAAATCAGACTATTCTTAAAGTGCATTTGCTCAAATGTCATTTATGAGCTGAATTTTGTAGATCTGAAAATACATACAATTGATTTAATTTTTACATCCATTTACGGTTCGCCAGTTATTTTATAACGTCTGCTATTTAAATTTGACGTTTGTATACTCTAAATTGTAATATTCACTAACTCATTCACGCATTTTTTTCATATTTTAACCACATTTTAACTGTTTTACAGATGTCAAATTTTCTCTTCTTCAACAAAATTCCTTTGCTACGAACTTGTGTCAATCCAAATACAAACAGTCCTAATATTTATCATTTTTATGACTCCGAAGGAAAGACATCTCCTTCGAAGTCATTATAACGTAGTGTAGAATTGCACTTTGAGAGTTTTTAAATTTAAATTTAATAATTGGGACTTCGTAAAAATAGTTCAATTTGTTTCTTAATAAATTTTCATTTTTTCGTAATAGATTATAAATATTCTCATATACAATTAATAAAATACTGTGGCAATACAGTTTATCTCACATTTAAAATGTATTTTTGAGATTTATATAACCGAAATTTATGTGAATTCATGAAATTTATTTAATAGGACTGAACTATATTCGACTGTCATCTGACATTTAATAATAAACTAAACACCAACTTAAAAAAAAATACTAATACAGATGTAACAACACAGCTAAGGAGTTGTTGGAACATTTTCATTTTGTTGTGTTGTCACCACTAACATTTTAACTATGATTCAAAATAGTGATGGGAATAATCAAATGATTTGAGTAATCGATTATTATTATTAGATTCTTTCGATTATTAAAATTATTACTTTCTATAAGAATTTTTTCATTCACATATATCTGTACCTGATTAATTTTAAATTAATTTGGCAGTTTGTTAGGAAACATTTTTAAGAAATTCATAAAAGGTCGAAAATTAAAAAGTACATAAAACTACCGTAAAACCGTCTAGACCAGGACACTTTTTTACATTTTTTTGGTTAATTTATGTTTATACATGTTTCCGTCATAGATATCACCAATAAAAGTATAACCATTAGGAAGAGTGTATATTATTTGTTATATCCCTGACCCATTTGTTTCATTATAAGTAAAAATAAAAAAAAAAAATAAAAAATAATTAGTAAGTGTCCGGGTCTATACCCTAAATCGGTCTTGACTCGGACACTTACTTAAATAATGTAACAACATGCAAACTAATCTCTCCCGTCGGGGTTAGGACAGTGTTTTATATCGTCTGATGTCTTTGAAATGTACATACATTATGTGTTTTCAGTACGTACCAGTATAGACTACAGCTGCATACTGTAGCTTTACTAGTAGAGTAGTGATGTACAGAATGCTTCGGTACTAATATCTATACATATGTGGTACTATACCTCTTTTCAGATAAAATTAATCATGGGTTTTCGTTAAAAAATTAAATAATTCTTATATTCGAAACAAATCGATCTTCTATTCTTTTCTAAAAATAAACTGCAAATTTAAACATAAATGCAATAATAAAAGAGATAAAGCCAGGAAAACGGAAATTATTTAAATTCAAAGTTACGAAGCATGGTTAAATTTAATTGAAATAGACCATATATACGTACACGTACTAACAGTGTGTTTTATAATTAGATGAAATTCGAATATTTTTGATCTTGTGGTAATTGATTATTGTCCTTTGGTTCAATTCAATTTTTTAATATTAAATTTATCAATTAATTTTAGATTTTACGAAGAATTTTTTCAACCTTCTCCCAAATTGCGTGGACTAGCTTTATAGAAGGATGGACATAATGAAACCAATATCTTCTATTTCATAGCTTTTCTTTATTAAAATTGCCAAAATATTTTCGATATGTTTAATATCATCTTCAGTGGCTAAACATCAAAAAAAAAAAAAAAAAAAATTTTTACAACGTAATAATAAACAATAACATCATTTTTATATATTTACAATTCTTCGTTAACTTATACTATTATTTTTTAGGTTATAAGCTACATATTGGATAGGAGGATTATTTATTTATTTTTGTAAAAACAACAAGAATTTGTGATTTAGTTGATATATAGGAAATTTTATGTTTGGAAGAATATCTATTTGTGTTAACGAAACAAACAAAACCTATTTTTTAATATTAGCGGATTTGAGACAGGACAAACTGAAACAGTATGTATATTAAAATGTTAAAATTTTTTTTTTTTTTTTTTTCTTTTTATTTACAATCTTACTCACCAGAAATTATCTAAATTTCAGATTGTCATTCTTGGATAACAACCAACCATACCAACAATCCATTAGAACAATTTAACTAGTTTTTTTGCATTTCACATGGAAATTTGTCAATCGAAAAAATTTTTTATAAAATAATTACTTTAATTTAAAACAATTAAAAAAGTCAAACATATTTAAAATGTAAAATCAAAAAAATTTTAAGAGAATTTTTTTTAAATTATCACAGTTTGTACAATGTACTCCTCAAGTACATTGTTATTGGTATGGTAGCACAGTGATCAACTGAACTAAATTTGTAAATTTTTTGTTTAAAGATAAATTTCTCGAAAATTCTAGACAAAATTAGTCCGGTCTCAATTTACATATTGGTATGTGTTTATTGTTTATGTTTTTTGATTACAATGTATTATATAAGAATCTTTTGGAAATATTGTTTATTGATTTCTATTATTATTATTATTTTATTTTTTTAATAATCGGTAAATAGGCATTATCTAGAGCTAATGATTCTATCTGCTTGTTGCAATTTTTTGATTCATTCAGTTTTATGTAAAAACCTTCACTTAATAATCTTTTTTGGTATTTATTTTCTCTGTCTAATATTTCGACTTGGTCGAAATTAAACCTGTGATCATTATTTATCGAATGTTCAGATAATCCAGTTGCCTCTTTGCCCCTTTTTATGTCATATTTGTGTTGGGCTAATCTATTATTCAATGACTGTGACGTTTGTCCATAGTATGATAATTCGCAATCTTGGCAGTTTATTTTATATACTATATTGTAATCTTGTTTTATATCTGTTTTTACTCTTTTTTTAGTGTAAATGTTTGAAATTTTATTGTTAAAAGAAAAAGTTATTTTATTTTTGCTATTTTTTTCTATTATTGGTTTTAATTTCTTAGTTAAATTATTATAGGGTAAACAAATTCTATTTTTATGTTCATTTATTGTATCTACATTAGTTTTTGTTGTATTATATGCTAAATGTATAACTTTTTCTTTTATCATGTTAATTAAATTTATAGGATAGTTATTTTTAGTTAGAATGGAAACAGCTAATTTTATAGATTCTTTTCTATTTTTTATGCTACTTAAATGTACCGCTCTATGCATTAGATTATGTATCATGTTATTTTTTATGTATTGTGGATGATTCGAGTTGTAATTAATGATTCTGTCAGTGTAATTATCTTTTTTATGCCATATTGTGTTAATCACGTTATGCTTATCTTTTTTAACTGAGGTGTCAAGAAAAGCTATTTGGTTATTTTCTTCTATTTCAATGGAAAACTGTAAAGTTGGATGATAATTATTAAAACTATTTTTAATATGTTCTATTAAATTTTCTGGCGCTACTGTTAAAATGTCATCTACGTATCTATAGAAAAAAGCTGGATTCCATTTTTTGACTTTTTTAATACTGGCAGCACAAAGAAAATCCATTACATACGAAGCAATGATACTGCTAAGGTTCCCACCCATTGGGCAGCCAAATAACTGTTTATAAAATTTATCCTGAAATCTAAAAACATTATTTTCGAAAATTAACTCAATTCCCTCAATAAATAATTCTATATCTATATCTGTAAATTTTTTTATGTTGGACCATTGTTTTTTAATGACAGCTATTGCTAAGTTTAGAGGAATATTTGTAAATAAAGATTTGACATCCAATGAAAAAATTTTTTCATTAGAATCTTTAAGTTGAATGTTATTAATTTTCTTTACGAAATCATACGAATTTTTTATGGAAAATTGACTATTTTCAGATTTAGTTAATATTTCAGAGAAATATTTTGCTATTCCCTGTATAGGGGAATTGATCTGGCTAACAATTGGTCGTAATGGTATATCCTTTTTTTGAATTTTTGGTAAAAAATAGATTTCGGGTAAAGTTTTTCCTGATTTTTGAAGTTTGGTCTTCGTTGTGCTGTCAATATATTTATTTTTGTATAATTTATCTGTATATAGTTTAATTCTTCTCAAAATATTTTCATTTGGATCTTTTCTAATGTTTAAATAATTTTTTTTATTGTTTAATTGTGTCATAGCTTTATTAAGATATTCTTCCTTATTTAAAATTACCGTTGAACCACCTTTGTCAGCTTTAGTTATTATAATTTTGTCAGAATTTTGTTTGATGAAATTTTTGGTCTGTTTATGGCAATCGTTAATGTATTTATGTAAAGGATCAATATATGATTTTTTATTAATATTATTAGTGAGGCTGTTTATTAACTTTTCTTTCCAAATCCTTTGTTGATTTTTTGGAAATTTGTCAATGTTAGATTCTATTGATTTAATTATTGATAATATTGTTTTGTTTTTATTTATTTTATTGTTGTTAAAATTGTCATCAATAATGAAATTCGGACTTAATCCTAATATAAATTTAACCTCTTTCGGAATTATTACGTTAGATAAGTTTTTTACCCAACCCTCATCAATGTGTATTTTTTCTAATAAACTTTGTTCAGTTTTGTAAATTTTATTTATTTGTTTCCGGCTGGTATACGAATCAACTTTGTTTTCAATATGTGACGATGCCATGGACAGACCAACCATATCATCCTTACTAATCAAATGTTGTAGGTTATTTTTAATTTTCCTGTTTAAATTAATTAAATTTTTTTGTTTAATATAAGAATCTGTAATAATTATTTTTAAGATTTTTAATGAAAAAATGTTCTTTGCAGAATCTAATTTCATCAACGTTTTCCTATCCCAATATGGCAGGCATAACTTAATATTATTTTTTATGAATTCAGGAATTATTCCCTTTCTTTTGTATTGTGTCAAACAAGCAATATGATTTTTTAATTTTGTAAGTTTTATGTTATTGTTCACAAATTTGTTAATATATTTCCGTACATATATATTATATTTTAATTTGATATTTTTTAGGTTATTCATATTAAATTACAACAATATTTTTTTTTTGGGATATATAAATTTCACGAAGAATTTTTTCAACCTTCTCCCAAATTGCGTGGACTAGCTTTATAGAAGGATGGACATAATGAAACCAATATCTTCTATTTCATAGCTTTTCTTTATTAAAATTGCCAAAATATTTTCGATATGTTTAATATCATCTTCAGTGGCTAAACATCAAAAAAAAAAAAAAATTTTTTTACAACGTAATAATAAACAATAACATCATTTTTATATATTTACAATTCTTCGTTAACTTATACTATTATTTTTTAGGTTATAAGCTACATATTGGATAGGAGGATTATTTATTTATTTTTGTAAAAACAACAAGAATTTGTGATTTAGTTGATATATAGGAAATTTTATGTTTGGAAGAATATCTATTTGTGTTAACGAAACAAACAAAACCTATTTTTTAATATTAGCGGATTTGAGACAGGACAAACTGAAACAGTATGTATATTAAAATGTTAAAAATTTTTTTTTTTTTTTTTTTTTTTTATTTACAATCTTACTCACCAGAAATTATCTAAATTTCAGATTGTCATTCTTGGATAACAACCAACCATACCAACAATCCATTAGAACAATTTAACTAGTTTTTTTGCATTTCACATGGAAATTTGTCAATCGAAAAAATTTTTTATAAAATAATTACTTTAATTTAAAACAATTAAAAAAGTCAAACATATTTAAAATGTAAAATCAAAAAAATTTTAAGAGAATTTTTTTTAAATTATCACAGTTTGTACAATGTACTCCTCAAGTACATTGTTATTGGTATGGTAGCACAGTGATCAACTGAACTAAATTTGTAAATTTTTTGTTTAAAGATAAATTTCTCGAAAATTCTAGACAAAATTAGTCCGGTCTCAATTTACATATTGGTATGTGTTTATTGTTTATGTTTTTTGATTACAATGTATTATATAAGAATCTTTTGGAAATATTGTTTATTGATTTCTATTATTATTATTATTTTATTTTTTTAATAATCGGTAAATAGGCATTATCTAGAGCTAATGATTCTATCTGCTTGTTGCAATTTTTTGATTCATTCAGTTTTATGTAAAAACCTTCACTTAATAATCTTTTTTGGTATTTATTTTCTCTGTCTAATATTTCGACTTGGTCGAAATTAAACCTGTGATCATTATTTATCGAATGTTCAGATAATCCAGTTGCCTCTTTGCCCCTTTTTATGTCATATTTGTGTTGGGCTAATCTATTATTCAATGACTGTGACGTTTGTCCATAGTATGATAATTCGCAATCTTGGCAGTTTATTTTATATACTATATTGTAATCTTGTTTTATATCTGTTTTTACTCTTTTTTTAGTGTAAATGTTTGAAATTTTATTGTTAAAAGAAAAAGTTATTTTATTTTTGCTATTTTTTTCTATTATTGGTTTTAATTTCTTAGTTAAATTATTATAGGGTAAACAAATTCTATTTTTATGTTCATTTATTGTATCTACATTAGTTTTTGTTGTATTATATGCTAAATGTATAACTTTTTCTTTTATCATGTTAATTAAATTTATAGGATAGTTATTTTTAGTTAGAATGGAAACAGCTAATTTTATAGATTCTTTTCTATTTTTTATGCTACTTAAATGTACCGCTCTATGCATTAGATTATGTATCATGTTATTTTTTATGTATTGTGGATGATTCGAGTTGTAATTAATGATTCTGTCAGTGTAATTATCTTTTTTATGCCATATTGTGTTAATCACGTTATGCTTATCTTTTTTAACTAAGGTGTCAAGAAAAGCTATTTGGTTATTTTCTTCTATTTCAATGGAAAACTGTAAAGTTGGATGATAATTATTAAAACTATTTTTAATATGTTCTATTAAATTTTCTGGCGCTACTGTTAAAATGTCATCTACGTATCTATAGAAAAAAGCTGGATTCCATTTTTTGACTTTTTTAATACTGGCAGCACAAAGAAAATCCATTACATACGAAGCAATGATACTGCTAAGGTTCCCACCCATTGGGCAGCCAAATAACTGTTTATAAAATTTATCCTGAAATCTAAAAACATTATTTTCGAAAATTAACTCAATTCCCTCAATAAATAATTCTCTATCTATATCTGTAAATTTTTTTATGTTGGACCATTGTTTTTTAATGACAGCTATTGCTAAGTTTAGAGGAATATTTGTAAATAAAGATTTGACATCCAATGAAAAATTTTTTTCATTAGAATCTTTAAGTTGAATGTTATTAATTTTCTTTACGAAATCATACGAATTTTTTATGGAAAATTGACTATTTTCAGATTTAGTTAATATTTCAGAGAAATATTTTGCTATTCCCTGTATAGGGGAATTGATCTGGCTAACAATTGGTCGTAATGGTATATCCTTTTTTTGAATTTTTGGTAAAAAATAGATTTCGGGTAAAGTTTTTCCTGATTTTTGAAGTTTGGTCTTCGTTGTGCTGTCAGTATATTTATTTTTGTATAATTTATCTGTATATAGTTTAATTCTTCTCAAAATATTTTCATTTGGATCTTTTCTAATGTTTAAATAAGTTTTTTTATTGTTTAATTGTGTCATAGCTTTATTAAGATATTCTTCCTTATTTAAAATTACCGTTGAACCACCTTTGTCAGCTTTAGTTATTATAATTTTGTCAGAATTTTGTTTGATGAAATTTTTGGTCTGTTTATGGCAATCGTTAATGTATTTATGTAAAGGATCAATATATGATTTTTTATTAATATTATTAGTGAGGCTGTTTATTAACTTTTCTTTCCAAATCCTTTGTTGATTTTTTGGAAATTTGTCAATGTTAGATTCTATTGATTTAATTATTGATAATATTGTTTTGTTTTTATTTATTTTATTGTTGTTAAAATTGTCATCAATAATGAAATTCGGACTTAATCCTAATATAAATTTAACCTCTTTCGGAATTATTACGTTAGATAAGTTTTTTACCCAACCCTCATCAATGTGTATTTTTTCTAATAAACTTTGTTCAGTTTTGTAAATTTTATTTATTTGTTTCCGGCTGGTATACGAATCAACTTTGTTTTCAATATGTGACGATGCCATGGACAGACCAACCATATCATCCTTACTAATCAAATGTTGTAGGTTATTTTTAATTTTCCTGTTTAAATTAATTAAATTTTTTTGTTTAATATAAGAATCTGTAATAATTATTTTTAAGATTTTTAATGAAAAAATGTTCTTTGCAGAATCTAATTTCATCAACGTTTTCCTATCCCAATATGGCAGGCATAACTTAATATTATTTTTTATGAATTCAGGAATTATTCCCTTTCTTTTGTATTGTGTCAAACAAGCAATATGATTTTTTAATTTTGTAAGTTTTATGTTGTTGTTCACATATTTGTTAATATATTTCCGTACATATATATTATATTTTAATTTGATATTTTTTAGGTTATTCATATTAAATTACAACAATATTTTTTTTTGGGATATATAAATTTCACGAAGAATTTTTTCAACCTTCTCCCAAATTGCGTGGACTAGCTTTATAGAAGGATGGACATAATGAAACCAATATCTTCTATTTCATAGCTTTTCTTTATTAAAATTGCCAAAATATTTTCGATATGTTTAATATCATCTTCAGTGGCTAAACATCAAAAAAAAAAAAATTTTTTACAACGTAATAATAAACAATAACATCATTTTTATATATTTACAATTCTTCGTTAACTTATACTATTATTTTTTAGGTTATAAGCTACATATTGGATAGGAGGATTATTTATTTATTTTTGTAAAAACAACAAGAATTTGTGATTTAGTTGATATATAGGAAATTTTATGTTTGGAAGAATATCTATTTGTGTTAACGAAACAAACAAAACCTATTTTTTAATATTAGCGGATTTGAGACAGGACAAACTGAAACAGTATGTATATTAAAATGTTAAAAATTTTTTTTTTTTTTTTTTTTTTATTTACAATCTTACTCACCAGAAATTATCTAAATTTCAGATTGTCATTCTTGGATAACAACCAAACATACCAACAATCCATTAGAACAATTTAACTAGTTTTTTTGCATTTCACATGGAAATTTGTCAATCGAAAAAATTTTTTATAAAATAATTACTTTAATTTAAAACAATTAAAAAAGTCAAACATATTTAAAATGTAAAATCAAAAAAATTTTAAGAGAATTTTTTTTAAATTATCACAGTTTGTACAATGTACTCCTCAAGTACATTGTTATTGGTATGGTAGCACAGTGATCAACTGAACTAAATTTGTAAATTTTTTGTTTAAAGATAAATTTCTCGAAAATTCTAGACAAAATTAGTCCGGTCTCAATTTACATATTGGTATGTGTTTATTGTTTATGTTTTTTGATTACAATGTATTATATAAGAATCTTTTGGAAATATTGTTTATTGATTTCTATTATTATTATTATTTTATTTTTTTAATAATCGGTAAATAGGCATTATCTAGAGCTAATGATTCTATCTGCTTGTTGCAATTTTTTGATTCATTCAGTTTTATGTAAAAACCTTCATTTAATAATCTTTTTTGGTATTTATTTTCTCTGTCTAATATTTCGACTTGGTCGAAATTAAACCTGTGATCATTATTTATCGAATGTTCAGATAATCCAGTTGCCTCTTTGCCCCTTTTTATGTCATATTTGTGTTGGGCTAATCTATTATTCAATGACTGTGACGTTTGTCCATAGTATGATAATTCGCAATCTTGGCAGTTTATTTTATATACTATATTGTAATCTTGTTTTATATCTGTTTTTACTCTTTTTTTAGTGTAAATGTTTGAAATTTTATTGTTAAAAGAAAAAGTTATTTTATTTTTGCTATTTTTTTCTATTATTGGTTTTAATTTCTTAGTTAAATTATTATAGGGTAAACAAATTCTATTTTTATGTTCATTTATTGTATCTACATTAGTTTTTGTTGTATTATATGCTAAATGTATAACTTTTTCTTTTATCATGTTAATTAAATTTATAGGATAGTTATTTTTAGTTAGAATGGAAACAGCTAATTTTATAGATTCTTTTCTATTTTTTATGCTACTTAAATGTACCGCTCTATGCATTAGATTATGTATCATGTTATTTTTTATGTATTGTGGATGATTCGAGTTGTAATTAATGATTCTGTCAGTGTAATTATCTTTTTTATGCCATATTGTGTTAATCACGTTATGCTTATCTTTTTTAACTAAGGTGTCAAGAAAAGCTATTTGGTTATTTTCTTCTATTTCAATGGAAAACTGTAAAGTTGGATGATAATTATTAAAACTATTTTTAATATGTTCTATTAAATTTTCTGGCGCTACTGTTAAAATGTCATCTACGTATCTATAGAAAAAAGCTGGATTCCATTTTTTGACTTTTTTAATACTGGCAGCACAAAGAAAATCCATTACATACGAAGCAATGATACTGCTAAGGTTCCCACCCATTGGGCAGCCAAATAACTGTTTATAAAATTTATCCTGAAATCTAAAAACATTATTTTCGAAAATTAACTCAATTCCCTCAATAAATAATTCTCTATCTATATCTGTAAATTTTTTTATGTTGGACCATTGTTTTTTAATGACAGCTATTGCTAAGTTTAGAGGAATATTTGTAAATAAAGATTTGACATCCAATGAAAAAATTTTTTCATTAGAATCTTTAAGTTGAATGTTATTAATTTTCTTTACGAAATCATACGAATTTTTTATGGAAAATTGACTATTTTCAGATTTAGTTAATATTTCAGAGAAATATTTTGCTATTCCCTGTATAGGGGAATTGATCTGGCTAACAATTGGTCGTAATGGTATATCCTTTTTTTGTTGTCCAACGACCAATTGTTAGCCAGATCAATTCCCCTATACAGGGAATAGCAAAATATTTCTCTGAAATATTAACTAAATCTGAAAATAGTCAATTTTCCATAAAAAATTCGTATGATTTCGTAAAGAAAATTAATAACATTCAACTTAAAGATTCTAATGAAAAAATTTTTTCATTGGATGTCAAATCTTTATTTACAAATATTCCTCTAAACTTAGCAATAGCTGTCATTAAAAAACAATGGTCCAACATAAAAAAATTTACAGATATAGATAGAGAATTATTTATTGAGGGAATTGAGTTAATTTTCGAAAATAATGTTTTTAGATTTCAGGATAAATTTTATAAACAGTTATTTGGCTGCCCAATGGGTGGGAACCTTAGCAGTATCATTGCTTCGTATGTAATGGATTTTCTTTGTGCTGCCAGTATTAAAAAAGTCAAAAAATGGAATCCAGCTTTTTTCTATAGATACGTAGATGACATTTTAACAGTAGCGCCAGAAAATTTAATAGAACATATTAAAAATAGTTTTAATAATTATCATCCAACTTTACAGTTTTCCATTGAAATAGAAGAAAATAACCAAATAGCTTTTCTTGACACCTTAGTTAAAAAAGATAAGCATAACGTGATTAACACAATATGGCATAAAAAAGATAATTATACTGACAGAATCATTAATTACAACTCGAATCATCCACAATACATAAAAAATATCATGATACATAATCTAATGCATAGAGCGGTACATTTAAGTAGCATAAAAAATAGAAAAGAATCTATAAAATTAGCTGTTTCCATTCTAACTAAAAATAACTATCCTATAAATTTAATTAACATGATAAAAGAAAAAGTTATACATTTAGCATATAATACAACAAAAACTAATGTAGATACAATAAATGAACATAAAAATAGAATTTGTTTACCCTATAATAATTTAACTAAGAAATTAAAACCAATAATAGAAAAAAATAGCAAAAATAAAATAACTTTTTCTTTTAACAATAAAATTTCAAACATTTACACTAAAAAAAGAGTAAAAACAGATATAAAACAAGATTACAATATAGTATATAAAATAAACTGCCAAGATTGCGAATTATCATACTATGGACAAACGTCACAGTCATTGAATAATAGATTAGCCCAACACAAATATGACATAAAAAGGGGCAAAGAGGCAACTGGATTATCTGAACATTCGATAAATAATGATCACAGGTTTAATTTCGACCAAGTCGAAATATTAGACAGAGAAAATAAATACCAAAAAAGATTATTAAGTGAAGGTTTTTACATAAAACTGAATGAATCAAAAAATTGCAACAAGCAGATAGAATCATTAGCTCTAGATAATGCCTATTTACCGATTATTAAAAAAATAAAATAATAATAATAATAGAAATCAATAAACAATATTTCCAAAAGATTCTTATATAATACATTGTAATCAAAAAACATAAACAATAAACACATACCAATATGTAAATTGAGACCGGACTAATTTTGTCTAGAATTTTCGAGAAATTTATCTTTAAACAAAAAATTTACAAATTTAGTTCAGTTGATCACTGTGCTACCATACCAATAACAATGTACTTGAGGAGTACATTGTACAAACTGTGATAATTTAAAAAAAATTCTCTTAAAATTTTTTTGATTTTACATTTTAAATATGTTTGACTTTTTTAATTGTTTTAAATTAAAGTAATTATTTTATAAAAAATTTTTTCGATTGACAAATTTCCATGTGAAATGCAAAAAAACTAGTTAAATTGTTCTAATGGATTGTTGGTATGGTTGGTTGTTATCCAAGAATGACAATCTGAAATTTAGATAATTTCTGGTGAGTAAGATTGTAAATAAAAAAAAAAAAAAAATTGCCTCAATTACACATTTATGTTATTAGTCTATACAATATAATATATAATATTATATGTTCACTGGTCTGTGGTACATACTCTACTCTCTCAACAGTTTGTGTTAAGATAAATAATTCGAATTCGTACCTTATATGGTACTTGAAAATATTATTCTATAATCTATATTCATTACTAGTTGCATTTAAAACAAAATAACGCCATTTTATTATTCACAATATTTACAGATGCAATAACAAGTAGGTACAAGTACGTGACGGAACAAAATGACGTAACATTTTATTAAATTTATGCGTTTTCAATAAAGGGCATAGCCGGGTAAGATAGTGAAAACGGCCTTTGACGCAAAATTGATTGTTTTTATAGGAAATAATACTTCTTAGCCCCAGATACATTCCTGCCAAATTTCAACCCTCCGAGGCTAATAGTTTATGAATACACAAACAGACAAAAATTTTCAAAAAAAATTTTTTTTGATGAAATTACTGAGCCGATTTATTTAAGTTTAATATATATTGTGTACCCACCTTAGGCAAAGTAATAAAAAAAAATTAACGTTATATCCCTTTATTATACTAATTTTTTAAAATTTTTAAATTTAAGAAAATTTTTTTTGGCACTTACGCGCTAGCAACACCCACCATTTTTTGTTCAGTAATTTGTCTCTTAGTGCTCTATAACATATATTTTTATGGAAAAATTTTAGTTGGTAGAACATAGTAATATTTCAATACAAATGCATGCCATGTTCGGTACTACATATATTACTTATGTATAAAAAGGACTATAAAGGAAAATATCTACCCTATTTCTACAGTAATATAATTACATACGTTCATAACTACGATAAACTAATTTAAATTTACAAAAGTCCAACACTATCTGCCGTTTGTCTTTTTTTTATCAATAAAACAAAATAGATATTGATTTCTCTTTTGTTAGAGTTTTTTTTTTCTAAGACGTCAATTGAAACTTTGTTAGCTCATACACCACGTCTTACGATGTCAACAATTTCATACAAAGTTGATTAGCTGTCAAAATAGTATACCAGTTGGTCATTTCGTTATAATTCCCCATGACCCGTCATCGTGTTAACAAAATAAGACAGACGACAGTTAAAGCTAGACGTTTGTCTAAGCTTCATCAAGAAAAATCGTTTAGAATGGGTTTTAAGACACCAGCATTCTTCTGAAAAAGATTGGTCCAATGTGGTATGGTCCGGCAAATCTAATCGCATCTTTTAATGCTATGGTATAGAATTTAACTTACTTCAAAACTAGATTCGTCGGATCATACCACATTGGACCAATCAATGGACCAATTTTCTTCAGAAGAATGCTGGTGTTTAAAACCCATTCTAAACGATTTTTCTTGATGTTGTCGGAGAGCTAAGGCTTCTTCCTAGCTTTGCGGCTTTTCAAACCTGCTTCTGTGGGTCTCTGCAAATTGCACTGCACATCGTCAAACTTTTATTAATTTCGCAATCTCTATTTGAGTCTTCCCTTCTTCATATAAAATCTGGATTTTTATTCGTGTTTTTGTGTTAAGTTCTGGTTGTTTCGGCATTTCGTATTACAAACTGTCTCTACTATACGAATAAACAACACTCAGCAGCTTCTTGTTATCCTGAAAGTTAATAACAGGCTAACAAATAGGTTACATTATTTTTCAAAAAACTTCAAATTTCACATTTTGTGGGCCAGGTGTTTTATGGTACCTTAAAATCCTTTAACAATTGTTTAAAATTAACTCTTAGTATTGCCTTTCATTCTATTATTAAACAGAAAAATCATTTTTAAATTAATTTTAGAGTTACACGTGTTTTATGGGGGTGCTCAATACTTTTGGCCAAGGCTATATATATATATATATATATATATATATATATATATATATATATATATATATATATATATATATAACGAAAATATTACAGTGTATGTCATTGTACTAGTGACGTAAGATTCATGACGTAATTAGTAAAAATTCGATCATATGGTTCAGATACGTGGAGGACAAATTGTACTATAACACTGTAGGTACGTTTTCTGTTAATTCTTTCATTTTAATAAATCACTCTTTGTTAATTAAATTAATATCTAGGTGTCCGATACGTGTTCAATTCTTTTTGTTAAATAGAAAATGTATAAGTAAGTATACGTATGTACTTCAAAGGTCAACAAGAAAATTATGTTAAAAGAAATTATACCTACGGTGTGAGCTGATTTTTTGAGACAAAAAGTTGTTAGTTAAATGTCCAACCAACATGTAATTATATTGTAATATAAAGTTTTTTAAATACTAATTTCATACGCACCATATTATCGTAATAAAAATAATAATACATACGCAAAATAATATTAAAACTTATAATATTATTTTTTGCACGATCGTGTATTTTCATTCATTTACCGATGCTGTTGACAATGCTGGTAAGTTACATTTCCCGAACGTCTGTTTATATCCTTGGAAACCAAAAAATAACAATGCGGTAAGTAAAATAGGTGCCCCGTAAGTGAATTGGAGTGCGGTAAGTGAAATTAGTACAATTTGAACAATTAGGAAAATTAATCGATTAATATGAAAATTTTCACTAGTTTGCACATTATTATTATTATTGTTGCCATTAGGCTTCATATTTTATTGACATTTCAAAAGGTTGTTCAATCATTAAAATTTTCTTTGGTTTTTGTAATCTTCCTTTCATTTTACGAGAATAAATTTGCAGCCAAGATTAAAATGCTTCATCAAATTCATTATTCTCACTAATATTAAAGTTTAAAACTATTTTCTTCAATTTTTTTAATAGAAAATTCAAAAAAATATTCACGTTAATTAAATATTGACACTTAATTTTTTATTTACAAATATAGTTGTCGTAATTTTAGCGAATTTCCAGAATGGAATTGAGCTATTACAGCCACTGTCACAACGCGACCTGAGTCCGGGACCATGGTAGAAATTTGTTTTGAGGTCCCTAGAAACCGAAAATAATATTCGCTAAAATTTATATATATATATATATATATATATATATATATATATATATATATATATATATATATATATATATATATATATATATATATATGTCCGCACGGTAACTCTCGAACGGAATGTCCTAGGTTTACGAAATTTGGTGAAAGTATTGGAAGTCCCAAACCGTTGGACGAGTTCGTCAACCAAACACGTCGGATGCGAGGAACATGGTTTTTGTTCTTGCAAAAAATTAGTTTTTTGTCAAAATTTCCACTTATTCAAAAATTTTTGCGAAATTTTTTTACACCATTTAAAAGAGAAGAAAAAATTACATGAAAAAGGTCTTTAAACTTTTTTTCTATGTCAATTAGTTTCCGAGAAAAACTATGTGACTTAGAATGTGAACATTTTCGCGTATAAAGTCTTAAGTTACTCACAGTCTAAGTACATATTCGACACACTATTTATATAGTCAAAGAGGATATAGTGTATATGTTACGCTCAAAGATCGAAATCGCTCACTGAGCGAAAAAATCGACCACAACGCGTTGTGGTTATTTAAAATCAGCCACAACACGAAATTCGTGTTGTGACACTTATAAAAACAGCCACAACGCGTTGTGGCTAACTGAAAAAGACCACAACGCGAAATTCGCGTCGTGGCTTTTATAAGATTTGACCACAACGCGACGTGGTCATTTAAAAAGGTCACAGCGCGTTCTAGACCGTTAGCTGATGCAATTGTGACATGACGGATAGGTTGTTATTTTGTCAACTGGCGCATTGCAATCAAATACCGTTGAATCAGTATTCATTGTTGATTGTTATTTCCAAGTGTAAACATCAGTGCGCTAATCATGGCTAATAAAAAAATGTATTTTATGATAAATTGGATGAGTTTATAAAGACAAATACCGATCGCAGTCTTTTGATTAGTAACGAACGATATCAAACGTTACTTCAAAGAACAAAGGAAACTTGACTTCTCAAAAAAGTCATCAACCCCTATCGTCAAAACATTATCGTAGTCTTAAAC